>CM049438.1:60618609-61818609 GCA_026929855.1 Poa annua | reverse complement strand
TGAAAAACAATTGTTATCATGAAAAAACACCTTATGGTCAAAATTTCCTTTTGTACAATGAATCGACGAGTTGAACAAAATTTGTATCATAAAAAGACAATTATACGAGAAAAGTTTGCTTTTTGATAGAAAAGCAAGTTTATAATACAAAGTTGCTTTTGAAAAATAATGGTTAGAATATACGCATATGGGATCTAGTTTTGAAGATATCGTTGCGAGCAACACGATGGTGAAAACTGATTTGGACGTTCAGTTTGAAAGTTATAGACTTTTAAAATTTTAAAACAGTTTTGCATGCCTACTTGTCTCTAGTTCCGACAGGCATTGGCGGACACACGGGGCGGGCCGGTGGGGCCGCGGCCCACCCAGAAATATTGAAAAAAAATTACATACCCCTATGCTTCATGGGCCTTGGCCTTCTGCGCT
This sequence comes from Poa annua, assembly GCA_026929855.1. Lineage (NCBI taxonomy): Eukaryota > Viridiplantae > Streptophyta > Magnoliopsida > Poales > Poaceae > Poa > Poa annua. Next base: position 61,818,183 of record CM049438.1, on the reverse strand, counting down.
TCAGCCAGCACCGAACCGAGCAGTCGCGAGTCGCGACCATCCTCTCATCCGACCAGTCGCGACCAGCCAGCACCGAACCGAGCGACAATGGGGAATCGAGGAGGAAAACCCTAGACACGGCCGGCCCAGTCTCCCCTCTCCCGCCGACCCGCCCTCCCCCGCCGGGCCCTCGCCGGACCTCCCGCCGGCCGCCGGCCTGTGTCCCCGCGACCCGGCGCTCGCGCTGCCTGCTTCTCCTCGCCGGAGCCGGAGTGCCGGATTTCTCGCCGGCCGCCGGCCGCTGCTGCGTCCCTGCCTCCCTCCCTCAGTTCCTCCAGGCTCCAGCAGCTTCAGCAGACATCAGGTAGTGAGGTAGGCATCTAGGCGCAATGGCGCATTGGACTTCTTCACTTCATGAGCTTGTCTAATTTTATTCCACACTTGCCGCATTATTTTTACCCTTTTATTAATATATGTCAACCACCTATCTAATTTGTTATGTGTTTCTATTTGTAATTGTAGAATTAATTATGAAGAGGAATAGCAAAATTGCGTCACTTTTTGAGAAACATGGAGCCAAGAAGATAGCACCTTCTTCGTCACCATTGATATTGGTGCCATACCTTGATTCTACACCTCTAGTCCAATCCGATGATGAACCAACCGAAAACAATGGGATATTGGTGCCATACGTTGATTCTACACCTCCGGTCCAATCCGATGTTGAGAGTGAAAATGCAAGTGAAGATGCAACACCACATCCACCATCACCCCAACAACCATATGATGCACATTCTCTTCCATATGATCCCGGGGAAAGGATTCCCATTTCAAGTTATAATGTTAATGATCAAGATGATGTTCGGAGAGCATACATTGGAAAAGGTCCATGTCAACCATTTGAACATGATTTCCCAACAAGAAAAATACAAGGTAAAAACCGGCACTTTAGCCATGTTTGGTTCACAAAGTTCGGCTAGAATATAGTATTGGAAAGGATGCCGCGTTTTGCTTTGTATGTTATTTGTTCAAAGGGAGATCTAATGGAGGGCCTAGAGGTGATGCATTTGTTAAAGATGGTTTTAGAGATTGGAAAAGGCCCGAAGCATTCAAGAAACATGTGGGTGGTGTTAGTAGCATTCACAACCAAGCTCAAGAGAAGTATAGCTTGTTTGTCACACCCAACACCAAAATTGACAATGTTATTGTGAAGGTGTCTAACAAGGATCTACTTCTCTACAAGACTAGGCTAACCTATTCCCTTAGATGCTTGAGGTTTCTTTTGAATCAAGGATTGGCATTTCATGGACATGATGAGAGTGAAGAATCAAACAATAGGGGGAACTTTATCGAACTTCTAAAATGGCTTGCTCAAAGTAATGAAGAAGTTAATAAGGTTGTTTTGAACAATGCTCCCGGAAATTGCATCTTGTATAGTCCAAGAATACAAAAGGAAACAACTAGACTAATTATTGAAGATGTTGGTGGAGACCACTTTGCAATTCTTGCCGATGAGTCTAGTGATATGTCTCACAAGGAACAACTTGCTCTTTGCTTGCGTTATGTTGATAAACTTGGAAGAGTATGAGAGAGGTTTCTTGGAGTAGTTCATGTCTCCGATACTACTTCATTGTCACTTAAGGTTGCAATTATATCCTTGTTAAAAGATCATCAATTGAGTCCCACTCAAATTCGTGGACAAGGATTTGATGGAGCTAGCAACATGAAAGGTGAGATTAAAGGGTTGAAAACATTGATCATGCAAGAGTCACCATGTGGTTATTATATCCATTGCTTTGCACATCAACTTCAATTAGTTCTTATTGCCATAGCAAAGGAAAATGAAGCATGTGTGTGGTTTTTTGATCATGTTTCTTACTTGTTCAATATTATTGGAGTTTCTTGCAAGTGTCATGATATGCTTCGAGATGTTAGAGCTCAAAAGGTTTTGGAAGCACTTGAAATGGGTGAGATTGAAAGTGGAAGTGGATTGAATCAAGAAATGGGTTTATCTAGACCCGTTGATACTCGATGGGGTTCTCATTTCAAAACCATTTGCCACATTGTTGATATGTACCCAACAATTGTTGAAGTACTTGTGAGGATTGGAAAAGATCCCGGACAAAAGAAAGAGTGGACAAGAATACGTGGAGTGGCCGGAGCCTTTGAATCATTTGACTTTGTTTTCAATCTTAACTTGATGCTTGTTATTCTTGGTTATACAAATGATTTGTCTCAATCGTTGCGAAAGAAGGACCAAGATATTGTTAATGCAATGGCTCTTGTTGCATTGGCAAAGAAGAAACTTCGTTGTATGAGGTCTAGTGGATGGGAAGGATTTCTTGCAAATGTGACATTGTTTTGCAACAAACATGGCATTCAAGTTCCTTCACCGGATGATCAATATGTGGCACATGGAAGATCACATCGGTATTATGAAGTACAAACAAATGATGATTGGTATAGAAGAGAAGTATATCTTGGTGTCCTTGATCAAATTATTCAAGAGCTTGACAATCGGTTTGATGAGATTAATATGGAGTTGCTTATTTGCATGTCGGCATTGAATCCATTGAATTCATTTGCTTCTTATGATGCACAAAAGGTAACGCGACTTGCCCAATTCTACCCCGATGACATATCAAGTGTGGAGTTGATAAGACTTGAGTTCCAACTTGAAACCTTTATTGAAGATATGAGAAAGGATGAGAGGTTCAAATGTGTAAATCATCTTGGTGAGCTCTCTACTATGCTTGTTGAAACAAAAAAACATCTTGTTTATGATTTGGTCTTCCTACTTCTCAAGTTGATATTGATCTTACCGGTGGCGACGGCAAGTGTGGAAAGAGTATTTTCTGCAACGAGTCTAGTGAAAAACAAGTTGAGAAATAGCATGGGTGATGAGGTCTTGAACCATTGCTTAGTGACATTTATTGAGCGAGATATGTTCTTGGAAGTAGGTGAAGATGACATAGTTAAAACCTTTATGGCAATGAGTGAGCCTAGAGTTCCCAAATGATAGTGATGTAATCTTTTATTTATGCTATGTTTCATCATGTAAGACTTTGTCCATGTGTTTGAACTATTTTGCATTGAGATGTCGCACATTTGAAACTTATGTGTTAATCTATAATGTTATAAATCATTTCACAATTTATATTGTTCTTTTTGACAATTTTAATCGTTCCATGAATATTTTTTTGAGAGTGTGCCCACCCTCCAATTTTTTCCTGCGTGCGCCGCGCAAGGTAGAAGCGCACGCGCGCTTAGTGCGGTTCCCCCTCATAAAATACATACAATAAATCTTCATATGTTTTTTTCTTTGGAGTTGATAAATTTTCATATGTACGATGCACTGCATGTACCGGCTGTTTAATTTGGCTAGCAATCTGTCTCCATTTATTCGGAGTGTCGCACATACATGACACAAAAAGAGTGCTACAAATATATGTGCCCGCCGGCCTCCCTGCCACTCACAAACCACAGTACCCAGCACTCCACTCGATCAATCAGCTCCCGCCTCCTGTCCTGCCCCCCATGGCCAACTTGAACCACGCGAGCGTGTCCCCGGCCACACCCCTGCCGCTAGCTGAACGCCGATGAGTTCCGGCAGCAGGGCCGTCAGGTCGTGGACTTCATCGCGGACTACTACGACCGCATCGACGAGTACCCCGTCCGCCCGGCCGTCTCTCCTGGGTTCCTATCCCGTCAGCTTCCCGACGCCGCGCCGTCGTGGCCGGAGCCCGACGCGCTCGCTGCCGCCCTGCGCGACGTCCGCGACCTCATCCTTCCCGGCGTGACCCACTGGCAGAGCCCCCGTCATTTCGCACACTTCGCGGCGACGGCGAGCAACGTCGGCGCGCTCGGCGAGGCTCTCGCCGCGGGCCTCAACATCAACCCTTTCACGTGGGCCGCGTCGCCGGCCGCCACAGAGCTCGAGGTCGTCGGCACTAACTGGCTCGGCAAGGCGCTCCACCTCCCGGAGCAGCTGCTTTTCAGCGGGGGTGGCGGCGGAACGCTGCTGGGCACGTCGTGCGAGGCCATGCTATGCACTATCGTCGCCGCGAGGGACAAGAAGCTCGCCGGAATAGGTGAGGGGAGGCTAGGCGACCTCGTGGTCTACTACACCGACCAGACACACTTCTCGTTCAAGAAGGCCGCGCGCGTCGCCGGCATTCGTCGGGCGAACTGCCGTGAGATACCGACGTGCCGCGAGGGCGGCTTCACGCTCTCACCGGCGGCGCTGGACGCTGCCGTGCGTGCCGACGAGGCGGCGGGGAGGGTCCCGCTGTTCCTTTGTGCGACGATGGGGACCACGCCGACGGCGGCGGTAGACCCTCTCCGCGAGCTGTGCGTCGCCGTGGCGGGGCACGGCGTGTGGGTGCACGTGGATGCGGCCTACGCCGGCGCGGCGTGCGTGTGCCCGGAGTTCAGCCACCTCGCCCTGGGCGCCGAGGCCGCGGACTCGTTCAGTACGAACCCGCACAAGTGGCTGCTTGCCAGCATGGACTGCTGCGCGCTATGGGTGCGTCGTCCCGCGGCGCTGGTGGCGGCGCTCGGCACCGACGACGACGTTATCCTCACGGACGCGCCGTCGAGCGGCCACGAGCTCGCCGTGGACTACAAGGACTGGCAGGTGGACCTGAGCCGCCGGTTCCGCGCACTGAAGCTGTGGCTCGTGCTCCGCTGCCACGGCGTCGAGGGCCTCCGCGGCTTCGTGCGCGGCCACGTGCGCATGGCCGCCACCTTCGAGGCCATGGTGCGCGCCGACCCGCGGTTCGAGGTGCCTGTGCCGGCACGGTTCGCGCTCGTGTGCTTCCGCCTCCGCCCCGCCGTCGACGACGACGACACGGCCGAGACAACCAACGAGCTCAACAGGAAGCTGCTGGAGGCGGTGAACGCGACGGGGCGGGCGTACATGAGCTGCGCCGTGGTGGGCGGCATGTACATGCTGCGGTGCGCCATCGGGAACTCGCTCACGGAGGAGCGGCACGTCCGGGAGGCGTGGAGCGTCGTGCAAGAGCAAGCGGCCGCCGTGTTGATCCCGGTGGGCACCGGCGCCGGTGCCGCTGACATTGGTCGTCCGAACGAGCACGGTGATGAGGTTCAGGACGCCCGTGGCACACAGACCACCGTGCATGAGGAATGCCGCCGCTCAGTGACGACTCAAACTGTACATGCACCACGACGTGATCCGCTACTAGGGGTAAATGTGAGAATGGTTTTTGTAAAACTGGGCGTAACGGTTCAGTTTGACACATGGGCTTCTTTCGGTTTGGGTGTTAATGGGCTTGCTGCTAAACAGGTTTGGCCTAGTTCGGGTATCACGTAAAACCAGTTTGGGTACGGTCAGGTTTGGGTTCGATGGTTTCGGTTCCAAACAGGTTTAACCCGTGAGTTTCAACCGGTGGGTGAGATTGGTTCGTAGTCGTAGGTGTCTTCCTCCTGTTCCTTCCGCCGCCGCCGCCTCCTCTCGCCGACGCCGTCCGCCCGTCCCCGACAGCGCCCTTGCCCCAGTAACTCGAGCCGCCGCCACCATCGCCTCCTCTCGCGGCTCGTCGTCTGCCCGTACCCGACCCCACCCTCGTCCCCCGCCCCAGCGACTCGAGCCGCCGCCGTCGCCTCCTCTTGCGGCTCGCCGTCAGCCCGTCCCCGCCCTCGTCCCCCGCCCCAGAGACTCGAGACGGCGTGCTGCGTCCAACAAGAACCGAGCATCATCGTCCAGCGGCGCCAAGCTCGTCGCAGCAAGAACGCCCACCCCGCTGCCACCGCTCAAAGAAAGCTGCAGTAGCATCGGCGGCAATGAAGCCGTCAGCGTCGATGGCGGACGTGATCCCGCCGCGCTGAAGAGGACTGGCGGCATCCCTTTCCTCCTCCCCTGACTATCAGGTAGCCAGTAACTCCGAGCTCCCTCCATTTTCCTCCTTTTTTGCTAGCTAACTGAAGCTAGCTACAGTTCTGTTATGTAATCTTCTTATAATCTAGTAGCTACAGTTTTGCTAGCCATGTTGTTTGTTATTATAATCTTCTTGTTTGTTACATCTTGAAGTAGACGCTAGCTTCTGTTCTGGAGTGGTAGTATTTTTCATGTTCATTACTTGCTAGCATTATTACTGTTTTAGCATCTCGGTTAAATGCTTAATGTGTAGACCTATACTTCTGATTGTGTTTCACATGTTACTTGTTGTTTCCTTTGTCATTTGTGCATATTACTCTTGCCTCCTGTAACTTAATTCACTTATATTCCTTCACAGCAAAATCAAGTTATGTCTACTTCAGAGGGTTCCATGAGTGTTGATTCCATGAATGAGGGTACGAGTCAAGTACCACGTTCTAGAAGATCGAAGGTCTGGGAGCATTATGAACAAAAGCTGAAAACTGTAGGTAGTGATCTCATGGCGGTGTGCAAATATTGCAGAGGGGAGCTGCACACCAAGTTTGGGACTACAAGTTTGGGAACCCACATTGGACAGTCTTGTCGAGCAATTGAGGATGATTGCAGGAAGAGGTATCTGTCAGCCAGGAAGAAGAAACCATCCGAAGGCGTGTTTGTTTTTGATCAAAAAATCTGCCGTGAGCTTATGGTCAAATTTTGCATCCATGCCGAGACTCCCTTCCTCAAGTTCGAAGATCCGTACCTTCAGCCATGGATTGACTCAATGCAGCCAGCATTTCAAATCAAGGGTCGTCACACGATTCGCGATGACGCAATGAAGATGTATCAAGGAATGAAGAAAGATCTTGAAGTTGAGCTCCAAAATTTAGATTCTCGCATTTCCTTAACATCGAACATGTGGACATCAACACAAAGTTTGGGTTACATGTCGATCACTGCCCATTACATCAATGAAGAGTTCATCTACAAGAAAAAGATCATTAGTTTTGCATAAGTGAAGTATCCCCACACAGGTTATGCCATAGAGGAAGAAATTGTTGGTTGCTTAACGGAATGGGGTATAAGGGGCAAGCTGTTCACTTTGACACTAGATAATGCAAGCAATAATACATTTGCATGTGAGGAGTTGATAAAGTATCACAAACATGAGCTGCTCCTTGAAGGTCAACACTTGCATGTCAGGTGTTGCGCACACATTCTTAATATCTTGGTTCAAGATGGAATGAAAATCATCCATGGAGCTATTGACAAGATACGAGAGCTGCTGAAGCACATTGACTCTTCTACATCAAGACTTCAAGATTTCAACACAATTGCAACGGGGATGGGTCTGCCTATAAAGAAAGGTATCTCTGTTGATACACCAACAAGATGGAACTCGGCATGGAAAATGCTCGTAGAAGCGTTGAGGTACAAATTAGTTCTTGCTAGTTATGCACATCGAAAGTTTGAAGCTTCTCCAAGTTTGGAAGAATGGGAGAAGGCAGAAGCGATTTGTGAGTTCCTTAGAGCTTTTGAAGAGCTCACCTTGACTGTTTCAGCTCACAGGAAGCCAACTGCACATAAGTTTCTGCCCATGGTGCTTTGCATTCGCCATGCATTGAAAGATCCCGGTTGGCAAACCTCTGATGTGTTGAAGGAATTGGCAGCAGCGATGCAAGCAAAACTTGATAAGTACTGGGATCCTGAGGAGAAGGAGAATGCAGAGCCTAACCCTCGTAGAAAAAGCAAGGACATTGAGTTGAACTTTGCACTTGTCGTTGCTACCTTCTTGGATCCAAGAAGGAAAGGAGATTACTTGGATTTCTTTTATTCCAAGGTGTGTACCAATGAGGAGCAGATTTCGAAACAAGTGGCGATTGCTTTAGAATGGGTGAGAAAATATGTGAAAGAATACGAGTTACTCGCAGCCACAAACACCGCACAGTCCACACCTTCTAGTCAAGGCAATACCACCATTGGATCACCAATTGCAGGGAAAAGAAGGTTAGAAGAAGAGTTTGCCCAATACAAGTCTCGTCGGAGGTCACGTGTGCACAAGTCCGAGCTTGACGCATACTTGGAAGAAGCATGTGAGGAGGACGGTGATGATTTTGATGTCTTGGCCTGGTGGAAGAGGCATGCTGAAAAGTTCCCTTTATTGGCATCCATGGCTCGAGATTTTCTCGCAATTCCTTTGAGCACAGTGGCATCTGAATCAGCCTTCAGCTGTGGTGGAAGGATACTTGGTGATACGAGAAGCTCTTTGAACCCTGATATGCTACAAGCGCTTGTTTGTGCGAAAGATTGGTTGTTCATACCAAAGGAGGAGGGTAAGTAAAAACATGCAATTTTCTTAATGGTTCCTTTCTTGGTAGACTTGCTGTTAATGCTTGATTGCTCCTGCTTGTACTTGTAGTTCTATAGAATCTGTTAATACTTGATGTTGTTTCAATTAATTAGTTTTTACCTTGATGTTTTCTATTATTACCTCTCTAACACTTGTTTCATTTGCAGGACATGGACAGGAAAGAGGCAATTAGCAGTTTACATGAAGGAAGCAAGGAAATGAGGAATCTTTGGGTGGTCAGTGAGAACGACGCCATGAGTGAAGAGATGTGAGAAAATGCAAGTCATGACGATTATCTATATTTTTGTATGAGCAATTTGGTTGGACTGGATTTACTCATGTTTGAGATTTGTTCAAAATGAGTATTGCTGTATTATTAAATTTGTCATATCAGATCTAATTGGGCTTGTTGTTTCTGAATTTGTATTGCTCTGAACGAAATGTACCATGGTGTTATTTACTCTTTTACTGTGCACTACGTAGTGCTGGTCAGCTGCTCCAGGATCAGCATAGAGTATCTGATTCTGGTCTCATTGATTGGTTACTGGTGTCAAGCGAGCGAGCGAGAGAGTATCAGCAGCCAACAGCCGTGGAAGCGGATTGGATGACACGCGGGAGCAGCATCATCATACGGAAATGGTTTTGCACCCATTTGACCAAATGGTTTAAACCATGGGTGTTAACACAGTTATGATTCGGTTTGGTCAAAAAAGGCAGCGGGTATAGTTTTGGTAGGTTTCACATTGTCATTTAACAAGTTTGGTGCGGTTCGGGTTTACACGAGTAAACGTACGGGTATGGTTAAGGTATGGGGCAGTTCTGCCACCATTCTCACATTTAAGCCTAACCCTCACCAACCGACCTAGCTAGGTTTCGCTGCCTATATAAACAGGGCGTGAGTGCGTGACCCCAAGCCAAGGAGAGGAGGAGAATACACACCCAGCGGGGCCTGGCGCTGGCTTTGTGCTGCACGGCGCTGAACCGGTGGCCGGCGGGCTCAACTGGAGCTGCGCCCGGCCGGCCGGCACCATTGACAATCATACGCCAAGAATCCAGAAAGCCCCTCGGTATCAAGCAGGATGCGGATGCGGATGTGCCCACGGCGGTAGCGACGCAGATCGTATCTGGACATATAAGCGCCATCGCCACAACACCTCTCGCTGTTGTGCGCCGGATGCACCGGTGGCGTGCTGAGGCGGCGGCGATCGGCCGCTGATCGGTCGCACACGTTGTTGCCGGCCACCACGCTTGGCGGCGGCGACCCATTCGTTCAGAAGCTGACCCCACGCGCGTACCTAGTATTTGTTTCCTCTTTCAGGTGCCATGTATGGGGCCAAGGTACAGCCTTTGCATGTAGACGACGGACGCGAGAGCCGCGCTCGTCGTGCGTCGGCATGCCGTCAGCTCGGGCGGAGCAGTGGCCGGCGGCGGCATACACGTCCAGACGAGATGGAGGAGGAAGGCGCGCCCATGGAGACGGCAGCGGCAAGATGCCCAACGGTGCAAGGCCACCATCGCGACCTTGATGGAGCCTTCCTAGCTGAGAGAGCTTGAGATTCAATCTCAGGCCAACGATCGTCTTCTTCTTGTGCAGGCGGCTAAGAGGGGAGGGTGTGCTTCGTGAGGTGCACGCGCGCATCGCAGGCTAGCCAGCCAGCTTGTCATGCACATCGACGAGGCCATGACGGCTATCTTCTTCAATGGTGAGCAATTGAGCTAACCCCTGTATCCTGTCCTTTTTACATCAGCATAGGTTGTCGGGGGGCTACCCCGGGTAGGGTAAAGATATGGTAAAAGCTACGTCCAAGACGGAACCGACATACTTGCTGACCGACATATACCCAGGTCGGAAGGGACCGGGATATGATATTGGTGCAGCCCGGCATACTCTAACCGACTTAACCATATTTTACCCGACATATCTATGTCGGTATGCATTGTGTTATTCTTATGTGCAGGAAGAACGGTTTATGAAGGGTGATCCGGCATAGCCATGCCGGGTCTCGGGAGAAGAAGATTATCCGGCATACCCACGCCGGGTTGAGAGGAGGAATCCGGCATATCCATGCCGGGTTGCCCAGGAGAGGAGTCGCCAAGTTATCCGGCATATCCATGCCGGGTTAAGCGGAGAAGATACTGAGCCAGGCGCTACAGGACGAAGGACAGACAAGACATGCCAAGCCCATCCCTTGATGTGATGAGAGTACAACGGCATGACACAGTGAATAGTGCTGACAAGACCCCAGTAGTCAAATCATGAACAGTGCGTGTATAGTGTCATGTGGGCCCCCCTTGTCCCCTGGGCTCCCTCTATATAAGGAGCACCAGGGGGAGAGACAGAGAGAGAGCCACAGCTCCCCCCGCAGCCCCATTTTTCCCTTTCCTTCTTGCTCTCCAAGACCTCTTAGAGGCACGCCTAGCAGCTCGCGGAGCATCTGTATCGCCCGAACACCAGAGAGAAAATACACCAAATAGGATAGATGCTGCAGTAGGGGTTTTATCTCCTCACGAGAGCCCCGAAGCAGGGTAAATCCCCGTGTCTGCGTGTTCATCTGTGTGTGCTTCTTAGCGCGCTATCCCTCCCCGAATCCTCTAGCGTCCATCCGGCCCCACAATTAGCCTACCCGTAGGCATCTGTCTGTTCACCACGACGACAGTTGGCGCCCACCGTGGGGCATCAGTGGCGCTTGCTGGACTAATTTCGGACGGGACCTCCTTCATCGACGTGGGGACTCAACGTCGCCATCACTCCCGAGCATCCCGAAGGCTCGTCACCTTCGCCGTCTCGCCATCGACAAAGCTCTCCTGAGGAGGCCCGGAGGCTCGTCGCCGCCTTCGTCGTCTCGCCGTCACCAACTCCTCAAGAAGGAGCTCGAAGGCTCGGCTGTAGCCAAGGCGCTTGCGCGTGCCCGCACGTGCTCGCGTTTCCTTGCCATCGTCAGCAACATCTTCGTCCCCGCGCGCTTGGCTGCAGCTCATCCGCGCGCCATCATCGACTTGGACCTGATGGGGTCGCGCCTCTGCCTCAATCTGCAACCTGCCAGCGGCCGCGGCCCAGTTCCTCCATCAACCATCCCGGGACGGGCTCCTCCATCCACGTCCGCGGCAACTTCAATGCCTTGGACCGCGTCGGCTGCAGCCCGCGGCGCTCCAGCCGCGTCGGCTTACGGCGTCCACGGCCACGCGCCTGTTCGCACGCTCGCTCCTCCATCTCCAACTCCCCGCGCTCGATCGGCCCGCAGCTCGCCTCGCCCCCTGCACGCACGCCTCCCGCGACTACCTGTAGGCCGGCTCCAGTGCATCGCCCGCCAGGTCAAGGAGGACGGCTGCTGCTCGCGCCCTCTTCTCCAAGTCGCCCGCGCCGGCCCCCGGGCTCAGCTCCGGCTGCGCCTGGCCTCGCCGCCTCCGGCACCCGCATCCCCATCCTGCCCGCCTAAGGCTCGCGCGTGACTGCGCCCGGCGCGTCGCCCGCCTGCAGCAGCCTCCAACTCGCCGCCTGCTGGCAGCGCACCGCGTCCGTCTCCTCCACGCCTCGCCACGCTGCCGCTAGCTCTGCTCCAATCAAGCCGCGCCCGGATTCCCCTGTTTCCGGCTACCTCGCCGCAAGGTATTGGTGTCGGCACCTGACCAGCCGCTGAGGATAGGATCGGTTCGGTTGGAGAGAGGAAAAAGAAAAAAGAAAAAGAGAGAAAGGGAAAAGAGCAAAGGAAGGAAGAGGAGAACGATCCGGTCGGTAAGGAAAGAAAAAGAAAAGGAAGAATATACTGCCAGTGTTAGATGTCCCCGACATGTCCATGTGGCCCGTGGGTATGCCGACTTACAGGCCGGTCGGGATGTTCATAGCACCAGGCAGGCGCGCGGGCGGGTCGAGATAGTCATGTCGGTATTCCAGCATTTCAGGCTGGCCGGGATCTAGCATTGGCTGGCAGTTGTTATGGCTTCGTGGAGGCAGGCATTTCGATCAGGTGGGCCGGCATCCATGTATCATCCGCTGCGTTAACATCACAATTGCTACAACGACATACACCCGCGTCGAGACTGTAATGTGAGTACTTACAGTTTATTTGTGTAGCATGCTAAGTAATAGTCTCAAAGTGTGCTCGGGGACTGCCCCGCGCTTAATTTATTTCCCCCGGTCAAGTATTTCGACCCGGGGACTGTCCATTTATTGCGGAGCTTATCTTTTCCTAGTTGTTAAAATTACTCGGGCAAGGCCTCTTCGTACCTTGCTTAATTGGTGTCCCGGGAACGAAGTGTCGTTCCCCGTGTTGCCTTATTTATATGCATGTGGTTTATGTCTGTTTTTCCGAGTTGTTTGTATGTCGGCACTCCGAGATGAATCTCGGGGACTGCCCTGTCGGTATTCATGTTATCTATGTTGTTTGTATGCCGAATAGTTTTTCGACCGAATCTCAAAGACTAAGTAGTGCATGCTATCGGATACAATTTTGTGACTCGACTGACGAACGCCTGTATGGTAGTCAAGAGCAGAAATTTTGGAGTGTAGTAAACATGAAAACAAACTCGGGAACTCGGTCTAAATAGTAATTCGGTATATATTGTCGGTATATTTTCCCCCGGGAGTGCATTCTGTTTTTACTTCTAAATCTGTAAAGTAACCCGGGGACTCGGTGGAAGCCGAATCTGCATCCTGGTGCATAGTTTTGCTTCTAGATTTAGTTTTCGGCATGTGCTATGATCAATTATGCTTATTAGTAAATTTGCTTCTTAAATTATATAGCCATTATATATGTGTTTGAACTAACGTTGAAAGGTGATGTCGGTTTTTACCGAGAGAATACTCGGCACCAATATTATTTACTTATGCCGGTCATCTCGGATTCATATGGTATTCATCATGGCGTCATAGTATATTGCCGGTTTACAGTCGGCATCATGCAAAAATTCCAGATCGCCGTTTATTTCGGTTTGCCAAAATATCATGGCATCATACAAATATCCCCGATCGCCGTTTATGTCGGTTCGCCAATATATCATGGCATCATGCGATATCGCCAAGTCACCGTTTGTTTTGTTTTGCCAGAAGTCGCCAAAGGCAATATACGAGGTACCCTTTTGTCAAACCAGCAGTGGCTGGAGACATCCATGTTGGTAAGTGCCCAGAAGTGGCTGCCGGACATCCGAGACACCCGAGGTACCCTTATGTCAAACCAGCAGTAGCTGGAGACATCCATGTCGGTAATTGCCCAGAGTGGCCGAGATACCGAGACATATATGATATGCCCAGAGTGGCCGAGATACCGAGACACCCAAGATGCACTTATGTCAAATCAACAGAGGTTGGAGGCGTCTGTGTCGGTATACGCCCAGAGTGGCTAAAAGCCGGCACATGAGACTCTGTGCCGGTATACGCCCAGAGTGGCTAAAGGCCGGCACATGAGACGTCCGTGTCGGTATACGCCCAGAGTGGCTATAAGCCGGCATGTGAGGTATGTTTATGTCAAGCCGGCAGTGGCCGAAGACATCTATGTCGGTAAAAACGCCCAGAGTGGTTAAGGAACCGGCATATGATTGTATTTTTGCAGGTACACGGTGGAGTAGGTAAAGATGGTGGTGTTGTTATTTCTTCTAAGACTGCGCGCGACTCTGCGAGTCCCCCGCAGCCTCGGGGACTAGTGTCGGGGGGCTACCCCGGGTAGGGTAAAGATATGGTAAAAGCTACGTCCAAGACGGAACCGACATACTTGCTGACCGACATATACCCAGGTCGGAAGGGACCGGGATATGATATTGGTGCAGCCCGGCATACTCTAACCGACTTAACCATATTTTACCCGACATATCTATGTCGGTATGCATTGTGTTATTCTTATGTGCAGGAAGAACGGTTTATGAAGGGTGATCCGGCATAGCCATGCCGGGTCTCGGGAGAAGAAGATTATCCGGCATACCCACGCCGGGTTGAGAGGAGGAATCCGGCATATCCATGCCGGGTTGCCCAGGAGAGGAGTCGCCAAGTTATCCGGCATATCCATGCCGGGTTAAGCGGAGAAGATACCGAGCCAGGCGCTACAGGACGAAGGACAGACAAGACATGCCAAGCCCATCCCTTGATGTGATGAGAGTACAACGGCATGACACAGTGAATAGTGCTGACAAGACCCCAGTAGTCAAATCATGAACAGTGCGTGTATAGTGTCATGTGGGCCCCCCTTGTCCCCTGGGCTCCCTCTATATAAGGAGCACCAGGGGGAGAGACAGAGAGAGAGCCACAGCTCCCCCCGCAGCCCCATTTTTCCCTTTCCTTCTTGCTCTCCAAGACCTCTTAGAGGCACGCCTAGCAGCTCGCGGAGCATCTGTATCGCCCGAACACCAGAGAGAAAATACACCAAATAGGATAGATGCTGCAGTAGGGGTTTTATCTCCTCACGAGAGCCCCGAAGCAGGGTAAATCCCCGTGTCTGCGTGTTCATCTGTGTGTGCTTCTTAGCGCGCTATCCCTCCCCGAATCCTCTAGCGTCCATCCGGCCCCACAATTAGCCTACCCGTAGGCATCTGTCTGTTCACCACGACGACATAGGTGCACAGCCGCTGTCGTCTTCAACTCCATGGTATCGGGCTGACGGAGAGCAGCTCGGCGTTAACTTTCTACGCTCTCATGGCGGCCGTCTTCATCTCAATGATGGTGTCGGGTTACCGGTGTGTATCCCGGCATTATCTGCCGTTGCGGGATGATATCGCCAAGGTTGCCGGCGTGTAGCCTGGCGTCGTCTCCGTCTCCATCTACGTCACAGCGGTCGTTGTTGCAGCTGCTGGCGTGTAGCTCGGCATCGTCACCGTCTCCATCTATCCGTCCGTGTCGTCACGGCTGTCGGCGTGCAGCCCGACGTCATAGGCGGCGTAGAATCTGGCATCTTCTTCATCTTCACGGCAACACCAAGGTTGCCGGCGCGTAGCCCGGCATGGTCGTCCCTCTCCGTATCGGTGACGACGTCGTTGCGGTTGCCAGCAGCGTCGTCTCCAACTCAACGTGCATCGACGGCATCGTTGGGGTTGCAGGCGTGCAACCCGGCCTTGTCTCCATCTATGTCATGGCGTCGCCGGGGTTGCCGACGTGCAACCTGACATCCTCTTCATCCTGACGCCACCGTTGTCGGGCCGCTAGAGGACGCGGCCAGGCATGAGTTCACCGGGCGCCCGCTGTGCAGCCCGTCATCATCTTCACCACCCTCCAGAGGTTGTCGGACGGCCATGCACATCTCAGTGCAGCCTGCTCATGACCTCGCCATGGCTATTGTACAGCCCGGCACGGTCTCTACTCTCCACCTCGACGACGGCGTCGTTGCGGCTGCCGGCGAGCAGCCCAGCGCCGTCTCAAACTCCATCTATGACGACGGCGTCGTTGCGACCGCCGGCGAGCAGTCCAACTATGCCTTCATCTTCATCCACGGCACGGCGTCATCTGGGTTGCTGGCGAGCAGCCCGGCGCCTGGTTATCCATGGCGGTCTAGCAGATCGGAGCGTGGAAGATGGCCTTGGCTGTTCCGCTGTTTTCCGGCCGGGCACCGGTAGTTTCCCGGATCACGGGTACTCTTTGTTTGAGTACCGTCACCGTGATTCTCAGGCAGAGTTTAGGCGACATGCATCCTTTGCGCCTACGTGCATGTGATGAGCAATAGCATGGCTCATGCATGAGCCCAGGCCGGCAAGGCATTGGCTTACGGCCATAGTTCTCAACACTCCGTACATCAAGATCCGATGTTCTTCCACATGCGCGAGTCTGTCGCCACCATCGGCGACGCACTCGGCGCCACTTTCCGGATATACGTCCTCGGCGATGCATGTCTATCTTATATTTTGTTTTCAGGTGAAATCATGTCTACTTCCGCGGGGCAATACCCCTCGCACTTCCGGCGAACCTACAAGATCATCGTGACGTCTACGCCAAGCACAACCATGCGTTCTACTACGACTTTCACATATCGACGCCGTCAAGACCGACGAGGCAAGACGGCGAGGTGGGCATGGCCGAGATAAAGGCCATGCTATCTATGGCGCGTGTACCGACGAGGACACGGCTCTGCCAACGCCAACACACACCATCACCCTCATGCATGGAGAAAGCGAAGCGAAGACCGAAGACGGCGACCGAGCAGCTTAGTCGGAGATGTCTCGCGGTACCATCCGCGGGAGTACTTAACCGGGAGCTTTCCGAGGCCCCGGAAACCAGGAGATCCACAATCGCCTTGTCATTGGCCGACGAGGCAAATGCAAGTCACACGTCCGATACCGACAAGGCGGACACCACCAGGCCAGGCACCGACGAGGCAAAGGCCGACCACATCTTCATCATCGGACATCGACAAGCCGGAGGGATACGGCTAAGTTTCCGAGGCCCCGTGAATCAGAACTCCACATCGCCGAAGTCATGTTGGCCGCGCCAGCAGGCCGTCGAGCGCACATAAGGGATATTGTAATTTTGTTTCTCATCATGAGATTAATAAAGTTTATATGTCCCTACATCTTTTATTTGTGTATTTACATACACTGGCACGCCCGCGTTATACTTTAGTATCTTTCGTGTCAAACAATTTTTCACCATTTCTTATCATCCGAAACTAGACCGCTGTTTTCACCATGTACTGGTTTTTGAGGAGAAAGTATGTAGGAGTACTATATATTGACGAGCGACAATACTTGATGTAAATATATATACATTGTTCGGTCACCCACGCGACCTCTTTATGTCTGTCATGATCTTTCATGTGCGCCACTTTCGATTGATTTGCCTTGTTGAAGAGTGTCGGAGAAGTTATGCAACTTAACTCTTTCTGAGTGAAACCTATAATGTGTGACATAAAGCGTGAAGTTTTTCGAAGCAAATACTCCCTCCGTCCTAAGTGTCTCAATTTTGATAAAAAGTGGCTGTATGATACAGCCACTTTTTATCAAAATTGAGACACTTATTTTTGGACGGAGTGAGTAATATTTTGTGTTCCATCATCTTTAAAAAACAACAAAAGGAAGAAACATAGATACACAAGAGAACTCGGTGATATACAATGGCTGAACTTTCGGATTTCGTAGCCCTCCAGAGATGCTCAGATATGTCCCATGGATTCCGTGCACGAGACTTGGGCGTGTTCTCTGCGACTTGCCCTGAGAGGATGTGTATCCTTATGGGGGGATATGAGAGAAATGTACATGTTCGACCTTTTCGATGATCGAGAGTGGCCTCGCACAGCGAGGGTGCCTCTAGGCTAGACATTGAGTGATGTCGTCATGTCTGCCTGGTTGATCTCATCTTCAACCGATTCATCAAACTGTAGGGCTCAGGACCATGTGCTCCAAATTAGGTCATGTTGTGAATGAGGGGTTACAAAACAAAGGAACGAAAAGAGGTGTAGGAATGGGGTGACGTGCAAACCAACATGTGGTTAGATGGTTAGCAGAGTGGTTATACCCTTAGCCCACCAGAGTTTAAACTCCAGATTTGACGTTTGTGTGTTGCATTTAGGCGGAATATTCTTTCAGTGTGAGGCGACGTTTCCGTCGATAGCGAGCGTCGTGGTGACTTCGTCAATCTGAAGACTCGATCCGCCGGCTCAGTATTTCAGACGTGCTCATAGGGGCAGGGTGTGAGTGTGTACGTTCATAGGAGTGAGTGTGCGCGCGTGTATGTAAACGTCTGCGTTTGTCTGTGTTTATCAAAAAAAAAAAGGTAAAGGCTTCCAAAACAAAGGAATGGAATTAATTCGGTTGTCCCATGACTTTTCTTTTGATCTTAACCAAAGTTTTGTTTCCCGTGAAAAACATAGAAAATTACCCCAATCCTAAGGAAACTTCACTGCTCTTTCCTTTGTTCCGAACTTCTTGACTGGACAATATTCCATAGGAAACGGATCCTTCAAAATTGCGTTATAAATCCTACATACAGAACAGGGCCGAAGTGTAGGAGCGTAGGACCCTATCGATTCTCTCATTCCCAATCCCAGGTGCCATTTCCAAGCGGCACAGAGGCTCTACCTCAAGTATGGGCCTTTACCAAGCCTCTATGCCCTATACATGTCTAGAGTGCGACAACTCATTACAGGTCAGATCGTCTTACCGCAGACGCTGATGGCATTTCCCGCTGCCTCTCCCCTGTTTTATATGTTTCTTTTCATTGGGATTCTTGTCGGTGCTGGATGAACTTGAGATTTATGCTATGTGCCTTCATGGTGGGTCTATTAGGGAATGTCGTTGCTTACTTGCTATGGGTATGTGTGGGGCGCTACAGGCGCACACCTCCGTCCGTCATGGTAGTAACGATTATGTTTAGGGAAATTTTTGTTTTTGCCACTCTAGTTTTTGTCCATTTTGCTTTTGTCACTCTAAATTTTGACATTTTGCTTTTGTCCTCTTCGTTTCTGTTAATACATCAGTTTTGCCCTCTCTAGAGCAAAAGCAAAATGAAAATGATAAAATTTTATTTTGTTTTTACCAATCTACTATTTGCCCATTTTGCTTTTGCCCCAAGTGTTGATGTTTTGCTTTTGTTTTTGCCTCTCAAAAGTACAAAAGCAAAATGTCAAAATTAGATGGGCAAAAACTACAGCGGCAAAACCAAAATTTCCCCGTTTAGGGTGTCCAACGCCCTTCCCCTCCTTAGTAGGGTTGTTGCATACCTAGTTTCTTCTCCATCTTGTATCCATATCTCCTGGTGAAAATCTAGATCCATGTGTATCAGGCAACAACGGTGCTGCAATGTCATTTCCCCATGGGAGGCATTGCTTTGAAGCTTGGGAGCTCGACAGTGAACTTTTAGATCTTTTCTGCTTGTGGTCACAGAGTCTTGGTGAGGATAGGCTCCTGATGTTTTGATAGCTCGTGCTCTTCATTGGACATACGATGAGGATCACAATCTGTGGAACAACCATTAAACTGCATCTGGACTTAGCTTATTGTTTCTAGCTGATGTGTAATTTTAAGTTTGAGTGGATGTCTCCTTCTTTTGTAAATGTGTTGATTTGAATTGGTACCAAATCAAAGTTTCCTTGGCCGTTTGGAGCTTTATTAATTTAAAGTCAGAGGAGAGCCTTTTATCTAAAGAGCATCGATTAGGACCAATAATCTAGCTAGGATTCACATACGTGAGGCTTGTCTCTCAAATCTATGTGTGGCACCTAGCCAACACTAACTATGGGACTCAGTCATCATATTTTGTGTTAAAACTCAATCAACCGACCACCGATGGTATTTTTGAAACTACACGTTCAGAAACTGGTTGTATTTTGAAAGACAACAGTGTGGTGGTTTCATAAAAGCCTTCCCAAATGTGATGGTTTAGAGTACGCACATAAAATACTCTTTCAAAAAGTGTGTAAACATGTTATAGGCTTACAGAATGTTAGGAATTTATAACATGAAACGTCGGTAAAGAAATTGCTAACTACCTTCGTCGTGTGCAAAATTTAAAACGATAAATAGATTCTTGTCTTTCCGTATAAATGAAATCAATCATAATTTTCTTTGGATATTAACAAGAATTGTTAGTTTTCAAGGGTTTTGTAGGATTATCATTTCAGATGGTATTACTAACTCGGTTCCAATGAATAAGGCTTATATTATTTTGGAAAAGTCAACCCATGTAAAGTTTGATCAAGTGAAAAAATATTAACATGCAAAATATAAAACGAATGTCATTAGAAACATCATGAACTATATTTTCATATGATATCTATATAACATTTTCCCCATGTTTTATCTTTTTTCAAGATAGACATGGGGCAATAATATTCTCCACTATTCATTAAAAAGTAGCCTGACGGATCATGTTCTTATAACGGATGGAGAAATTTACAGGAGGATACAAAGGAAGAGAACAACAAAAATATAAGAAAAAAAATACAACTAGAAGAGGCAATGAAAGAGCCACCAAGAAACACAAGAGGTGAGGAGTTACTCTGCAATCAACCTCACACACCGCACCGGCATGCGACTCGAACCCCACGGCACAACTCAGGAGCACCACCATCATCATCGAAGTGTCAAGCCTAGCACCTACCACTACCATAGACAGGGAGCTCCGCCACGGAAATCAAGACAAAAGCAGGTGAGGGAGACATATATTGCGTCGTCAAAGAGCAAAGTTGAGCCGAGACGTCACCAAGAGCACGAAGCTCCCACACCGCAATAACAGCCACTCAAGGCTCTAGGGCAAGCACATCCATGTGGCCGAGACCACACGAAGGGACAGCCATCGGTGTGTTTTAAACTTTGTAAAAAAACCTTCTGAGCATTTCTCCGTATATTTTATTCATTGACTTCCCATATGTTGGTGAAACGTTAACATTCTTTTAAAAAAGGAATATATTAACTTCACGAAGAAACCAATTACGTCCGACCTAATAACCTAATGAAAAATAATTATATAAACTGAGTTTGCTCCTCCAACTAATTCTCCTAGTCTATAAATATAGATACTGAGACGAGCTTCTTTTATCATGTTGGCCTAGTCCTAGTAGCTTCGGATTGAACAGTTAGTTCAGCCCGTGAAAACTTATCCAACAACTTTTCAGTTTCCAAGTGGCGGGAGCGATTAGGAGGATGTTAAGGATTACTTGAGTTGTATCTACGGATTGTGCTTTCATAAAGAACATACTCTGGGGAATGGGATGGATAGGGAAGTCAAGCTCATCCGTCATCCTAAAATTTGATGGCGGCATGATGGCTGGACGTACATTGTTCGTTGAGGTCAGTGCTGGACCTTCTGTATTGGTTCATAGAGTTGGATACATAAGTAGCAGCAAGACACAACACACTTAGAGACAAACATACTACCTCCGTCCTAAAATAAGTGTATCAAGGCTGATAAAAAATGGATGTAATATGAGAGACTTATTTTGGGACGGAGTGAGTAGTTTGTGCACCTGTTCGGTTAGCTTCGGTTTGAACTTTAAATTTAGACACGTGCAAACTTCTCCACTAGCTTTCCAGTTTCCAAGTGGAAGCATCAAGTACGAGGATGTTAAGGATTACTTTGAGCTGCATCCACGGATTGTGCTTTCATGGAGAACATAGTCTAGGAATTGGATGGCTAGGGAACTCAAGCCCATCTGTCAGACTATCAGTTCGTGGTATTGTGATGATTGAACAAATACTGTTCGTTATAGATGGTGCTCCACACCCTCATGGAGCTTCTAGAGTTGGATACATACCTAGTGATAAGACTCAGGGCAGTTGGGTACCAACATAGTTGATTCATGTGGTAGCTTGTGCATCTGTTGAGCTAATTCTTGCTTTGTGCCGCAAAACACGATAAAAATGCTTCGAAAGGCACTGGCTCCAAATGGTGAAATTCTTGCTTGTTTAACAGAGCAATTGCATACCCATATTAAGATTGTGTGATACTCATACTCCAGATGCAAGCCAGAGTGCACGTTTAATCCCCATCCGTTCAAATTTTCTGGTTCATATTTCTTCCTTGTGTAGTAGATATTGTCAGCCGGCTTTTATGCAACTCGTCTTGATTTGGTAGCTCTCGTGGCTCTCCCTACTCATACATCAAAATATGAGCATGTCATCTGTCCAAATCCAGCATGACCTTAGCCCAGGGCCGGGCCGGCAAAATACAGGGCCCTGTGCGAAAATCTCGAATGGGCCCCTACAATTTATATATATCAAAATCCGCTATGATCCCTCCCAATATGTGAATCGAGATTTGGCGATTGACGATCAAGAAATTGAAAGGGGTTAGGAAGAAACCGAAGATAAACTGCTTAGCAGCCTATCGATCGACGATTCTGGTCTCGACTTTCTCACGCAGATAGCATGCTCAATCGACCGGTGGGGGTGGGGAAAAAATTAGGAATGAACTACATACCATTTGAAAAAAGATATTTTTTTCTAGCTACAATAGATATTGTATAGGCCCGAGCGGTTGAGGCTGGAGTTCTGTCGCCTGTTGGGAATTGCTCACCAACACAGCGTGTATCTGCGTATGCGGACGACGTGGTGCTGTTCCTGAAACCATCAGAGTTGGATCGTACGGCAATGAAAGGGATTCTCGCAGCGTTCGGAGAGGCCTCGGGTTTAGCAGTTAACTACAGGAAATCGTCGGCAACGCTTATAAGAGGGGAAACTCCGGATGCTGACCTGGTGGAGAGGGTGTTGGATTGCCGCATTGCCCCGTTCCCAATCAAGTATCTTGGTTTGCAATTGGCTCTGCGGCCCCTCACCCGAGCAGAGTGGCAACCAATGCTGGACGCCACGGTGCATCTCGTGCCGGCCTGGCAGCAAAGTTTGATCGCGAAGCCAGCCAGATTGGTGTTCGTCAAGTCTGTGATGGCGGCCAGGCCAATTCACCACCTTCTGGTCGCCGACGCACCTGTCTGGCTCTTGGAGGAGATCGAGAAGAGTTTGAGAGCTTACTTCCGGGCTGCAAAAGAAAGAGCCCATGGCGGCCAATGTCTGGTAGCATGGGACAGGATATGCAGACCTCTGGTGCAAGGTGGCCTGGGAGTGAAGGATCTACGTCTTCACGGACTGGCGCTGCGGATGCGGTTTGAGTGGCTCAAGCGCACAGATCCAAGCAGGCCGTGGCAAGGCCTGCCAATGCTCAAGGATTCGGCGGCAAGACAGGCCTTCGACACTCTGGTTCAGATCTCTCTGGGAGACGGCGCTCAGATCCTCTTCTGGCGTGATCGATAGCTACAGGAGAGAAGGGTTGCTGACTTTGCGCCGCTGCTGTCAGCGAGGGTGGGCACCTGGTTCAGGAATCACCGCACGGTGCAGCAAGGCCTGCAGGGCAATAGATGGATCGCGGATGCAGGTGGGGAAATTGACGAGGCGATTGCTGGCGAACTAGTGGCACTCTGGATTGCCTTACAAGGAGTTCAGAGAAACGAGGAGGGGATCGACAGATTCAGTTGGCCTTGGACGGCCTCGGGCGACTTCTCGGTTAGTTCTGCGTATGAAGCCATGATGCAGGGCGGCATTCAGTTTGCAATGTCAGAGCAGATCTGGAAATGTAAGGCGACACCGAAGAGCAAGCTATTCACCTGGCTGGCGCTACAGCATAGGATCTGGACTTCCGATAGGCGTCACCGCCATGGGCTGCAGGAAGCAACCTCACCATGCTTTACATGCCTGCAGGAGGAGGATACGGCGGAACACATCCTTATTCAGTGTATTTTCGCCAGAGAAGTGTGGTATCGCTGTCTACAGAGGGAACTAACAGGGATAGCAGCGCCAGAGGCAGCTGAGACACTGGAGGACTGGTGGACGCAGCGGAGGAGCGAGATTGGTGACGAGAGGAGGAAGAAGGAGTTTGACTCGTTGGTCTGCACAGAGGCTTGGTGGCTCTGGAAGCAAAGAAACGCCCGAGCGTTCAATAATCTTGATCGCCAGCTTGGGCCGGAGAGAGTGGCCCAGCAGATCACCGACGAGCTCAGCCTGTTGAAACTGACGAGCAGGGAGGGAGTTGGAGTTCAAATCTTGAGGGAGTTAGCCTTCTGTTTTAGTTTGTTTTCTTTTTGCTCGAGTTTCTTTGTCCCCTGTCGGTCTTGTGCGCAAGTTGATAAGGCCTGTAACAACATTCTATCCCCTATATAAATAAGGTACGCGACCGCGTACTCTCTAAAAAAAAAGATATTGTATAGGCCAATAACCCTCTACGGTTTTGTTTATGAGGTTAAATATTAGGTAAAAAATTAACGTGCATTGAGGTTAAATATTAGGAAAAAAGTTAAGTTAAGCCTACGTACCAAAGATAAATTTTATTAGCTAGATAATGTATAGGTCAATATATGTTTTTTGTAGGTTAAATGATTTGAAAAAAAAGCTAACGACCTAACCTGCATTGAGGTTTAAATCTTACGGGAAAAGGCAAGATAATAACAGGCGTAACAAGATCGAACCAGCAACCTTGACAGGAGCAGCAAACGACCCATACTAACCACTAAACCATGCCTTTTAGAACTGAGCAGGAATTTACTTTATTATCTTAGAGACAAACTGTAAATTGAAATTCTGGACCTCAATTTTTTGGGCCCTGTGCCTCACAGGTCGCACCCCCATGGCCCCGGGCCTGCCTTAGCCTTGGGGCACCTTACATAGGATGATAGGCACGTACATGTAATCAGCGCACTATTCATCCCTAACACCCTGTGGTTTTGAATCGCCGAACAACTACATAATAGAACTCTGAATAAAAGGCGATTGGAACATTATATATGCAGTTTTTTTCCGTTATATTACAAATCATATGTATATTAGTTTTGTCGTGATTATGAACCTTGAAAAGGTACTCCTGTAAATTTCTCTTTAGTCGAGTATGTTCCTTAATTCATAATGAATTATTTGTATATCCTGATATCCGAACTTATGCTCCGAGCAAACTAGTGAAGTTCAACTTGGAGATCTCACCGTCTGGAGTAGTAGGGGCAACTCTTGGTGAGATGGACATGTCTCTGCCAAGACCAAGCCCCCCAGACCCTAACCCCACCCCCTAGTGAGAAGATATCTATCCTCAGCCCGGTCACACCCCTGGGGTTACCAGCTTCTCCGGAGCCATCGCCTCTGAAGAAGGCTAGATCCTCGACATGTGAAAATCCCCATTCTATCTAAAAGAACTTCCTTCACCATAGTTGACCGATGGAGTTTCTTGACATTTTCAATGAAAGGGTCTAAAGACAAGATTTTTTCTTAAAAGGAGCATTTGTATCGATTGGTGAACACAATTATATATTGTTCATGATTTAAAACTGAAGCAAAATCTTATATCAAAGAAACAAACCGACATAAAAAAGAAAAAAATTACCTTAGACGTATGCTTCAACATACACTAAATCATATGAGAAAACACCAAGACTAAGTTATTCCGAGGACAAACCTTCAAAAAGGATCCCAAGCCTGCCGCGATGATGACAAGTTCAACTATTAGTTGTTCTGGATATTTTCATCCCCAAATCAGATTTCCGAGCACCACGATAGAGTGTTAGACACTTTAAGAGTTGACTAATCAGTAATCTAGTCTTTCCATCCGAGTGCAGAGGAGGGAGCATAAAGTTGCCATTTTAGTGAGGTATAACTTAGATGGATAGACACATCTTTTTCTTTTTGAGACTATCCAAACTTCGATAGTGACATATCACGACCCGAGTAATTTCACAATGCAAATCTGAGTTAAACGTGTGTGGATAGCATGACAGAAATCAACTAAACTTTAGCATCAGAGTGATAACACTGAACAAAAACTTGCCGGATTTTTCTTCTTCTGATGATGCATACTCTGTTTTTATCACTGTAATTTGCGTACATCATGTTAAAAAAAGGTACTACTGTAATTTGGCTACATTTCAGATCAGTGACATGGATGCGGTCGATTGACACTAGTACAGGCTCAGTGGCGAAACCCAGCGCAGCCGCCGCCGTCTCTCCTTCTGTAGCCTGCCGGACAACCTCCTGACTCCGCCGGCCGATGGGGACCAGCGCGGAGCCGGCGAAGGGGCTGCTGCCCTACCTGCAGCGCGCCGACGAGCTGCAGAAGCACGAGCCCCTCGTCGCCTACTACTGTGAGTTAGCGACGCTCCGCCGTTTCTCATTTCCTAAGTCGCTAGGGTTTTGATCTGAGATTTCGATTCTGGGTTTGAACAGGTCGGCTGTACGCGATGGAGAAGGGGCTGGTGATCCCGCCCATGGACCGCACCAAGATGACCAACTCCGTCCTCGTCTCCCTCATCAACCAGCTCGAGAAGGTCCTCCACATCTGCCCCCCCAATTCCCCTTCTCCTCTTTCCTGCTGTTTTCTTCTTATAAGCTGTTGCTCTAGTTTAGCGTAGATATTCTAATGGTATAGGCTCATTTGAGTATGCCGATTGTATCTGCTGTTCGCATCCCAGTGAACTCCAAGGGGGAGTTTATGAGGTCCCACTATTTTGTCTCAATCGTACAAATTGATTCCACCTGATTGTATTGATTTTGGGCTTGCGATTTGAGGGTTGCCATTTGGTCACTTGCCTGTTTAAGTAGCGGTCCACAACATATCTGTTCTGTTATAATACCCGTTGTATTCTACAGTATAGATTAATAAGTCCCTTTCTCTCAGATTTACAGTCCTGATTAAGTTTTTTGCATTCTCCAGGATAAGAAATCTTTGACCTTGGGGCCTGATGACAATCTTCATTTAGAGGGGTTTGCATCGAGTGTCTTTGCTAAAGCAGACAAACAGGATCGTGCTGGAAGAGCTGACATGTATTATACTGAACTATTCTTGCGATTCTTCAATCTATCTTTACTCTGTAGTCCCACTAACTCACTCCAAATAAATCTACACATTCTGCAGAAACACTGCAAAAACCTTCTATGCAGCCAGCATCTTTTTTGAGATTCTCAGCCAATTTGGCGAGCTTCAACCTGATGTAAGTGTAATATGCTCATGTCTACATTTATAGTAAATTCTTATATCAGCCTGAACTTATAATGTCTACACATTTATTGTGTAATGTTCTTGACCTATGTCAAATTCTACATTTACACTTTAACTGGCCTTTAACAGCTTGAGCAGAAGCAGAAATATGCCATCTGGAAAGCTGCTCAGATAAGGAAAGCTCTCAAAGAAGGACGGCAGCCTGAAGCTGGTCCTCCTGGGGGGGACAACGTTGAAAGCCCTGCCAGCAGCACCACGAATGCCCATGTAACTTTCCTAATTCTGTCAAATCGTCCTGATGCTGATACAACATGTTTTTAGTAACTGCCTATGAGGTTGGACATGCTTTTATGTACTTATGCTACCAGTATTTACTTGTGCCTTTTCTTTCATCTGCATTGCTTTGTTGAATTTATGTGCATGGAAGAATAATAGAAGCTATGCCACAGCACACTTGTGTAGATTTAGTGTTCACTTATTAATAGTTATGTTTTGGTCTATTGATCAGGATATGGGACGAAGCCAGTCTTCCGGCAGCAGCCAGAATGGCAATGGAGCACCATCCCAACCTATAGACAAGGTCATTTGGCAAACTATTACTATTTTTTTCATGTATTCGTTTTTGTGTCATGATAAAGCTTTGGTTTTCTTAATGATTATCTTTCTGTACACAGGATTTTAGCAGAAGGGATAGCTTTTCTGCTGCCCAGCCAGGAAATGTATCTTCTCGCGAAAGTGCAGACAAGTTCAGTGATCATGTCTCTGCCCAGGCACATTTCTCACCACCACCACCAACACCATCGGAGTTCTCATCTCCACAGTCCCAGTTCTCACCCCCACCACATTCATCTTATTCCTCTCCCTCATACCAAGGAACAGATTACCCCCCTCCTGATGTCCACAAACAACACTCCAATTATTCGTCTCCCTCATACACAAGCACGTACTACCCTACCAATGAAGCCCACAAACCACCATCCAGCAATTCCCCACCCCCGTACAACAGAACAGACCACCCTTCGGACGAGGGCTATAACCCCCAAAGCAATGTGAATCCAGATGTTTCAGCTTATCCTCACACATACCATCAGCCACCCTACACCGTCGAACCCCAGCACACCTCCCAAAACTACAACACCACAGAAACCCCGCCCGCTCCATACAACCACCCCAACTTCCAGCCCTACACGAGCAACCACGACAGCACCCTATCTTCCGCCACAACACACCAGTCTCCGTTCCATCCCACCAGCGACGCCGGGACTGCCCCATCATACTCGCCCTCCGCATCAAACCATCATGCCGCACCGACGCAGTACCATCAAAGCTCCAAAGTCACCCCTGCACCACCAGCCAGCCAGTACGCACACGACAGCAGCTACCAGCCAGATGTCGATAAGATCGCCGAGGCTCACAAGGCGACAAGGTTCGCGGCCGGCGCCCTCGCGTTTGATGACGTATCCATCGCCGTGGAGCACCTGAAGCGCGCGCTGGACCTATTGACGAACCCTTCTGCCGAGACTCATTAGCTTAGCTTCGTGCAGAGAAGGGAATGTCTGATGCATATACGGGCATACTGTAAGTAAGTACAGGACCGCATGGCGATATTTCGCTTATTGCGCATGCATAGAAATTGCTCGCTTAGATCTCAGGGATGGAAGGTTTTGTGAGGGATTTTAGTAGGAACAGAGTTTGCGGCATAGTAGATTCTTGTGTGGCGGTGAAATGTTTGTTGTTGGAGTTTTACGATAAGGCTGTATTGGCCATTACTTCAGTTGCACATCCTGGGTGGTGATGGTTATTGATTACAGTCTGCTCTTGTGTAAACATTTCCTGGGAAGCGAGGAGGCAGCAAAATTTGTGAGCGATCCTCTTTTACAAAATTTCTTACTCTAGACTAGACGGTCTTTGATCTGCGAAGCTGGATGCATTAGAGGTGGCGGCTGAAGGATCTTGGATCGCCGACACCACCTGGGAACAATCTGTATCGATGAGGATCGGTAAATGACTGTAATGGAGGGCTAGTCAATCCCCTCGAAGCCTGCATACACTTCAGCTTCCGAAGGATCAACACACACCAATAGAGAAGTACAAGCTGAGAAAAATAGTTGTCCGGTTATCGTCGTGAAGGATCATGCCCTCACCTGCCGATCCGTGCTCCAATATGTATGAGCCATCCACTGTTAACTTTACCCAACTTTGAGCTGGTGGACATCATGGTAACTGCCACCTTGGTAGCAGAACGTGAGATTCATCGTTCCACGCTGATTACAGAGGAGACTCTTTACTGCCATCGAAATTAGGTGGATTCGTACCACTCACTCTGTTTGGATTTCAAGTCCAAATGGCACAGCAAAAGGCCCGTACCTCATGGTTGTAGCCTTGTAGGCTATAATGTAATTGTGATTTCCCTTAGTGTCTTTACAAAACTTTGTATTGCCTTTGTAAAAGCACGGTTATGTGTAGTCAGGATGCAGAAGCCGGGGGACTATGGACAAGCCTAAGGCCCCGCTTGGATTGTTGTTCAATATTACCAAACCGTATTTCTTTCCCCGCGTGTACAGGATTTTCAGCGGGAGGTCAGTTGCTTCGTAAAGCTGCCGATAGTATTGGCTAAAACCCAAAGAACCAATCGGGCCCTAAGAGAAGAGACCAAATGGCCAACACACCACGATTCTTACCCCGCAGTTGGTTAGCGAGATCTACTAGGAATAGGATGCACCGGAAACTTGAGTCGGAGGATTGTGTGCCAAAAATCTCCTATGCGTGTGCTTATAGTGCCCATATGGCATTGTTGCCGTACAATCAAGTCCTGGTCATCTGGTCTACGATGGAGCGAACGAGAAATTCAACCAGCAAAGGCCATTGTGGCAGGTAACAGCTGCATGGACCGGGTATACGGGACGGACATAGCACAGCCAGCACCACGGTGGGGTCGAAACATTTCTCTACTTCCCTCCGGACCTATCTCCCCGGTTTAATGTTAGGTTGTCTCCATATCTTCCTTCTAGCTGGCCCATTTGGACACTAAAACGAAGGGAGGTCGAGGCTGAAAATGTCTTTACAAGTCGGGAATAAAGAAATATTTGGCAATGTTGAAACTGAACCTCATAGAGGGCGGCTTGCCCTCGCGTGACACGGATTCGGAAAAACCACACTCCAAACTCCAAAGACCACCCTCTTTGGGGTCCTTGTATATCTGGCCTTTTCGCTAATATTATGAAATTCCCGTCATGGCGACACCAAGAAAAGATATAGGCATCTCTTAGTTACACACCTGAATCTTGATTACCATGTTTATTTTCACCAAACTCCTCTATCCAGACGCAGGGGGAGGGCACCACAGAACCGGGCTCACATCACTATTGATCCATAGTGAACATTTTTCCAAAGTGAACGTTTTTTAAATTCCATATATTTAAATAAAAAAGGAACATTTTCATAAACTGAACCTTTTTAAACGTGTTTTCTTATATTTGATACATTTCAAAATCAAACATTTTTTATCCAAACTTCAAATGTGAATAGTTTTCAAACATAAACATTTTTTATTTTGAAAATATTTAATATAAACAATTTTATACTCCCTTCGTTCCTTGATATAAGGTGTTTAAGGTTTTTAGAAAAATTTCAAAATATAAGGTGTATTGTGATTTATAGACAATTTTATTCATCAAAAGGCAAGTCAAAATGTGGAACGGAGGGATTTGACCTATTTTTTTCAATTTGTAACTATTAGAAATTCCTCTTTGTCGATTTTTGTCTAAACAAAATGAGTGCACCATATGTAAAATACTGACGTCTTAATATCCGTGCCAAAACCTTAGACACCTTATATTATGGAACGAAGGGAGTATTTGAGAAAGGCAATCTCCGAGTTGGAGAAAATAAAGAAGCTCGTTCATAACTTGGCCGTTGCTGTCTTCGGTGAGTCTTCTTCTTACCTTTTCTTTCTTGTATTGCTTTGTCCTCGTAGGTTTCCTTATCCTCCGTTTGCTCCCTGCTAGGTCCGGCTCAGGGAGTGACCATAAAGGGAACACTTGAGAAAATTCAGGCCATGTATGGCGTCACCCGCCGACTCTACTTCGGCTGCGCCGAGATGATCAAGGCGTCTACTTCTTCTGGGGAATGTCCTCCGGGTCTTCCGGATTTTCTCGCCGCCACCTCTGTGGTGCCTATGCTAATGGAGCGATGGAAGGCGTCTGCCTGTCGCAAGGGTGCTATCCGTACACTTGCATTGGCGAAGGCATACTACCCCAACCTTGACCCGGCCAAGCTCACAAAGGGCTTCCCTGAATTCCAGCCTGATGGCACTGAGACCTCAAAAATATATGGGAAGCTCGTGAAATCCGTTCGGCGTCCGGCTTGTCAGATTACCAATGGGTTGGCCCTAAACGAGTTCCAAGCTGCTTATGACGAAGACAACCATGCCATCAAGGAGGTCCCGCCGGAGCCGATCAACTTATGGAAGCCGGTAGAAGAGGCGCCGCAACTCTTCACGCCCTTCACAACAAGTGCGAACCCCTCAAGCTCAACTCCCGACATTCCAGCTCCCTCTCGTCCCTCCGATCTTGACGGCTTTGAAGCCTTGTCTTCGGTCGTTTTGCAGAGGCCACGAGGCGGAATTACAAAGGATACGAGGGACCCTGGGCAAGGATCTGCGTCGGCTCCTCCGCACCAATAGACCGCCCGGATGTTCCGAACGCCGACTTATGTACCGGCTTACAAACTTTCGACCTGACTTAAATTCTTGTAACTTTATATTGTGCTTCATGGCCTGTAATAGGTTAGATCGAAATACTCGCTATACCTTTTGATGCGCCTTCGTGCGCCACTGCTGTAATGTAACATGTCTATAAATGTCTTACTTCCTTGGTTTCTTTTACCCTTTTGGTTTCTTTAGCTCTCTGCATAGCCGGGTTTCTCGTGACTTCTGTGTCTGAAAACCCGGAGCAATCAGGGTCTGCTAAGTCCCCATGGGCCTCATAGTCAGATTGAAAGCCGGCGTTTTAGCATCTGGTCATGTATGAGAATGCCATCAAGCTAGCAGGCAATAAACCAAGAATAATTGTGGCTTCTTTGCCGGGTTGTGAGTTTACAACTTACAACTTTCTTAGTTGGTAAGCCCCCAAGACCCTGATCATATAAAGAATAAGGAACTGAAAACACAATACTCTTTTCTTCTTAGAGGTGCCTTCCTCACTTTATTGATCATATAATATGTACATAGCTAGCAAGCCGCCTCATTAAAAACCTTCCAGTCCCCTTAGGTACCCTGGTAAGGAAAAGAGCGCGTCTGAAACCTGCTGCCTTTAAACGAAAGAGATACAAAAAGGTGGAGCCCGTCTCATCCGGGGGCTCACAAAACCTAAGTGTAGTATGGTCGAAGTTCTGCTATATTCCAAGGCCTGTCGTTCTCTGTCAACGGGTTCCTTGTATGGTCTGTATTGTTTCCTGTCCTTGTAGCTTGTTCTCTAGCATCCACCAAGTAATAAGACCCGTTGTGCAAGTTCCGGCTTACCACGAAAGGGCCTTCCCATGGGGGAGTTAGCTTGTGGAAGCCGGTCTTGTTCTGTGCCAGCCTTAGGACCAAGTCGCCTTCCTGAAAGGTTCTTGACTTAACCCGGCGGCTGTGATAACGCCTCAGGTCTTGCTGGTATATGGCTGATCTTTCCAAGGCCAGCTCTCTTGCCTCCTCCAGCATATCAACTGAATTTTGCCAGGCTTGCTCGTTCTCAGTTTCAACATAGTTTGCCACTCTCGGGGAATCATGGATGATGTCACTGGGTAACACGGCTTCCGCCCCATAAACCATGAAGAAAGGAGTGAAGTCTGTCGATCTATTTGGGGTTGTGTTTATGCTCCAGACGACTGATGGGAGCTCCTCTTCCCAGCACCCGGCGGCTCTGACTAACGGGACCCGGAGTCTTGGCTTGACGCCTCTTAGCAGCTCCTGGTTTATCCTCTCCACTTGGCCGTTCGACTGAGGGTGTGAAACTGAGGCAAGGTCGAGCCGGATGCCGTTCTCTTTGCAAAATATCTGCATCTCTCCAAGCGAAAAATTTGTCCCGTTATCAGTGATGATGCTGTGAGGATACCCAAAACGGTATATGATTTTCTTCAGGAACTTGACAGCTGTTGCCGCTGTGCAACTGTTGACGGCTTGCACTTCTACCCACTTTGTGAATTTATCCACTGCGACCAGTAGGTGAGTCTTTTTATTGGGTGAAGTCTGGAAAGGTCCCACCATGTCCATGCCCCAAACTGCAAAGGGCCATGTTATTGGGATGGTCTTCAGGTCTTGAGCCGGAATATGAATCTGCCTTGCGTATCGCTGGCATCCATCGCAAACCCGGGCTATATTTTCTGCATCAGCCAGAGCGGTCAGCCAAAAGAATCCATGCCTGAACGCTTTAGCAACCATCGATCTTGTGGACGCGTGATGTCCGCAGTCTCCTGCGTGAATTTCCTGAAGGATTTTCCGGCCTTCCTCTGGTGAGACACATCGTAAGAATACCCCAGACGTGCTCCTCTTGTGTAACTCGCCATTGATGATAACGTAGCCCTTAGCCCGGCGCACAATCTGTCGTGCTAGTACTTCGTCTTGAGGTAATTCTTCCCTCTGCAGGTAAGCTATATACGGCTCAGTCCAGGACGGTGTTTGATGTACGGCTGCGACTAGCTGTGATTCCGGGTCATCAGGGTTTGCCAACTCTTCTTCTGTTGGCAGCTTGACCGAGGGATGATGTAACTCGGCGAGGAACACGTTTGGAGGTACCGGCTCTCTGCTAGAACCGAGTCTTGATAGGGCGTCGGCCGCCTCATTCTTTCGTCTGTCGATATGGTCGACTTGGTAGCCGGAGAAGAAGCCGGCAATACGATCTACTTCTCGCCTATAAGCCGCCATGTTGGCGTCTTTTCTATCCCAGGTTCCTGAAACTTGCTGAGCCACAAGGTCAGAGTCTCCATAGCACATGATTCTTTTGACGTTCATCTCTCTAGCGACTTTCAAACCGTGTAACAAGGCCTCATACTCTGCCACGTTATTAGTGCATGGTTCGAAATGTATCTGCAGGACGTAACTCAACTTGTCTCCTTTTGGCGAAGTTAGTACAACGCCGGCTCCTGAGCCTTCAAACTGCTTTGACCCGTCGAAGTGCATAGTCCAATGCTTGGCGCTTGGAGGCGGAGGTAAGGGGTCAAATTCTGTCCAATCATTGACGAAATCCACCAAGGCCTGTGACTTGATTGCTGTTCTTGGCTCGTAGTTGATATGATAAGGCCCCATCTCGATGGCCCACTTTGCGATCCTGCCTGTAGCTTCTCTGTTTCCGATGATTTCCGCTAAGGGAGCGGAACTCACCACAGTGATTGGGTGTTCCTGAAAATAGTGAGGCATCTTCCGGCTTGCCATAAACACGCCGTATACCAACTTCTGCCACTGCGGGTACCTCTGCTTGGACTCTGTGAGAGCTTCACTAACATAGTAGACCGGCCTTTGAATTGGGTACTCCTTTTCTTCTTCTTTGCGCTCCACTGCGACCACAGCGCTGACGGCTCTGGAATTTGCGGAAACGTACAACAACATCGGCTCCTTGCTCGTGGGGGCCGCTAACACTGGAGCTGTGGATAATGTCTTCTTTAGGTCTTCGAAGGCGTCATCTGCCTCCTGGCCCCAGACAAACTTATCTGACTTCTTCAATAGTTTGTATAGTGGCAGAGCTTTCTC
This sequence comes from Poa annua, assembly GCA_026929855.1. NCBI lineage: Eukaryota > Viridiplantae > Streptophyta > Magnoliopsida > Poales > Poaceae > Poa > Poa annua. The sequence goes on along the minus strand of CM049438.1, from coordinate 61,783,880 downwards.
TCCCATCCTTGCAATGAACCGGCTCAGGGCTGTGACACACCCTGTCAGCTTCTGGACATCATTAACACACTCCGGCTTCTTAAGGTTCATGATGGCCTTAATTTTAGCCGGGTTAGCTTCTATCCCTCTTTCTGAGACTATGAAACCCAGTAACATGCCAGCCGGAACTCCAAATACGCACTTGGTCGGGTTTAACTTCATCTGATATTTGCGCAGGTTGTCGAAGGTCTCCTTTAGGTCATCCAGGAGTGACCCGGCTTTCTGTGACTTGATCACGACATCATCGACATAGGCATGCACGTTGCGACCGATTTGGTTCTGGAAACAATTCTGGATGCACCTTTGGTAGGTGGCACCTGCATTCTTGAGGCCAAAGGTCATGTTTTTATAACAGAAAGCACCGAAAGGGGTGATGAACGACGTCTTCTCCTGGTCATCAACATTGAGCTTGATCTGATGATACCCGGAGTATGCATCCAAGAAACATAACAACTCGCTACCGGCCGTGGCATCGATGATCTGATCTATACGCGGCAATGCAAAGGGATCTTTCGGTCAGACCTTGTTCAAGCTGGTGTAGTCAATGCACATGCGCCACTCTCCGTTTTTCTTCAGGACTAGGACCGGGTTAGCCAGCCATTTGGGATGGTAGACTTCCATGATAAACCCGGCTGCAAGCAAACGAGCTACCTCTTCTCCAACAATCCTTTTCCTCTCTGCGTTGAGACGACGTAATCCTTGCTTTACCGGCTTTGCCTTTGGATCAACATGTAAGCTGTGCTCAGCAAGTTCACTCGGGACACCCGGCATGTCTGAAGGAGACCATGCGAAGATGTCCCGATTCTCACGGATGAACTTGATGAGCTCGCTTTCCTATTTCGGGTCCAAGTGGGTCCCCACTAAGAACTGCTTGGAGGAGTCCCCTTCTTCGAAATCAACCATCTTTGTATCTTGGGCTGATTTGAATTTTTTCTTCTCTTCCTCATGAGCCGGCTTTTCCAGCACACGCTTATCTGTCGGGTCTACTTGAGACTTGTAGAACTTGAGCTCCTCCTCTGAGCAAGCCTGTTCTGCCATGATAGCATCCCCGTTGTCACACTCTGCAGCCATGGTTTTGCTTCCCTCTACTGTGATTATTCCCTGGGGACCTGGCATCTTAAGCTTGAGGTACACATAACAAGGCCGCGCCATGAATTTGGCGTAAGCCGGCCTCCCGAATAGAGCGTGATACGGACTTTTTAAATCAACAACCTCAAACGTCAGGAACTCCGACCTGAATTGCTCTTTGCTCACACCGAACGCCACCTCAAGGCTGATCTGGCCAATCGGATGTGCCGACTTCCCTGGGACTATGCCGTGGAAGATTGTAGATGTAGGGGTAAGGCGATCTTGGGTCAGACCCATCCTTCTGAAAGTATCGAGGTATAAGATATTGATGCTGCTGCCTCCATCCATCAGGACTTTATTCAGGGAGAACCCGTCCACTTGTGGTGCCACGACGAGGGCCAGGAGACCCGGATGTTCGACTGCTGGAGGGTGATCCTCTCTACTCCAAGTTATAGTTTGCTCTGACCACCTCAAGAATCTTGGAACGGCTGATGCCACTGCATTGACGGCTCTTGCTTTTAATTTCCTGTCTCTCCTGGACGTACTGGTGGTGAAGACGTGATACTGTCCTTGACTATGAAGTTCTTTCGGGTTCTGCTGATATCCGGTTGTGACTTGATTCTGTTGTTGACTGGACCCGGCATTATTGTTTGGCGGTCCGTTTGACCCAGCCCCCTGTCCGGGTCCCATCGAGTTGCCGTTGTTTCCATTGAAACCGATGTTACCTCCGAAGTTCCCCTGACTCCTCTGGCCTTCCTGCTCATGTCTCATCCAGGCTCTGATGTCCGCGCACTGAGCTAGCGAGTGATTGGATGGTCTCCCGTTCTTGCTGTGTTTTGGACATGGCATGCTGTACATCTCGCTGAAGTTCGAGCTTCTCGGAGGTCCTCCTCTAAAGTTACCACCGGGTCTAGGTCCCCTGTAACCCGTCGTCTGGGTTGTGCCCACGAACTCTGAATTTCCGCCCTCATAGGGACGCTTGTTATTTCCGTTCTGATTGCTATTACTCTGGCTCGGGTTTGGGTTACGGCCTCCGCTGATCCGGTTGTTCCTCCGTTGTTCCTCTGTTTCGCCCGGCCTCTTATCCGTGGCTGCATATTTGTTCGCTGTTGTCACCACTTCCCCTATTGAGATGTTGTTGCAGGCCGGGTCTTCCCTCATACGTCCAAGCTTGTGGGTCAACGGCTCGAAGCCGCAGTTTTTCTCCATGTACGATATAGCTGTGTGTGCCGAGATGTTGAGAGATGACTGCAAGATTTCCGTAACCCGGCCCATCCATTGTCTGGCTGACTCGGTTTTCCTCATGACGCATCGATCCAGGTCGGCCTCAGTGTACTGTTTCTTACAAGTTCCGGCGAAGTTCTTGATGAACGCCGCCTTCAGTTTCCGCCTCGTGGCCTCTGCAAAACGACCGAAGACAAGGCTTCAAAGCCGTCAAGATCGGAGGGACGAGAGGGAGCTGGAATGTCGGGAGTTGAGCTTGAGGGGTTCGCACTTGTTGTGAAGGGCGTGAAGAGTTGCGGCGCCTCTTCTACCGGCTTCCATAAGTTGATCGGCTCCGGCGGGACCTCCTTGATGGCATGGTTGTCTTCGTCATAAGCAGCTTGGAACTCGTTTAGGGCCAACCCATTGGTAATCTGACAAGCCGGACGCCGAACGGATTTCACGAGCTTCCCATATATTTTTGAGGTCTCAGTGCCATCAGGCTGGAATTCAGGGAAGCCCTTTGTGAGCTTGGCCGGGTCAAGGTTGGGGTAGTATGCCTTCGCCAATGCAAGTGTACGGATAGCACCCTTGCGACAGGCAGACGCCTTCCATCGCTCCATCAGCATAGGCACCACAGAGGTGGCGGCGAGAAAATCCGGAAGACCCGGAGGACATTCCCCAGAAGAAGTAGACGCCTTGATCATCTCGGCGCAGCCGAAGTAGAGTCGGCGGGTGACGCCATACATGGCCTGAATTTTCTCAAGTGTTCCCTTTATGGTCACTCCCTGAGCCGGACCTAGCAGGGAGCAAACGGAGGATAAGGAAACCTACGAGGACAAAGCAATACAAGAAAGAAAAGGTAAGAAGAAGACTCACCGAAGACAGCAACGGCCAAGTTATGAACGAGCTTCTTTATTTTCTCCAACTCGGAGATTACTCTTTGCAGTTCAAGAGCCTTCACCTGTATGGCGAGCTCTTGTTCGTGCACCTTCTTCTGCAAAGCCTCATTATCAGTTTGAAGCCGTTTTAGGGCTTCTTCTTGAAGCTTCAGCTGTTCCTCAGCCTTCTCACGAAGGCCGGCTTGGCGCGCAAGTTCATGGCGTGTTTCGCTGTTGCTCTCGGCGGTGGCTTTCGAAAACTCCTGCAGAGGGAACATATATTTATCAAGACAGACAAACATATCAGGAAGCAGTTTATGAAGCAATGATGGTATCTCAAAGAAGACCCGGAGCGCAGCAAGCTACTGCTCCGACTCTTGGGGACTACTCATTGCAAAAAGTTCACTAGCAAGAAAGACCCGGAGCGCAGCAAGCTACTGCTCCGACTCTTGGGGACTACTCATTGCAAAAAAAAAAAAAAAAAAAAAAGTTCACTAGCAAGAAAGACCCGGAGAGCAGCAAGCTACTGCTCCGACTCTTGGGGACTACTCATTGCAAAAAGTTCGTTAGTAAGAAAGACCCGGAGCGCAGCAAGCTACTGCTCCGACTCTTGGGGACTACTTCAAAGAAACATTCCTATTGAGACAGGTTCCCTATCATGCAAGTACTAAGCATTTACCTAAGTAAAGTCTAAGCACTTGGGGACTACTAGAGGGAACATACCTGGTAGCGGAAATGCAGATAGTTGCGCAGCTGAGATTCCTCTTTTCGCACCCTGGAGAGTCGCTTATGGATTCTCTCAAAAAGTTCTGGAAACTCCAAGGTGTTGTAAGGAGTTTCATCTTCAGAGTCCGATTCTTCGGTTTCCTTGACCTGTTCCTTGCCTGCGGCACGGGTAGCGGGCCCTTCCCCAGCCTTAAGTTCCGGCTCAAAGACCTTCGCCACGGAAGTTGAGGGCGCGGCGGGATCTTGAAAGCCGGTGCCCGTTACAGCAACATCCGGTTCTTCCGGAATGACAGGAAGATCGGACTTCGGAGGGGAAGAAGAGTCTGGAACAGGGAGAGTCGGGTCAGACGGCTTCTCAGCTTGAGTCTCTTCAACTTCAGGCTCAGCTGGAGGGGTTGTGATGACATCAGGGGTTTCCTCATCACTAAGGACGGCTTGGGCTCTGGGAAAGTGTAAAGATATGTGAGGAATAGTAAGTGGGCTAAAGCAAAGACATGGCGCAAAATAAAATTAAGACTTACCCCTTGTTGATGACAAAGTCGGAGGGAAGAGCCTCTGAACCGGAACCTGAAGAGCAGGACATAGACCGGGATTCAGAAACCCGGAGGCAGCCCGCCAAAGGATAACGTGCATCGGGGGAAGTCTGATGAGCGTTCCTCCCGCGGGGAGAAGGACTGTTTGGGATACCTGAGGAGAGCTCGTCGGAAGATGCGGACGAGCGAGTCCTTGGACGTTTAGGTGTCACCTCTTCCTTGTCCTGCGCAGACGGACAAGTTTGAAACCCGGAAGCAGCTTCTAGATTGATGAAACGAGAGCGTGGTATCAATTGTACCGCGTTACGGGCCCGCTTTGCTCCAGCTGGTGGAGAAGGAGGTGTCGGAGCCTTGGTGGAGTCTTGTTCACCTTGACCTGGAATGTGGGGAGTATGAGAAGAAATGTCGTCTTCAAGATCGGCTTCTAGGAGTTTTTTCCAAAGCCGGTCCATGGAGTCAAGCTCACCTTCGCCTGTTTCTTCTTCTGAATTTTGATCCGACTCATCTTCTTGGTCGGAGGAGACGGGCGTTTCATCGGCGGCGTTCCACCAGTCTTCAGTGGCCTGAGGAAGGAACAGAGGAGTTCATGATGGGTTATTGAAATACAGAAGGGATAAAAAGAAAGAAGTATAAGAGTTAGAGGGGAGCAAGTTAAGTACCTTTGGAGCCGGGTTCTCGGAACTGAAGGGGAGGAGCCCGTCTAGAGTTATCGTAGCGATAGACTCGGACAAAAGTTTCTTAGAAGTTCGGATGACTTCTTCATCGTCCGGCTCTTCAAATGTGAACCGGAGACAATCAGAGGGAATGTTGGTGTAGTCGCAGATAAGCTTGGGTCGGATGGATAGTGGTTTTATACACCACCCGACCCAGCATTTGACCAGGTCGGTGCCTTTGAGGCCGTGGGCCTTGAGAGCTCGGATCCTGGAAAGAATGGGGGCCAAAGCCGCGCGGTTTTTGGCGTAGGAGTTGGTTGATTCTCCTAGCACGAGAGGTTCAGCGCGGAAACCCGGTAGTCTGGGTTGGCCCTTGGGAGAAGTGTCCTTGCAATAGAAAAAGGTTGATTGCCAGGCTCGAGGGTGGCTGTTAAGTTTGAGAGCCGGAAAAAGGGAGTCTCGGCGACGTTGAATCGCGACTCCTCCGCAGATGTTCAAAGGAAGAGTGGCAGAGGAGCGTTGTGGGTTGCAATAGAAAAATTCAAGAAAGAGGTCGAGAGAGGGTTCCATTTGAAGATAGTCTTCGCATAAAACGGTAAAGTTGGAGAGGGAAAGAATCGAATTCGGGGCCAAGTCTTGAGGCCTGAGGCCGTAGTAAGCGAGCAGAGTGCGGAAAAAGAGGGAACCCGGAGGTTTGAAGCCGCGATTGAGGTGATCGGCAAATATTATTACCTCACTATCTCGAGGAGCCGGCACGACCTCGTTACCCGAGGCGCGCCAGTGGATGATGTCTTGGGCCTGAAGATCGCCGGAATCCACCAAGTCCTGCAGCTTGGCGACAGAGACGGTTGATCCAGTCCAGTTCCCGGAAGTAGGCGCTGCGGCGGCGGCGCCAGAAGCGGAGGCACCAGCGGCAGCTTTGGCCTTCTTCAGGTTGGCCTTAGCCGCGGCGGCCGCGGCGGCGGCGGCGGGGCCCTTGCTTGCAACTTTTTTCCCCATTGAAAGAAGTTGCCGAGATCTAGATCTAAAAGTGGGATGCGAGGAGATGGCTGCGGGGATAACTGCGGCACGGTTCTGGATTTGAGCAGAAGAAGCAAGAGAACGGTGGCGCTAGCTAGCTCCGGCGAAGATTGGAGAGCTCGAGCTTGGGAGTGACAGTGGCGGCGCTGGAGGAAGAAGAAGAAGTGGGGACGCACGGGGGAAATGGTCGCTTTCTTCCCCGTCCCCACTTATTTATATCCCAAGTGGGAGTTGACCTAGGGGCAAAACAGGAAGAATCCAAGGATAATGATGACCTCGAGGAACCATATCTGTGGTGCCAGATTTTGTACCTGACAGAATCTTGGGTTCCCGAGACGGACGCGCGACTCCTCGGTTCTCGCGAAGGGATAAGCATTAAAAATGTCGTTGACCCTGGAGGTTGACCGACGTCTTCGAGGAAGCATAAAGAAAGCTGAAAAATGCTAAGTCTGGAAGTGGGAGTCGGCAGGCGATGACCGGGTTAGGAACGGGCCGCCAATAAGAGCCGGCCAAACCGACACCTGTGTGCTCGCTTGCTTAATAAGTTGTTTATTGTTTTTCAGATGATAACCCGGACAAAAGAAGTGACGGCTTCCCCGAGATTATACCCTAGTGTGAGGCGAAGCAAGTCAATTCCGATGTCCAAGTTATCCTGGGGGCTACTGTTGGGGGGGGTCGTAACCCGGTAGGCGCACCGACAGAGAAGACCCGCCGGCCTGGTGAGAACCTGGGCCGGGTTAAGCAAAAATGTGTGGGCCGGGATTCATGAGAGTCGGTACGCTGCGTGAGTCTTGGCCCGCACGTCAAGAAGAGTCTAGAGGGCTGGAGACCAAGTACAAGACGGAGTCCTGCTAAAGGAGGCGAAGACCTAGAGGATTTAGAGTCCGGGTACGATTGTAACCCGGATCACGCCTGTATGTCCAGCGAGACCCACCGCCTATATAAGGGGGTCTCCTGGTCCTTAGAAAGACAAGCTTTACCAGATCGCAAGTACCACCATTGTAACCTCGGGACCCGGAAGCTAAGGCGCCGAGTCCTCGAAACCCATATCAATAAAGCAGTAGCAGGAAGTAGGTCTTTACCTCGAGACGAGGGGCCGAACCTGGGTAAATCCTTGTTTCCCCACGCCGTGCTAGACAAGCTCCCGATGTCAGAAGTCGCTATGTCCCCATACTCAAGTTTCCACCCGGAAACATCTGCCGTGACAATCCCACGACAGCAAGTCTTCCAACTGGTTCGAAGAAATCTCAAAAGAAAAAAAACTCGCTCGAAGCGATGTATAGGGGAACCGGGGAACAAGTACCACCAAAAAAAAGGCTGATCTATATCGAGCCAAGGCACAATACAAATTATACGATACACTAGAATACGGGTCAACATCTTTTACGAGAAGTGACATCAACGTCATCCCACACACATGCCGAATACGAGTTCTCTCACAGCAAGACATCAACACCGTGCCACCGTCGCGGCGAGGGACATCTTCAAACGATGTACCACTTCACACTTGATGAAATATCGTCGACACCTAATCACCATGATCTACATCATTGTGGTCTTCATCATTGAAATAACTTTCAACAACACACCGTCACTGCCGCAGCATGGTTTTGAAGGTTATATGCGTCTTTTGATAGTACTACTGCAAGACGCGACACAACACTTACGACGACACTGACTGCGTTCAAATGTCGGACTCGATGAAATATCCTCATTTGCGGATTCTTCATATACATCGCGCAATGTTTCACGCCTTAGCATTCACCGCTACACCTACTATGACGAGTACTACATCGACGACGACAATCTCGAACACAGATACATTACGATCGGCTACCTCAACATTGTTAACCAAGGCAATGTCTACTACAGCTCATCGGCAACAACTTCAGGTAATATCGTTTGCGTCGTCACTTCCGTTCATGCCACTCCCACTGTAACTGCGGAAGAGAGAAGAGATCATCAGGATACACATTTGATGATGATAATGGGTCTCAAGACTTTAAATCTCCCACTACGGTGAGTAGGGGATGTTAGAATAAGTGTAAGACAACACAACTTTTGGAGATGGTCAAGGATTTTAGAATATTATATTCGAAGTCATTAGGCTTATTGCCTCCCAATTCTTGTGCTCTTTATATCCCCCCACCTGGGACATGTCAATACAATCATAAATTTAGGAATTCTATAGTTTTTACAGTTAGGACTAAAGCTTGTGAATTAATCCAACGCTAGTAAAAGAGGGGTTAATACTGAGTGACGTCAATAAGAAAAATCCAAACTTGAAAAAAGCTAAAATGAAAGTGATAACAAAATCCTTGATGCCACTTGGATCGATTGAGTGATTAGAGTTATCAGAAATGTCATATCCCTGTGGGGCAAAGCTGGAGGAAAAATTCATTGGGTTCAAATCTATTTGTTCTGTCGTGATCTTGCACTAATGAGTGGTGTCAAAGACTAAGTGAATGGAAGTTTGAGGAATTTTGTTGGGTTCATATGAACCCAACTCTTCTATACCAGCTCTGACCTGTCCCTGTCTTGACTTGGAATAACTAGTGGAACTGTGGAAGGTCGTGGTTTTTATTTGGTTGCAGTCGAAGACCGTGTTCGGTGTACCATAGGTACATGCTTTGAGTTTGAGGGCCCTAACATGCAACCATGTGAAGTCTTAAATCCTAGAAGTTGTTCATCTCAAATATGAGAAAAGCTTCCTCTCTGGTTGGTGAAGCATTATTACCATGGCTTACCGCAGTTTGAAAACTAGCTTAGGCTGAGGGTAGTCGAGCTAAAATCATATTGTCATTGCACCTAGCCCATAAATAGCTGGACCAACCATGTATATTGGTTGGTCAATGGAGATGATCTACTGGTTATATATGGCTTGCAGCTGTTACATGTATGTAGACGAGCTTTCCTAAGTGTAGGAGAAGGTTGTCCTCTAACTAGCAGCCGCATACGACAGTTCTTGTAATATTTTTTTTTCACAGTAGTTCTAGCAATATCTTCTGGGAGTGGGATGCACCGGGAATTTGAGCCTGAGCATAACGTCTGTCAATGGCTCGCCTATTCCTGTCTCGCCGCCTAGGCATGGGCGGATCCAGGCCAAGGACAATCAGGGCCATGGCTCGGGGCGCAGCCGAAACTCTGGCCTGCCATCTGCAACAAAGCAATATAGACCCGGATCGTAGCTCACGGCCCAACTCACCGCAGGCAGCTGAAACTCTCGCTCGTTTCCTCCTCTGCGTCGTCTCCCCAGGTTGTCTCGGCCGCTCTTGCAGCCACGCGCCGGCGCCGGTTTGTCGCACCGTCCCTCCGGCCTCCCTTGTTCCCTGCACCTCAGGGTGCAGGTGGGATCGTTCGTGGGAGGCCCGGACCCACCCCACATCTGCCGCAAAACTAAAAGGGATACCCACGTAAGCCCAGATATTATTATGTGGGCTATATGGGCTTCGTGGGACGCCCACAAACTATTAGACTATGAAAATGGAGTACCATTTACAGCAAGCAGCGGTGGCAGAAGGAAAAAGAAAGTTACACGAGCAGAGTATGCAACCAATAGGTTGTAGTTGCCGGGGAAAGAAGAGGAGCAGCAACAAAACAAATGCCGGGGGAAATCAAGGGAGGAAGAAGGGAGTAGTAGTATAACTAGCTTAGTACTGTAGACTGTAGTGACTCACTTACTATACTCCACAACATACAGCGCGCCTCTGGCCGGGGGAAATCAGCAGCTTCCCCGCAACTTCACCATCCCCTCCTCATCGTCTTCTCCTTCGTCGTTCTCCTCTTCTTACTCCTGCAACGCCATGGCTTGGAGGATGCAGCCTGGAAGTTGCTCGGGGGGCGCCACCGTCGACGGCGAGCTGCGCCGGGAAGTTACTGGTCCACAGGAGGGACGGCCTGGCGGGGAGGAGCCCCGACGAGGAGGCGGAGGCGAGGAGGGCGAGGCCGTGGACGAGCACGTGCTTCTGCGACGGGACGGCGCCGAGGAGGCCGTAGACGTTGGCGAGGAGGAAGTGCGCCAGCAGCTTGAGTCGTGGCGGCGCGGAGGGGAGTGGGTTGAGGACGAGAAGGGCGCGCTCGAGGTAGGCCTGGGCGCTGGCGAGCCCCTGGTGCGAGCGAGCAGCAGGCTAGCGAGGCAACGGCGGTAAGGCCATGGCAAGGAAGCCGGCGGCGCTCGCGCAGCTCGTCGCCCTCTCTGGCTCCCTGTCAAAGGAAAGGAATCGGTGTGGGGAACGAATAGTAGTGTTCGATGTGGGGAACGTGGGCTCCGACGTGGGCGACGGGGCAATTCCACATGGCCCATCTAATTTCGACTCTTGCCCGTGGGTGCCCACGAATGCTTTTAAGTGGGCTTGGGTTGTGGGGGTCGTGGGCATCCGACTCCCACCTGCACCCTGACGTGTATAGTGTCATGTGGGCCCCCCTTGTCCCCTGGGCTCCCTCTATATAAGGAGCACCAGGGGGAGAGACAGAGAGAGAGCCACAGCTCCCCCCGCAGCCCCATTTTTCCCTTTCCTTCTTGCTCTCCAAGACCTCTTAGAGGCACGCCTAGCAGCTCGCGGAGCATCTGTATCGCCCGAACACCAGAGAGAAAATACACCAAATAGGATAGATGCTGCAGTAGGGGTTTTATCTCCTCACGAGAGCCCCGAAGCAGGGTAAATCCCCGTGTCTGCGTGTTCATCTGTGTGTGCTTCTTAGCGCGCTATCCCTCCCCGAATCCTCTAGCGTCCATCCGGCCCCACAATTAGCCTACCCGTAGGCATCTGTCTGTTCACCACGACGACAGTTGGCGCCCACCGTGGGGCATCAGTGGCGCTTGCTGGACTAATTTCGGACGGGACCTCCTTCATCGACGTGGGGACTCAACGTCGCCATCACTCCCGAGCATCCCGAAGGCTCGTCACCTTCGCCGTCTCGCCATCGACAAAGCTCTCCTGAGGAGGCCCGGAGGCTCGTCGCCGCCTTCGTCGTCTCGCCGTCACCAACTCCTCAAGAAGGAGCTCGAAGGCTCGGCTGTAGCCAAGGCGCTTGCGCGTGCCCGCACGTGCTCGCGTTTCCTTGCCATCGTCAGCAACATCTTCGTCCCCGCGCGCTTGGCTGCAGCTCATCCGCGCGCCATCATCGACTTGGACCTGATGGGGTCGCGCCTCTGCCTCAATCTGCAACCTGCCAGCGGCCGCGGCCCAGTTCCTCCATCAACCATCCCGGGACCGGCTCCTCCATCCACGTCCGCGGCAACTTCAATGCCTTGGACCGCGTCGGCTGCAGCCCGCGGCGCTCCAGCCGCGTCGGCTTACGGCGTCCACGGCCACGCGCCTGTTCGCACGCTCGCTCCTCCATCTCCAACTCCCCGCGCTCGATCGGCCCGCAGCTCGCCTCGCCCCCTGCACGCACGCCTCCCGCGACTACCTGTAGGCCGGCTCCAGTGCATCGCCCGCCAGGTCAAGGAGGACGGCTGCTGCTCGCGCCCTCTTCTCCAAGTCGCCCGCGCCGGCCCCCGGGCTCAGCTCCGGCTGCGCCTGGCCTCGCCGCCTCCGGCACCCGCATCCCCATCCTGCCCGCCTAAGGCTCGCGCGTGACTGCGCCCGGCGCGTCGCCCGCCTGCAGCAGCCTCCAACTCGCCGCCTGCTGGCAGCGCACCGCGTCCGTCTCCTCCACGCCTCGCCACGCTGCCGCTAGCTCTGCTCCAATCAAGCCGCGCCCGGATTCCCCTGTTTCCGGCTACCTCGCCGCAAGGTATTGGTGTCGGCACCTGACCAGCCGCTGAGGATAGGATCGGTTCGGTTGGAGAGAGGAAAAAGAAAAAAGAAAAAGAGAGAAAGGGAAAAGAGCAAAGGAAGGAAGAGGAGAACGATCCGGTCGGTAAGGAAAGAAAAAGAAAAGGAAGAATATACTGCCAGTGTTAGATGTCCCCGACATGTCCATGTGGCCCGTGGGTATGCCGACTTACAGGCCGGTCGGGATGTTCATAGCACCAGGCAGGCGCGCGGGCGGGTCGAGATAGTCATGTCGGTATTCCAGCATTTCAGGCTGGCCGGGATCTAGCATTGGCTGGCAGTTGTTATGGCTTCGTGGAGGCAGGCATTTCGATCAGGTGGGCCGGCATCCATGTATCATCCGCTGCGTTAACATCACAATTGCTACAACGACATACACCCGCGTCGAGACTGTAATGTGAGTACTTACAGTTTATTTGTGTAGCATGCTAAGTAATAGTCTCAAAGTGTGCTCGGGGACTGCCCCGCGCTTAATTTATTTCCCCCGGTCAAGTATTTCGACCCGGGGACTGTCCATTTATTGCGGAGCTTATCTTTTCCTAGTTGTTAAAATTACTCGGGCAAGGCCTCTTCGTACCTTGCTTAATTGGTGTCCCGGGAACGAAGTGTCGTAACCAGGGGACTGCCCATTTTTGTTGTCTGTATATTTTCCCCGTGTTGCCTTATTTATATGCATGTGGTTTATGTCTGTTTTTCCGAGTTGTTTGTATGTCGGCACTCCGAGATGAATCTCGGGGACTGCCCTGTCGGTATTCATGTTATCTATGTTGTTTGTATGCCGAATAGTTTTTCGACCGAATCTCAAAGACTAAGTAGTGCATGCTATCGGATACAATTTTGTGACTCGACTGACGAACGCCTGTATGGTAGTCAAGAGCAGAAATTTTGGAGTGTAGTAAACATGAAAACAAACTCGGGAACTCGGTCTAAATAGTAATTCGGTATATATTGTCGGTATATTTTCCCCCGGGAGTGCATTCTGTTTTTACTTCTAAATCTGTAAAGTAACCCGGGGACTCGGTGGAAGCCGAATCTGCATCCTGGTGCATAGTTTTGCTTCTAGATTTAGTTTTCGGCATGTGCTATGATCAATTATGCTTATTAGTAAATTTGCTTCTTAAATTATATAGCCATTATATATGTGTTTGAACTAACGTTGAAAGGTGATGTCGGTTTTTACCGAGAGAATACTCGGCACCAATATTATTTACTTATGCCGGTCATCTCGGATTCATATGGTATTCATCATGGCGTCATAGTATATTGCCGGTTTACAGTCGGCATCATGCAAAAATTCCAGATCGCCGTTTATTTCGGTTTGCCAAAATATCATGGCATCATACAAATATCCCCGATCGCCGTTTATGTCGGTTCGCCAATATATCATGGCATCATGCGATATCGCCAAGTCACCGTTTGTTTTGTTTTGCCAGAAGTCGCCAAAGGCAATATACGAGGTACCCTTTTGTCAAACCAGCAGTGGCTGGAGACATCCATGTCGGTAAGTGCCCAGAAGTGGCTGCCGGACATCCGAGACACCCGAGGTACCCTTATGTCAAACCAGCAGTAGCTGGAGACATCCATGTCGGTAATTGCCCAGAGTGGCCGAGATACCGAGACATATATGATATGCCCAGAGTGGCCGAGATACCGAGACACCCAAGATGCACTTATGTCAAATCAACAGAGGTTGGAGGCGTCTGTGTCGGTATACGCCCAGAGTGGCTAAAAGCCGGCATATGAGACTCTGTGCCGGTATACGCCCAGAGTGGCTAAAGGCCGGCACATGAGACGTCCGTGTCGGTATACGCCCAGAGTGGCTATAAGCCGGCATGTGAGGTATGTTTATGTCAAGCCGGCAGTGGCCGAAGACATCTATGTCGGTAAAAACGCCCAGAGTGGTTAAGGAACCGGCATATGATTGTATTTTTGCAGGTACACGGTGGAGTAGGTAAAGATGGTGGTGTTGTTATTTCTTCTAAGACTGCGCGCGACTCTGCGAGTCCCCCGCAGCCTCGGGGACTAGTGTCGGGGGGCTACCCCGGGTAGGGTAAAGATATGGTAAAAGCTACGTCCAAGACGGAACCGACATACTTGCTGACCGACATATACCCAGGTCGGAAGGGACCGGGATATGATATTGGTGCAGCCCGGCATACTCTAACCGACTTAACCATATTTTACCCGACATATCTATGTCGGTATGCATTGTGTTATTCTTATGTGCAGGAAGAACGGTTTATGAAGGGTGATCCGGCATAGCCATGCCGGGTCTCGGGAGAAGAAGATTATCCGGCATACCCACGCCGGGTTGAGAGGAGGAATCCGGCATATCCATGCCGGGTTGCCCAGGAGAGGAGTCGCCAAGTTATCCGGCATATCCATGCCGGGTTAAGCGGAGAAGATACCGAGCCAGGCGCTACAGGACGAAGGACAGACAAGACATGCCAAGCCCATCCCTTGATGTGATGAGAGTACAACGGCATGACACAGTGAATAGTGCTGACAAGACCCCAGTAGTCAAATCATGAACAGTGCGTGTATAGTGTCATGTGGGCCCCCCTTGTCCCCTGGGCTCCCTCTATATAAGGAGCACCAGGGGGAGAGACAGAGAGAGAGCCACAGCTCCCCCCGCAGCCCCATTTTTCCCTTTCCTTCTTGCTCTCCAAGACCTCTTAGAGGCACGCCTAGCAGCTCGCGGAGCATCTGTATCGCCCGAACACCAGAGAGAAAATACACCAAATAGGATAGATGCTGCAGTAGGGGTTTTATCTCCTCACGAGAGCCCCGAAGCAGGGTAAATCCCCGTGTCTGCGTGTTCATCTGTGTGTGCTTCTTAGCGCGCTATCCCTCCCCGAATCCTCTAGCGTCCATCCGGCCCCACAATTAGCCTACCCGTAGGCATCTGTCTGTTCACCACGACGACATAGGTGCACAGCCGCTGTCGTCTTCAACTCCATGGTATCGGGCTGACGGAGAGCAGCTCGGCGTTAACTTTCTACGCTCTCATGGCGGCCGTCTTCATCTCAATGATGGTGTCGGGTTACCGGTGTGTATCCCGGCATTATCTGCCGTTGCGGGATGATATCGCCAAGGTTGCCGGCGTGTAGCCTGGCGTCGTCTCCGTCTCCATCTACGTCACAGCGGTCGTTGTTGCAGCTGCTGGCGTGTAGCTCGGCATCGTCACCGTCTCCATCTATCCGTCCGTGTCGTCACGGCTGTCGGCGTGCAGCCCGACGTCATAGGCGGCGTAGAATCTGGCATCTTCTTCATCTTCACGGCAACACCAAGGTTGCCGGCGCGTAGCCCGGCATGGTCGTCCCTCTCCGTATCGGTGACGACGTCGTTGCGGTTGCCAGCAGCGTCGTCTCCAACTCAACGTGCATCGACGGCATCGTTGGGGTTGCAGGCGTGCAACCCGGCCTTGTCTCCATCTATGTCATGGCGTCGCCGGGGTTGCCGACGTGCAACCTGACATCCTCTTCATCCTGACGCCACCGTTGTCGGGCCGCTAGAGGACGCGGCCAGGCATGAGTTCACCGGGCGCCCGCTGTGCAGCCCGTCATCATCTTCACCACCCTCCAGAGGTTGTCGGACGGCCATGCACATCTCAGTGCAGCCTGCTCATGACCTCGCCATGGCTATTGTACAGCCCGGCACGGTCTCTACTCTCCACCTCGACGACGGCGTCGTTGCGGCTGCCGGCGAGCAGCCCAGCGCCGTCTCAAACTCCATCTATGACGACGGCGTCGTTGCGACCGCCGGCGAGCAGTCCAACTATGCCTTCATCTTCATCCACGGCACGGCGTCATCTGGGTTGCTGGCGAGCAGCCCGGCGCCTGGTTATCCATGGCGGTCTAGCAGATCGGAGCGTGGAAGATGGCCTTGGCTGTTCCGCTGTTTTCCGGCCGGGCACCGGTAGTTTCCCGGATCACGGGTACTCTTTGTTTGAGTACCGTCACCGTGATTCTCAGGCAGAGTTTAGGCGACATGCATCCTTTGCGCCTACGTGCATGTGATGAGCAATAGCATGGCTCATGCATGAGCCCAGGCCGGCAAGGCATTGGCTTACGGCCATAGTTCTCAACACTCCGTACATCAAGATCCGATGTTCTTCCACATGCGCGAGTCTGTCGCCACCATCGGCGACGCACTCGGCGCCACTTTCCGGATATACGTCCTCGGCGATGCATGTCTATCTTATATTTTGTTTTCAGGTGAAATCATGTCTACTTCCGCGGGGCAATACCCCTCGCACTTCCGGCGAACCTACAAGATCATCGTGACGTCTACGCCAAGCACAACCATGCGTTCTACTACGACTTTCACATATCGACGCCGTCAAGACCGACGAGGCAAGACGGCGAGGTGGGCATGGCCGAGATAAAGGCCATGCTATCTATGGCGCGTGTACCGACGAGGACACGGCTCTGCCAACGCCAACACACACCATCACCCTCATGCATGGAGAAAGCGAAGCGAAGACCGAAGACGGCGACCGAGCAGCTTAGTCGGAGATGTCTCGCGGTACCATCCGCGGGAGTACTTAACCGGGAGCTTTCCGAGGCCCCGGAAACCAGGAGATCCACAATCGCCTTGTCATTGGCCGACGAGGCAAATGCAAGTCACACGTCCGATACCGACAAGGCGGACACCACCAGGCCAGGCACCGACGAGGCAAAGGCCGACCACATCTTCATCATCGGACATCGACAAGCCGGAGGGATACGGCTAAGTTTCCGAGGCCCCGTGAATCAGAACTCCACATCGCCGAAGTCATGTTGGCCGCGCCAGCAGGCCGTCGAGCGCACATAAGGGATATTGTAATTTTGTTTCTCATCATGAGATTAATAAAGTTTATATGTCCCTACATCTTTTATTTGTGTATTTACATACACTGGCACGCCCGCGTTATACTTTAGTATCTTTCGTGTCAAACAATTTTTCACCATTTCTTATCATCCGAAACTAGACCGCTGTTTTCACCATGTACTGGTTTTTGAGGAGAAAGTATGTAGGAGTACTATATATTGACGAGCGACAATACTTGATGTAAATATATATACATTGTTCGGTCACCCACGCGACCTCTTTATGTCTGTCATGATCTTTCATGTGCGCCACTTTCGATTGATTTGCCTTGTTGAAGAGTGTCGGAGAAGTTATGCAACTTAACTCTTTCTGAGTGAAACCTATAATGTGTAACTCAGTGGACATAAAGCGTGAAGTTTTTCGAAGCAAATACTCCCTCCGTCCTAAGTGTCTCAATTTTGATAAAAAGTGGCTGTAATACAGCCACTTTTTATCAAAATTGAGACACTTATTTTTGGACGGAGTGAGTAATATTTTGTGTTCCATCATCTTTAAAAAACAACAAAAGGAAGAAACATAGATACACAAGAGAACTCGGTGATATACAATGGCTGAACTTTCGGATTTCGTAGCCCTCCAGAGATGCTCAGATATGTCCCATGGATTCCGTGCACGAGACTTGGGCGTGTTCTCTGCGACTTGCCCTGAGAGGATGTGTATCCTTATGGGGGGATATGAGAGAAATGTACATGTTCGACCTTTTCGATGATCGAGAGTGGCCTCGCACAGCGAGGGTGCCTCTAGGCTAGACATTGAGTGATGTCGTCATGTCTGCCTGGTTGATCTCATCTTCAACCGATTCATCAAACTGTAGGGCTCAGGACCATGTGCTCCAAATTAGGTCATGTTGTGAATGAGGGGTTACAAAACAAAGGAACGAAAAGAGGTGTAGGAATGGGGTGACGTGCAAACCAACATGTGGTTAGATGGTTAGCAGGGTGGTTATACCCTTAGCCCACCAGAGTTTAAACTCCAGATTTGACGTTTGTGTGTTGCATTTAGGCGGAATATTCTTTCAGTGTGAGGCGACGTTTCCGTCGATAGCGAGCGTCGTGATGACTTCGTCAATCTGAAGACTCGATCCGCCGGCTCAGTATTTCAGACGTGCTCATAGGGGCAGGGTGTGAGTGTGTACGTTCATAGGAGTGAGTGTGCGCGCGTGTATGTAAACGTCTGCGTTTGTCTGTGTTTATCAAAAAAAAAAAAGGTAAAGGCTTCCAAAACAAAGGAATGGAATTAATTCGGTTGTCCCATGACTTTTCTTTTGATCTTAACCAAAGTTTTGTTTCCCGTGAAAAACATAGAAAATTACCCCAATCCTAAGGAAACTTCACTGCTCTTTCCTTTGTTCCGAACTTCTTGACTGGACAATATTCCATAGGAAACGGATCCTTCAAAATTGCGTTATAAATCCTACATACAGAACAGGGCCGAAGTGTAGGAGCGTAGGACCCTATCGATTCTCTCATTCCCAATCCCAGGTGCCATTTCCAAGCGGCACAGAGGCTCTACCTCAAGTATGGGCCTTTACCAAGCCTCTATGCCCTATACATGTCTAGAGTGCGACAACTCATTACAGGTCAGATCGTCTTACCGCAGACGCTGATGGCATTTCCCGCTGCCTCTCCCCTGTTTTATATGTTTCTTTTCATTGGGATTCTTGTCGGTGCTGGATGAACTTGAGATTTATGCTATGTGCCTTCATGGTGGGTCTATTAGGGAATGTCGTTGCTTACTTGCTATGGGTATGTGTGGGGCGCTACAGGCGCACACCTCCGTCCGTCATGGTAGTAACGATTATGTTTAGGGAAATTTTTGTTTTTGCCACTCTAGTTTTTGTCCATTTTGCTTTTGTCACTCTAAATTTTGACATTTTGCTTTTGTCCTCTTCGTTTCTGTTAATACATCAGTTTTGCCCTCTCTAGAGCAAAAGCAAAATGAAAATGATAAAATTTTATTTTGTTTTTACCAATCTACTATTTGCCCATTTTGCTTTTGCCCCAAGTGTTGATGTTTTGCTTTTGTTTTTGCCTCTCAAAAGTACAAAAGCAAAATGTCAAAATTAGATGGGCAAAAACTACCGCGGCAAAACCAAAATTTCCCCGTTTAGGGTGTCCAACGCCCTTCCCCTCCTTAGTAGGGTTGTTGCATACCTAGTTTCTTCTCCATCTTGTATCCATATCTCCTGGTGAAAATCTAGATCCATGTGTATCAGGCAACAACGGTGCTGCAATGTCATTTCCCCATGGGAGGCATTGCTTTGAAGCTTGGGAGCTCGACAGTGAACTTTTAGATCTTTTCTGCTTGTGGTCACAGAGTCTTGGTGAGGATAGGCTCCTGATGTTTTGATAGCTCGTGCTCTTCATTGGACATACGATGAGGATCACAATCTGTGGAACAACCATTAAACTGCATCTGGACTTAGCTTATTGTTTCTAGCTGATGTGTAATTTTAAGTTTGAGTGGATGTCTCCTTCTTTTGTAAATGTGTTGATTTGAATTGGTACCAAATCAAAGTTTCCTTGGCCGTTTGGAGCTTTATTAATTTAAAGTCAGAGGAGAGCCTTTTATCTAAAGAGCATCGATTAGGACCAATAATCTAGCTAGGATTCACATACGTGAGGCTTGTCTCTCAAATCTATGTGTGGCACCTAGCCAACACTAACTATGGGACTCAGTCATCATATTTTGTGTTAAAACTCAATCAACCGACCACCGATGGTATTTTTGAAACTACACGTTCAGAAACTGGTTGTATTTTGAAAGACAACAGTGTGGTGGTTTCATAAAAGCCTTCCCAAATGTGATGGTTTAGAGTACGCACATAAAATACTCTTTCAAAAAGTGTGTAAACATGTTATAGGCTTACAGAATGTTAGGAATTTATAACATGAAACGTCGGTAAAGAAATTGCTAACTACCTTCGTCGTGTGCAAAATTTAAAACGATAAATAGATTCTTGTCTTTCCGTATAAATGAAATCAATCATAATTTTCTTTGGATATTAACAAGAATTGTTAGTTTTCAAGGGTTTTGTAGGATTATCATTTCAGATGGTATTACTAACTCGGTTCCAATGAATAAGGCTTATATTATTTTGGAAAAGTCAACCCATGTAAAGTTTGATCAAGTGAAAAAATATTAACATGCAAAATATAAAACGAATGTCATTAGAAACATCATGAACTATATTTTCATATGATATCTATATAACATTTTCCCCATGTTTTATCTTTTTTCAAGATAGACATGGGGCAATAATATTCTCCACTATTCATTAAAAAGTAGCCTGACGGATCATGTTCTTATAACGGATGGAGAAATTTACAGGAGGATACAAAGGAAGAGAACAACAAAAATATAAGAAAAAAAATACAACTAGAAGAGGCAATGAAAGAGCCACCAAGAAACACAAGAGGTGAGGAGTTACTCTGCAATCAACCTCACACACCGCACCGGCATGCGACTCGAACCCCACGGCACAACTCAGGAGCACCACCATCATCATCGAAGTGTCAAGCCTAGCACCTACCACTACCATAGACAGGGAGCTCCGCCACGGAAATCAAGACAAAAGCAGGTGAGGGAGACATATATTGCGTCGTCAAAGAGCAAAGTTGAGCCGAGACGTCACCAAGAGCACGAAGCTCCCACACCGCAATAACAGCCACTCAAGGCTCTAGGGCAAGCACATCCATGTGGCCGAGACCACACGAAGGGACAGCCATCGGTGTGTTTTAAACTTTGTAAAAAAACCTTCTGAGCATTTCTCCGTATATTTTATTCATTGACTTCCCATATGTTGGTGAAACGTTAACATTCTTTTAAAAAAGGAATATATTAACTTCACGAAGAAACCAATTACGTCCGACCTAATAACCTAATGAAAAATAATTATATAAACTGAGTTTGCTCCTCCAACTAATTCTCCTAGTCTATAAATATAGATACTGAGACGAGCTTCTTTTATCATGTTGGCCTAGTCCTAGTAGCTTCGGATTGAACAGTTAGTTCAGCCCGTGAAAACTTATCCAACAACTTTTCAGTTTCCAAGTGGCGGGAGCGATTAGGAGGATGTTAAGGATTACTTGAGTTGTATCTACGGATTGTGCTTTCATAAAGAACATACTCTGGGGAATGGGATGGATAGGGAAGTCAAGCTCATCCGTCATCCTAAAATTTGATGGCGGCATGATGGCTGGACGTACATTGTTCGTTGAGGTCAGTGCTGGACCTTCTGTATTGGTTCATAGAGTTGGATACATAAGTAGCAGCAAGACACAACACACTTAGAGACAAACATACTACCTCCGTCCTAAAATAAGTGTATCAAGGCTGATAAAAAATGGATGTAATATGAGAGACTTATTTTGGGACGGAGTGAGTAGTTTGTGCACCTGTTCGGTTAGCTTCGGTTTGAACTTTAAATTTAGACACGTGCAAACTTCTCCACTAGCTTTCCAGTTTCCAAGTGGAAGCATCAAGTACGAGGATGTTAAGGATTACTTTGAGCTGCATCCACGGATTGTGCTTTCATGGAGAACATAGTCTAGGAATTGGATGGCTAGGGAACTCAAGCCCATCTGTCAGACTATCAGTTCGTGGTATTGTGATGATTGAACAAATACTGTTCGTTATAGATGGTGCTCCACACCCTCATGGAGCTTCTAGAGTTGGATACATACCTAGTGATAAGACTCAGGGCAGTTGGGTACCAACATAGTTGATTCATGTGGTAGCTTGTGCATCTGTTGAGCTAATTCTTGCTTTGTGCCGCAAAACACGATAAAAATGCTTCGAAAGGCACTGGCTCCAAATGGTGAAATTCTTGCTTGTTTAACAGAGCAATTGCATACCCATATTAAGATTGTGTGATACTCATACTCCAGATGCAAGCCAGAGTGCACGTTTAATCCCCATCCGTTCAAATTTTCTGGTTCATATTTCTTCCTTGTGTAGTAGATATTGTCAGCCGGCTTTTATGCAACTCGTCTTGATTTGGTAGCTCTCGTGGCTCTCCCTACTCATACATCAAAATATGAGCATGTCATCTGTCCAAATCCAGCATGACCTTAGCCCAGGGCCGGGCCGGCAAAATACAGGGCCCTGTGCGAAAATCTCGAATGGGCCCCTACAATTTATATATATCAAAATCCGCTATGATCCCTCCCAATATGTGAATCGAGATTTGGCGATTGACGATCAAGAAATTGAAAGGGGTTAGGAAGAAACCGAAGATAAACTGCTTAGCAGCCTATCGATCGACGATTCTGGTCTCGACTTTCTCACGCAGATAGCATGCTCAATCGACCGGTGGGGGTGGGGAAAAAATTAGGAATGAACTACATACCATTTGAAAAAAGATATTTTTTTCTAGCTACAATAGATATTGTATAGGCCCGAGCGGTTGAGGCTGGAGTTCTGTCGCCTGTTGGGAATTGCTCACCAACACAGCGTGTATCTGCGTATGCGGACGACGTGGTGCTGTTCCTGAAACCATCAGAGTTGGATCGTACGGCAATGAAAGGGATTCTCGCAGCGTTCGGAGAGGCCTCGGGTTTAGCAGTTAACTACAGGAAATCGTCGGCAACGCTTATAAGAGGGGAAACTCCGGATGCTGACCTGGTGGAGAGGGTGTTGGATTGCCGCATTGCCCCGTTCCCAATCAAGTATCTTGGTTTGCAATTGGCTCTGCGGCCCCTCACCCGAGCAGAGTGGCAACCAATGCTGGACGCCACGGTGCATCTCGTGCCGGCCTGGCAGCAAAGTTTGATCGCGAAGCCAGCCAGATTGGTGTTCGTCAAGTCTGTGATGGCGGCCAGGCCAATTCACCACCTTCTGGTCGCCGACGCACCTGTCTGGCTCTTGGAGGAGATCGAGAAGAGTTTGAGAGCTTACTTCCGGGCTGCAAAAGAAAGAGCCCATGGCGGCCAATGTCTGGTAGCATGGGACAGGATATGCAGACCTCTGGTGCAAGGTGGCCTGGGAGTGAAGGATCTACGTCTTCACGGACTGGCGCTGCGGATGCGGTTTGAGTGGCTCAAGCGCACAGATCCAAGCAGGCCGTGGCAAGGCCTGCCAATGCTCAAGGATTCGGCGGCAAGACAGGCCTTCGACACTCTGGTTCAGATCTCTCTGGGAGACGGCGCTCAGATCCTCTTCTGGCGTGATCGATAGCTACAGGAGAGAAGGGTTGCTGACTTTGCGCCGCTGCTGTCAGCGAGGGTGGGCACCTGGTTCAGGAATCACCGCACGGTGCAGCAAGGCCTGCAGGGCAATAGATGGATCGCGGATGCAGGTGGGGAAATTGACGAGGCGATTGCTGGCGAACTAGTGGCACTCTGGATTGCCTTACAAGGAGTTCAGAGAAACGAGGAGGGGATCGACAGATTCAGTTGGCCTTGGACGGCCTCGGGCGACTTCTCGGTTAGTTCTGCGTATGAAGCCATGATGCAGGGCGGCATTCAGTTTGCAATGTCAGAGCAGATCTGGAAATGTAAGGCGACACCGAAGAGCAAGCTATTCACCTGGCTGGCGCTACAGCATAGGATCTGGACTTCCGATAGGCGTCACCGCCATGGGCTGCAGGAAGCAACCTCACCATGCTTTACATGCCTGCAGGAGGAGGATACGGCGGAACACATCCTTATTCAGTGTATTTTCGCCAGAGAAGTGTGGTATCGCTGTCTACAGAGGGAACTAACAGGGATAGCAGCGCCAGAGGCAGCTGAGACACTGGAGGACTGGTGGACGCAGCGGAGGAGCGAGATTGGTGACGAGAGGAGGAAGAAGGAGTTTGACTCGTTGGTCTGCACAGAGGCTTGGTGGCTCTGGAAGCAAAGAAACGCCCGAGCGTTCAATAATCTTGATCGCCAGCTTGGGCCGGAGAGAGTGGCCCAGCAGATCACCGACGAGCTCAGCCTGTTGAAACTGACGAGCAGGGAGGGAGTTGGAGTTCAAATCTTGAGGGAGTTAGCCTTCTGTTTTAGTTTGTTTTCTTTTTGCTCGAGTTTCTTTGTCCCCTGTCGGTCTTGTGCGCAAGTTGATAAGGCCTGTAACAACATTCTATCCCCTATATAAATAAGGTACGCGACCGCGTACTCTCTAAAAAAAAAGATATTGTATAGGCCAATAACCCTCTACGGTTTTGTTTATGAGGTTAAATATTAGGGAAAAAATTAACGTGCATTGAGGTTAAATATTAGGAAAAAAGTTAAGTTAAGCCTACGTACCAAAGATAAATTTTATTAGCTAGATAATGTATAGGTCAATATATGTTTTTTGTAGGTTAAATGATTTGAAAAAAAAGCTAACGACCTAACCTGCATTGAGGTTTAAATCTTACGGGAAAAGGCAAGATAATAACAGGCGTAACAAGATCGAACCAGCAACCTTGACAGGAGCAGCAAACGACCCATACTAACCACTAAACCATGCCTTTTAGAACTGAGCAGGAATTTACTTTATTATCTTAGAGACAAACTGTAAATTGAAATTCTGGACCTCAATTTTTTGGGCCCTGTGCCTCACAGGTCGCACCCCCATGGCCCCGGGCCTGCCTTAGCCTTGGGGCACCTTACATAGGATGATAGGCACGTACATGTAATCAGCGCACTATTCATCCCTAACACCCTGTGGTTTTGAATCGCCGAACAACTACATAATAGAACTCTGAATAAAAGGCGATTGGAACATTATATATGCAGTTTTTTTCCGTTATATTACAAATCATATGTATATTAGTTTTGTCGTGATTATGAACCTTGAAAAGGTACTCCTGTAAATTTCTCTTTAGTCGAGTATGTTCCTTAATTCATAATGAATTATTTGTATATCCTGATATCCGAACTTATGCTCCAAGCAAACTAGTGAAGTTCAACTTGGAGATCTCACCGTCTGGAGTAGTAGGGGCAACTCTTGGTGAGATGGACATGTCTCTGCCAAGACCAAGCCCCCCAGACCCTAACCCCACCCCCTAGTGAGAAGATATCTATCCTCAGCCCGGTCACACCCCTGGGGTTACCAGCTTCTCCGGAGCCATCGCCTCTGAAGAAGGCTAGATCCTCGACATGTGAAAATCCCCATTCTATCTAAAAGAACTTCCTTCACCATAGTTGACCGATGGAGTTTCTTGACATTTTCAATGAAAGGGTCTAAAGACAAGATTTTTTCTTAAAAGGAGCATTTGTATCGATTGGTGAACACAATTATATATTGTTCATGATTTAAAACTGAAGCAAAATCTTATATCAAAGAAACAAACCGACATAAAAAAGAAAAAAATTACCTTAGACGTATGCTTCAACATACACTAAATCATATGAGAAAACACCAAGACTAAGTTATTCCGAGGACAAACCTTCAAAAAGGATCCCAAGCCTGCCGCGATGATGACAAGTTCAACTATTAGTTGTTCTGGATATTTTCATCCCCAAATCAGATTTCCGAGCACCACGATAGAGTGTTAGACACTTTAAGAGTTGACTAATCAGTAATCTAGTCTTTCCATCCGAGTGCAGAGGAGGGAGCATAAAGTTGCCATTTTAGTGAGGTATAACTTAGATGGATAGACACATCTTTTTCTTTTTGAGACTATCCAAACTTCGATAGTGACATATCACGACCCGAGTAATTTCACAATGCAAATCTGAGTTAAACGTGTGTGGATAGCATGACAGAAATCAACTAAACTTTAGCATCAGAGTGATAACACTGAACAAAAACTTGCCGGATTTTTCTTCTTCTGATGATGCATACTCTGTTTTTATCACTGTAATTTGCGTACATCATGTTAAAAAAAGGTACTACTGTAATTTGGCTACATTTCAGATCAGTGACATGGATGCGGTCGATTGACACTAGTACAGGCTCAGTGGCGAAACCCAGCGCAGCCGCCGCCGTCTCTCCTTCTGTAGCCTGCCGGACAACCTCCTGACTCCGCCGGCCGATGGGGACCAGCGCGGAGCCGGCGAAGGGGCTGCTGCCCTACCTGCAGCGCGCCGACGAGCTGCAGAAGCACGAGCCCCTCGTCGCCTACTACTGTGAGTTAGCGACGCTCCGCCGTTTCTCATTTCCTAAGTCGCTAGGGTTTTGATCTGAGATTTCGATTCTGGGTTTGAACAGGTCGGCTGTACGCGATGGAGAAGGGGCTGGTGATCCCGCCCATGGACCGCACCAAGATGACCAACTCCGTCCTCGTCTCCCTCATCAACCAGCTCGAGAAGGTCCTCCACATCTGCCCCCCCAATTCCCCTTCTCCTCTTTCCTGCTGTTTTCTTCTTATAAGCTGTTGCTCTAGTTTAGCGTAGATATTCTAATGGTATAGGCTCATTTGAGTATGCCGATTGTATCTGCTGTTCGCATCCCAGTGAACTCCAAGGGGGAGTTTATGAGGTCCCACTATTTTGTCTCAATCGTACAAATTGATTCCACCTGATTGTATTGATTTTGGGCTTGCGATTTGAGGGTTGCCATTTGGTCACTTGCCTGTTTAAGTAGCGGTCCACAACATATCTGTTCTGTTATAATACCCGTTGTATTCTACAGTATAGATTAATAAGTCCCTTTCTCTCAGATTTACAGTCCTGATTAAGTTTTTTGCATTCTCCAGGATAAGAAATCTTTGACCTTGGGGCCTGATGACAATCTTCATTTAGAGGGGTTTGCATCGAGTGTCTTTGCTAAAGCAGACAAACAGGATCGTGCTGGAAGAGCTGACATGTATTATACTGAACTATTCTTGCGATTCTTCAATCTATCTTTACTCTGTAGTCCCACTAACTCACTCCAAATAAATCTACACATTCTGCAGAAACACTGCAAAAACCTTCTATGCAGCCAGCATCTTTTTTGAGATTCTCAGCCAATTTGGCGAGCTTCAACCTGATGTAAGTGTAATATGCTCATGTCTACATTTATAGTAAATTCTTATATCAGCCTGAACTTATAATGTCTACACATTTATTGTGTAATGTTCTTGACCTATGTCAAATTCTACATTTACACTTTAACTGGCCTTTAACAGCTTGAGCAGAAGCAGAAATATGCCATCTGGAAAGCTGCTCAGATAAGGAAAGCTCTCAAAGAAGGACGGCAGCCTGAAGCTGGTCCTCCTGGGGGGGACAACGTTGAAAGCCCTGCCAGCAGCACCACGAATGCCCATGTAACTTTCCTAATTCTGTCAAATCGTCCTGATGCTGATACAACATGTTTTTAGTAACTGCCTATGAGGTTGGACATGCTTTTATGTACTTATGCTACCAGTATTTACTTGTGCCTTTTCTTTCATCTGCATTGCTTTGTTGAATTTATGTGCATGGAAGAATAATAGAAGCTATGCCACAGCACACTTGTGTAGATTTAGTGTTCACTTATTAATAGTTATGTTTTGGTCTATTGATCAGGATATGGGACGAAGCCAGTCTTCCGGCAGCAGCCAGAATGGCAATGGAGCACCATCCCAACCTATAGACAAGGTCATTTGGCAAACTATTACTATTTTTTTCATGTATTCGTTTTTGTGTCATGATAAAGCTTTGGTTTTCTTAATGATTATCTTTCTGTACACAGGATTTTAGCAGAAGGGATAGCTTTTCTGCTGCCCAGCCAGGAAATGTATCTTCTCGCGAAAGTGCAGACAAGTTCAGTGATCATGTCTCTGCCCAGGCACATTTCTCACCAACACCACCAACACCATCGGAGTTCTCATCTCCACAGTCCCAGTTCTCACCCCCACCACATTCATCTTATTCCTCTCCCTCATACCAAGGAACAGATTACCCCCCTCCTGATGTCCACAAACAACACTCCAATTATTCGTCTCCCTCATACACAAGCACGTACTACCCTACCAATGAAGCCCACAAACCACCATCCAGCAATTCCCCACCCCCGTACAACAGAACAGACCACCCTTCGGACGAGGGCTATAACCCCCAAAGCAATGTGAATCCAGATGTTTCAGCTTATCCTCACACATACCATCAGCCACCCTACACCGTCGAACCCCAGCACACCTCCCAAAACTACAACACCACAGAAACCCCGCCCGCTCCATACAACCACCCCAACTTCCAGCCCTACACGAGCAACCACGACAGCACCCTATCTTCCGCCACAACACACCAGTCTCCGTTCCATCCCACCAGCGACGCCGGGACTGCCCCATCATACTCGCCCTCCGCATCAAACCATCATGCCGCACCGACGCAGTACCATCAAAGCTCCAAAGTCACCCCTGCACCACCAGCCAGCCAGTACGCACACGACAGCAGCTACCAGCCAGATGTCGATAAGATCGCCGAGGCTCACAAGGCGACAAGGTTCGCGGCCGGCGCCCTCGCGTTTGATGACGTATCCATCGCCGTGGAGCACCTGAAGCGCGCGCTGGACCTATTGACGAACCCTTCTGCCGAGACTCATTAGCTTAGCTTCGTGCAGAGAAGGGAATGTCTGATGCATATACGGGCATACTGTAAGTAAGTACAGGACCGCATGGCGATATTTCGCTTATTGCGCATGCATAGAAATTGCTCGCTTAGATCTCAGGGATGGAAGGTTTTGTGAGGGATTTTAGTAGGAACAGAGTTTGCGGCATAGTAGATTCTTGTGTGGCGGTGAAATGTTTGTTGTTGGAGTTTTACGATAAGGCTGTATTGGCCATTACTTCAGTTGCACATCCTGGGTGGTGATGGTTATTGATTACAGTCTGCTCTTGTGTAAACATTTCCTGGGAAGCGAGGAGGCAGCAAAATTTGTGAGCGATCCTCTTTTACAAAATTTCTTACTCTAGACTAGACGGTCTTTGATCTGCGAAGCTGGATGCATTAGAGGTGGCGGCTGAAGGATCTTGGATCGCCGACACCACCTGGGAACAATCTGTATCGATGAGGATCGGTAAATGACTGTAATGGAGGGCTAGTCAATCCCCTCGAAGCCTGCATACACTTCAGCTTCCGAAGGATCAACACACACCAATAGAGAAGTACAAGCTGAGAAAAATAGTTGTCCGGTTATCGTCGTGAAGGATCATGCCCTCACCTGCCGATCCGTGCTCCAATATGTATGAGCCATCCACTGTTAACTTTACCCAACTTTGAGCTGGTGGACATCATGGTAACTGCCACCTTGGTAGCAGAACGTGAGATTCATCGTTCCACGCTGATTACAGAGGAGACTCTTTACTGCCATCGAAATTAGGTGGATTCGTACCACTCACTCTGTTTGGATTTCAAGTCCAAATGGCACAGCAAAAGGCCCGTACCTCATGGTTGTAGCCTTGTAGGCTATAATGTAATTGTGATTTCCCTTAGTGTCTTTACAAAACTTTGTATTGCCTTTGTAAAAGCACGGTTATGTGTAGTCAGGATGCAGAAGCCGGGGGACTATGGACAAGCCTAAGGCCCCGCTTGGATTGTTGTTCAATATTACCAAACCGTATTTCTTTCCCCGCGTGTACAGGATTTTCAGCGGGAGGTCAGTTGCTTCGTAAAGCTGCCGATAGTATTGGCTAAAACCCAAAGAACCAATCGGGCCCTAAGAGAAGAGACCAAATGGCCAACACACCACGATTCTTACCCCGCAGTTGGTTAGCGAGATCTACTAGGAATAGGATGCACCGGAAACTTGAGTCGGAGGATTGTGTGCCAAAAATCTCCTATGCGTGTGCTTATAGTGCCCATATGGCATTGTTGCCGTACAATCAAGTCCTGGTCATCTGGTCTACGATGGAGCGAACGAGAAATTCAACCAGCAAAGGCCATTGTGGCAGGTAACAGCTGCATGGACCGGGTATACGGGACGGACATAGCACAGCCAGCACCACGGTGGCGTCGAAACATTTCTCTACTTCCCTCCGGACCTATCTCCCCGGTTTAATGTTAGGTTGTCTCCATATCTTCCTTCTAGCTGGCCCATTTGGACACTAAAACGAAGGGAGGTCGAGGCTGAAAATGTCTTTACAAGTCGGGAATAAAGAAATATTTGGCAATGTTGAAACTGAACCTCATAGAGGGCGGCTTGCCCTCGCGTGACACGGATTCGGAAAAACCACACTCCAAACTCCAAAGACCACCCTCTTTGGGGTCCTTGTATATCTGGCCTTTTCGCTAATATTATGAAATTCCCGTCATGGCGACACCAAGAAAAGATATAGGCATCTCTTAGTTACACACCTGAATCTTGATTACCATGTTTATTTTCACCAAACTCCTCTATCCAGACGCAGGGGGAGGGCACCACAGAACCGGGCTCACATCACTATTGATCCATAGTGAACATTTTTCCAAAGTGAACGTTTTTTAAATTCCATATATTTAAATAAAAAAGGAACATTTTCATAAACTGAACCTTTTTAAACGTGTTTTCTTATATTTGATACATTTCAAAATCAAACATTTTTTATCCAAACTTCAAATGTGAATAGTTTTCAAACATAAACATTTTTTATTTTGAAAATATTTAATATAAACAATTTTATACTCCCTTCGTTCCTTGATATAAGGTGTTTAAGGTTTTTAGAAAAATTTCAAAATATAAGGTGTATTGTGATTTATAGACAATTTTATTCATCAAAAGGCAAGTCAAAATGTGGAACGGAGGGATTTGACCTATTTTTTTCAATTTGTAACTATTAGAAATTCCTCTTTGTCGATTTTTGTCTAAACAAAATGAGTGCACCATATGTAAAATACTGACGTCTTAATATCCGTGCCAAAACCTTAGACACCTTATATTATGGAACGAAGGGAATATTTGAGAAAGGCAATCTCCGAGTTGGAGAAAATAAAGAAGCTCGTTCATAACTTGGCCGTTGCTGTCTTCGGTGAGTCTTCTTCTTACCTTTTCTTTCTTGTATTGCTTTGTCCTCGTAGGTTTCCTTATCCTCCGTTTGCTCCCTGCTAGGTCCGGCTCAGGGAGTGACCATAAAGGGAACACTTGAGAAAATTCAGGCCATGTATGGCGTCACCCGCCGACTCTACTTCGGCTGCGCCGAGATGATCAAGGCGTCTACTTCTTCTGGGGAATGTCCTCCGGGTCTTCCGGATTTTCTCGCCGCCACCTCTGTGGTGCCTATGCTAATGGAGCGATGGAAGGCGTCTGCCTGTCGCAAGGGTGCTATCCGTACACTTGCATTGGCGAAGGCATACTACCCCAACCTTGACCCGGCCAAGCTCACAAAGGGCTTCCCTGAATTCCAGCCTGATGGCACTGAGACCTCAAAAATATATGGGAAGCTCGTGAAATCCGTTCGGCGTCCGGCTTGTCAGATTACCAATGGGTTGGCCCTAAACGAGTTCCAAGCTGCTTATGACGAAGACAACCATGCCATCAAGGAGGTCCCGCCGGAGCCGATCAACTTATGGAAGCCGGTAGAAGAGGCGCCGCAACTCTTCACGCCCTTCACAACAAGTGCGAACCCCTCAAGCTCAACTCCCGACATTCCAGCTCCCTCTCGTCCCTCCGATCTTGACGGCTTTGAAGCCTTGTCTTCGGTCGTTTTGCAGAGGCCACGAGGCGGAATTACAAAGGATACGAGGGACCCTGGGCAAGGATCTGCGTCGGCTCCTCCGCACCAATAGACCGCCCGGATGTTCCGAACGCCGACTTATGTACCGGCTTACAAACTTTCGACCTGACTTAAATTCTTGTAACTTTATATTGTGCTTCATGGCCTGTAATAGGTTAGATCGAAATACTCGCTATACCTTTTGATGCGCCTTCGTGCGCCACTGCTGTAATGTAACATGTCTATAAATGTCTTACTTCCTTGGTTTCTTTTACCCTTTTGGTTTCTTTAGCTCTCTGCATAGCCGGGTTTCTCGTGACTTCTGTGTCTGAAAACCCGGAGCAATCAGGGTCTGCTAAGTCCCCATGGGCCTCATAGTCAGATTGAAAGCCGGCGTTTTAGCATCTGGTCATGTATGAGAATGCCATCAAGCTAGCAGGCAATAAACCAAGAATAATTGTGGCTTCTTTGCCGGGTTGTGAGTTTACAACTTACAACTTTCTTAGTTGGTAAGCCCCCAAGACCCTGATCATATAAAGAATAAGGAACTGAAAACACAATACTCTTTTCTTCTTAGAGGTGCCTTCCTCACTTTATTGATCATATAATATGTACATAGCTAGCAAGCCGCCTCATTAAAAACCTTCCAGTCCCCTTAGGTACCCTGGTAAGGAAAAGAGCGCGTCTGAAACCTGCTGCCTTTAAACGAAAGAGATACAAAAAGGTGGAGCCCGTCTCATCCGGGGGCTCACAAAACCTAAGTGTAGTATGGTCGAAGTTCTGCTATATTCCAAGGCCTGTCGTTCTCTGTCAACGGGTTCCTTGTATGGTCTGTATTGTTTCCTGTCCTTGTAGCTTGTTCTCTAGCATCCACCAAGTAATAAGACCCGTTGTGCAAGTTCCGGCTTACCACGAAAGGGCCTTCCCATGGGGGAGTTAGCTTGTGGAAGCCGGTCTTGTTCTGTGCCAGCCTTAGGACCAAGTCGCCTTCCTGAAAGGTTCTTGACTTAACCCGGCGGCTGTGATAACGCCTCAGGTCTTGCTGGTATATGGCTGATCTTTCCAAGGCCAGCTCTCTTGCCTCCTCCAGCATATCAACTGAATTTTGCCAGGCTTGCTCGTTCTCAGTTTCAACATAGTTTGCCACTCTCGGGGAATCATGGATGATGTCACTGGGTAACACGGCTTCCGCCCCATAAACCATGAAGAAAGGAGTGAAGTCTGTCGATCTATTTGGGGTTGTGTTTATGCTCCAGACGACTGATGGGAGCTCCTCTTCCCAGCACCCGGCGGCTCTGACTAACGGGACCCGGAGTCTTGGCTTGACGCCTCTTAGCAGCTCCTGGTTTATCCTCTCCACTTGGCCGTTCGACTGAGGGTGTGAAACTGAGGCAAGGTCGAGCCGGATGCCGTTCTCTTTGCAAAATATCTGCATCTCTCCAAGCGAAAAATTTGTCCCGTTATCAGTGATGATGCTGTGAGGATACCCAAAACGGTATATGATTTTCTTCAGGAACTTGACAGCTGTTGCCGCTGTGCAACTGTTGACGGCTTGCACTTCTACCCACTTTGTGAATTTATCCACTGCGACCAGTAGGTGAGTCTTTTTATTGGGTGAAGTCTGGAAAGGTCCCACCATGTCCATGCCCCAAACTGCAAAGGGCCATGTTATTGGGATGGTCTTCAGGTCTTGAGCCGGAATATGAATCTGCCTTGCGTATCGCTGGCATCCATCGCAAACCCGGGCTATATTTTCTGCATCAGCCAGAGCGGTCAGCCAAAAGAATCCATGCCTGAACGCTTTAGCAACCATCGATCTTGTGGACGCGTGATGTCCGCAGTCTCCTGCGTGAATTTCCTGAAGGATTTTCCGGCCTTCCTCTGGTGAGACACATCGTAAGAATACCCCAGACGTGCTCCTCTTGTGTAACTCGCCATTGATGATAACGTAGCCCTTAGCCCGGCGCACAATCTGTCGTGCTAGTACTTCGTCTTGAGGTAATTCTTCCCTCTGCAGGTAAGCTATATACGGCTCAGTCCAGGACGGTGTTTGATGTACGGCTGCGACTAGCTGTGATTCCGGGTCATCAGGGTTTGCCAACTCTTCTTCTGTTGGCAGCTTGACCGAGGGATGATGTAACTCGGCGAGGAACACGTTTGGAGGTACCGGCTCTCTGCTAGAACCGAGTCTTGATAGGGCGTCGGCCGCCTCATTCTTTCGTCTGTCGATATGGTCGACTTGGTAGCCGGAGAAGAAGCCGGCAATACGATCTACTTCTCGCCTATAAGCCGCCATGTTGGCGTCTTTTCTATCCCAGGTTCCTGAAACTTGCTGAGCCACAAGGTCAGAGTCTCCATAGCACATGATTCTTTTGACGTTCATCTCTCTAGCGACTTTCAAACCGTGTAACAAGGCCTCATACTCTGCCACGTTATTAGTGCATGGTTCGAAATGTATCTGCAGGACGTAACTCAACTTGTCTCCTTTTGGCGAAGTTAGTACAACGCCGGCTCCTGAGCCTTCAAACTGCTTTGACCCGTCGAAGTGCATAGTCCAATGCTTGGCGCTTGGAGGCGGAGGTAAGGGGTCAAATTCTGTCCAATCATTGACGAAATCCACCAAGGCCTGTGACTTGATTGCTGTTCTTGGCTCGTAGTTGATATGATAAGGCCCCATCTCGATGGCCCACTTTGCGATCCTGCCTGTAGCTTCTCTGTTTCCGATGATTTCCGCTAAGGGAGCGGAACTCACCACAGTGATTGGGTGTTCCTGAAAATAGTGAGGCATCTTCCGGCTTGCCATAAACACGCCGTATACCAACTTCTGCCACTGCGGGTACCTCTGCTTGGACTCTGTGAGAGCTTCACTAACATAGTAGACCGGCCTTTGAATTGGGTACTCCTTTTCTTCTTCTTTGCGCTCCACTGCGACCACAGCGCTGACGGCTCTGGAATTTGCGGAAACGTACAACAACATCGGCTCCTTGCTCGTGGGGGCCGCTAACACTGGAGCTGTGGATAATGTCTTCTTTAGGTCTTCGAAGGCGTCATCTGCCTCCTGGCCCCAGACAAACTTATCTGACTTCTTCAATAGTTTGTATAGTGGCAGAGCTTTCTCTCCCATCCTTGCAATGAACCGGCTCAGGGCTGTGACACACCCTGTCAGCTTCTGGACATCATTAACACACTCCGGCTTCTTAAGGTTCATGATGGCCTTAATTTTAGCCGGGTTAGCTTCTATCCCTCTTTCTGAGACTATGAAACCCAGTAACATGCCAGCCGGAACTCCAAATACGCACTTGGTCGGGTTTAACTTCATCTGATATTTGCGCAGGTTGTCGAAGGTCTCCTTTAGGTCATCCAGGAGTGACCCGGCTTTCTGTGACTTGATCACGACATCATCGACATAGGCATGCACGTTGCGACCGATTTGGTTCTGGAAACAATTCTGGATGCACCTTTGGTAGGTGGCACCTGCATTCTTGAGGCCAAAGGTCATGTTTTTATAACAGAAAGCACCGAAAGGGGTGATGAACGACGTCTTCTCCTGGTCATCAACATTGAGCTTGATCTGATGATACCCGGAGTATGCATCCAAGAAACATAACAACTCGCTACCGGCCGTGGCATCGATGATCTGATCTATACGCGGCAATGCAAAGGGATCTTTCGGGCAGACCTTGTTCAAGCTGGTGTAGTCAATGCACATGCGCCACTCTCCGTTTTTCTTCAGGACTAGGACCGGGTTAGCCAGCCATTTGGGATGGTAGACTTCCATGATAAACCCGGCTGCAAGCAAACGAGCTACCTCTTCTCCAACAATCCTTTTCCTCTCTGCGTTGAGACGACGTAATCCTTGCTTTACCGGCTTTGCCTTTGGATCAACATGTAAGCTGTGCTCAGCAAGTTCACTCGGGACACCCGGCATGTCTGAAGGAGACCATGCGAAGATGTCCCGATTCTCACGGATGAACTTGATGAGCTCGCTTTCCTATTTCGGGTCCAAGTGGGTCCCCACTAAGAACTGCTTGGAGGAGTCCCCTTCTTCGAAATCAACCATCTTTGTATCTTGGGCTGATTTGAATTTTTTCTTCTCTTCCTCATGAGCCGGCTTTTCCAGCACACGCTTATCTGTCGGGTCTACTTGAGACTTGTAGAACTTGAGCTCCTCCTCTGAGCAAGCCTGTTCTGCCATGATAGCATCCCCGTTGTCACACTCTGCAGCCATGGTTTTGCTTCCCTCTACTGTGATTATTCCCTGGGGACCTGGCATCTTAAGCTTGAGGTACACATAACAAGGCCGCGCCATGAATTTGGCGTAAGCCGGCCTCCCGAATAGAGCGTGATACGGACTTTTTAAATCAACAACCTCAAACGTCAGGAACTCCGACCTGAATTGCTCTTTGCTCACACCGAACGCCACCTCAAGGCTGATCTGGCCAATCGGATGTGCCGACTTCCCTGGGACTATGCCGTGGAAGATTGTAGATGTAGGGGTAAGGCGATCTTGGGTCAGACCCATCCTTCTGAAAGTATCGAGGTATAAGATATTGATGCTGCTGCCTCCATCCATCAGGACTTTATTCAGGGAGAACCCGTCCACTTGTGGTGCCACGACGAGGGCCAGGAGACCCGGATGTTCGACTGCTGGAGGGTGATCCTCTCTACTCCAAGTTATAGTTTGCTCTGACCACCTCAAGAATCTTGGAACGGCTGATGCCACTGCATTGACGGCTCTTGCTTTTAATTTCCTGTCTCTCCTGGACGTACTGGTGGTGAAGACGTGATACTGTCCTTGACTATGAAGTTCTTTCGGGTTCTGCTGATATCCGGTTGTGACTTGATTCTGTTGTTGACTGGACCCGGCATTATTGTTTGGCGGTCCGTTTGACCCAGCCCCCTGTCCGGGTCCCATCGAGTTGCCGTTGTTTCCATTGAAACCGATGTTACCTCCGAAGTTCCCCTGACTCCTCTGGCCTTCCTGCTCATGTCTCATCCAGGCTCTGATGTCCGCGCACTGAGCTAGCGAGTGATTGGATGGTCTCCCGTTCTTGCTGTGTTTTGGACATGGCATGCTGTACATCTCGCTGAAGTTCGAGCTTCTCGGAGGTCCTCCTCTAAAGTTACCACCGGGTCTAGGTCCCCTGTAACCCGTCGTCTGGGTTGTGCCCACGAACTCTGAATTTCCGCCCTCATAGGGACGCTTGTTATTTCCGTTCTGATTGCTATTACTCTGGCTCGGGTTTGGGTTACGGCCTCCGCTGATCCGGTTGTTCCTCTGTTGTTCCTCTGTTTCGCCCGGCCTCTTATCCGTGGCTGCATATTTGTTCGCTGTTGTCACCACTTCCCCTATTGAGATGTTGTTGCAGGCCGGGTCTTCCCTCATACGTCCAAGCTTGTGGGTCAACGGCTCGAAGCCGCAGTTTTTCTCCATGTACGATATAGCTGTGTGTGCCGAGATGTTGAGAGATGACTGCAAGATTTCCGTAACCCGGCCCATCCATTGTCTGGCTGACTCGGTTTTCCTCATGACGCATCGATCCAGGTCGGCCTCAGTGTACTGTTTCTTACAAGTTCCGGCGAAGTTCTTGATGAACGCCGCCTTCAGTTTCCGCCTCGTGGCCTCTGCAAAACGACCGAAGACAAGGCTTCAAAGCCGTCAAGATCGGAGGGACGAGAGGGAGCTGGAATGTCGGGAGTTGAGCTTGAGGGGTTCGCACTTGTTGTGAAGGGCGTGAAGAGTTGCGGCGCCTCTTCTACCGGCTTCCATAAGTTGATCGGCTCCGGCGGGACCTCCTTGATGGCATGGTTGTCTTCGTCATAAGCAGCTTGGAACTCGTTTAGGGCCAACCCATTGGTAATCTGACAAGCCGGACGCCGAACGGATTTCACGAGCTTCCCATATATTTTTGAGGTCTCAGTGCCATCAGGCTGGAATTCAGGGAAGCCCTTTGTGAGCTTGGCCGGGTCAAGGTTGGGGTAGTATGCCTTCGCCAATGCAAGTGTACGGATAGCACCCTTGCGACAGGCAGACGCCTTCCATCGCTCCATCAGCATAGGCACCACAGAGGTGGCGGCGAGAAAATCCGGAAGACCCGGAGGACATTCCCCAGAAGAAGTAGACGCCTTGATCATCTCGGCGCAGCCGAAGTAGAGTCGGCGGGTGACGCCATACATGGCCTGAATTTTCTCAAGTGTTCCCTTTATGGTCACTCCCTGAGCCGGACCTAGCAGGGAGCAAACGGAGGATAAGGAAACCTACGAGGACAAAGCAATACAAGAAAGAAAAGGTAAGAAGAAGACTCACCGAAGACAGCAACGGCCAAGTTATGAACGAGCTTCTTTATTTTCTCCAACTCGGAGATTACTCTTTGCAGTTCAAGAGCCTTCACCTGTATGGCGAGCTCTTGTTCGTGCACCTTCTTCTGCAAAGCCTCATTATCAGTTTGAAGCCGTTTTAGGGCTTCTTCTTGAAGCTTCAGCTGTTCCTCAGCCTTCTCACGAAGGCCGGCTTGGCGCGCAAGTTCATGGCGTGTTTCGCTGTTGCTCTCGGCGGTGGCTTTCGAAAACTCCTGCAGAGGGAACATATATTTATCAAGACAGACAAACATATCAGGAAGCAGTTTATGAAGCAATGATGGTATCTCAAAGAAGACCCGGAGCGCAGCAAGCTACTGCTCCGACTCTTGGGGACTACTCATTGCAAAAAGTTCACTAGCAAGAAAGACCCGGAGCGCAGCAAGCTACTGCTCCGACTCTTGGGGACTACTCATTGCAAAAAAAAAAAAAAAAAAAAAAAAGTTCACGAGCAAGAAAGACCCGGAGAGCAGCAAGCTACTGCTCCGACTCTTGGGGACTACTCATTGCAAAAAGTTCGTTAGTAAGAAAGACCCGGAGCGCAGCAAGCTACTGCTCCGACTCTTGGGGACTACTTCAAAGAAACATTCCTATTGAGACAGGTTCCCTATCATGCAAGTACTAAGCATTTACCTAAGTAAAGTCTAAGCACTTGGGGACTACTAGAGGGAACATACCTGGTAGCGGAAATGCAGATAGTTGCGCAGCTGAGATTCCTCTTTTCGCACCCTGGAGAGTCGCTTATGGATTCTCTCAAAAAGTTCTGGAAACTCCAAGGTGTTGTAAGGAGTTTCATCTTCAGAGTCCGATTCTTCGGTTTCCTTGACCTGTTCCTTGCCTGCGGCACGGGTAGCGGGCCCTTCCCCAGCCTTAAGTTCCGGCTCAAAGACCTTCGCCACGGAAGTTGAGGGCGCGGCGGGATCTTGAAAGCCGGTGCCCGTTACAGCAACATCCGGTTCTTCCGGAATGACAGGAAGATCGGACTTCGGAGGGGAAGAAGAGTCTGGAACAGGGAGAGTCGGGTCAGACGGCTTCTCAGCTTGAGTCTCTTCAACTTCAGGCTCAGCTGGAGGGGTTGTGATGACATCAGGGGTTTCCTCATCACTAAGGACGGCTTGGGCTCTGGGAAAGTGTAAAGATATGTGAGGAATAGTAAGTGGGCTAAAGCAAAGACATGGCGCAAAATAAAATTAAGACTTACCCCTTGTTGATGACAAAGTCGGAGGGAAGAGCCTCTGAACCGGAACCTGAAGAGCAGGACATAGACCGGGATTCAGAAACCCGGAGGCAGCCCGCCAAAGGATAACGTGCATCGGGGGAAGTCTGATGAGCGTTCCTCCCGCGGGGAGAAGGACTGTTTGGGATACCTGAGGAGAGCTCGT
Source organism: Poa annua (assembly GCA_026929855.1). Lineage (NCBI taxonomy): Eukaryota > Viridiplantae > Streptophyta > Magnoliopsida > Poales > Poaceae > Poa > Poa annua. Next base: position 61,744,860 of record CM049438.1, on the reverse strand, counting down.
CGGAAGATGCGGACGAGCGAGTCCTTGGACGTTTAGGTGTCACCTCTTCCTTGTCCTGCGCAGACGGACAAGTTTGAAACCCGGAAGCAGCTTCTAGATTGATGAAACGAGAGCGTGGTATCAATTGTACCGCGTTACGGGCCCGCTTTGCTCCAGCTGGTGGAGAAGGAGGTGTCGGAGCCTTGGTGGAGTCTTGTTCACCTTGACCTGGAATGTGGGGAGTATGAGAAGAAATGTCGTCTTCAAGATCGGCTTCTAGGAGTTTTTTCCAAAGCCGGTCCATGGAGTCAAGCTCACCTTCGCCTGTTTCTTCTTCTGAATTTTGATCCGACTCATCTTCTTGGTCGGAGGAGACGGGCGTTTCATCGGCGGCGTTCCACCAGTCTTCAGTGGCCTGAGGAAGGAACAGAGGAGTTCATGATGGGTTATTGAAATACAGAAGGGATAAAAAGAAAGAAGTATAAGAGTTAGAGGGGAGCAAGTTAAGTACCTTTGGAGCCGGGTTCTCGGAACTGAAGGGGAGGAGCCCGTCTAGAGTTATCGTAGCGATAGACTCGGACAAAAGTTTCTTAGAAGTTCGGATGACTTCTTCATCGTCCGGCTCTTCAAATGTGAACCGGAGACAATCAGAGGGAATGTTGGTGTAGTCGCAGATAAGCTTGGGTCGGATGGATAGTGGTTTTATACACCACCCGACCCAGCATTTGACCAGGTCGGTGCCTTTGAGGCCGTGGGCCTTGAGAGCTCGGATCCTGGAAAGAATGGGGGCCAAAGCCGCGCGGTTTTTGGCGTAGGAGTTGGTTGATTCTCCTAGCACGAGAGGTTCAGCGCGGAAACCCGGTAGTCTGGGTTGGCCCTTGGGAGAAGTGTCCTTGCAATAGAAAAAGGTTGATTGCCAGGCTCGAGGGTGGCTGTTAAGTTTGAGAGCCGGAAAAAGGGAGTCTCGGCGACGTTGAATCGCGACTCCTCCGCAGATGTTCAAAGGAAGAGTGGCAGAGGAGCGTTGTGGGTTGCAATAGAAAAATTCAAGAAAGAGGTCGAGAGAGGGTTCCATTTGAAGATAGTCTTCGCATAAAACGGTAAAGTTGGAGAGGGAAAGAATCGAATTCGGGGCCAAGTCTTGAGGCCTGAGGCCGTAGTAAGCGAGCAGAGTGCGGAAAAAGAGGGAACCCGGAGGTTTGAAGCCGCGATTGAGGTGATCGGCAAATATTATTACCTCACTATCTCGAGGAGCCGGCACGACCTCGTTACCCGAGGCGCGCCAGTGGATGATGTCTTGGGCCTGAAGATCGCCGGAATCCACCAAGTCCTGCAGCTTGGCGACAGAGACGGTTGATCCAGTCCAGTTCCCGGAAGTAGGCGCTGCGGCGGCGGCGCCAGAAGCGGAGGCACCAGCGGCAGCTTTGGCCTTCTTCAGGTTGGCCTTAGCCGCGGCGGCCGCGGCGGCGGCGGCGGGGCCCTTGCTTGCAACTTTTTTCCCCATTGAAAGAAGTTGCCGAGATCTAGATCTAAAAGTGGGATGCGAGGAGATGGCTGCGGGGATAACTGCGGCACGGTTCTGGATTTGAGCAGAAGAAGCAAGAGAACGGTGGCGCTAGCTAGCTCCGGCGAAGATTGGAGAGCTCGAGCTTGGGAGTGACAGTGGCGGCGCTGGAGGAAGAAGAAGAAGTGGGGACGCACGGGGGAAATGGTCGCTTTCTTCCCCGTCCCCACTTATTTATATCCCAAGTGGGAGTTGACCTAGGGGCAAAACAGGAAGAATCCAAGGATAATGATGACCTCGAGGAACCATATCTGTGGTGCCAGATTTTGTACCTGACAGAATCTTGGGTTCCCGAGACGGACGCGCGACTCCTCGGTTCTCGCGAAGGGATAAGCATTAAAAATGTCGTTGACCCTGGAGGTTGACCGACGTCTTCGAGGAAGCATAAAGAAAGCTGAAAAATGCTAAGTCTGGAAGTGGGAGTCGGCAGGCGATGACCGGGTTAGGAACGGGCCGCCAATAAGAGCCGGCCAAACCGACACCTGTGTGCTCGCTTGCTTAATAAGTTGTTTATTGTTTTTCAGATGATAACCCGGACAAAAGAAGTGACGGCTTCCCCGAGATTATACCCTAGAGTGTGAGGCGAAGCAAGTCAATTCCGATGTCCAAGTTATCCTGGGGGCTACTGTTGGGGGGGGTCGTAACCCGGTAGGCGCACCGACAGAGAAGACCCGCCGGCCTGGTGAGAACCTGGGCCGGGTTAAGCAAAAATGTGTGGGCCGGGATTCATGAGAGTCGGTACGCTGCGTGAGTCTTGGCCCGCACGTCAAGAAGAGTCTAGAGGGCTGGAGACCAAGTACAAGACGGAGTCCTGCTAAAGGAGGCGAAGACCTAGAGGATTTAGAGTCCGGGTACGATTGTAACCCGGATCACGCCTGTATGTCCAGCGAGACCCACCGCCTATATAAGGGGGTCTCCTGGTCCTTAGAAAGACAAGCTTTACCAGATCGCAAGTACCACCATTGTAACCTCGGGACCCGGAAGCTAAGGCGCCGAGTCCTCGAAACCCATATCAATAAAGCAGTAGCAGGAAGTAGGTCTTTACCTCGAGACGAGGGGCCGAACCTGGGTAAATCCTTGTTTCCCCACGCCGTGCTAGACAAGCTCCCGATGTCAGAAGTCGCTATGTCCCCATACTCAAGTTTCCACCCGGAAACATCTGCCGTGACAATCCCACGACAGCAAGTCTTCCAACTGGTTCGAAGAAATCTCAAAAGAAAAAAAACTCGCTCGAAGCGATGTATAGGGGAACCGGGGAACAAGTACCACCAAAAAAAAGGCTGATCTATATCGAGCCAAGGCACAATACAAATTATACGATACACTAGAATACGGGTCAACATCTTTTACGAGAAGTGACATCAACGTCATCCCACACACATGCCGAATACGAGTTCTCTCACAGCAAGACATCAACACCGTGCCACCGTCGCGGCGAGGGACATCTTCAAACGATGTACCACTTCACGCTTGATGAAATATCGTCGACACCTAATCACCATGATCTACATCATTGTGTTCTTCATCATTGAAATAACTTTCAACAACACACCGTCACTGCCGCAGCATGGTTTTGAAGGTTATATGCGTCTTTTGATAGTACTACTGCAAGACGCGACACAACACTTACGACGACACTGACTGCGTTCAAATGTCGGACTCGATGAAATATCCTCATTTGCGGATTCTTCATATACATCGCGCAATGTTTCACGCCTTAGCATTCACCGCTACACCTACTATGACGAGTACTACATCGACGACGACAATCTCGAACACAGATACATTACGATCGGCTACCTCAACATTGTTAACCAAGGCAATGTCTACTACAGCTCATCGGCAACAACTTCAGGTAATATCGTTTGCGTCGTCACTTCCGTTCATGCCACTCCCACTGTAACTGCGGAAGAGAGAAGAGATCATCAGGATACACATTTGATGATGATAATGGGTCTCAAGACTTTAAATCTCCCACTACGGTGAGTAGGGGATGTTAGAATAAGTGTAAGACAACACAACTTTTGGAGATGGTCAAGGATTTTAGAATATTATATTCGAAGTCATTAGGCTTATTGCCTCCCAATTCTTGTGCTCTTTATATCCCCCCACCTGGGACATGTCAATACAATCATAAATTTAGGAATTCTATAGTTTTTACAGTTAGGACTAAAGCTTGTGAATTAATCCAACGCTAGTAAAAGAGGGGTTAATACTGAGTGACGTCAATAAGAAAAATCCAAACTTGAAAAAAGCTAAAATGAAAGTGATAACAAAATCCTTGATGCCACTTGGATCGATTGAGTGATTAGAGTTATCAGAAATGTCATATCCCTGTGGGGCAAAGCTGGAGGAAAAATTCATTGGGTTCAAATCTATTTGTTCTGTCGTGATCTTGCACTAATGAGTGGTGTCAAAGACTAAGTGAATGGAAGTTTGAGGAATTTTGTTGGGTTCATATGAACCCAACTCTTCTATACCAGCTCTGACCTGTCCCTGTCTTGACTTGGAATAACTAGTGGAACTGTGGAAGGTCGTGGTTTTTATTTGGTTGCAGTCGAAGACCGTGTTCGGTGTACCATAGGTACATGCTTTGAGTTTGAGGGCCCTAACATGCAACCATGTGAAGTCTTAAATCCTAGAAGTTGTTCATCTCAAATATGAGAAAAGCTTCCTCTCTGGTTGGTGAAGCATTATTACCATGGCTTACCGCAGTTTGAAAACTAGCTTAGGCTGAGGGTAGTCGAGCTAAAATCATATTGTCATTGCACCTAGCCCATAAATAGCTGGACCAACCATGTATATTGGTTGGTCAATGGAGATGATCTACTGGTTATATATGGCTTGCAGCTGTTACATGTATGTAGACGAGCTTTCCTAAGTGTAGGAGAAGGTTGTCCTCTAACTAGCAGCCGCATACGACAGTTCTTGTAATATTTTTTTTTCACAGTAGTTCTAGCAATATCTTCTGGGAGTGGGATGCACCGGGAATTTGAGCCTGAGCATAACGTCTGTCAATGGCTCGCCTATTCCTGTCTCGCCGCCTAGGCATGGGCGGATCCAGGCCAAGGACAATCAGGGCCATGGCTCGGGGCGCAGCCGAAACTCTGGCCTGCCATCTGCAACAAAGCAATATAGACCCGGATCGTAGCTCACGGCCCAACTCACCGCAGGCAGCTGAAACTCTCGCTCGTTTCCTCCTCTGCGTCGTCTCCCCAGGTTGTCTCGGCCGCTCTTGCAGCCACGCGCCGGCGCCGGTTTGTCGCACCGTCCCTCCGGCCTCCCTTGTTCCCTGCACCCCGTCTCCGCTGCGTGGATGTGACCACCTCTTCTCGACAACTTCACACGGCGCCGGTTGTCCGCTTATTGGCTGCAATTTATCTGTTCGCCGCCTGTTCTCCACAGCTTCACACGGCGCCGTCCGGCCGACTGCCCCCCGGCCTCCCTGCCTCAAAGCCTAGCAAGGACTTGTTGCAAGATTCTTTGCTGCTAGCTTCTTAGGAGAGGACTTGTTGCTAACTCGATTATGTTATACTCTCTCCGTCCATGAAAGGATGCCTTAGTTTTGTCTAAATTTGTACTTGTCTTCTTCTATGCTCCTCCTGTCCTCTAGCACCGCGTAGTTATGAAAGACCCAACAATCACATTAAACCCAGTTTTGTTAGAACACTACTTTTGTTGTCATCTTGTAAATCCGCTATCCCACCCAAAGCGCAAGATTGAAATTGGCTCGCCTGTCCAACCTAGTATTTATAAAATTATAGTGATGGTCATGTTAAAAAATAACTATCCTAGATATTAGAGAGCGTAAACCAACTCCCCCTCGTTGTTTGTACCCTTTATCTGCGTGTTATCTGGATAGTAAGGTCGCGTCGTTCAGGGAGGGGGTTGAAGGAGGTTAAAGATCAACGACTTCTAAGAGAGAAACGGCGAAGTATCGATGATCACGACAGAGACACAAAGAGATACCTAGATTCAAGCCGCCCAGAGGCTAACAACCCTACTCTTGTATGTCTGTATTGATGAGTTCACCATGGTGTTGTTATACGGTGGTTCCCGGGTTTCTACTCGGGAGGTGGTGGCTGGAGGTTGAAGACGAGAAGATCCTAACTCGGAGGAGATCACCTCTTTACTTTCACTACCTTAACAATGTCTAGCTATATGTTTTTCATCTGATCCGGTCTCTTTCCCTCGGTGGCGTTGAACCTCCCTTTATAGGCTAGGGGGTTGCCATAGACGGTCACGTGAGGGGCGTTTGGGCGTTTCGGCAAGAAACCCCTGGTGGTGGCGACGGACGGCGCCTCCACGTGGTTTTCTCCTGGCCAATGACGAGGCTTGGGTTGGTAGGATCCCAAAAACGCGCCTGCTTTTCGGAGGGACCGAGTCGGACGGCGTCGGGAGGACTAACAAACCCCACCATCGTTGTCCCCTGTTGGTCTACCAATCCAGCGCGGTCTTGATGCATTTCTTTCTTGGCGCCGAATTCATACTTGATCTGTATCCTTTCTGGTGCTGGCGAGCCGATCCTCTCTGACTCTATGGGAGGAGATGTACTCATACCATGCTGGGGTATGGATGAGCTCGATGGGTCTCCTGGCTCGCATCTTGACGGGCCTTGGTCTTGGCTCCTGAGCAGCAGCCCCGGGAGGCTTCCGGGGTCTTGGCCCTTAGCTGTTTCCAGGGGTCGATGGCGATCTTAACGGATCACCATGGGGCAAGTAGGCTAGCTCACTTGTCAGGTTGACGACGCGTTCACTTGGTTTTGCCTATCTTTCAAGTGGACCCACTAGTGCTGGAATGTTCTATTATTTCAATTCTATTATTTCAACAACAATCACGGTAAACTTGTAATGCTCCTCGGTTCACGGCGTCCTCGTCGTCATCGTCAACCTCGTCCCGCAGCTCCGCGTGCGCCCAGCCTGGGGGCCGTTCACGTACGTGGAGGACCTCCGCGTGCGACCTCGGCGCAACTGCCATAGCGGACTGTCCTTCGGCGGCGAAAGCGGAAGCGGTGGCGAAGACGGTCGCCTCGTCCCGCAGCTCAACGCGGAGCTTGACCACTCCGCGAGCGGCACTGAGGACGGCCTGCTCCTCGTCGTCGACGTCCTGGTCAGCGGCGTACGCCGCGGTCTCCTCCGCGTCGTACGTGAACCGCACAGGTATTCGCCTGTTCGTCGCCAGGAAGCGGGCGCGCGCCATCTCGACCATTCTAGCCCAGTTGTTGGGGTGGTCGGCCATTGTTTTGTGCTTACCGAGCACCGCCGCCGACGCCTTATAAAGAACGCGGTGGGCGGAAAACGAAAAGCCGGCGCGCGAGAAAGGCCTTCCGCCCCGCGCGCGGGAAGCGGGCGGCAACACGGGAAACGACGGCGGGACGTGGCGGCGCTAATTCTACTGCCGCCATTGACAGTGGCCTAATTTGCGCCAGATCGTTGGGAGGACTATCGACGCAAACGGAACAGCGGTGAGAAAACAGCCGATTTTCTCTCCGCGACCCGACGCATACGGACCAAATCGGACGCAATTTGATCCTAAAATGCGTCAAACCGTTGGAGATGTCCTAAGGTATTGCTTCGTTACTATCTACAACTTACCAGGTGGTGATTTGGAGAACGGGTTGCTTGGAGCCCTTTAAAAAAAATCAGAAAAGGACATTTCTTAGATTCTAATAATTCTAAAAGCTCAATTGCTTTTATTAGTGTGCAAAAAATCAATGTGAAATATTCTGTATTTTGGGTTGTGTGGAAATTAAAAATTTCTGGATCTGATACATTCATAGTGCAAAATTTGAAAAATAATAATCAGATTTGTTATGATTTGTCATTTTTATGTAGGCCGGAATACAAACAATTTCGGGTTAAAATTGTGTAGGACTGTAGGTCAACTAGAATTCTTTTCAGAATTTTGTAAACTTTTTATAAAAAAAAATTGTAACGGGATCTATGGACCCCATGCTCCAAATTAAAGCACTTTCCGCTACTTACCACGCTATGCACGTATGACAGATAAGTACCATGCACAGAGATTGGTGAAGAACTGAAGCCCGGTCATGTGCACATGTTCCCGACCCTCTCCTTAAGTAGTACCAGCATGGACATGTCTTGTAAGACCCAGAAACCGTAGAAACTTGCTCATGTGTTCCTAATTTAGACTAGGGGAATGATAGCAGGGAAGGGGGTGGTGAAAGCGTTGAGTGACACAATCACACAGACCGTCATCATTCTGTTATGTCTAGCGGAATGGGATGCATGGGGAAATCGAACATCAGATGCTTTCCGTCATGCTGCTCAGTAAGCTTATCTATGCTTAACTGTTCCAATAAACTTACTCTTCGGGAGTAGGCGAGTTCGCCTAGACTTGCTGCTCGGAGAGTCCTGAAGCTCTAGACTCGTCAGGCATCTCAGCACATCTGCACCCCTTAAGCGCGAGGCTGACCACACGCCGTGAGCCCGTCGCCGTCGCAGGACATGCATGCCTACAGCCATAGCCGTATGTGCATTAGCTGTAGGCTTTCTTGCATGTGTGCATGGGTGAGAATGATACGGTGATGCACCTGGTACGGCCGGCTTGCTTGCACAAGTCCATGGTCATATCATACGTGCATGACGACGCGCGTTTGGGACACCTCTCTGGAATGTTAATGGATTAACTGATGCACGATGGCAGCTCAAAGTAGCGCAGTATCTCCGTTTTCCTGACTGCAACTTGCAAATTATTGTGATTATCTGCTCCCAATCATCGGTGACAAGTGTTTCGCCTTCCTGCCAATTGGATAGTCCTTTTCTGATCACAGATGATAACAAGTGGCATTTGGCCGGCAAGTGTTTCGCCTTCCTTTTTTTTTTAGATAAAGGGATTTTATTACTTAAGAGTTTTAGGCATTACACCCGGCCTCTGCATAACAAGGATGCACACAGCCACCAGTTCACGAGTAACCAATTCAGAACCGATAAAATAAAAAGGCGAATTACATATCATGAAGAGAAATTGTAGATCCGCCTAAGAAACTGGTAGGTCTATCCGGAGTCTATATTGCCAACCATGCCGGGATAGTAACTCCCAGGCCGCAGCCTCCAGTCTCGACGCCACCTCCGAAAAAAAGTCCCGGTGCTCCACACGCTGCAGGGTCGACTCCTACGCCACCTCCGAAAAAAAGTGTTTCGCCTTCCTACACGCAACTACTTGTGTACCCGACGACCGAACCCATCCCATTCTCCCGAGTTTTGACCAAGACGTACATGAACGCATCGTCCCCACTCCTACGTGTTTTATCCGATGACATGATCGAGTGGCCGCTAGCGCCATGCCGCCAAACTCCCCCACCCGGCGAGCTTCCTCCCTACCTCCTACCAAAATACTCTGCCGCTTTCCCTAGTTCTCGCATCATCATCCTCTCCGTCGCCAAGGGGAGCCGATGTCTCTCGGCTGTCTACAACAAAACAGTGCAGTAGAGACGTTTTCATAGAGACAGTATCCCCTATGTCTTTTACAACTTAATTCAATTCACCGTAGAGGCATTAGGAGAGACATTTTGGTGAGTGCCTTAGCGGTAGTGGCATATATCTAGAGACATTCTCCAAATGTCTTTTAATATACATCTAAAGACATTTTAATAGACATTCTTGAGAATGCCTTAATCACATAGACATCTCTTTTAAGATACTCTTCATAATGTCTCTTAATACCTATGTAAATGCATTAAGAGAGACATCATTTGAGATCGCCTTAACAAAAGTCATTCCATAGAGACAAGTACGTATGCGTGACTCTTTATAGAGAAATATTGAACCATCGCCTAAAAATGAGATATAAAACACCACCTCTATAAGACAATCAATGAAACAAATTTTGAAGTTATTGTACAAGTTTGCAAAATAAGATTATGAGAAAGAGAGAAAAAACTTACCTACAAATGGCATGCAAAAGTACTAATCGGCACGGACTTCGCCGATATGTCCTAATTGCCGGGATTTGTGGATATGTACTACTCCTTCCGTTCATAAAAGGATGCCGTAAATTTGTCCAAATTTGGATATATTTAGACATACTTTAGTTTTAGTGTGTAGATAAATATGCATTTGAATAAATTTTAGATATCCTTTTGTGTGGACGGAGGGAGCAATACCTCCGTTTTCTAAAATGTAACCATTTTTAGCGAGCTAAACTATCTAACGAAATTAACTTATATTATTGAATCTGCGTTTATTTATCAATTTCTATAATAAACAAAAAAAATCTCAAAAGCGTCTCAGAATGACCAAAACAAACTCTCGGGCTCGGGTGGCCAAACAAAATTCGCGGGCCTCAAGCAAAATAATTTGCGAACTTGCGCGGGTAAACCGCGGGGTGAGGTGAAATTTGGATGAACGACATCTTATCTCTTCAACCCCTCCACGGCTCCACCTTCTCGTCCCCAAATCCCCCGCCCTCACCACTTCGGCAGTTCCGCTCTCCACCACCCGGTCATGGATCCGATCTACTGCTATGGTGCTATCGTGGAGAGGGAAGGAGAAGCTCCGGTGGTGGATCCAAGTCGCCCTGATGTACGCGGTGACATGCTGGGAGGCCACGGGGACGCATCTCTAGCTTCTACCGAAGCTCGACGGCAAGGAGAGCATCGTCGTCGACCTGACGTCGATGCCGTGTCAGGCCGTTGTGCTTATGTGGCGGTCCACGGTCTTTGTTGATCTGTCGCCGCCGCTGGCGGCCACGTCCCATCTCCCTGTAATCATATCCGCTCTTAGGATGGCGACCATGCCAAGGTACTTCCGCCACCGCCGAGGTCCTCCACCAGCCCGGTGACCATGTTGTGGTTGCTGAAGCGTGCCACGCTGTAACGCCATGGGAGATGAGTTTGTGTCTTGGCCCATCCACGTGCTTGCCATCAGCACCGAGCGTAAAAGGTTGTCGCCATGTATATATACATGCGAATGGAGATGGTAGGGAATATGCAATTGGCCATCCCACATGGCTAGTTTGGGTGCAAATTGGATTGGTGTCATTTCTCTCCATATGTCTTGCAACCACTTTCACAAAAAGAAAATACATTTATGGCACTAATGAAATAGAAATCATTCTTTGAAAAAAATCTGACACACCTTTTTAGACTTTTGGGGAGATAGAATATGTTCATTATCATTCTATAAAGCAGTGTTCAAGATATCTTCCAATATTCTGATAAATCGGTCGATTTATCTCTTCTCAGCGTCTGACCGATAAGATAAACTATTCGATAAATTAGTCAATGTGTTGATAAATCGGTTGATATGCCGATAAACTGGCCGATCTTCCCTTTATAATCTTGGGTCAACCGATAAGTATCTGATAAGCGATATTACCAACATTTCTATAAACTGTGTCAACATTGACAATCAATAAGAATTATTCATCACCAATTACATATCCATGCGTGTGATATATAGTATGTAGCCCGTGTGATGCACAGGTTGATTACTACTCTGTATGTTCCACAATGTAAAATGTTTTGATATTTTTCATATTCATATGTATACTATATACACATGCATGTATGTAGATATGTTTTAATGTATATGTTCACTCATTTTATTCCGAATATTATATTGCGGAACGGAAGAAGTAGTTTTACTAGTTCACATGATATAGCATGCGATATATTCACCTCGCTTCATAAATTTGAAAACTTCTAAGTGCCTCAACCCGATATGATGCTCATACCGACGATACAGGCATACGTGCATGCTCTACTCTTTTCTGCCTCTTTCCTCCTCGATTGCTTCAAAATACGCGGCTGCAGCAAAAGAAGTAAAAGGCAAAGCACCAGTCTCACACTCGCACACGCGAGCCGTGCGCATCGATGCTTAGCTTTACTTCTTTCTTTCTCTCGTGTCATATCTCTCTTTTGCTTTGCAGGTTAAGAAGATTCATGCCCATGCATATAGACGTACGTGCCACGCGGCCATGTCATGAATGCAACGAAATTTATAATAAAATATGTGAAACGTGCAATGCAATTCTCAAATCCTAGAAGAATATATAATGCAAACCACAAAACATGATTTACATAAGTACTAGTCATAATAAGTTAGTTCAGTTACTGACAATCTGCTTGGCTGCTTACATGCTCGGAGCAAGGACAACCAATTCGGCAGGTTTGCTAAAATACTCAAACACACATACACACACACAAATTGACAATATTTTTGACAATATCACCATAGATTCAGACGAAATCTTGAAAGAATATGCGATAGGTAGATTGATGGATCAACCTCGGTCAAAAAAATGACAGATTTCTTGCGAGGGAAAGATTCCAACTTTTGTACATAACCCCCACTACCAAAATCCACATTGATGGAGAGCTCAGTTCGCCATCTTGTTCCTGAGAGCAAAGTGTCTCATCTTACAACATATCTTCCTTCCCCTTCCAAACAGAACGAAGGAAGCCGAGAAGAGCACCAGTGGATGGTCGTCTGGCGCTAGTCTCTCCGGCGCGGCGCAATCGTCGTCTTCCCAGCTCTGAAAGCACACTTCTGTCAGACTTTGGAGAGGTGGCAACGTATCAGAAGGTTATTAGTGCAGAGTATTCATATAAACCTTATGTGTACGTAATGGTCAGTAAGTGGATTGCTTAGTTTTATATTATTCAGAGCTATGGCCCTCTCATGAACTTATCTGTGAGAACCACCGACATATTCAGTTGTTTTCTGATGTGGTGACACACAAACAGCATTGCCCAATCATTTGCATGTGATACTTAATATAGTTTCCATAGCTAAACTATCCAATGCAAGGGGATATGGTTCTACTGATGGAATCTTAGGTGTCTCTGAGGGACTGAAGTATACAGCACTTATACTCTTCTTGTCAGTAAAGCGACTTCGGAAATGATTAGCTCAGCTCAGAGGTACAATTGCTTTTTGTTCTTTTTATTCCCCTTGCCAAATTCCAAAGCGTACCAACAACTCTTTAGTGGAAGAATTAACTGGATTTTTATCAAGTGTCTTGTGGGTCAGTGGGGACGTCATTCTGTGCTCAAGTCGGCCTCCACAACTAAGTTGAAGGCAGGAGAAAACCTACTTACTAATGATTATGCTTAAAAAACAATTGTTGTGTGTGCATCATTTTGAAGGCATAGATAGACTTCTCTTGTTGTCAGTGGTGCGCTGCATGGCAACTGAGAATCGAGCAGAGTATTTTATGCCATGTAATTTATTCAGGTGAATCTACCCATTTGGTCGTAGAAATCAGGCACTAGTTGGAATCTTGAATACTAGTGATGCAAAAAAATCTTCATCTTCGTGATAGTTTTCTTATAAAAACTGTAAACTTTGCAAAATTAAAAAAGGTATGACAGTACAGGTATAGGGGAAGAATGCATGCGTTCATGCATGTCACATGTAAAACAGGAAGTGGAGAAGGTTTTACCTGTTGTGGATAGGGTCAGGCCCCTTGGGTATCCTCCTCTTGCTGTTCCGGTACGCGTCCTCAACGGCCTTCCCGCCGACCGAGTACCTTGACGGTGGGCTGCTCGTCGTCGACGTCGGGCCGCTGGCTCGACCTGCAACTTCCGGCCCTAAGCTCACGCCAACACCACTCGTCGTCGCCACCATCAACACCAACAGAGAAGCACACACGACGAAGACGACCACCACCGCTACCCTGCAACACGCCAATGCCCCAGCCGACCTATCGGGCCGTCTTCCCATATAGAGAGCGACCCCTCCTATGCTTCTCAGCTTACTTCTCCTCTCCGCACGAACACCCGATGTTTTCCTTTTCAAATCCACAGGGACAGGACAGAGCGACTAACGTTGCTGAGCGATAACAGCAGCAGAGGCGCCGCTATATGAAGCCGGTAGAAGAGAAAAGCAAAGGTAGAAGGAGAAGATGAGGAGGAGGAGGGCAGAGTTGCATGATGACAGTGACAATGCCAAGGCTGGCAGGCGAGATGAATGATCTTATGCAAAGCACCGGCAGAGCACACGCACAAGCGCAAGCCTCTTTACTTCTCTCTTTTACATAATGACACACAAGTGCGCGTCTAATGGGCACTTAGATCGCGCAAAACGCGCCTTTTTACGTGATATGGAATCTGTGATCCACATTCCCTATCCCTTCTTCCTCCTCTTTAGCTTCGGTTGATGCTCGGCGCTTTGCTTTTGGGGGTTCTCGCTCGCTTGCTTTCCTCTCTTTCTCTTGCTTCTTCGGCGCCCTAGATGGATAGCTTTGCTCTTTGTTCTCTTCCTTCTCTTCTTTGCGGGGTGAAAGCAAATCAGCTGCCGCGCTTTTGTAGGACCATGCGTGGGAGCTGGTTCCAGAACGTGACATGCTTGATTTCGAGCTGCTCGCTTTGGAAGCCGATGGGGCCCTGCGCTACACCCGCCATGCCGGCCGGCTCCCTCGATCTACAGGTAGTTCGGTATCACGTCGCTCTCCCGGATTCAGTTTCTGGCATCCGGTGCTGTGTCACTCACAAGCGGGCCTCCCCACAGTAGTAGCTATGAAATCTCCTTAGCTAGGTGGCCCTTTGTTGCACTCACTACCTGATGATTCTGGCCATTTACCTCGATAAAGGGTCTACAACACTCAGACAGATGGTTTAACAAGTGGCACACCCAACCATTTACTTGGCAACTATGTACAAAAATGAAGGCACAAACACATATCGGTGTTCCTGCTCTTCCTTGGGTAATATGGAATCTATCTATTCTATATCTATATCTATATCTATATCTATACCTAATCTATACCTAAACCTAATAATAAAGTCACTAAGGCTTCTGCCCAAATTTTCGTCGACCCTTTTTTTTGTACGGTTTTACCCTCCCACCAAACTACATATTACACACCGATGCCATCGCGAAAAAACAGTTCGATATTTATTTCGTACACCCGAACAGAACTCTGGGTTCTTCCCCAACCTACCGCCACCTCTCGATCTCCGGCGAGCGGCGCTGTGTCCTCCGACACTAGGAACGGAAGCCCCTGACGCAGATTCCCCCGTATTCTGGATCCAGGCCCTCCCACGAAGGATACCCGTCTCCAATGCCTGCCGATTTGATACCCTGGATCCGTCCGCTACCGCCCCGAACCCAGAGCTCCGGTCGGTCTGAGTACCCAAACTTGGCTTATGCAGATCTGCACCAGAAGCTTTCTTGCATTTTGTCGATTCCTTGGGCGTGAGGGCTGAGGGGAATGCGGTGGAGCTCCTCATTCCATGGTGAGGAGCAGGCATCTTCCCCTGCTCCAACTCCTGATTGCATCGCCTACTCCATGGCTCGTGGATCAGTGCCCCGAGGCCCTCGACTCGTCCGTGACCCGCTAGCGGCGCAGTTCGCCGGACGCCGAACACCGGGCTCCCCGGTACGGGATGAGGAACTGGAACAGAGTGGCTCTCTTCCTTTCTGGTTTGGAACAGAGTGGACTTCGTTTGACGGCGTTGGCTCGGATCCGTGCTCCTAGCGCAGGATATGGCGTATGGCGGAGGCCTCGCCTCTGGACGGTGGCACTCTGGACGTCGCCTCCATCGCCGGCAACATCTCCTACCACGCGCAGTACATCCCCCACTTCTCGCCGCTGGCCTTCGGCCCCGAGCCGGCCTACTTCGCCACCGCCCAGAGCGTCCGCGACCCCCTTCTCCAGCTCCGACCCCCATATGATCAGCCGCTTTTCCCGGCTCCCCTTCGCGTCCTGCCTTCCCTTGCGTGCCGGTGTGCCAATTTGTTTCGTGCTCTGCTTCACGCGTGTGTGTAGAGATGGAACGAGACGTACTTGCATTTCCAAAAGGCGGATCCCAAACGTACCTATCCATGGAGTACGGTACTCCGAGTGCCTGCAGGGCCGCGCGCTCACCAACGCCGTGGGCATCACCGACGCTTATGCGGAGGCCGTCAAGAAGTTTGGCTACGAGCTCGAGGCGCTCTCTAGACACTAGACAAGTTCCCTTCACCTCCTCCTTTATCCAAGTATCTCATCCATAATTGGAGTGTGCTTTGTTTAATTAAGCAGCAGTGCTGCGTACTCTTGGTACTGGCATTGTTTAACTATTACTGCTTGCACTGTCTGCTGCGTACTCTTGGTACTGGCATTGTTTAACTATTACTGCTTCCACTGTCTAATCGAACTAAGTTTGCTTGGCTTCTGTAAACCGGTTCAGGTATCTGGTTAGGTGGCTTAGATTTGATCCACTACTTAATGGAACAAAAAAGGATTTAGAATACCTTAGAAGGTGTACTGTACTAGAATCCGTTGCAGTATTTCATATCTGAAACTCTAAATATTGTACTATACCCCATTGGTAAAGAAGAGTTGAAAATCAGTGTCCTGATTTATGTGGGATGTGCTGAAAGAGAACGTGAGATTGTTGAGAATCTCATGGATTTCCCCAAATTGACATACCATGATGACCTTCTTACTAGATCAGGAGACATAGACCACGACCAGACGACTCACGAAGATCACTACGAGTTCAGTTTCTTCTACTTAGTGAAGCAAAGACATAGTACACCTTAAGTAATGTTTGTAAGTGTCTATCATTATTTAGTAAGAAAATTCCAAGTGCTTGGTTTGCTAATTTATCATATGGCTAACAATGAAGGGGATGATCAAAAAAATTACCGAACCATTTTTTTTCGCTTAGCCTATTAGCTACAGATTAGATGGGAAAAGATGGGAGTCGTCAATCTATTGATTTGATTTTGTAAATTTAAGAGACCATATATTATTTAAATATATCGATCTAAATTTATTCGCCCGTTGCAACGCACGGGCACTTTTACTATATATACTAAAAGCACAATACGGGGGTCTAAAATAGAGCCACCACGTTAAGCCACATCATTTAAATTATTCTAACCGTTAGATCTAAAGTTTACGGTTAAGATTTAAAAAGAAATTAGTAGTAACGTAACCACAGTATTTGTTTGACACGATCCTTACGTGCAACATATGTCGTAATAAAAACTGATCGACACGTTTAAAAAATTGATAGGGTGCGGTATAAGACTCGGCGGCCGGCCGTTGCCGTGCAGCCACGGTCGACGTCTTCTCTCGCACGCCCGAAACAGCTGACCTCCATGATTGGCCGACCGGTCAGCTAGGACTCTACGGCTCTACCCACGTGAGATTGATTCAAGTTTTTTGTTGTCACGCACACATCCAAAATCACTAAACCATCTACTTGGGTCATCAGGATTTTGACCGGCCAGTGTGATGATATATAAATTAATTATAAGAATATTACTATATTACACTAATACAGATATATTTAGATATGATCAACATCACATAGTAATCAAGTTATATTAGTTTCTTATAAAAAAATATTTGTATATGATGGCTTAATGCATGTGACCAATTGACAAAATTGTGTGTATTAACCCAGTTTATAGAAGAAAATATTACCATGCTCACCTCGGACGCACATGTGGCAAATTATTTTTGCTAGGCGTGGTTATCGACTATGCTTGCTGGATTTTCCAAACACGAATAAATTATCATCACACACGGAAATTTCGTGATGCTGGTAAGAAAAACTATTTGCTCCATTAATTATAAAATAATAATTCATAATAGGGTATTTGTTTTTGAGTTTAAGTACTTATGTGATGTATGTAACATGCATGTATATAGTTTGCGCGACGTGTCGTTCCAGCGGTTGAAGGGTGGGTTTAGTAGGGAGAGAGCTAAATCATGCCGATCAAATAATCAACCTATAGTACTAGGTAGTATGAGGATGCAACAAGCAGCAACGATAAACACCTCGATAGATTTTTGTAGTGCAATTAAAATAAATTATTTGAAGTAAACTGGTGATTGATTAAAATGCTGAAACTATGTATGTTTTCCTAAATGTGGCATGTAACTCCGTGGTCATTTTTACATGAGGAAACAAGTATGTATCAGTGAGAGAGTACAACGATGAATGTGGAATCACGAGACGAGCATAAATATATGTATTAAAACAACAATACCTACTTTAATGATAAATGACATGGTAGAATATGTGACATTGTATTATTTATAATGTCAATATACCTACTGACGTGGGGCTACCCTTCGACTATCCCACGGTGAGGATACCTGGGTCACGCCAAGACTGCAAAGGCCCAAGGAAGGCCCAGTTGAGATAGCGTATGGCCCAAGACTAGTCAATTAGGTCATACGACTCTTACCATATCTGTAAACGCCATCGGCATCGTTCACCCGGGACCTAGCCTATCATATAAAGGCTAGGAGGGTTGCTCGTCCAGGGGACACACATACGCACGCTCATAGCCGCCACCATAAACCCTAGCGAGATCACCATCTCGCCATTGTAAGCCACTCGCCATCAATACCAGACAAGCAGGAAGTAGGGTGTTATCCTCCGGGAGCCTGAACCTGGGTAAACGCCTTGCTTGTCAGCCGTCGTGATCACCAACGCTCATCTCTCTCCCCCTCAATCAACCCGGGGTGCACAACCCTGGGATTTGCCGAGTTACACCCTCGTCACCTACTCTCCTGTAAATTAAAGATTTCCGGAATGTGGTATTTGATCTACCATAATAGTTAAGACAATTTATGGTTATATTCCCGCCTTTTTAATGTCTATCAAACCACAAATTTAGTTCTTGAACATATTCAATACGCATAAGTTGATGCCCTCGCAAAATGCGAGGGCCACCTTGCTAGTTGGTGAAATGATACTATTGTTTTTAACAAGATCGAAAACCCTCTTTTGCAAGTTACCAACAGGCAACATGGCTATATATTGAATCCGAGTGGTCTATTCTCCTCCCAGCCGATCAACGGAGTCATATGGATTATGGGTCTACCCGGTTATCGGCGGTCATACATGCTATCTTTAGCCGAGGGTGATGGTGGCACACTAGAAGAATCGATGCTTAGTGTTGTCATTTTTGGTTGAACGATTTTCATTCAAACTTATATTTGATCCTTGAGTTCTAATTGCTGAATATTGATACTTGATACTTTTTAAAATTTTATAAGAAAGTTGTGTGTGTCGTTTTGATGCAGAGGCTGGGGATATCCCTATTTCTAAGATAAAATGTATTTGTGGAGAGCAGGAAACAAACTTTTGTTTAGTGTTCTCCATGACACTTGGCATAGGCCACCACACAGTCGAAAATAAATTGTCTTGCGGCTAGAAGTCAGCAAAAACACAGTTACTCGAGTGTTTTTCAAACCACTAGGCAAACTTGACAAATAGAAGAAATAATATACTCAGGATATTGTCTGAAGGATAGAAGTTAGCGAGGCTGGATTGATAGGTGAGCATTAAGAATTATGTGCCTAGTAGCGTGGGTGGGCACTGGAGGGACAGAGGTTGTCGCGTGCCGCAACGCGGACACCAGGGGGGCCGATTTGTCTCCCCTAATTTGTTCTGTGGGACAGGCGCAAAGGATCTCTGTGCACTCGATCGGAGAATAACCAAGGCAACAATAAACACACGATGTTTACCAACCTTCATGTCATCCGAGAAGGATGATGGTCCTGCGTCATGTTTGTCTGATTTTGTAATATATATGATGTGGTTACAGTGGTGTTTCTGTCCCCCCTTCTCTCTTCCTTAGGTTCTCTGATTTCCCGATTGTTTATCCTCTATCGTCGTCTTCATGCCTCGCCGATTTATAGCAGGGAGAAGACAACCGCCATGTGTACCACGCGCATGCTCTGCCATGCCACCAGGCAGCCCTCACCGGCCAGGTGTCATGGGGGCTCTGACCGTTCTCGCGGAGGAGGTGCAACATGCACCCCCCACGCGCAGTGGAACTCCTTCCGTGTGTAGGGCCTCGGGGTCCGATTTGCCCCCAAGTCTCTGACCATGGGCCCTGCTCTGAACTCGAGTCCACCTACCCCCAAGGGCAAGCAGCCCCCCCCCCCCCCCCCCCCCCCCGCTCCGGCAGGAAGCCTTCCTGGTGCAGCTGGTAGTGCTCCCGGGAATGTCCCACACGCATGTCTTTAATGACACCCCGGTTGGCCGGGTGTCGGCAAGGGTGACGCACTGGCGGTGGCTGAAGCTGACTCGGGAGAGAAGATAGGTTGTGAATGAGGAGTTCGTATTAACCCTAACTCGAAGGGCTGCAGTGGGCCCAATAATTTCAGGGCAGTAAATAGGTATGCATAGTGTTTTAAGAAAAACACTCGGCAAACTCGTTTTATAAGATTTACATTTAAATTTGTTCTATTGATTTTTTCAACTCCCCGAAGCTAATATACCAACAATAAAATTACTATTCCAATACCTTAAAATAATTTTGAGGAGCAAACTATAGCACACTTAAAATTCAAACTTAAATTACTTTCAGAAAATTGACGGGAACCTTGGAGAAAATTTGCTAGAAAGTGAGAAAAAACTTAAAACATTGAAATTGGGAATTGAATATGTTGTACTGTATGCAAAAATTAAAGAGCTGTTATTTTTGCACCATAGTGTTTTAAGTTGCCGCACAAACAAAACATACGTAGGCACTTTGAAACTGAAAAATACTGTAACAATAAATTGGAGATATTACTTGTCATGAAAAGTTGAACCTTTGTGCCAAATATGGTCACGTTAACTGAACTATGACATGGATATGGCCATGGTATTAATCATTTCGATTGAAAGGCATGAATATTCATACATGGCAAGTCTATTTTGTGAAATTATATTTCAAAATATTTTTTTCATTTTTCTATACACTATTTCACACGAACCAATTGCCAAATGACTATATTTTTTTATTTTCTTTATTTTGTTTGATTCCTCAAAACTGGTCAAGATTGATGTGAAAACTATTAAGTAACTAGCAAGCAGGACATATATCTTTCAGTACCTTCTCTGGCTATTACACATAATTCTACTTGGTACCGTTATTTTTATTAGCAAACTATCACAAACTTGCAATTCAAATTACTTCCGGAAAATTGACCGGAAATCATTAAAGGGGAAAAAGTAGCTAGAAAGTTAGAAAAAATATGTTCTACTTTGTGTGAAAACATGAAAGGTGCCATTTTCCACCATATTATTTATACTCTGAAAATAAAACATTTTTGTAATAAAATACTATAAACTCTTTTTGACACTTTTGTTTGTCAATGTAAAACGAATGTTTGTGTCAAATATGATAACATTATTCTCAACTATGCTATGGATGTGGCCATGCATGACCTTTGCCATTTGAACTGAAACCATGAAATATCCGTAGTACATGATAGACCATTGATGAAATTTAAGGAAAGACGACATTATTTGTTAAATACACCACACTTCATTTTCATAGATTTGAAATAAAAAAGGCAATATCTGATAGGTAAAAGTCACTAAATAGGCATCTGGTAGCACTTCTTAATTCACGTATGCATGCATGTGCCTATAAATTGCACATGTGTTGGACAACGAGCACTCGAAGTGTACCAGTAGCTGCTAGAGGAAAAAAGTGGAAGAGGAGGATGCCAACAAATGAGTGTGCGGACTGTCATCCACAATTCAATTGCACTACATGATCTGCCGGGAATAGGAAGCATCAGAAATTTCAGTAACAGTTGCAGGAAACTGAAACATGCTCGGTTCTATTCTGTTACGGTTGCTGCCACCGAACTCGACACTTTTGAATCCTGTATCAGGACCTAGCTATCATGTGGCACCGTAATAAGACAATTCTCGTATTACACCGTTGGGTTTCCCCTTCTCTATGCACTAAATTGTTTTCTAGGGCGTCAAGAAAGGAAAGCCATTATAAACGCGCATAATCAAATTATGAAATGTAGTTGCTTTGAAAACGCTAGGAGAAGGGGGCCCATCGTGGGAGGGCACTCTGCCTGAGCTCAACACGTGGTGCAACTAGTACGATTCACTACTCCCGGCTACCTGTTCCCTGTTGACCCATGCCAGAAGCGGAGCGCATTGCTACTCTTTTTCCCTTCTTCTGTACCTCGAGCAGGATGGCCGTCTCGACATCTAGTAGAACAAGGAACTTCCATGAACGAGTGTATGGCTGGCTGGTTCCTTTTTTCTCTAGTCCTTTTGTAGATTTTTTTTAAGGATATGTCCTTTTAAATGTCCTTTTGTAGATTCAAATACAGAAAATAAAATATCTTTTAAATCGAGCGACAAAATCAAAATAAGTTTTTACAATTATGTTAGTCGCGTCCACATCTTTGAAACAAGACACCATTTTAACATGTTTCGATGTTTTTTGCACTGTTTTCGGTGTGGCAGTACACTGCCTACACTGTCTTTGCTTGGGTATTGCACTGCGCTGCATTCTCTTTAACAGTGCACTATCCACCAAAATTAGTGCACTAACTGCACTGCCTTCTATGTGACAATGCACTATTTTCCGTGGATAAATGCACTGCCTTCGGAAGGGTAGTGCACTATGCACTGTATGCACTACTTTCATTGTGTCGATGTAGACTTAGGTAGAGCAGTGCACTGTCTACATTGCCAGTCTCCATTGTCTTAGGTACGGCAATGCGTTGTCTTAAGATGCACTTTCCTAAGCACCTCTCTATTGTCTTATATATAGTGGAATGTACTGTTTTCCGATGAATTGATGCTCTGCATTTTAAGTTAACGCAGCCCGCAACACACGCTACGTCAAATGTATCTACGAATATTAGGCACAATGACCAATCGTACCCATCAACATCTGTGTGAACGCTTAACGCGCCGAAAACGCCATGCTGGAGCACAGCCCGCAACACGCGCTAGGACGAACTACTCTACAAAATATTTTGGTATTGTACATTTTATATATATATATATATAATACTGGTACTGCAATGAATACAAAACAGAGGAAAAAGGATAAATAAAAGAGAAATATTCCCTCATGTGTGGCAGTGCATGGTTACGGACAAGCGAGCGCCATGGGACAACATGTTGCTCCGTTGCTTTTGAAATATAAAGGAAGGAGAGAACGTAGCGCTTGGCGCACGCCACGATGCCACACGCACAGGACCAGTCTTGCGGTATTTAGACGATGACAGCAGGCGCTGCCATTTTTTCGATTAAAAGAGAGAGGGGCACAAAGTCATAAGTTACAGCAACGCGAAAGTCGCGAAGGTAAAAAGAAAACTATAGAGAGAAACTAAAAACAAAGACTGTACATAGTCTTCTTATAAAGACCAGTCTTGCGGTGTCTCCGACCTCTCGTGCGTTAGGTTACCTAGTTTATCTCTTACCTAGCAAATGGTCGACAAAGGAAAAACAAAATTATTTCGCTAGAGCAAGAAGAAGGCCTTATCGAGGGAGAGGCTGCTCTTAGTGAGTATATCACTAACTATTACAAAGGGTTGTTTGGGCATCCCGAAATCTCTAATATCAATTTGGAGATTAGGAATGCTGTACAAATCAGTAATGATGATGCAAATAAACTAGTTGAATACTTTACTTTGGAAGAAATTAAAAATGCTGTATTCGGAATGGAGCACAATAAAGCTCCCGGTCCGGATGGTTTTAATATTGAGTTTTATCAACATTTTTGGTATCTCATCAAAGATGATCTGAAGAAATTATTTGATGATTTCCATAAGGGACAATTTAATTTGGCCAGATTGAATTATGGCATCATTACATTAATCCCTAAATGTAAAGATGCGAAGCAGATCCAAAAATTGCGTCCTATTTGTTTATTGAATGTTAGTTTCAAGATTTTCACCAAGGTACTCATGAATAGATTTGAAAATACTGTGGATAGGGTGAGTTCTCGTGACCAAACTGCATTTGTAAAAGGGAGATTTATAATGGAAGGGGTCCTGATCTTGCATGAGGCTTTAAATAGTATACACACAAGAAAACAAAATGCAGTGCTTTTTAAGGTGGATTTTGAAAAAGCTTATGATAAAATTAAATGGCCTTTTGTCCGTAAGATGCTGAGATTGAAAGGTTATCCAGATAAATGGATTGATTGCATTATGAGTATGATGAGAGGGGGACATGTTGCTATAAAAATAAATGATCTCGTCGGGAAATACTTTATCACACATAAAGGACTTAGGCAAGGGGACTCTTTATCCCCTCTGCTGTTTGATGCAGCAGCATATGCCCTAGCTATGGTGATGGAAAATGCTAGAGATAATGGTTTGATTACAAGACTACTCACAGATGTAATTGAGGGGGGAGTGAATATGCTGCAATATGCGGATGACACGATCTTCCTATTACCAGATGATACCAGATGATAGAGAAAGCGCAAAAAGATTAAAATTTATCTTGTGTGTTTTTGAACAAATGTCCGGCTTAAAAATCAATTTTCATAAAAGCGAGTTGTTTCTTTTTGGAGGAGTTGTTGATAAGAGTGATCAATATAAAAAAAATTACTTGTCAAATTGGTAATTTGCCAATGAGATATTTGCGTGTTCCTTTACATAAAATTAGGATTAGGAATAAGGATTTGGGATCGATTATTAATAAAGTGGCAAAAAACTATTCTGGTTGGCAAGGGAGACTACTTAATATGGCTGGTAGAACTACTCTTGTCCAATCCTGTTTAACTAATATACCTATACTTATGTTATCCTTTTATAAAGCTCCTGTGGGAGTTCGTAAGAAGTTTGATTTTCACGGAGCACAAATGGCGTGGCAAGAAGATAAGGATAAAAAGAAATATCATCTAGTTAAATGGTCGGTGGTATGTCAACCTAAGGAACAAGGGGGGCTTGGTATTATTAATATTGAGCTCATGAATCAAGCTCTATTGGCGAAATGGTGGTGGAAGCTTGAAACCGAGAATGGGTTATGGCAGGAGGTGATTAAAAAGAAATATATACGCAATAAATGTATATCGACGGCTAAACCCAGAATTGGAGATTCACAATTTTGGTCTGGTATTTTGGAGGTCAAGGAGATTTTTTACACCTATTGTAAGAAAATAATGGGAAATGGAGAGAACATTCGTTTTTGGGAAGACTGGTGGGTTGGTGAGAAACCACTTAAAATAAGCTGTCCTCGATTATATGGCATATGCAGGAAAAGAAACTTTCCAGTTGCTGATGTCATTAGAAATGGTTGGGACTGGATTACCTTCCGTAGGACCTTATGGGGTGATACATTGCAACTTTGGAATTGTATTAAAAATGATTGTAATGAAATATCCCTGTTACAAGGAGAGGATCAGATTAGATGGACTTTAAACAAGAATGGTGTTTTCTCAGTTAAATCCCTATATAGGAAGTTGATTTTGAATGATATTGATTATCCACAAAAATTTCCGTGGAAATCAAAAGTGCCACAGAAAATTAAGATTTTTCTTTGGCTCACATTAAGGAATCGTATTCTAACTAAAGATTACTTGATTAGGAGAGGATGGCAGGGGCCTACATCTTGTCATTTCTGTGGTATAAATGAATCAGTTGAACATTTGTTCATTTCTTGTTCCATGGCCAAACTAATCTGGAGCATTCTTTGTTGTGCTTTTAATCTAAAAATGAAACCAGTTTCGATACATGATTTATTCGGACCTTGGTTGCGAAGCTTTGGGATAAAAAACAGAGATAAAATAATTGTGGGCGTGGCTGCCGTTCTATGGACATTATGGAATGCCAGGAACGAGCTGTGTTTTGAAAAGAAAACACATCAGGATCCGTTCGTGATCGTACATAGAGTTAACCACTTTGTTTGTTCTTGGGCAATTCTACAGAAAAATCTGGAAGACAGCGAGGAGCTGAAATGGGGGGCAAAACTGCTTGAACGAGTGACATCGGAAGCGTTCAATGCGTCGAGGGTTTGGAGACCTGGAGTGCTCAGGCTGTGTTGAAGAAGAAAGGAGTTTTGGGAGAAAAGTTGAGAAGCGAGTAAAAAAAGAGGACGTCTTTTTTACTTTCCGATCTGGAGTTGGTGTTTGCCTCTTATGGTTTTTAGCTGTAGCCTATTTCTTTCGTATTTGCATTTTCGCATCAGAGGTTTATGGATGTCTCGGAGACTGGCTTCTCCATCTCTTTTAGGTTGTATCTTGATTATGTAAGAACAGGCAAGACGGATGGTTTCTAATAATAGAAATCGGAGGGGGGCTCTTTTTTCAAAAAAAAAAAACTCTTATTCAATTAGTAACTAGAAACATACCCCGCGCGTTGCGGCGGCGATCTTTTTAATTTTTCTATAATAAAAATAAAGGGATATAAGACTATGAATATGGATGTTTACATAAATATACAACATATCATTATTATTGAAAGGCTAAATTACGTGACGCGATTTTTTTATTTGATGATAAAAATTAGGTTATATGAAAAATGAGATGATGAAAAGTAAATGACATGGATATATTGCATGCAAGAAAATTTTGACTTTAATGAATATTAGTGGGATGACATGGACATTTGGTTGGGTAAGAGAATGGATGATGTGGATAGGTTGCATGTTGAGATAGAGAATAATTAATGCACTTAGTGATAAGAGGTATAGATTCGTTCTACAACAAGATCTGTTCGGCGCATGAGAAATCAGGATTCGGCCATATAAGGCAAATGGGATCAAGCCATACATGCTTGCAAAGAATTTTTCTGCAACTGAAAATTTAAAATAAATTATCTTTAAACCCTTAATCTAATTAATGATCCGTTTTCAAAGTGAGTCTGTCTCGACGCGTGCTTTAATACTAGATCTCATTTTAATATGTTTTGACGGACTTATTTTTTCATCGTCAGTTGCCAGGTTATAAAACTATAATTACCATATTACTAGTTAACAGTTCACACCTAAATAATACATAGTTGCCTCGTAATGTTCACATGTTTTTTGGCATGGCCATGATCTACACATTCAAAGAGAGAGTATTTTATCCACTCTAAACACGTAAAATATGAAATTACAATCACACAAAGATTATGTTGGTGAGTAGAGAAGTTCAAATAATTTTGCAACCATTTGATTTAACCCGATAGCCAACTTGACATTATCTGGTGAATAAGTGACTATAATCTGGCAACTAGGATAAAATGTTGTCAAAATAAATCAAGATGTAATCTAATTTTGAATATCTCATCGAGACAAAGCCAACTGTGAAAAAGATCTGAATTTATTTAGGGCTTAAGAGATATAAAACATTTAAAGTTTACAAAACAAACAAAATCTACGTGTGTGCATATATGCATGACTCAGTTACCATGTACGTGCCCATAGAAAACTAATCTAGGGCATTTGACCTTATTAAGATGATCCATAGTTAATTGAGAAGACGAGAAGGATCATTCATTCAAATTTTTATACTTTAGCGGAGAAGCAATATGTTCATTAACTGAATCAGGCCTGGCCCCACTGAGTGAGGCAGAGGTACCGCTAACACTCTAAGCCCATTGATCGATAAGTTTGAATTTATCAAACGTCGTGATCATACAACGATCTCGGCAAATCGGACGACACTGAGTAAATTGCCGTTTTTGAATATTGTAAGTCGAGCGGAATTTTTGTGAGGATTGGTTCATTAATTTCTCTTAAGTGCATGTTCTCTGTGCATTATTAAGTTTGGGAATCTTCTATAATGACTTTTATAAAACTAGCACGGTGATCCTCGCAAATGCGAGGGCATCATCTGTTGTAGGTTGAAAGTGTTCAAGAAAAATGGTTTCGTTGATATATATCACACTATTTCTAATTATGTTACAATAAACAGAATTATTCAACAATTACATCAAAGTGTCGGGGAAAGAAAAATATTAGTTATCTAAGTAACATCTTTGGTAATTTTAAATTTGTGGTCAGATGGTTATCATGCCATGGGAAACAACCATGCAAATGGCATTAGATGTGTAAATTGAACTGTGGTTATTATACAATGTTAGATCAGTACGTTAGGTTAGTTATCTTTGATTAAAAAATTGCTGAATTAAAATAAAACGGTTTATCCCCTTAATAGGTTGCTCACTACAAACATGAACATGGTGATACTTTAGACATTATCCTTACCTGAATATGAACATGGTGATACTTTTGCTATTATTCTTATATGAATTGTCTGCTAA
The DNA here is from genome assembly GCA_026929855.1 of Poa annua. Taxonomy (NCBI): domain Eukaryota; kingdom Viridiplantae; phylum Streptophyta; class Magnoliopsida; order Poales; family Poaceae; genus Poa; species Poa annua. The sequence continues at coordinate 61,717,388 of CM049438.1, read as the reverse complement.
GTATAAATTATTTTTTCTAGGTATATTCGGTAACATGTTTATACGTCAATAGTCAAAATTCGAGAAGAACGAATCAAAATTTTAAAGACTCATAACTTATTCTGATATCTATTCAGTTGCTCTACACACCTGCACAAATGTCATTCATGTGTTATGCAACATGACTATGTGAGATAGCATATTTCAAGACTACTAATCCGTCGTCAATTTTGTTGTGCAATTGAAATGACATGTACTCTTATGTTGATTTTGTTACCCGGATGAAAGACACATAGATTAGTCCAAATAGGTCTTCCATACAAACCAAGCAATATCCGTCAAAACAATTCATAATAATTAAATTTAGGCATTGTAGGTCGTATGATTACAAATAGTTCAGATATATCAAGAGGGGATCTATGGTGGGTGAAACCTCTGTGAATGATTAAGTTACAATATTTTATAGGATGAGTGGCATTCCCGTTGATAGTGCATCGACTAATGACGTATCTTCATAAATTTTCATCAAAATATTCATTTAGTGGAAGGACATCCTCATTCTTGCGAAAATGTATGTTGACTGTGTAACATTAAGGCCTTAATTTTCTTAGTGTGAGGGACTCTCCTATCTATTGTTGTTGACTTCATTAATATTTAAATTTCACGACTCCGAGTTCTGAACTGCCCCATGCATTTTTTGAGAGTGGTGGTCTATCTGTGGACGAATAAAGTTGTCAGTAATGCGCTAAATTGATCAGCTAGTTATACGTCCGATCGACTAGATTACTTGTCGTGGTGGTATCACGGCAGATGCCATAGGATGGCTAAAAGTGTGGGGCCGATGGACGCTGGTGGATCCGGGGAGGGCTAGCGAGCTAAAAAGCTCACGCGAGAGAAAACAAGAAACGAACACGAGCCGACCGAGTTCGGCTCGAGAACAAGCGAACACACACGACACCACAAACACGCACGATGTACCCAGGTTCGGGGCCCTCGTGAGGAGGTAACACCCCTACTCCTGCCTTGCTTCTCTCTATATGTATCTCACAGGAACTACAAGGTGCTCCTTGAGCTGTTTTGGTAAGAGCTAGGATGAACTACAAGTAAGGAAGGAGTAAATGCTCTAGCAGTGAATGAGACTATAGTTTTGGCTCTCCGGTTGGTGTCTCTCCTCACAGGAGGAGTTATGGCGCTATATATAGAGTTCCTGCCGGGTTATCCGGGAACCCTAATTCCTCCGGGCCCCCCGGACAACAGCCCCCGTCCAACGGTAAGGTCGACACCTCTACCACGACCTAGCCGCCGGGCTATCCGACATAGGTCGAGGTAGGCCATGATGCCTCTTACCTCAGCCGCCGCCGGCCTAGGTGATGATGCTTCCCCTGCCAGAGACAGGACGTGCCTTCTCCATGCCTTGTCTCCTGTCAGTCAGTTGCCAGTACAGTGGTATGGTCATGTCGTCCTTGTCTCGTGCCCTTTGTCCCGCGCCCGTGTCAGACGGGAGGTGACCTTACCTCCGTGTCAGACGGGACAGTGTCCTGGCCTTGTACCCGCCCTTGACTTCCTGCCCGACATAGGATATGTCGGATATATCCTCTTATCCCGGCACAAGTATGCCGGGCCTCTCTCCGTACGCCGGCATGGCTATGCCGGGCCCAGACCTCCGACATACCTCACCTGTCCCGTACCTGTATGTCGGATCCTCCTTCCTGCACAACACATATAAATAGAGACCTCGGACATGGTTATGCCGGTTAGAACATATCGGCTATCTCCGACATAAGTTCAAGTCGGCCAAGCAGACAACTTGGTCTAGCCGGGACCCCGCACACCAGCACCGGAACTCGGGCGTTGCACAAGAGAGTGCCCCTAGGCCCAGCTACACGAAGATGTCTTAGGCTTGCTCCCAAAGACATCTTCGAGAAGCTGGTTCTCAGGAGAAATCTCTGCCTTTGCCTGAATGAGAGTGAGGGGCTGGGGGTCTATTTATAGCACCACCAGGGGAGACAGCCTGGCCCTCGCTCCCTCCAAAGGGCGTCCCTTTACCTCTCGAAGAGTCATATGACCTTTGGCGCCAGGCAAGGGATAGTTACCACTGTAAACTCGGATATTTTACCCTCGCCTTTACCCTACCCGGGGGTAGCCCCCCGACACTAGTCCCCGAAGCTGGTGTAGTCCTGCAGCCTCGGATGAAGGGCTGCATCAGATTTAACCCAATAATTGCCTTGAACCAATAGCTGACATAAGTGTGTCGGGTAACTCCTTTGCTCCGACTTGCCCAAGTTGGTCACTTAAGGCCTTGCGACATCACGATGTCGACCTGATGAGAAAATTCCGGCATGCCTGTCCGACTTACCGTAAAAGTCGTCCGACATGGCCGTCTTGGTTTGTCACCGAGTTCTTAGCCAACCCGGGCTAACGCTCCGGTATTCTTGATATCCCTGAATCTTTGTCTCAGATCTTCGCCGAGACGTGTCGCACGTACGCTGCCCCATTCCGAGAAACGCGCCACGCGGTCTGACACGCTGTCCGGAAAACACCGTGCCGGCCCCACCAGCCGTCGCATCTAACAGGCACTCGAGTAGTTTGAGCACCCGAGGCGCCTCCTCGATTCCTGGGCTGGCGAGCGCACCCGATCCGCCGCCGACGGTCGCCATTCTGTAACCCCTGGTGCGGCCGATCGTGCGGCCACAACTGCTCCATTCGCGCGAAGCGCCGCACGCACGATCCCACGATCGGCTCGAAACCAACGGGCGGGAAAAATTAGCAACTGCCTCTTCTCCTTCCCTCTTAAATACGGCGGCGGGGTTATTTTTCTTTCTTCCTCCGCATCATCTTCTTCTTTGCCTCCCTTCTGCTCCCGAGCGAATCGCCGCCGCGACGCACGCCGCCTACGCACCGCACGCTGGGGAGATCGACGCCGGCGACCGAGGTTCACCGCGCTGCCATTGGGACAAGAAACTCTCGCTCCGCGACACCTTTCTTCACGGTAAGGCCCTCTCCCGAAGTTCGATTGGATTGATTCATGGTTCGGCCGAGGTAGTTCATCCCCGTTCTTCGCTAGAACAGGCTAGAACTAGGGCTAGCTTCCTCGTAGATCGTTGTTTTCGTCACCACCATACCGCTATAGGTTTCTCTTCACCAGATCTTGCCATACCTTTTCAATAGCGATTCACCATTGTACTGCTAGCGGTCCTTCCTTGCTAGAACCATTTAATTTCCTTTTAAATGGTCTCGGTAGATCTTCTTCCATGCTACTCGGGCCTAGATTCTGTTTCAGCGCCGGGAGGCCCCGACTTATCGCAAGTCTCCTCTTGGTGCCCCCGACTTACCATCTTCCTTATGCTGCAGGACAGCTCCGACATGTCTTCTGAGAACCCCGACATGGGTACTGAGGGAGTCCGGGGAGGATGGGAAGGGTCCGACGCGTGCCAGGACGACATCGACTGGCTACGTCGCACGCGCCGTGTCCCGACACCGGTCATATGCCGGCTTCCCGGTGACGAAGTCGAGCCCGCGCCCCAGGAAGGAGAACGGGTGGTGTTTGTCGCGCACTTCGAGCGCGGCTTCGCCCTTCCGACAAGCAGATTCTTTCGGGCTTTCCTCAACAAGTTCGAGCTGCAGCCGCATCATTTGCCGGCAAACTCCATCACGGTCCTCTCGGCCTTCGTCGCCTTCTCCGAGGGGTACCTCGGCCTATGGCCCCTGGTCAGCCTCTGGGCGAGGTACTTCGTGCTCCGGAAGCAGAGTATTCCCAACAAAGGCGTGAAGGACAAGGAGATGACGGCGTGCGGGGCCGCCACCATTACCGCCCGGAAGCTCTCCGACTTTCCCAAAGTCTGCGGGTTGGAGTCCTGCCGTAAATGGCAGCGTAGCTTCTTCTACGTGAAGAATCCGGACTCCGCCAACAATGCCAAGGGGTACGACTTCATTAACCTCCCCGAGTTCAGCATTGATCCACCTTACTCCCAGGCGAATTGGGGCTGGGATCCATCGGGCAGCGACGCAGAGATCCAGGCCATTCACGATCACCTGCTCTCCATCAAGGACGAGCTGACGGCGGATGACCTCCTGAGGACGTTTGTCGCCCGCCGGATAAGCCCCCTGCAGAACCGGGCGCACAAGATCTGCCACATGAGCGGGCCCCGAGACCCAACTCGGATCAGCCCGTTCGAGTTGGACAAGCCGGCAGTGCGCAGGCGGGTTCGAGCCATCGCCCAAACCTCCATGGGGGATGACTGGGAATGGGGACTTGAACCACACAGCCGCGCTAATCCTCCGCCCAAGGTAACCTCTAGTTATTCCTCTCCGACATAACCTAGCAACCGACATAGAAGCTACCTTAAACTCTTGCCTTTCTTGTTTCCTTAACTACTTCTCGCTATCTTCCTTTTGCAGAGGTTTGACCGACAAGCCCGGGAGGACGAGAGGTGGGCCAACGGTGGTTGGCGCGCAGACCATGCCATGCCGGCAACTCCGCTCATGGAAGATCCGGATGACGAGGACCACTTGTCAATCCCGGTATCCCGCACTTCCGGCCCGGGTAAGCCTCGAACTCGGTCTTGTCCCCAAGACGCATCGGACGACGACGATTGTGTGATGCTAGAGATCACACATGCCATTCCCTTGGCCTGTGCTGACCCTCTGCCTCCAACACCAGTCGCGACGACCACCCAAACAACTACGCGCAAGCGCGGGGGAGCCGGCACCTCGGCCGCGGACAACCCGGGGGCCAAGAAGGCCAAAATTATCAAGAAACCTTCCCGCAAGAAGATCCCGACCGCTGCCGGGTAAGCCTCCCTTCTTTGGCCTTCCGACCTCTTTGCTTTGTTCCTTCTAACCTTTTACTCCGTGTTTCAGAGCCCCTCTTGAGCTCGACCAGAATGAGCCGGCTGCCCCGACAAACGTCGGAGTTGGCAGCCCCTCCCGGGCGACACCTGCGGCTGCCGACTTAGCTGGGTCCGACGCCTCCCCGTCGACACTTAAGACGGCAGCGGAACCGAGCCGAGCCAGCCCGGACCGAGATGTCGGGGCTGGCGATAACCAACCGCGTCCCTCTGCTGCACCCACCAAGACCACGGTGATGCCGGACGCACCCCCTCAGGACCCAACGCCGCCGGAGTCACAACCTTCTGCTGCAAGCCAGCAGCCCTCTGCATCACCACCATGCCGGGCACAACCCAAGGCCGGCAAGAAGAAAAGTGCTCCGACCCCAGATCAGTTGGCGGCCAAGAAAGGTCAGCCTCCTCTGGGTAAAATCAAAGTGGTGCATCCTCCCCGCATCGCCGTTAAGACGGCGGCCCTGCGCATGCTGGAGGCCACTGTCGACCGGGTTGCTAGCGCTGCCGACTTGGAGAGCTCAGGGTTCCTCACACCTAGTGCTGACTCTTCAGGTTCAATGGAGCAGTATAATATGGATTGGAATGCCGCCGACATCAGCGAGGCTACCTCTTCCGACCCGAGTATCGACCACCCGGCTGGGCCCGGGAAAGTTGCTCAGTCTCTGCATGCACTTCAGTCTGCGGTCCTTCAGCTGACAACAGCCGCAGAGGTAATATCTTCCACATCCATTATCCCCAGTCCCCGAGGTTCTGGTCGGATGGTTAAGATTCGACCGAGTTAAGACCATCCGGCGAGAAACTTCAACAACTTGCTCTAATACTCCGCTTTCAATTGCAGTCATGCAGCAAGGAACGCACCCGGGTGTTCCAGAGGCTGTTGGTCGAGCATGGGTCCCTCCGGAAGCGGTTCAAAGAGCTCCAGGCTGCGCACAAGGGCCATGGTACTTCCTTGTTTCTGAAATATCTTTCCTTTCCCTAGTTTGCCTTTATATTTATCCCCGACTTGTCGCCTTTTTCAGCCGACACTGCCGCCCGAGTTGCCGCCGAGCACCAGCTCGAGTTGGAGAAGGAGCGGGCCAATTCAACTCGGCTTCAACAAGAACTGGAGCAGGCCAAGATTGAGAAGGCCGAGTTGGAGAAGACCCTGGCGGACGCCGCACGGACTCAGGGTGAAGTGCTCGAGCAAATTGAGTCTCGCGCCACCTTGGCCGAGCAAAAGCTCAACGCCCTCAAATCCCAGTGTGACCTCTGGCTGGCCGAACTCAAGAAGATTAATGCCCAGATGGACAGTGAGTTCCTCCACACTTTTACTTCTTCTTGCCCGACTCTCTTGCCGACATTCACATTATACTGGCCCGCCTTCTAACTCATCAACAGCTTTCTTCTCCGCAGAGCACTTCTCCCACACGCACGCCGTCGCTGTGAAGGCCATCAACCGGGCGCGTGCGAAGAGGGCTGAAGTCGGCCCCATCTCTGGAGAGTGGGACGTAGAAGACCATCTCGTAGCACTTAACGCGCGCCTTGCGCCGCTTAAGAGTATCGGGACGGAGCTTCTCGACGCCGGTATTCACGTCTACCGGAAGCTCTGGCCCGGCGCCACGCCTCCGGACAATGTGTCCGACCTGGCCCAGGAGTTGATGAAGACGGAAAGGCGCCTCCGAGAATGGCGGTCTTCCGCCGCCCGTGCCGGTGCGGACCAAACCCTTTCCTTCATACTATCCTGGTATGAGGGGATCGACCTTCAGAGGGTGCGGGCGCAGCGTGAGAACTCGGCGTGGACAACCGACTCGGCCAAGATCCAGCTTCGGCGAGACGCGGCGCACTACTTCGCCGGCTACTCCCAGCCCCATCAATACATCGAGGGCGAAGTCTACTCGGATGACGAAGACTACGCCGAAGACGTTGAGGACGAGGAGGAGGACGATGAAGAAGAAGCCCAAGGCAACCGCCCCGACACCTCCAAAACCTCCGGCAAAGTCCAGTCATCCGGGAAGGCTTCCACTTCGGGGACCGCCGATGTAGCCAGCCAGGACGCCGCCGCCGACATCACCAAGTCGGCCTCGACTGACCAGCCGAGAACCGCCGTTGAGGCCACCGTCGAGCGGGGAGCTGCCGACACCACCGCGGCTACCGATATTCCTGCTGCCCATTCTCCTGTGTAAAACTCTAGAGAACAAATTTATCAAATCCCCGGAATGCCGGGTTCATATGTAACATATACAAATTTAAGTAGAATACTTTGCTGTTTGCCTTATCGAATTGAGCATGCACATAGTTATGTCGGATCACTTTACACCGAGTCCCCGAGTTTACTTTCTCGTTTACTATACTTAGTGATTTTTGCTCTTGTCTACCATACAGGCGTTCGACAGTCGAGTCACAAAATCACGACTATAGCATACGGTACTTAGAGAATACCCGAGGTAAGGTTCAAAAGTATTCGACATAATGGAGGAATAATTGAAAGAAGGGGTTAACACACAACACGCGCCGAATTGTTTTTACACCGAGTCCCCGAGTTCATTTTCGCGTTTACCACCTTCCACTATCTTTGCTCTTGACTACCACTTTGGGCATTCGTCAGTCGAGTCACAAGATGATTTCACATAGCATACATTACTTAACTTTGAAACAAGGTTGAAAATTCATTCGGCACGTGGGCAACAGGTACGAAAAAGACACGGCAGTCCCCGAGTCTCACCTCGAGACCCCGGCACTCAGTTATCCAGGGACTAAAGAAAATACAAATAAAGATAAATGTCAGGCAGTCCCCGAGTTTACCCCGGAGTGCCGATATGCGAACAAACATAAGAAAAGAAGCACCATCCGGACAAGGCAGTCCCCGAGATTCATTCTGGGGCGCCGGCATTTCATTCAGAAGGAACTGAGATACATACATTTTGCCTTTTATGCAAAAAAGGGACGAAGCAAGGCTACATTCCATGGTCGTTTGGTCTCCTCACCGGCTCTATCCATTACACCTTTTCTAGCTTCCTGCACATCTATAAGATAATATGAGTCATTGTGTAGGGCTTTACTTACTACAAAAGGTCCTTCCCACGGAGGGGATAATTTGTGCATGCCGGCAGTTCGCTGTACCAGTCTCAATACCAGTTCTCCTTCTCTGAACACCCGGGGGTGCACCTTCCGGCTATGATAGCGTCGGAGGCTCTGCTGGTATATCGCTGACCGAGATAGGGCCAACTCTCTTGCTTCCTCAAGCAAGTCGACATCATTCTCTCGAGCTTCTCTTGCCTCGGTCTCTGTAAACATCGCCACCCTGGGCGAGTCATACTGTATGTCGGTTGGCAACACTGCCTCAGCACCATACACCATGAAGAATGGGGTGTACCCGGTGGATCTGTTGGGCGTGGTCCGGAGACCCCACAGCACTGCCGGTATTTCCTCTATCCAACACCCCGGAGTCCGCAGGAGAGGTTCTATCAGCCGAGCCTTTATGCCGGCAAGCACCAAGGCGTTTGCTCTCTCAACCTGCCCATTTGCCTCTGGGTGTGCCACCGAGGCCACATCAAGCCGGATTCTCTTCTCCGCACAGAACCGAGCAAACTCCCCTACTGCAAAATTGGTGCCATTGTCCGTGATAATGCTGTGCGGGTAACCGTATCTCAGTATGATATCTTTCAAAAATGAGACGGCTGTAGCTCCATCACATTTCCGAATTGGCTTCACCTCGATCCATTTGGTGAACTTGTCCACCATGACTAGTATATGAGTCATGTTGCCCCGTGCCGGCTTGAATGGACCCACCATATCCAAGCACCATACCGCAAACGGCCATGTGATGGGGATAGTTTTCAGTGCTGCCGCCGGCATATGTATTCTGTGTGCAAATCTCTGGCAACCTCCACATTTTCGGACAATATCTTCTGCCTGTTGCAGAGCCGAAGGCCAATAGAACCCATGTCGGAAGACCTTTGCCACCAGTGCCCTTGAGGAAGCATGGTGACCGCATTCACCTTGATGTATCTCGAGCAGCATTTCTTGCCCCTCCTCCGGGTCAACGCAACGCTGCAGCACTTCCGTGACACTTCTCTTATACAGTTCTTGATTGATTATCGTGTAAGCCTTGGCCCTCCTTATCACCTGCCGAGCTTGCACTTCCTTCTCCGGCAGGGTTCCATATACCATATATGCCATGAGGGGCTGCGCCCATTCCGGTACCTGCCTCACCGGGAAGACTGGTGCATCTATTTCCATAGGTTCGGCCGACATCACCTCTGCCGACATACCTGGTACAGTCCCCGAGTTTATCCAAATGTTCCCGACATCAATCTCCATGGGCACGGCTTCTGCCTCCGAGCTCTTCGGGATAAATATGGACTCCGACTCGGGTGATGGCTTGATAGACGGTTTCTTCAAGTGTTCCAATGCTATGCCGGGTGGGATCGCGGCCTGTGATGACCCCAGCTTGGACAATACATCCGCAGCCTCATTCTCTCCTCGGGGTATGTGCTTGAACTCGCATCCTTCAAAGAATCCGGAGATTTTCTGTACATGGAATCGGTATGACGCCATGTTGGCATCCAGCGCATCCCAATTTCCCGACACCTGCTGCACCACCAAATCCGAGTCACCATAACACTCTACCCGCCGGATGCCGATTTCCTTAGCAACATTTAGGCCATGCACGAGTGCCTCATACTCGGCCACATTGTTGGATGCCGAGAAATGAATTTGGAGTACGTATTTCAGTACATCCTGCTTCGGGGAGGTGAGGACCACTCCGGCACCCAACCCGATCTTTGTCTTGGACCCGTCAAAATGCATCTTCCAGAAATTGAAGTCGGGCGGGGGAGGCTCATATTGCATCTCGGCCCAATCCACCAAGAAGTCCGGCAGCGCCTGCGACTTAATGGCGTCCCTTCTTTCGTAAGTCGGGGCGTAGGGGGACAGCTGGATGGCCCACTTGGCAACTCGGCCGCTGGCATCTTTGCACCCTATAATCTCAGACAAGGGAGCCTCGCTCACCACTGTAACCGGATGCTCTTGAAAGTAGTGCTTCAACTTGGTGACCGCCAGGTATACACCATAGGCCATCTTCTGGTAGTGCGGGTAATTCTGCTTGGAGAGGGAGAGTACCTCACTCAGGTAATACACGGGCCTCTGTACCACCTTTTCACCTTCTTCTCTTTCCACCACCATTACCACACTTACAACCCGGTTGGTAGCCGCGATATAGAGCAACATCGGCTCCTTAGGCAACGGGGATGCCAACACTGGTGTACCTGAGAGTGTCTTTTTTAAGTCATTAAAGGCTGCATCTGCCTGCGGCGTCCATATGAAGGTTTTACTCTTTTTCATGAGTTGATATAAAGGCAAGGCTTTCTCTCCTAGCCGACTTACGAACCTACTCAGGGATGCCAAACATCCGGTGAATTTTTGTACATCCTTAAGGCGAGTTGGTAATTTCATACTTTCAATAGCTCGGATCTTGCCCGGGTTAACCTCTATACCCCGGCTAGATACCAAGAAACCGAGTAATTTTCCGGCCGGCACACCGAAGGTGCACTTATCCGGGTTAAGTTTCATCCGGAATTTCCTCAAGTTAGCGAATGTTTCTCTCAGATCCGTGATCAGAGTGGATTTCTCTTTTGTTTTTATGACTATGTCGTCGACATACACCTCTGCATTTCGACCTATTTGGTCATGCAAGCATTTCTGCATGCACCTTTGATAAGTGGCCCCGGCATTTCTCAACCCGAAGGTCATAACACGATAGCAATAAGCCCCGTACGGGGTAATGAAAGCAGTTTTTAATTGATCAGCCGGGTTCAAAGGTATCTGGTGAAAACCAGAATACGCATCTACAAAAGACAAAAGCTCACACCCGGCAGTGGAGTCGATTACTTGATCTATCCGGGGGAGCGGGAAAGGATCTTTCGGGCATGCCTTGTTGAGGTTTGTGAAGTCGATGCACATGCGCCACACCTTGGCCAGGAGAGGGTCATCCTTTTTCTTCTCTACCAGGACCGGGTTAGACAACCAGTCCGGGTGCAGTACTTCCATCACAAATCCAGCTGCTAGCAATACGGCTAGATGCTCCATGATCGCGGCTCTTCTCTCGTCCGAGAGACGTCTAGTCGGTTGCTTCACCGGCTTTGCGTCCGGCCTCACGAATAATGAGTGCTCAGCCAACTCCCTCGGAACTCCTTGAAGGTCGTCATTTGACCAAGCAAAGACATCCCGATTCTCACGGAGGAAGTCGGTGAGCTCGCCTTCCTATTTGCTGTCCAGGCTGGTACCGATGATCACCCGGTGTTCTGAGTTAGTCGGGTCCACTACGACCTTCTTGGTCTCTTTTGGCGGCTGGAAGGAAGCATGCTGCTCCGGGTTTGTCATCCCGGGCACACCGAGTTGGGAGGCTTGGGCCAGCGTTACCACTTGCTGGATTCTCTTCTTCTCCTCGGCTATGACCAATGACTCGGCCAAGCACGAGCCGGCAGTAGCACACTCGATCGAGCGCTTGTAGTCCCCCGCGATGGTGATTATGCCATTCGGACCTGGCATTTTCATTTTCAAATAGCCCATGTGAGTGGAGACCATGAACTTGGCCAGAGCAGGTCGGCCAATCAGGGCGTGATATGGACTCTCCAAGTCCACCACCTCGAACTCAAGACTTTCGGTCCGGCAGTTCTCCCGGGTCCCGAACAACACATCTATCCAGATTTTGCCCATAGGCGAGCAAGAAACCCCCGGCACAATGCCATGGAAGGTTGTGTTGGTCGGCAGCAGCGTGTTCAGGGACACTCCCAACTTAAGCATTGTGTCCTTGTACATGATGTTAATGGCACTGCCATTGTCAACTAGGACTCTGCTGAACCGGACGTTGATACTCGGCCCGATGAATGTCGGGTCCACCACCAAGGCGTACCCTCCCGGCTTAGGCATAACCCGGGGGTGATCCTTCCGACTCCAGCTGATCTCTATCTCGGACCAGTGCATGAACTTGGGTACCGCCGGCATGACGGCGTTCACCTCTATAGCGCGTTGGCGCTGACTTTTCTTGTCAGTGGGCTCGGTCACAAAAATTACATAGCTCTGATGAGCTTCCTGGTAGTCACCCTGGGGGTATCTGCCCTGGTTGCTAGTATCGACACGGTTATTACCCCGGACGTTCACCATGTTTACCGGCCTTGCCGGCGGTCTCCTCTGAACTGGCGGGTTAACCCGGACAGCATTGGCCCCACTCATAGGTGCCGGCGGTCTGGGCGCTGCGGGTTTTTCGGGGGCAGTCACCAGAGATCCCCCCGGAGCACCTTCTTGCCGCATTCGCTGATACCAGCTGCACTGCCGAGTTGTGTGGTTGGCTGGTCTGTTGGGCTCGAAAGTGTGATAGCAGCAGGGCTTGTCCAGCATGTCCTCATACGTCAAGGGTTTCCTCTGCTCGGCCCAAGTTTTCTTGACTTCCGCCCAACTCTGACCATCAGTCTTCTGCCGCTGGTTGTTACCGGCATTGCCTCGTTCCCCGGCTACCGCCGCTACCTGCTGCGAGGCATAGCGAAAGTCGGGCTCCCTCCTTTTTTGGCCAAAATCATGCCGGTCACTGTTTCTGCCCTGCCCGGACCTGTGGTTTCCCGAGTTCCTCCTACTCGGTTCTCCCGAGTCCAGCTGTGGTTGCATTGGATCGCCGAGGGCATAGCTATCGGCAATTCTCATCGTCTCGGCCAAGGTGGCCGGCATTTCCCTCTGAAGCTTCTGCCAAAGCATGGATCCATGTCGGCATCCCTGCGCAAACCATGAGATGGCTTGGGTCTCCACAACTCCTTCGCAGGAATTGCGAATGGTGCTCCACCGAGTCAAGTACTCTCGGTCAGTCTCATTGTCCCTCTGCCTGCACATTGCAAGCTGCTGAGGTCGGTTAGGTCTCTTGTAGGTACTGGAGAAGTTGCTGACAAATGCTTCCTCGAAGTCCAGCCAGCTGTTAACACTTCCCTCCCTCAAATTGTTCAGCCAGATTCGGGCCGGTCCCTCAAGCATCTGCGGGATATACCGTACCGCCCATCGGCGATTTCCTCCGGCAATATGCACTGCTGTCACATAGTCAGTCAGCCAGTCCTCTGGCTTGGAGCTGCCGTCATAGGTCTTGGCTCCCCTGTTCAGCTGAAAGTGGGGGACAGGCTGCTCCGACATGATTCGGGGCCCGAAGCAAGCAGGACCGGGTGGACCTTGCTCTTCCATCTGCTCGGATCTGTATAACCGATCCAGCTTGTACCGCGCATCATTTGGATCCAACTGGCGAGTCCCCAGTCGAGACCCCAGAGCACTCTCATACACATGATACCCGGCCTTGGCCAATGCCGAGTTGCCGTCATCGTACCAGTTCAGGTCTTGCCCGCCCACTTGCCGGGTCTGCAGTGCTCCAACAACTTGCTGCCTCGGGGCCTGGTTAGGCGCCGGATATCGGGGTGGGTACCCCCGACCGACCGAGTTGGTATTTTTGGCGTGCCGATTACTCGGAGCTTGTCGGCTTCTGCTCTGGGCTTGCCCAGCGTTGCCCTGGCCGGCGATTTGCTTCCCGGCATATGCCGGGTCATATGTCAGCATCTGGAGCTGCTGATTCCCGCCGGGATTCCTACTCCGACTCTGGTTTCCACCGACATGTGGGGAAGAAGCCTGTCCTCTGGACACGCCACTGGGAGCCCGGGTTGAGTGGACAACCTGAGATCCACCCCCGGCCTTCCTGACAGCCTCATTCTGCCGGGTTGCCACTTCTACCAGCTCATTGACTCGGTCCTGTTGCTTACGGCGAGCCTCTCCGGTTAGACCGGATAACTCGGCTCTTGCTGCCTCGGCAGCCCTGAGGGTCTTGGCCGGAGAGCTGTAATTCGGCCTAGCCGCCGACATTACGCTCGGAGTCACATTGGATGCAGCTCTGCCATCCCTATCTATCTCGGCATTGAGGCCCTTGCCTCTTCTGCGCACCTCGGCCTCACGGTTCGGCCGACCTCCTACCGGCGAGAAACCATGAGCCGCGTCATACTCACGCTGAACTCGGTCGAAGTCCCTTCGGACTTCTGCTAACTTCTCTGCCTCCTCCAGCAAGCTCAGCCGCTCTGCCTCTAACTCAGCTGCCCCCGGCACAGTCAACCTCTCTACTGTCTCTCTAAGAGGTTCAGTCCTTACCGGGACACGAGATGTCTCGGCGCCGCCATGGCCCTGCCTCTCCAGTGCCTGCTTGGCCCTCCGGGTCGACCTTGCCTCGGGCTCCAAGACAGGGTCTTCTGTCGGAGGAGCCGTCACCCCGGCCATCATGACCGCGCAGCTCTCGGGGCGAGTGGTACGCCGGCCGCGAGCCGCACAGACAGCTGGGGGATCCTCGGCCACGAGCACCTGCGCCGGGTACTCGCAGACGAGCTCGGTGCCGACATAGGTGACGAAGTTGCCGAACTCGATGACGCAGCCGTTGGTCGGAAATGGCCTGCCGCGAAAGCAACCGGCGTTGTCGCTGACAAACTCCATGTCGCCGAACTTGACGACGAGTCCGGAGAGGACTCGCACGGGGCCCGTCCGGATGAGTACACCAGCCAGCGCCTCTACCTGCCCCACGGTGGGCGCCAACTGTCGTGGTGGTATCACGGCAGATGCCATAGGATGGCTAAAAGTGTGGGGCCGATGGACGCTGGTGGATCCGGGGAGGGCTAGCGAGCTAAAAAGCTCACGCGAGAGAAAACAAGAAACGAACACGAGCCGACCGAGTTCGGCTCGAGAACAAGCGAACACACACGACACCACAAACACGCACGATGTACCCAGGTTCGGGGCCCTCGTGAGGAGGTAACACCCCTACTCCTGCCTTGCTTCTCTCTATATGTATCTCACAGGAACTACAAGGTGCTCCTTGAGCTGTTTTGGTAAGAGCTAGGATGAACTACAAGTAAGGAAGGAGTAAATGCTCTAGCAGTGAATGAGACTATAGTTTTGGCTCTCCGGTTGGTGTCTCTCCTCACAGGAGGAGTTATGGCGCTATATATAGAGTTCCTGCCGGGTTATCCGGGAACCCTAATTCCTCCGGGCCCCCCGGACAACAGCCCCCGTCCAACGGTAAGGTCGACACCTCTACCACGACCTAGCCGCCGGGCTATCCGACATAGGTCGAGGTAGGCCATGATGCCTCTTACCTCAGCCGCCGCCGGCCTAGGTGATGATGCTTCCCCTGCCAGAGACAGGACGTGCCTTCTCCATGCCTTGTCTCCTGTCAGTCAGTTGCCAGTACAGTGGTATGGTCATGTCGTCCTTGTCTCGTGCCCTTTGTCCCGCGCCCGTGTCAGACGGGAGGTGACCTTACCTCCGTGTCAGACGGGACAGTGTCCTGGCCTTGTACCCGCCCTTGACTTCCTGCCCGACATAGGATATGTCGGATATATCCTCTTATCCCGGCACAAGTATGCCGGGCCTCTCTCCGTACGCCGGCATGGCTATGTCGGGCCCAGACCTCCGACATACCTCACCTGTCCCGTACCTGTATGTCGGATCCTCCTTCCTGCACAACACATATAAATAGAGACCTCGGACATGGTTATGCCGGTTAGAACATATCGGCTATCTCCGACATAAGTTCAAGTCGGCCAAGCAGACAACTTGGTCTAGCCGGGACCCCGCACACCAGCACCGGAACTCGGGCGTTGCACAAGAGAGTGCCCCTAGGCCCAGCTACACGAAGATGTCTTAGGCTTGCTCCCAAAGACATCTTCGAGAAGCTGGTTCTCAGGAGAAATCTCTGCCTTTGCCTGAATGAGAGTGAGGGGCTGGGGGTCTATTTATAGCACCACCAGGGGAGACAGCCTGGCCCTCGCTCCCTCCAAAGGGCGTCCCTTTACCTCTCGAAGAGTCATATGACCTTTGGCGCCAGGCAAGGGATAGTTACCACTGTAAACTCGGATATTTTACCCTCGCCTTTACCCTACCCGGGGGTAGCCCCCCGACATTACTTGTCCGATCAGATTATATATTTAGAATCTGATTTCATCCAAATTTATATTTTATATTTACCGATCGATCAACCGGGTATTCGTACGCAATCGATCAGCTAATTACGTGCGGGCGACACATTTCCCCTAGGGTTTTCTGTCCGCCGGCTCCCTGCCGACGTGAGACGATCCGCCGGTGCCCAACCGACGTGTGAAGACCTGATCGCTGCTGCTCCCGTTGTGGGCGTCCCTTGTCCCAGCCTCGCCACCAAGGCTTGGCAAAGCTTGGGATTGGCAGAGATCGGATGGCAGACGAGGGTGAGAGTAGTGCTCGGGCGGGCACGATGGAAGAACCAGCCAATCTTCTGGAGCGGCTGCACCTGGAGGAGAACGAACTTGACGATCTGATCTGGGAAGACGAGGTAGATGTATCCACGGAGGGAGCAAAGTGGTTAGCCCTAGCACGAGTTCTGACGCTGAAAACTTTCAGCCAAGGAGCCTTGATCGCAGACATGAGAGCTGCGTGGAACCCTGCACAGAAGGTAATATGGAGAAGAATTAGTCCTAATCTTTTTTCAATCCAGTTTCATTGTCTGGCAGATTGGAATATGGCGATGCATCAAGGTCCCTGGGAATTTAGAGGGTTTGGTGCTCTTATTGTTGCTGAATATGATGGGCTTTCAAATCCTGAATCGGTGAAATTGGATAATCTTGAAACATGGAGCCAGATTCATAAACTTCCTGATGGTATTCTAAAGAATGAGGCGTTTGTTAAGAACCTGGCAAAAAGGATTGGGGAAGTTCAAGAGCTGCAAATTAACCTCCCGAGTGGCTTTGTTGGTCTGTTCATCCGGGTTAGAGTTAAATTAGATGTCAATCAAAAACTGACCCGATTTGTTAGCTTCACAAGAGCTGGGAAGACTGAATTTTATCAGGTGAAATATGAGAAATTGCCTACTTTTTGTCATGCTTGTGGCAAGATGGGCCATTGGTACCAAGAATGTGGTACAGGTGAGTTTGAGAAGGACAAACTTGAGTGGGGCCAATTTATTTTGGCACCAAGAAGAGGGAGAGGTGCTGGTCGCGGTTCATATCAGGGACGAGGTACTGGTCGAGGACGATCTAACTTCCAGACTGAACCTCCTGCTGGTCGTACTGGCAGGGGTGCCTTTGGTAGAGGAGAACGTGGTGGCCGCTTTGGTGATATGGGAGGAAACTGTGATCACTGATCAGCGAGATGAGTTAAACCAGAATCAAGAGTTGAGCTGGAGATGGAATAGTGCTTTTAATTCCCAAACGCTGGGGGTGGATGCTGAAACAAAATTGCAAACTGAAAACTTGGGTTCCGGTATTCAGGATATTCTAATGACTGAAAATCCACCTTCGGCAAGAAAGAGGCTAGCTATGGATGGAATCCCGAGTATGGCTAATAATCGGGCAATCGTGCCAGTTGATAAAAATTATGATGCTGCTCCAGGTTTTGCATATATGGAGCCGGAACCTGTTTTGAGAGACGATCCCTTAGATATCCCGCAGAAAAATTTGAACAAGAAAAAGATTAAATCTAACAGTGGAGAAGCTATTGATACTCGAGTGGATGATCTCAGAGAGGGTTTGGAAAATTACAAAGATCTGGGTATTGATGAGGTTGATGAGTTGCATGCGTTGGAGAATTCTCAAATTTCGAAGGCTGGAGCTAACTCCCCTTCAACAGGATCGGCGGGTTCCCTTGAGGAGTCCGTCCGGGCGCAATGAAAATATTATCCCTCAACTATCAGGGACTTGGGAATTCCCCAACAGTTCGTTCGCTTTTGAATATTCAAAGGCGTTATAACCCCAAGGTGTTGTTTTTGTCGGAGACACATCTTGATGATTATCCGGCTGAGTGTTTGAGGAGAAGATTAAATATGGATTTTAAAATTGTGAACCCTAGCAGTACTAGAAGTGGTGGTGTTCTGTTATTGTGGAAGAAGGAAGTTGTGATCCAACAAATCTTTTCTGCGCCAAAATATATTGATGTGAGGGTTGTTGAGAACCCTGGAAAAATTTGGAGACTAACGGGTATCTATGGTGAACCAAGGTGGGAAGATAAATACAAAACATGGGACAAATTAAGAGAGCTGAATACAATTCTTACTATGCCTTGGGTTGTTGTGGGTGATTTCAATGAGATCTTATATTCTCATGAAAAGGAGGGAGGCAATGTTCGACCCCAACAATATATGCAGGCCTTCAGAGATGCTCTCTCAGATTGTGAACTTGAGGACCTAGGATTTTCAGGGGATAGGTTCACTTGGAGAAGAGGTAAAATTAGGGAGCGCTTGGACAGGGCAGTGGCGAATGAAGCTTGGATTTCTATGCATACCGGAGCAATGGTTCAAAATCTGGATTATGCTCGCTCGGATCACAGACCGGTTATGATTGATACGAATTATCAAAGCCCATCGCTGAGGAGGCCGCCTAAACGCTTCGAAGCTAAATGGTTACGTGAGAAAGGCTTCTGTGAAGTGGTGCAACAGGCATGGGAAGCGGCCGCCGCTGCTTGTCCGTCGGGTGGCGTGTTGAGCAAGTTAGGGCACATGCATGGCGCTCTGCATGCATGGGATGCTGCGGTATTGAAAGAACCACAAAAACGCCTTCGGAAAGCCCAACAGGAGTTGGAAAAAGCGGTCAGTGGACCCTTGTCTGATGAAAATGAGGTCATTACGAGGGAAAAGGCTGCTATTATAGAAATCCTTCTTGAGCAACAAGAGGTACATTGGTTACAGCGTTCGCGGGTAAATTGGTTACATCGCGGCGATAGAAATACAGCTTTCTTCCATAGTTTTGCTTCAGCGAGACGTAAGAAATTTTTTATTACTAAGCTGCGTCATAATGATGGCAATTGGGTGGAAGGTACCGAAAATCTGAAACCTCTTGTCTATTCGTATTTTAATAATTTGTTTACTTCTGAAATCCAAGAGGTGGATCCGGAGATGCTTGATAAGATCCAACCAAAAGTGACAGACCAAATGAATGAGAAGTTGTTGGCACCGTTTACAGCGGAAGAGGTGAGAAAGGCTGTGTTTGGGATTGGTGATTACAAAGCGCCTGGCCCTGATGGCCTTCATGCTATATTCTACAAAAAATTCTGGAGTATATGTGGAGAAGAAATAACACAGGAAGTTCTTCAGGCGGTAAACTCAGCTTCCATCCCGGGCGGGTGGAATGATACCACAATAGTCCTTATCCCAAAGGTTGATAGCCTCGAATCTGTTACTCAGTTTCGGCCCATCAGTTTATGTAACTTTATCTACAAGATTATATCAAAGATGCTAGCACAACGGCTGAAAGGAATTTTGCCTGAAGTTATATCACCTATGCAGAGTGCGTTTGTCCCGGGGCGACTCATTACAGACAATGTCCTCTTGGCATATGAGTGCGTCCATGCTATTGAGAATAAAAGAAAAGGGGCTGTTGGTACTTGTGCGGTAAAACTTGATATGCACAAAGCATACGACTGAGTTGAGTGGATTTTTCTAGAAAAAATGATGCGTAAGCTTGGTTTTATAGAGGGATGGATCTCGCTTATGATGACTTGTGTGAGATCGGTGAGATATCAAGTGAGATTTAACTCGGAAGAGACGGACATGTTTATACTGTCGAGGGGGCTACGGCAAGGAGACCCACTTTCTCCTTATTTGTTCCTGTTATGTGCGGAGGGTTTATCCAGTCTTTTGTTACATGAAGAAGAGGTTGGTGGTATCGATGAGGTAAGGGTGTGCAGGAATGCACCATCAGTTTCACATCTACTTTTCGCTGATGATTCCCTAATTCTCATGAAAGCTGATATGACTAATGCAATCTCATTGCAACATGTGCTGGACACTTATTGTGCAAATTCAGGCCAAATGGTGAGTTTAGCTAAATCAAGTGTTTATTTTTCTCCTAATACTAATGCCCTTATGAGATCCGAAATCTATGAAGAACTACATATTGACACAGAAGCCCTCTCGGATAAATATTTGGGCTTACCGGCTTTGGTGGGAGTGGATAGGAGTGACTGTTTCCAACATTTTATTGAAAGGATTATTCAAAGGATTAATGGATGGAAAGAAAAACAATTTTCCATTGGGGGTAAGGAGATTCTTTTAAAAGCTGTGGCACAGGCAATACCAGTCTATGCAATGTCGGTGTTTCAGATTCCAATAGGAGTTTGCAAAGGTATGAGGGATGCAATAGCTAAATTCTGGTGGGGAGATGATGAGAATAGCAATAAGATGCATTGGTACGCATGGTGGAAACTTTGTTTCCCTAAGAATGAAGGGGGTATGGGATTCAGAGATTTCCACTCCTTTAATCTTGCAATGCTAGCTAAGCAAGGATGGAGATTGATCGATGAACCTGAATCTCTTTGTGCACGTGTTTTGAGATCAAAGTATTTTCCTCATGGAGACATTTTAAAAGCGGGGCCAAGATCTGGCTCATCCTTTACATGGCAAAGTATTCTCGCTGGTTTGACTACGTTTAAGCGAGGATATATTTGGCGAGTGGTAACAGGTGAACAAATTAATATCTGGCAAGACCCTTGGATCCCATCTAGTCCGGATAAGAAAATCATTACCCCAAGGGGTAATGCGGCTTACACCAAAGTTAGTGAGTTAATTAATCCGATGACAGCAGCATGGAATGAAGAACTGATCCGTGAGGTATTTCTGCCGGTGGACGCAAATAGGATTCTTCAAATTCCAATTAATCATCAAGGTTTTGAAGATTTTATAGCATGGGGAGCTATGAGCCATGGAAGATACACAGTTCGGTCAGGATACTATCTCCAGTGGAAGCACCAGTTCGGAGGTTCGGCAGGCCAACTTGCATTACTGGGTGGGTCGGCAACTAATCCGGTTTGGAAAATTCTCTGGAAACTGAAAATACCTAGTAAGGTGAAGATCTTTATGTGGCGAACCCTGCACGGCATTATACCACTTAAATGCATCCTTTCAAATAGGCACATTGGAACTTCTAGTGAATGCCCGATTTGCCATCTGGGGCCGGAAGATGTTCGTCATTTACTCTTCCAATGCCCTACGGCAACGGAGCAGTGGACGTCGCTGGGCGTGGCGGAAATCATTGAGGAAGCTCTGCATGCGGATGGAGCAGGTTCAGCCATACTGGAGTATCTCTTACGGCGACAAGGAAATGCTATACCAGGTCTCGGGAATATTGATTTTAAAGCAACAATTGTTGTAGCCTGTTGGTACCTTTGGTGGATACGGAGGAGAAGAACACATCAAGAAACAGTGCCTCCGATACACAATTGTAAAATCTCGATCCTAACAATTGTAGCCAATTCAGCCACTGTTGATAAACCCCAGATTCCGAACCGGGAAGGGAGATGGACAAGACCTGAACCTAGACAGGTTAAGGTTAATGTGGATGCTTCTTTTTTTGCATATCAGTGTGCAGATTCAACGGGTGCAATTATACGTGACTATCTAGGACAATTTATTGCTGCTAGTTGTAGATTCATACCTAATGTAGCAACAGCCAGCATGGCAGAAGCAATGGCAATGAAAGATGGACCGGATTTGGCGAGTTTGATGGGATGTAACCTAATAATTGCTTAATCTGATTCAACTGAAACAGTGGATGCTTGCACAGGTGCATAGACGTGGTGGAATGATTCTGCAGCCATCTACGCCGATATTGTTGATATAGCATCTTCTCTTGGTAATGTCCAATTCAAACATATCTTGAGGGAAGCTAACTCCGTGGCGCATGAATTTGCTAGGAAGTGTTTTATTGATAAATCTCAATGTAATTGGGTCGATTAGCCCCCTAGTTTTATCTTAGGCAGAATCATAGATGATGTAACCATTGTGGATCGTTGACAGCGGCAGGTTTCAGACGCGCTCTTTTCCTTACTAGGATATCTAAAGGGGCCGGAAGGTTTTTAATGAGGCGGTCTGTTTGCTTAATATATCGGTGTTTAAGTTTAAAAAAAATTACGTGCGGCCGGAAATGCGAATCGATCTATCGTACGTCCGGCCATATGCGCGAATCGATCTGCTGGTTATACGTCCGGCCGCAAGTCGACCAGTTCTTTAATTGTATACGACCGTGCGTTGCAGCTATGTAAACATGATATGATATCTTTTTTTTTGGAGTGACGTGACGTGATTTGGACTTATTTGTTCTAATTAAGAATGTACGTAACTACTATATCTTTTAATCTCAATCATCGCAATAAAAATTAACGGACTATATATTTATAACCTATGTGGATTAACGTGGTGTCTCTGTTTCCACCTTCTTATTTTGCTTTTAGTATATAATAGATAGACTAGAGTATAGTTTTACTTATCCCCTTAATTATTTATCATATTGTATTTCGATAGACTAGAGTATAGTTTTACTTATCCCCTTAATTATTTATCATATTGTATTTCCCGACTTAATAAACAGCTTGCCACGTATAACCGCATTGTTACATCCTTGTAACATATTTAACCTATAAATCAAAAAAAAAACATATTTAACCTATTTTTATTATTGTCTCCAAAGTAAGAAGCCATACTCACTTGAAGTCATGTCCATCAGCGGTGTATCCTTCATGGCGCATGAGGATTGTGTTCCTGCCCGCCGCACGGACTTGTTTGGCATAATTTGGCACAACTTCATAAAATGTGCAAGATATATATGTTGATATTTCAGGGAAGCTGACATAAACTTGTAGTTCAGGGAATAATCGGTATTACTCGCTCTGTCCAACAAAAGATGTCACACTTTCTATCAAATTTGGATGTATCTATACACTAAGTCATGTCTAGATATATCCAACTTTTGATCAAATTGAGACATCATTTCTTGGACGAAGGGAGTATACTTTTTAATGCTGTCGAAAAAAGAAGACAATATGTGATAGGTCAAATAACTTAATATGCATCTGGTAGCACTTATTCACTGGCGTATACTTGCCTATAAATTGCTCATCCACTTCTGGAT
Source organism: Poa annua (assembly GCA_026929855.1). Taxonomy (NCBI): domain Eukaryota; kingdom Viridiplantae; phylum Streptophyta; class Magnoliopsida; order Poales; family Poaceae; genus Poa; species Poa annua. Next base: position 61,694,656 of record CM049438.1, on the reverse strand, counting down.
GTGCAGGATAACCAACACTCGAAGTGTACCCCGCTAGCTGCTAGACAAAAAGGTTGGAGAGAGGAGGAGGGCGAGAAATGTCACAAATCAGTGTGGAGTGTCATCGTCGATTCAATTCCGTTATAAGAACTGATGGGAGTAGGAAGCATCGGAAATTTCAGTAATACTGATTGTTAACTCAAACACGCGATACTCTTCCCAGACACCGTTGCTGCCTCTGGTCTCAGCGCTTGTGCGTCCAGTACCAGGACCCCACGATAGAATCTAGATTGCAGGAGGCTATCATGTGGCACTGCAACTGTAATAACACGGTCCCCTTCTGAACACGACCAACGTGCAAAATTGATGCGTTGTTCATCTCCAAAATGTAGTTGCTCTGAGAGCTATAACATGCACGTTCTAAATGGACATGTAACTCGGAACAATCAACTGAGAAGACGAAGGATCATACATTTAAATTTGCGTAGTGAACGGAAAAGAAATACTTCATTATCTGTGGAAAATGCCAGATTGTCCCGTCCCTGCCTTATGCTTCTAGGAGGAGGGCTAAAGAACAACATTTATTTCAAATTAGTTAACCGTTCTTTAAGACTGGTCACAATGCAAAGTATAATATACTAGTATCATATGTATGATACTAATTTATGATATCACTTCTACAATGGATAGTATCATATAATAGTATCATAATCACATCATAATTAATGTTTTGTAAAATCTCAATGTAAATGTGTGTACATGATATATTTGGCATTATATTTTCTAGTTTAGCGTGTCATAATACGGTATCATACTATGATACTACTCTCACCTCTCTCTTCATTAATTACTGTGCAACTCAGATTTTACTTATGTGGATACTAACTATGATACTCCCATTGTGGCTAGTCTAAGTGTCGGGGGGCTACCCCGGGTAGGGTAAAAGCATGGTCAATCCGCTCTAATTAACACGGTAATTGACATTGGTCCAGCTGCAAAGATCGCGCGACCCTTCGCGGAGTGGAGCGGCTGGTGTGCCGGCTCAGGGCTAGTCCAAGTTGTGTGCTTGTCCGACTTAGACTTATGTCGGAAATAGCCGACATGTTCTAACCGGCATCCCCATGTCGGGATTCTTTACCTATCTATGATCTGCAGGAAGGAGGATCCGGCATAGTCGTGCCCGGAATAGGTGAGGTATGCCGGAGGTCCCGGCTCGGCATACTCTAGCCGGAGCACGGTGAGGAGCCCGACATAGTCATGCCGGGTTAGGTGGAACCGTCCGACATATCCTATGTCGGACAACAAGTCAAGGGCAAGTACAGGGCAAGGCCACTGACCCGTCTGACACGGAGGTAAGGTCACCTCCCGTCTGACACGGGCGCGGGACAAAAGGCACAAGACAAAGGAACAAGATAAGGATGACATGACTACTCCGAGGTACTGGCAACTGACGGACAGGAGACTTGGCACGGAGAAGGCATGTCTTATCTCTGACAGGGGAAGCATCATTACCTAGGCAGGCGGCGGCTACGGCAAGAGGCATCATGACCTATCTCGGCCTATGTCGGATAGCCCGGCGACGAGGTCGTGGTAGGGATGTCGACATTACCGTTGGACTGAAGCTGTTGTCCGGTGGGGCCCGGAGAGATTAGGGTTCCCGGGCAACTCGGCCGGACCTCTATAAATAGCGCCATAACTCCTCCTGTGAGAGGGACACCAACCAGAGAGCCGAAGCTATAGTCTCATTTACTGATAGAGCATTTACTCCTCCCTCACTTGTAGTTCATCCTAGTTCTTACCAAAACAGCTCAAGGAGCACCTTGTAGATCTTGTGAGACACATATAGAGAGAAGCAAGGCAGGAGTAGGGGTGTTACCTCCTCACGAGGGCCCCGAACCTGGGTACATCGTGCGTGTCTGTGGTTCTTTGTGGGTTTGCTTGTGTTCTTGGTTGTTCTTGCTTGTTCTTGAGCCGAGTTAAGTCGGCGCGTGTCTGTTTCTGGTTTCCTCTTGCGTGAGCTTCTTAGCTCGCTAGCCCTCCCCGGATCCACCAGCGTCCATCGGCCCCACACATTTAGCCATCCTATGGCATCTGCCGTGATACCACCACGACACTAAGAAAAAGCATAATCCTAATTATTATTTTGCAAAAACACATTACAACGCAAGCGCTAATATAAACGTACATACACTCATATGAACGTAAACACGCACACTCTACCCCTATAAGCACCTTCAACGAAGTTAGCACAAGCATTTCGCTGTCGACGCCTAAATGAGAAACAACAACGTCACACCTGGAACTCTGATTCGCTGGGGGTACAACCACCCTCCTAACCATATTACCACACGCAACTTGTCAATGTAATCCTAACTCAAACCCTAAGAAGTGCAAAGCGCGCAACCCATACGGTCGGGGCATTATTAACATGGTACTTCAGCAATTCTACTGATAGTCATCAATAAATTAAGGTCAATGAATCGCAAAACAAACAAAAAAGGCTACTACCGCCGCCTACCAGTAAAAGAAAGAGCAATATACACCAGACATACATGAAGTTGGCCCGGATGTGCGAACACACCCAACTACTTCCAGAATGTGGTCCACTAGCCCACGAAGTTGGCGGGCGGGTACATTTTAACCCAAACCAGCCCGAGCTGGATACGTGGACGCCACGCTGGCCACATATTTGTCAATTAGACCCCTGAAAAATTACCCAGTCTCGTTTAGAACTCCTTCGGCGTGCAGCGAGCCCTTACCTTCACCTCGAGCAGTTCGACAGAAATCTCTCTCGCGTCCAATCATATCGCGCCGCACGCCCGCACCTCGACCATGGAATGGCTCTCTTAGTTACGTTGTGCCCCGACCCGAGTCCCCACGTCCGCTTTTATCCGCCCGCAACCCGGCCAACACAACATTAGGGCCGTCCCCCCCCCCCCCCCCCCCCCCAATTCTATGCTGACCCGGGCCGGGGCTCGCTTTTTGGGAAGCCCGTTCCCACCGCGCTCACGGCCCGGCTGGCCTGCCAGCGGTAGTGGGAATTCTCCCGTTCCCTGGTAAAAAAAGGTCTGGTGGCCACGGAGGCGATTGGAGCGGGTTCGACATGCCGCCGGACCCGCACATCCGGCCATTTCTGAAGGACCCCCCCCCCCCCCCCCCCCCCCCCCCCGCCCGAGTACCGGAACCGCCGACGTAGAGGAGGAACCTCGTTGTCGTCGTGCGAGTCGCCGCAGACCGGTCAGAATCGATTTGAGTCTAGCGTACCTCTAGTCAAAATAGGAGGAGGACGGGATTAAACTGCATAATAAAACACAGGGGGCTTCTAGAAAACTTGCGTCAGCCTGGTGTGTGCCTTGCCAGCGTGTCAATCCACGCGTCGCCACCTGATTGGGTTTGGTGTAAAATGCACCTAATTGCCAAGTTTATGGGCTAGTGGACCACAGTCTGCAAGTAGTTGGGTGTGTTTGCACATCCGAGCCAACTTCATGTATGCGTGGTGTTATTAGCTCTAAAAGAAACAACTTTGGTCCAGGGGCTAGAAGGCCCACGTAAAAATACTACCTAGCTCAATAGAAGGTAGATCATTTACTACTTGAGCCATTCAGAAGTGGCGAATGCATCGTCTTGTTGCTGACACGACTGAGTCAGAGTCATCTACAGTATAACAATAGCTTCCTAAGACACAAAAGTTCTCACATGAATTATTATTTTTCATGCCACCCCAGAAAGGGTCGGGTTCCAGTATCATTAATTATGATAACAAAATTACATCATAGACCACCAGTTTTGTAAGATTTTTTTTTCATATATACATGTTAAGATTTAGTCAACCTTCTTCGAATTCTTTTCTAAAAAGTTCATCTCCGGCGGCTCCTTTAGCCTAGCTACAGGGGAAGTCTCTAAACTTAAGCATCTTGCCATCTTGCACCATGGTTCCCAGTTAATTGGCCCAAAATGTGCACATAGCTTTCGGAGGGTGCACTGTACCACGATACAGAGGTAATTGTGCATTCAACGTCATTAAATGAGATGCGAATTAAGCTGTCCACTAGAGCATGAATAATTTGATGTGCGTCCCCTTTTGGTTTTCGGCCCTGTAAACATCTGTTTTCAGTGAATCACGTGCAGCTCTCATGTACTCCCTCCGTTCCTAAATATTGTTGTTTTGATATGCTCCGAATTTTAATCCTATTGTATCATATATGGGAGTCCTAACGGATTAAGCCATGTCTACGACTCTGTTTCGTGTCCGTCAAGAAAGAGAGTTATTTGCCCCCCATATATAGTGAGAGCTAGTCATAGATTAGATTATGGGATTGTGAGAGAGTTCCACCATATTGATAGCACGTAGAGGGTTCGTCCTCTCGTGTATTGTAATACTCCTCCCGATTATAGTTATATGCCTTCGTGCGTTCCGTGGTTTTCTCCCGCAAGGGTTTCCACGTAAAAATATGTGTTCTTGTTCTTTGTTTGATCTAGTTACGCTGCGCAGTTTTATAAAAAGTGGCATCAGAGCCGAAGGTTTCAACTTCGGTCCGCCGCCCCGGGAGACTCTCCGCTGCGCTCCCGGAGCAGCATCGTCGCAGCGTCGAATTGGATCAGCATCCGCAGATTGAAGTATCAAGCAGCTACACCAAGACCAAGCATCCTTCGTGTGAGATCGGATCTAGGAGACGGACGTTTCACAGTTGCATCGGCGTCTCGTGCGCCGCCTTTGGTGATTGTCCCCTGTCGTCAATCCGTCCTGCAGTCTTCCGTTCGTGTTAAACCTGATCTACGGAAAAAAAAGATTTCGAAGTTTCCGTCTGTGTTCCATCCGCCGATTCGGTGCGTCGCGTCCTCGCGTACGTAGAGGCGTCGAGATCGTCAGCTTCGTTTTCTGCTGGGTTTTTTGTCCGACCTCGTCGAGTAAGTTTTCCGATCGGCTGCTAGCTATATGTGGATCAACGGTAGATTATCAGATCGATCTGAGAAGTGAATCAGCCCAGCCGGGATCATGTCCCGAGGTGACTCACGAGAAGACTCTGGATCAGTTTTTCTTTGACGTGAAGCCCATGCAAATCAATTTTAATTCTCCCATCTGCTACATGCACTTCAATTGCTACCAGGAAAGTTCCCATGCTATTTTATTTTCTCCGCTGTTATAGATTCAATTAAAGAGTCTTTTTGGTCTGATTTGTTTTGTATGCGGATTATAGTAGCACAGGTGCAATTCATTCTGGTGTTATAGTCGATGTGGATAAAAGTGAACAATCTATTTTTCCAGCTTGAGCATTGACCCATGCTCTATCCCGGTCCCAATACCGGTTGTACCCGCGCCACCTATGATCGATGATTTGCCGCTGAGATAATCATCGTGTTGCCGTTCAAGGTGGAGTTTGTTGATTTATACCCTGTTGTTTGTCATACAATTGGCAGTTTGGGCTCAACATTATGGCGGTTTTATTTGCGGTTTTCTATGACTAGCTCGTATTTGGGTTATCTTATTTGGAGGCTGGGAGTTCAAGTAAGTTTTATGATTGTTCATGGGAATTGCGTTTATATGGGAGATATTTTATGGATGCAAAATTTGAGGTGTTATATTGCCGTGATTATATGAAGAACACAATTCAGAAAATAAATTATGGAGGAGGTGATTATTAAGCCTGTTGGTAGCCAGCATATACTCTTTTCTCTCCAGAGTTTTGCTGTTATTACATGTGAAGGTTTTGTTTTGATATTCATGTTCATGATGAGGATCAGTTGAGATGCAAGGAGATTTGTTATCTGCTAGATACTACAACATTTAGTACTGTTAAGCTTTCTGTACAATTCAGTTGTCTTTGCTCTTTCATGAGAGGTCTATTGCAGAGTTGATGCTCCGTTGCATGTTGAAGAGATTCGTTCATCCGACAGTTGTTCTATGAGGACAGTTTATAACCACATCATGGATTTTTCATTACCATCGGCAGTTTTTGGTGTACGAGATGGCCTCCGTACCAGATGCTCTTGCATGAGTATTGTTTGTCGAGGTTTGTGCTTTGTGGCACGTTCAGATTCCATGAGATGAGTTCTTCACAATGTTATGTGCAGCGAGATGTTGCACTATTGAGTTATGCGCTCGTTCAGGCACCACAGGAGATATGATGACTTATGTCATTTGATGATTGAGTAGTTTCAGTTTTGGAGGTTAGTGGCACAGTCTCAGACTTTTATTGGATTTTATGGGAGACCCTAGTTTCGTTCGTCTGCTTCGTTGACAGCTGTGTTATTTTCTGGACGACCTACCGTTGATTTTCTCAAGATTACTTCATGAGAAGTTTATAAGTCCTATGGACGTTTGAAGACACAAGTTTTACTTGTGCTGACTTAATTGAGGAGTTGATGCTATCTATGACTGTTATAGAGGATTCGTTTCAAGGTGGAGTGTTGTTTTGATATGCTCTGAATCCTAATCCTATTATACCATATATGGGAGTCCTAACGGAATAAGGCATGTCTACGACTTTGTTTCGTGTCCGACAAGAAAGAGTGTTATTTGCCCCCCATATATAGTGAGAGGTAGTCATAGATTAGATTGTGGGATTATGAGAGAGTTCCACCATATTGATAGCACGTAGAGGGTTTGTCCTCTCGTGTATCGTAATACTCCCCCCGATTATAGTTATACGCCTTCGTGCGTTCCGTGATTTTCTCCCGCAAGGGTTTGCACGTAAAAATCTGTGTTATTTTTCTTTGTTTGATCTACTTACGCTGCGCAGTTTTACAACAAATATAAGACTTTCTAACCTTTCTGATTTTGTCCTAGTTCGTTTCTATATAAGTAAATCTACACAATAAGACATGTGTATGTACATACGAATCAGAACAAAGAAAAAAGGAAAAGGGGTAGGAACTCTTATATATTTTGAAACGGAGTGAGTATGTTCCAAAGAAAAAGCACGGTCTAAGGGCATCTCCAACGGCCCGACGCAAACGGACGTCCGCGGTCCGTTTCTGTCCGTTTTTTGACCGGGGCCGGGTAAAACCCAGCCCAACAGGGCGACGCATTTTGCCGCGGACGGTCCGCGCTGTCCACGCGTGTCCTCCCCCTTTTGACCGGGCCCCGCGCGTCAGCGACCATTGACTTCGCTTAGTCCCCCCCGAGGCCGCGACGACTCGAGGAAAGGCCGCGCCGCGCCGCTTCAGCGTCTGCGTCACCGCTTCAACGTCTACGCCACCGCCATCAATGGCGATAAGCCACTGCGCCACCGCCATAAGCGCCCGTGATTACCTGGGAGACCACGTCCTCGGCCTCCCCTTTTAAAGGGATGGCGAGGCGAGGCCAGAACCCAGAACCAAAACCCTAGCCACCTTTCTTGTCGCGCCTCCAACTCAACACCATGGCGCCGTGGCCATTCAGGAAGTCGAAGAAGGAGTCCGACGGCGGCGGCTCGTCCTCACGCCGATCACCGCCCGCCCAAGAAGGTCAGGGACCGCCCGTACCTGCCGGTGGACTTGTGTACGTCTCTGTGGAAGAAGAACAAGCCCGTGCCGGTGGAGGACGTCCACCTGCCGGGCGGCTGGCACCTCAACTCGCAGAGGGTGCCGGTCCCGCCAGTGCCAAGGGGCGGCAAGGAGCGCACCGTCGAGATCCTGCGCCGCCGCCTCCTGCCCGACTACCTCCGCGGCGACGTGCAGTTCCACCCTCAGTTCGAGTGGTGGGATCGACCGGCCGCGGAGCGCGACCCGAGAAGGCTCGCCGGGCTCCTCGGGGAGGAAGGCTACCCCTGCGGCGCCGTACGTTACCAGCCGCCGCAGTTGGAGCCGCATTGGGCGGCGGGGTGGGATCATCAGCAGGCGGCGGCGACGGAGGAGGAGGAGGAGGAGGAGCAGGCGGAGGACGTGCTGCCCGTGACGGAGTTCCAGCCGCCCGAGCTCAGCGAGGAGGAGGCCCTCCAGCGGGCGCTCGACGAGAGCCAACTCGAGGAGCTCAGCCGCTGGGACGGCCTCTTCCCGACGCTGAGAGCCTCCGCCTTGGAGGCTCGCTTTGGGGAGTCCACCAGCCGCGGGCCGCCGCTGCCGCCTCCGAAGACGGAGGTCATGGAGCCGCCGACGCGGTGGGCGCCATGGCCTGGCGCGTCGTCCTCCTCGCAGCCACCGTCTCCTTCACCGCCGCGGTGGGCGCCATGGCCTGAGGCGTCGTCCTCCCCCGCACCGCCGCCACCGCCACCAGCTCCGGTGCCAGCGACGACGTGGTCCTTCCCCTGGGACCCGCCGCCCTTCTACGACCTCACCGGCGACAGCGACGAGGAGTAGGCGCCGGCGGCTAGCCTAGTTTATTTTATGTATTTATTTCCGCGTCCTAAAATGTAAAATATCTACTAATACTAAATGGCGTCCTAAAAAAATGCGTCGGGCCGCTGGGCTGGGGCGCGACCCAAACGGACATTTGAGCGGACATAGCCCAATTCCTGTCCGCGACCCGACACAAACGGATCAAATCGGACATGATTTGGTCCTGTCCGATTTGGTTCCAAAATGCGTCGGGCCGTTGGAGATGCCCCAAGTCTCTAAGAACATGAACATCCAGTCCTTCCAAACTTGACTGAGACTCTGCTCCGATGGTCAGCGGACGCTTCCTGTCAACCAGTGGGATGCCGCCGACGTGCAACCATACTGACATGCTAGTAGGCAGCCTGAATTGGTCATTGTTGTCGACAGTGGTAAGGTGGAACTTCACCTCTTCTTCTACGGCATACTCACCACGACATACAAATGTGTGAAAGACTGGTAGGTAAATCCACTAAATATGCGTTTGGTTGCAAACTTATGAACTCACATATAACTCCCTATAAAAAAAAACTTATCAGCATCTTCAACTCTGCATAGATATACGAGAACAACACTGCACTCAATGTGTATTGTACTACTCTCTAGTCGATAGGGTATAAGATTGGAGACGGGAGCAACAAACGAGTGAGTCAAGTGCCATCGGCACTTCGGTTCCACACAAATATCTCGTGGTAGTAGGAAGCATTGGAAATGTGCATGGCAGTCACACCTGTGACTCCGGCACAAGGTCGGCCTTCACATCCGCTGCTCGACCTGTGACTCCATGGGGAGTCACTCGACACAACGACATCAAATTCCACATCCTCACCTGCTCGACCGTCTTGACTCCATGTAGGCCGTACGCAGCTATAGATTGCTTATGCAAGCCATTAATTAGTGGCCCCACGCAGTGCCAGATTATCGGACGTCAACTTCTTGGATATGATTAGCAGAAGTTGTTTCAGACGGCTAAAGACATCAGAATGCACACCTCAGTGATTTCTTCACATCAGGAAAATGATAATAAAAGTTATGAATTTTGGACATTTACGCACTCGTATGTACACTCCTACGCTTAGAGTGACATTGTTGGGCTTCTCCACCCCCGAGCGGCATAATCAACGGCTCCTCTAGCGACCTGGTAGCCCCCCGCGCGGGCGACTGGGCCACGCCGCCGGCTCCTTCTCAGTGCCCCTCCCTCTCCTCTTCTCTTCGATGTTGCCGGCATGCGGCTCCGGGCTAGGCCTGGGCGGCGCCGGCGCCTCGTTGCTTCTCCCCATCGATGTCCTCCTCGCGTGGGGCGGCGCGGCGTCGGGTGGTGCCTACAGGCGACAGCGGTCCAGTACGGCAGCGTGGCCCCTCTGCTACGGATGGTGAGCGCGGCGGCGGCGCCACCGTTGGTGGCGCTGGTGGCAGGGCTGCTCGGCCAGGGCCTGCAGGCCCAGATCTAAGCCCTTTGGGCCCGGTCTAGGGCAGGGCGGGTCAGGCTCGGCCCTGCTATCCCGGTTGGCTGAGGAATGAGGCGTGATGGGAGTCGCCGCACCTGCTGCTGCGTGGAGACAGGAGCTTCACAGACCCGTCAGGGTCCGGCTGGGCCTTTGGTGCCGAACAAGGGGTAGCGGTGACGATGGCCTACGTGTAGCAGTGTGGTGGTGAAGACTTCACGGGCCTGTACAGGGCCCGGCCAGGCAGGTGGCCTGGTGTGTCTTTGCTGCCGCGTCCGGTCGGCGCCCGCCGATGGCGGTGGAGGAGGTCCTCCAGGTGGCTCTGTTGCCGCCGCCCTTCGGCTCCAATCTGGCCTGATGGGCTCTTGTCTGTTGCGTTCGGTCGGCTATCGCCAATGGCGGTGGAGGCTGTTCCCTCCCGTGTGGTTGTGGTATTGTCGCTCCCGGTCTACGACAAGTTCTTCTCAGTTTGGTCGGCATCGCAGCGATTGCCATGGTGATACGACGTTAATGACTACAAGACCGTGGTGGCGCATGTTGGTGGATGGCGAGATGGGTGGAGCTCTATGGATTGCCCAGCAGATGTGGTTCTTTGGGGTCGGGAGAAATCCCTGTCATCCTGACACCGACGCGGTGACGCTTATGAGTGTCGCCTTCCTTGTAGAAGGGCGTCGGATATACCTCTTCCCCACTACCTGTAGCGTATCGGGGGAAACCCTAGGACTAGTCCGGGCAACAACGTCGTTGTCGTCGCTTTCCTTCTTGGAGGTGTTGCATGGTACGCGGTGATTCAGAGTGCTAGGATCGCGGTGGGAATACTCCAGAGGACGCAGCGGTGGCGTGTTATTTTCGTTTTCGTTGATCCGTGGATGTTGGCATTGTTTTCTCTTATTTTTTTCTCTTTCTTTTCTTTTGGTCTTGACTGTGTTGTTTGCCCCAACAATGGACTCAAAGTTGTACGGTGTGGTTCGAAAGCCTGTTTCGAGGAGCAGCATAATCAACTTCAGACATTGATAAATTGTCGTATATCTCATTTTGTACCATGCTTGATGGATGTTGAATTGTCGGTGGACAAGAATGTCTTCATATGAAGGTTAAGCAAAAAAAAACATCATTTGTTATTTTTTCTGTCAAGTTTATGGACTTAAACTTCATTAATGGTCATACTAGATTGCTGCAAAACTATATTTAACAATAATAGTCGCACCACAAATTAGGATATTCATATGTATCCTTCACCGCAAAATGATGTTAACAAAACACAAATTACACAAACGAATTTACAAGAAAATATGAAGTGTTATTTTTGCGACAAAGAGGAATCAATACAAAAAAGATTATTTCATACATGTTTGCAAAATCTAAATTGTGCACTTGACTTTTAATCTAGCACCCCCAACTAATATTGTGAATATGTTTTGGGATTGGTTAAATGCAACTATTAAGAGAAAATAATTGCAAATTTCGGTGGTACTTTGAACTTTACTTTGGGCCATATGAAATATACTCGATGACTTCGTTTTTAACAAACTGAGTGCTCCTTAAACTTTTTTTTGAGAAATACAGTACAGAAGCAGACGCTCACAAACACGCACGTACTTAATTTTTGTTTGCACAATATTATCCCTTTTTTACTACCCACTATATCAGTATGTGGTATTTTTATGTGTAGCTTAGAAACTTTTAAGACCCTGCTAAATAATTTTGGACCATCAATTTACTACTCCCTCCGTCCAATAAAGGATGTCTCAACTTGATCAAAAATTGGATGTATCTAGACATGACTTAGTGTATAGATACATCCAAATTTGATAGAAAGTGTGACATCTTTTGTTGGACAGAGGGAGTATGATATAGGGACTAGAGACATTACATTCAATATATGTCGAATGTAGTCTCATTCTGCCATGTGCATCGTTGAGGATGATAATACATGAAAACAAAAGCTAGTTCCGAGTACATGAGTAAGTATATATAGGGCCACAAAGTCCCGTAGGAATTAATAGTTGTACATGCACACATTAATTCACTAATTCGAGCGGTTTTCCCTTCACGCATATTGACCTCTTCATCTTGGGCATGATCAAAAAGGAAGCCCCGTGCAACTTGATAGAAATTAAGAATGTGGCTACCAGTTTGAAAGACACCACCTTGATAATTTGGCTTGAAAATCAACAGTGTTCTATACGATAAACAATTTTGTGAATGTTTTTTTAAGCTGTTAAATTTTAGGTTTATCCCTTATCCTGACTAGTAGCCGTGCACGTGCAATGCACGTATTTAAATATAAATATAATTTCTAATTCAGTGAGTTTTCTTGTTATCACAACCATAGTTTCATGACTAAAACCTGTAACATTGTGCGAAACAACATAAAATGCACACACTTGCATCATTTAAAATCCACAAAGCACATAATCTATTATTTGCATGAATATTACAATTCAACACCAGTTTGAAGAGATAATTAAAAATCAAATTCTAATTTACAAACCGCAGTTTATACCTATTTCGGGGTGGCGGGCAAAATATTTCTTGTGAAGTATTTCATAATTTAACATCAAAATACCTCAGGATGGCCTATATGATTACAATTTTAATATCTTCAATAAGAACAATTGTGCAAAAAGTATTACTACTTGAAGTTTAAACAAAAGTGAGGATATAAACATGCACGTGCAATACATGTCTCTATTAACATAGTAGTTATGTACGCACATAGCTCATGTAAACTAACCTAAATTTTACAGGTTTCGCTAATTCTCAGCTAGTTCATGTAAACTAACCTAAATTTCAGCGTTGCAAAAGATGATAAGAGGTCATTCTGCAATATACAAAGAAACTACATTATGTCAAAAGTATCAATATCAGCTCAAACCCTTCAGTTGTACTAAAAAAGTATAAAGCCATATGTTGAACAAACATGACTGAGAAATGATCCAACAGTGATGCACTATTGGGAGTACAGACCTATTCGTGTTGTTATCTATTCTAGTCTAGCATAATTCACCATGTTTTTTAATGGCTTGATATCAAGCTGCAAGTCTCCAAACTCCTGAGAACAGCCTGCCCATTTTGCCCCATCCAAGAAATCTTGCCCAACATGGACACCGAAGAAAAGGAGCAACGACTTATCTCCCTTGCCATCGGAGTAGCCATGCAGCTTCCAGTATTTCTTCCCAGGTTAAGCTGACATGCAAGATGATAATTAGACAGGTCTCATGAAAAACTGAAAAAGTTAGCTGCAATTATAGTACAGGGTTTAACAGAGCCTAACAGTAAAGAATAATCAGAAAGCTGAAGCATACTGGGAACATATCTGAACTGCCATATACAAGCTGCAGGCCCGTGAAATTCACTAATCTACAGGTCACTCTTGCCTGACTATACAACCTTGCTGAATGTATCAAATCGGGTAAAAAATAATGAACATATAAATATCAAATCAACGGAAATTAATTGATGCAAGTTTTTTCGTGTAATGCGCATTGGAGCGCCAAGCAAGAAATAAAACTGAGCCTCAAGGTTAGTACACTTGAGTACCGTCATGGCAGTTTTCTTAGCTTCTTCATTTCCTTGAACTGCATGTGTATTGATCACTCTAATATCAAATGTTTTATCTAGGACCTCTTCATCCTCACTAATCCATGACATTCATAACTTATATTACTAAAACTGTATCTTGCTAGCATTCTGATAACATGCTAGTGCCATTGTATTGTTTGACAAAATTGAATTATTTATGTACTTAAACGGCATGGAATAACTATAAATAGCCAAATCAAAGAAAGGTTCAGTCTCAGAGTGTTGTAGATCAAACTTATCGTGGCCTTAAGCTTTGGAACAGAAAATCTTTCAAATTTATGGGAGCAGAACTGCATTGACAACATACTGAAGCTAGACAAACCTATAATGGGCTTACAAGTTTATTGCGATTCATTTCTGAATACCTGGAAATGAAACGGTGTTGTTCCACCATCAGGGGTGCCTTGTTTTCTGCGGAAATGGCTAGGAGACCACAAAAAGGAACCTGATGCATGCCTACTATCAGTTTCATTAGAGATGAAGAAAAAACCAAATCTAAGCAGTTGAGACGCCCAAAGTAATGTGTGCAAGATGTAAAGTGCAGACACAAAACAACATGCATCTTTTATGTCTGTAAAGCGTTGCAGAGAGTATAACATCCAAATGGATAATTAATGCATATATGAACCATGGACAATTAAAAATAAAGCTCTGGCAGGAAAGATTTTCTGTTCAAGTTCAAGTTACCTTATCGTGGACATGAGCAAATTCAAATCAGCTTCCCAAATAAATCCAACTGTACCAATATGTGACAAAATCACATGATCAAAATAATCTCAGAGGAAATCAAACTAATTAATGAAATAATTTGCAAATCACAAGAAAGTGGAAAATATAATAACTGCTAAAAATAATAAGTGGGAGGCAGAGCTACCCACCTCAGTATCTATATACTCACATGCTGCTAGGGATATGAGCCATTGAGCAATAACCATGTTCTATTCCAAATTGGAATGACATAATGGTAATGATGATCTTCAGTTTTGTTGCCCACTTCATCCTGACTGAGAGAAACTTTTAGCATGCATGCTATGTTGGCAGGAAACTAATACCATGTAGTTTTCAAAGAAACTAATAACAAAATGATTTCCGACAAAAGCAATTATTAATGATTAAAGGGTTGTAGCTTTATATACACATCCATGTTCATCACTGGAACAATTCAAGGCAGAATAGACAGATTTATGTCATTGTTTTCCTATCGAAAGGTTTTTCTCTGAATAAATACATCCATGTGAAGAACTGAAGCTGCTGGTTATGAATACATCTATGTTAGCTGAAGCTGGTGGTTATAAAATTCCGGTGTGGAATATTTATTTACCTTCGCCGATGTGGTTGAGCCTTAATCATTCAGAGTTTCACACACGGTGAAATGAGCACTTGTAACCTGGTAACATCCATTATGACCAAGAAGGGTGCTTGCTTACGGGGTGTAGTATAGGAAGACGCTCCATCCATCGACAATAACATCATAGATAATTATGGAAGCCATGACGAAGAAGGACACAAGGCAAAAAGCCAGGAGGCAGACGGGATGGATCTGCTTAAGGCAGGGCTTCCAGCAGTCGTCAACCCGTGGCCGCGCTTCCTCTGCGTCGTCGTCATTGCCGGCCGGCGAACTGGCGCCCTCGTACTTCCAGATCAAGAAGCACGCCAGGGCCATGCATGAGTAGACCCAGGTGGCGCAGAGGAAGAACTTCCAGTTGAGCCAGTAGCTGAGGTCGGTGCTGTCTGTGAGCATGGCTGTATACCAACAATGCCGCAGTGCTCGACGACCCTGATATCAGATTCATAACGCATTTTTATCAGCCTGGCAGTCAAGTCGCTCTTCTATTACAGAATTCGCTAGCATATACTTGTGCCCACAAAAAAGAATAAGAAAATTTCGTCCATCCCGTCGTTGCCCATGAAGAGAGAAGAGATATCACTACTCAATTTCCTAATTGCTGAATAGTGAAAGACAAAGGGATGGTAATACTCAGGTGGTGTCCTGCGCCCTGGTACCCCTACGGAAAAGACAAATCTTTGCGCCATGATTCCCATGATCCAGTCAACGCCCGCAAACAGAACATATCAAGCAGCCTGCGCAGAGGATACCAGGAAGAGGAAGACGAAGACTTGGGATTACCTGGTGATTCGTCACTCGAATCGCAGACGGGAAAGATCAGGCGCCGCGGGGTCGAACTGTACCTCCATGGTGCGGAGGTAGGTGTAGATGTCGGAGGCGTAGGACCCGCAGAGATGGGAGTTGCCGCAGCAGGGGGCCTCCTCCTCCGCGGAGGCGGGCGGCGAGGTGGACGCGCACCTGCTCCCGTCCGCGAGCTCCTCCTCCTCATCCGCATCTGAGGGCCTGGCGGGCTTCGGGGCTTGACGTGGTGGTGGTGCGGCGACGGGCGGAGGACGGCGTCGGCGTTGGTGGGGAGCTCGCTGAGCGCCACGCGCTTCCGCTTGGGCGCGCCGGCGGATCCCGCGGAGCAGGAGGCGGCGCGCTTGGCAGCGACGCAGGTGAGGCAGGCCCCGAGCGGTAGGGTACGCGGACGTGGGGCGGGGACTGGCAGGAAAATTCTCTGCCCGGTCGACAGGATTCATCTGAGCCGTTCTTTGGTCAGATCTGATCTGTGTCGTTTGATCTGTTTTCGTGGGTTGGATCTGATGGTCCAGATCCATTAGGTACACTTTGTCTGGGTGGCTGTAGCGAAACAAAAGTTGACTCTTTTATAAGTAGTAGAGAAGTAGAGAAAAAACCAATCCACATGAAAGCTTTCCATGTTAAATGATTGCATTTTTTCTATCTTCTTTGATTTTCTCATGAAGAGATCAAAATCACGAGCACATCTATTCATAGCAAGGACTTGGATCTTTCAACACCATCTCTGGATATTGCATAAAATTCTACTTGGCCGGTAACTTGATTATTATTGTGGACTTTTATGATGAAACTATAACACACTTGTCGAGTCACTTTTACAAAAAAAAGGATGCGAGAGTTGCCTTCAGAAAAGCATGTGTGCAAAGACACTTGGGATCCATATATGTTACAAATTAGGAATATATGTTACTCTTTGCTAACTACATTTCCGATGGTTCTCAACTAACTGTAGGAATACCGCTCATACACGTCAATAACCATTCATATCACGGCAACAAAGGCCACGCGGTACAAACACACTTATCTTGAGCAATGACTTGCTGTTCTCAGGATCCTTCAAATCAGTTGCACTTGCATACCCGCACAGACTAAAAATTCGCATCCTTTGCTCATTGCTAATTCTCGCTACTGCCGCATGACCTACAGCTGGGACCTGGTACTGTCAGGTTCAGATTCCAGATACTCATCCCACTGTCCAACAAAAGATGTCATACTTTATATCAAATTTGAATGTATCTATACACTAAATCATGTCTAGATACATCTAATTTTTTATCAAGTTGAGACATCTTTTGTTGGACGGAGGGAGTACATCCCATTCTTAATCAGGATCCATTGGTATCACTTAGGGACAAGCACCTCTCCTCCATGCACATACCTATTCGCAGCGGAAATACACTCACAAGCTTTACATGGATGGAGCAAGCTATTTATGGGTAAGGGCACCTCCAACGGGCCTCCGCATACGGACAGGGCGTGTCCATTTCTGTCCTTCCGGACAGATGACCCTCTCCAACGGCCCAGCGCATAGGGACAACTGTCCGCGCGGACAGGTTTTCGGCCCCAAACCTGGCCCAAGTTTGGTCCAGATTTGGGGAAGAAAACGGACAGCCTCTTGTCCGCCCTTGTCCGCGCCTGGCCCAGTTGGCAGCCAAACGAACCCCACTTCTCCTCCTTCCTTCGGCCGCCTCGATCGCATCGGCCGCCGCTAGGTCCGCAGCGGCCGCCGCCCCTTTCTCTTCGGCCTCTTCGACCGCGACAGTCCAGCCATGCCCCGCCCTCGCCGCCGTCCGCCGCCACCGCTACTTGCCGGGTCGTTCGGCCGTTGGACTGGAGGCGGCCGCGAGGTCCACTGCCCCGAAGGTGTTTGACGGAAGGTTTGTGAGACTCAACCCATCTTTTTTTGGTTCACAAGTGATGTAATTTTATTCTAACTTGTGTGTTTTGCTTAGATGGACAGTGATGATGAGTTCTTCTATAAGACCTTCATCGATACATCGGATGAAGAATCGGATGACGGTTCCGAAATTACGATGGTCGTGACCACGCTCGTCCACAACTTCAACCAGACCGAGTGGCCTCGGCATGTTGGCTCGGTTGTTGGAAGTGCTCCTGCCTTGGATCGTGATCGGGAACAATGGCACTACCAACTTTGGAAGGACTATTTCCATCCCGTGAAGCCAACATATCCGGATCACAAATTCCGTCGCCGTTTTCGGATGGGACGAAGCTTGTTCATGCATATACTTGAAGGGGTGAGGGCATATGATGTGTACTTCGTCGCCAGACCCGATGCTACTGGTACGTATGGTTTCTCATCTTATCAGAAGTGCACGGCAGCTATACGCATGCTTGCATATGGAGTAGCCGGTGATCTGGTAGATGAATATTTGCGCATGAGTGAGTCCACTTGCCTAGAGTCCATGTACAAGTTCTGTGAGGCTATTGTTCAGGTGTTCGGTCCCGAGTACTTGAGGGAGCCGAATTTGGAAGACACTGCCCGTCTTCTGAACATGAACTCGAGCAGAGGCTTCCCTGCCATGCTTGGGTGCATAGATTGTATGCATTGGGAGTGGATGAACTGTCCTTTTGCTTGGCAAGGACAGTACCAGGGACACGTTAGAGTGCACAGTCATACTTGAGGCTGTTGCATCGAAAGATCTATGGATTTGTCACTCCTTCTTTGGCATGTCGGGCTCTCACAACGATATCAACGTTCTTCAGAGATCACCGGTGTTTGATAGGTTGGCCGAGGGCAATGCACCGGTGATCAACTTTGAGGTTAATGGAAATGCATATGATAAGGGGTAGTACCTTGCTGATGGTATATACCCTTCCTGTCTTTGTCAAGACCATTCGCATGCCTGGAAATGAGAAAGCTCGCAAGTTTGCTCAACAACAAGAAGCTTGCCGGAAGGATGTCAAGCGAGCATTTGGTGTGCTCCAATCTAGGTTTGCTATTGTTTGGCACCCGGCAAGAACATGGAGCAAGGAGGTCAAGTGGGAGGTGATGACTGCTTGCGTGATCATGCACAACTATACCTGGCCATCGGGCCGGCCCGGCACGGCACGGCACGCCTCGCCTGAGGCACGGCCCGATAGAGGCCCGGCACGACAGGCACGTTAGGCTAACGGGCCGTGCTCGGGCCGGCCCGCGTGCCTCGCCTCGCCTTCCGGCACGGCACGGGCGGCACGGTTGGAGCACGGCGGCCCGGCACGGCCCGCTGGGCACGGTAGGCACGTTTTTTCCATTTTTCGATTTTTACTCTGTTTTTATTCTGTTTTATGTTGTTTTAATCCTGTTTTATGATGTTTTATGTTGTTTTATGTTGTTTTTATCCTGTTTTATGATGTTTTATGTTGTTTTATGATGTTTTATGTTATTTATGATGTTTTATCTTTCTTATAGTATAAAGATACAAGACAAAGTTTGATATGATCATAATAATTTTATTTAGCTAGCAAGCCGCCTCATGAAAACCTTCCAGTTCCCTCAGGTACCCTGGTAAGGAAAGAGTGCGTCTGAAACTTGCTGCTCTCCTACTTAATTGTTCCATATTACAGACCGAGTTCAAATTACAAGAATAAAAAGAAAACTACAAAGAGGATAAAAAAACTATTCTTCTTCATTGCCTTGGATATGAAAGCTCTCCATCGCAGCCAACAACTCGGGGTCCTCCGGCATGTGTTGGGATCTCCGCTTCGCCCGCTCGCGATCTTTCACCGTCATTAAACTCTTGACCATTGAAGGGTGGAGACTTGCTCTTCTTGGCTCGAGTACTCTTCCACTTAGACTAAAAGTTCCCTCCGACGATGTGGTTGATACGGGGACAGTTAACACATCCCGTGCAAGTATGGAAAGCACCGGATAGGTACTTCTATGATCCAACCACCATTGCAAGATGTTGAACTCTTCTTCTTCGTCGTCGTGGGGGAGCACCTGGTCATTGAGGTAAATACCTAACTCGCTGCGTCGAGGAGCAGCGGTGCTTGCACTTGAGCCGGAGTTGCTGCTGAAGAGCTTGAAGATTGTTTTCTTCTTTCCGGGTTGTGTAGCTGATGGAGGACGGGGCGGACGAACTGTCGCTGCATACTTATTCTCGTACTTCAAGTACAGATCAGTGAGTTTGCCCTTAACATTGTATTGATACGAAGCATAGTCTACCTCTAAGGCGGATGTTAATAAAGAAAGAGCATAGCCTAATCCCTCAAGTTTAGCCCTTGTGTCCAAAATGAATGCAAATGCATACAAATCAGGGATTTCTTTCCAATATTTTAAAAACTTTTCTTTCATTTTCTTTCCAACGTGCCGTAAACGGGCCGGCGGGTCGCTACCGTGCCAAACGGGCCGCTCACGGCGTGCCGTTTCCGCGCCGGCACGCCCGACAACGGCCCGGCAGCCCGACAGCGGCCCGTTACGGCTCGCGTGCCCGCTCCAGCCCGCCGTGCCCGCGTGCCCGCCGCGTGCCCGCCGCCGTGTCCGCTCCAGCCTGCGTGCCCGCTCCCGTGCCGTCGGGCCGTGCCGTGCCTGACGGGCCACGGGCCGGCACGAAAGCTGCCGTGCCGTGCCGGGCCGGCCCGCGTGCCTGGCCTCGGTGTAGGGCACGGGCCCGTGGCGTGCCGGGCCGTGGCACGGCACGGTAAGACACGTGCCGGGCCGTGCTCGGGCCGGGCCGAAAAGACCATGCCCCGGGCTGGCCCGTTAAGCACGGCCCGGTTGGCCGGCTATATGCACAACATGATTATCGAGAATGAACGGGATGATGCGAGGATATTTGATCAAGGCTGGGAATTTGAGAGTGAGTTGGTTACGTCTACACCTGGACCGGTGACATATGAGCAGTACACAGACGTGTATGCGG
The DNA here is from genome assembly GCA_026929855.1 of Poa annua. Taxonomy (NCBI): domain Eukaryota; kingdom Viridiplantae; phylum Streptophyta; class Magnoliopsida; order Poales; family Poaceae; genus Poa; species Poa annua. Next base: position 61,674,344 of record CM049438.1, on the reverse strand, counting down.
AGATGCGTGACAGGCCACTGCATGAACGTCTGCAGAATGATCTGATAGAGCACCTATGGACTCATTTCGGAAACCAGTAGTGCTACATTTTTTTTTTATTTCTATTCGAACATTGTTGTAATAAATGAATAATTTTTCTGCGTGTTATATTTTCTATCCAAACTTTGCTGAAATGAATGAAATTGCTATGCCTACAATTTTATGCGGCCGGCCGTTGGGGGCACCTCCACCGCAAAACGGACGAAGGCCCGAAATCTGTCCGTTGTCCGTCCAAAGCGGACCGAATCGGTCCGGAATACCTGTCCGTATGCGGAGTCCCGTTGGAGGTGCCTAAGGTGTGTCTCTAGTGCTATGTGGAGTTAGGATTCAACAGATATATGTAGTACGTAAAAGTACTGGAAGGTGAAGTACCCCATGCCGAGAAAAATAAAGTAAAAAGAGTGGCATAAAAGACAGTGTTGAGTATTCCCTCTTTTTCCCAACTGAGAAGAGTGTTTTCTTCAAACCTTTTGGTACAGTACTATTTATTTATTTTATGTTTTGATGTTTCTTACTGAGAGGGGCCTACAATTGCTTCCGTGAATGCTATCACGACATATGGCCGACCACTGTACTAACTGCTAAGACGATTACATCAGTGGCGGATCTAGCTAGCTAGGTTCATAATATTTGGGGTGGCGAAATTTACATGAACAATACAACTTCAAATTCTGTGAATATTAAAATATAAATATTATATTGTCGCTTAAGTATTTTCACAATTCGATAAATAGTGTTAAAACTTTGCTTTAAACTATCAAAGAACAAGTGCAATCTAAATGGTGTAAACAATTTTGCATTTTCTGATAATCTATGTGAAGTTGTAACCTGAAATTCAAGCCTTAGGCTATGGTCCATAGAACGGGAACTTAAAGTTGTTGTCCAGACCATAAAGCTGCGTCAACTGAATCATACGTATATCTGGTTCATTCATTTAAACAAGTTAAGAGTGAAAGAATTAGCCGAACATGTGTCCTTCATGACCACAGAGCGGTCAAGTCATCTTTTTTTTTTTTGAAATTACCGCAGGAGAGCTGCTTATATCCATTTCACCGGAGGAAGAATTTTACATGGTTTTGAGAGGAAAACAAGAAATGCTTTCTAGAACGGAAGAAGCGAAATTTCTTTCTTCTATGCTCATTCTAGTCTTCTAGAGACATGTAACATGGCTCTAGGTGAAGACTAATGGCTCTTTGATTTTAAGGAGAGGACTCACTCCTATAGGAAATTTTCATATCTTACTTGTTTGATTTGTAGGATTAAATCATATAGGAATTTTTGTTAAGAAATTATTTGTACTACTTTCCACATGAAAATATGAGCTCTTTTACGGTGATTGAGACAATACCCGTGGTACTGTCAGTACCGGTGGTTATAATTTTTATTAGCTATTGATTAACACATAATTTATGTTAGCCGTTGATTAAAAGTTGATATAGTCCTTAGAAAAAGATTAAACTTATTTATCTTTTATGAAAAGGTAGACTTGAGGACGTGCATGGCGGTGCGCGTTGTGTAATGGAGTGAAGCTCGTTCGTACTCTCTATTTATTAGAGCTAGCGATGAAATGCGGGCGTCTGCAGCTACCGAATGACCTGCCGCCTCCCTCGGCGCGGACTTACTCATAACGAGACCATGGCTCGTGGCACTTTGCAATCATTGTCATAGAGAAAACAATTTTCTTAAAGAAAGTTCGCGTATATTTTGAAACTCTAGTTATCATGGCAAGAGCTACCTTCGAGGTAGAAATGGTGTGGAATGGGTATGCGGCGCGTATGCCATGACGTTGCCGCGCGTGCTGAAAGCTAGGGCGTGGTCTGTTGCATGCCGGTGGCGTTCCCAGCGCGTCGCTGCATTTCTGATCAAACTCTCGCGCCACTGTGTGTCAAACCTGGTTGCTACAAGGACTATAGGGTCAAATAGTATTGGGAGGTAAGATATTGATGTATTTTCTTCAAAAATATTACTGCATGCAATGTGTTCGATAGAAGGACAAGGGTCATTCAAGGACATGGGATGCGCCTGGGTCATGCCTTAGCCGTGTCGTGTGCAAGTACGCGTCACAACGGCGCGTCAATCTGTCAAACCTACAGTCATTTCCTTGATACTCCCTCCGTTCCAAATTAATTGAATTGTATTTGCCCACATGATATACACACATGTGGGCAAATACAAGTCAATTAATTTGGAACGGAGGGAGTACGTCGTACGTGCATGCAAGGTTTTCCCCGGCAAGGATGCACATTGAGGTCAGCGATATGTCATGCTGAGATTTGTCTCAACTATGTTCTGCTCGTTGTGTTGCTTGATACCGTGTTACGTCCTACTCGTTGTGTTGGCTGATGCCGTGTGTGTTAATGCTAAATGGAATGCTGATAATGGTGTGATTCTGCACGTGTTTGCAGGGTGGAGGTGGAGCTAGAGCTTCATTTGTCACCGCAAGACATTATTTGTTTTAGCCGTTGATTAAAATTATCCCGTGCCCACGATGCGTCCACCTTGGCTCTCTCGAATCAGTGGGATTTTGATTTTCGGCCTAATTAAGCAGCCAACTCAGCGAGTTGGGCAGCCGCCGCTATACTGTGTGTTTGGTTCAGGGGATAGGTTTTGTGGTTGAGGGTACCCCAACCAGCTGGTTAGGGATAACCACTTTTTTTGTTTGGTTAGGTTGGATGAGAGGTGGTTAGTGGTGGCCATTTTTTTGTTTGGTTGAAAGGATGGTGAGTGGATGAGTGGTGGTGGTGACCTTTTTAATTTAAATGGTGAGATTACCCTATTATAGACATGAACTAATCTGATAAATTGTAATCGTAATCTTTGGAAAGAAATTCTAAAAAATTCTGGTGAAGTAATTATGATTATTTGATAGCTGATACCATCGCCAATCCCTTCCCTCAATTGAAAAGATAAAAAAAATCAAGAGAGCACAAGCTAGCTAGCTGAAGGCGAGAGAAATCTTGCTAGGCTCGTCCATGCAATCGACGATTCGTCAAGCAACTACACGGCGCCGATCTACCATCGCTGCGCTGGCCCTGCTGCCCTTGCTCCGAGAGCTACCGGTCTACAATTTGCCGTCGGCCGCTTCGTTGTCCATGCTCCCACGCTCTCGATTTGGCCGCCGCTCTCCGGCCGCTCTCGATCTGGCCGCCGCCGATCTGCAACCGTTGTCGCCAGCTCCGGTGCCCATCCTCCGGCCGCCGTCAATCTGCGATTCGTCAGCTCCGCTCTTGGTCCGGACGGACCTGTCATCTGTGGGCTCCGTTGCCCTTTCTCCGGCCGTCGTTGACCTCCGGTCTGCCGCCGCAGCCATACCATGAGACTCAAGACGAGAGGATGAGATTCTGGCAGATGTGATCTGTTTCGGCGAGGTAACGAGGAGAAAAACGTTTGGGTGAGGCTAGCACGAGAGAAGAAATGTGGTTGGCGTCGTCCGCCACATTTTGCCGGATGTGCTCAACCAATTTTTCGGTGGAATATTCCCTAAATCTGGTTACCCCTATCCAGCCTCTTCTCTAAACCAAACAAATGGCAGCCACCAAAAAAATGGCTACCACTACCACTTGAGGGATACCCCCTCAACCAAACACACCCTAAATACCACCGTCAGCCACTCGACGGCCAAACCTTCGGGTCCACGAGACGACGACGCCAGCTTCCCGACGACGACGTGTCTTCAAGACCGCTGCCCGCACCCCATCTCCGTCGACACACCAACCGTCCCATCTCCGGTCCACAATCAGGCATGCTGCACCACGAAGCCCCCTCCCGAAGCTCAAAGACTGCGATTCGAGCGCCGCCTTGACGCCATAATCAGCAGCCTGACACACCGCCGCCAAGATAACACCCTCTGCTAACTCCCCTCCGTCCTCTCCTCTGCAGCCTGCAAGCTTGCGCGGCGCGCGTGGTCTCTCTGCGTGCGCTTGTCTGATGTGCTGCAGTGCGAGCGCTGCTGTCGAATGCTCTGTGTGCGAGTGCTGTTTTTTCGTGTGCTCTGCATGTGTTGCTGGAGGAGATTATGGTGAGAAAATGACAAGTTTATGCTTTAAAATAATTTTAAAACAATTATAGATAAATGTCCCCACCTATTTTTGGTATCGGTCCCATGTAAATTCAGTACGGGTCTCACACAATTTTTGGTATCGCGGTACCGTTTGGTATTGTTAGTTTGGTACCACTTATGCTAATACTGATGGATCGGGCTGAATGAGTTGTTATTAAAAATGTCAGCCACGTAAAACCAAAAATTGGATTTTTTTTTGTCCCTTCTTACTTCGATTTCATGGTCGATCGATTGGGTAGAGAGTGTTCTGTTTGCGTAGAAATCAGTCTGGGTTCATTTTGCACGTAATATAAAAAATTACTTGGTTCGATTGATGTCTTTTTTGATAAAATTTATGGCTTTCTATACACAAGCTCTAGTACAGTTTGGCTTGCACTGTAGGTGCCGTAGCACACTTGCATCCGGCACAGAGATAGATATACACTCTGCATTGCTTGCCAGGTCCAATTTGCTAACCTAATGCATGCACAAGAATTGATCTATGCATCTTAGCACATCTGCATCCGGTCACTGACATAGATATGCACTTTGTTTTGCTTGTCAGATACAATTTGCTAACCCAATTTATGCACAAGAATCATTTTTCATTGTCGATAATCTTTTTGTGTAATTCCTGCTAACTTGTCTGCTAGCCCAATTTATTTCAATTTTTTGCTGATTGTACGTACACTGGCGCAACCAGTCTACCAAGCCAAAGGGGTTGGTGCATGGACCATCTAAAATTTCATCATTGTCTTATTCAACGCAATGTTTTGAGTGCTCTTTGTCATCCCCTCCAAGCCCTGCACTGTTCTTACGCTCACTGTCAACTGCGTGTCAACTGCGTCGTAATCACATCATATATCGTCTACATCATCGTATACCTAAAGTACGTCGTCAACGAAAACTTCATCCACTTCAGATGTATCGTGATGATCTCGACGCTGATCGATGTGGTTGTTCTCGTCATCGCTGCCCCGCTCGTGTTCATGACGGACCCATGGAGAGTCAAGGGCCTCGGTGTCATAGCGTCCTCTTTTGCCACCTTCATCACTTTTGTCTGCGGCATCATTGATGTGGTGAGAACTTATCCAAAGGATCCTACTTCCTTTGAATGAATATGGTGAACTTCCCCTGTTTGCTTATCGAACATTTTCTTGTTGGACATGCTATGTGCTTATGGTCCGGACTCACAGGTCGGGCATTGACATTTATCAGCTTGCTTTCAATTTCATCGGTGCATCCATTTGGGCAGGGTATGGCTTTCTGCAGGGCCGGTCCAAAAGGGCGAGTTAATTAATAGATATAATTATATCAAACTCTTTTATTTTAATATAACATAGTTTTATTATATATTACAATCATATAGTATATATGTTCTCTTTTTTGACACATATTATATCTTCTTAATATGTAGTCATAATTAACTTAACTAAATATAAATCTGATGTGTATCTTCGTGTATTGTAATGTACATCAAATATAAATCTACATAAATTAAAAAATAAAAATAATTGTACGCCTTCTCATTTTTTGATGTGCAATAAATAATTAATTATCTTGACATATATATTGACTATACCCTAAAAAATATCTTAATATTGGCTTGTACAGTATCAACTTATAAGCAAATTTATAGAAAATTCTAGAGTATATAGCTTGACTTTGTCTAATAAGTTGCATTGTGTTTAATAACAATCGAACAACACATGCATTTTATGTACTTGATATTAAAATATAAACACTTAAACTAACCCCACCAATGATCAATCTTTTTAATAGATTTCACAACTTTTGCATTCATACGATTTGATCTATTAGGCTAATCGAAATGTGTTTGCTATATTTAGTTCACACAACTTCTCATGTAACTTATTTAAATAGAAAGTTGTGCATAATATTAAACTGAAAAAATAGTTATCATAGCTTTACTACAATCAGTTGGGTTCTCACTGAAGAGAAACTAACAGACTAATTAAACTTGTCAATTCCAACCATATTGTATTTTCCACAGAAAGATTTCCTACGCGCTACACGGTTTGTTTTCACACATGGCTTCTTATTAAGACTTCCTCCTACTAAGTAAATAATTTTTTATATGAATTAATACTTTTTTAGGATATAACCGATAAATATATGATGATTGTGAGAATACTCTATTATTTGGAGTCCGATACTCTCGAGTAACGTCGTGGTTGTCATGTTTCCCCGATGTCTTCATTAGCCTCTCGACATGACCTTGTTGATGACATTGTCAGGTCGGAACGAGTGCCACCCACCGTGGTAGTCACGCGTGCCAATCATTTTGTCACTGAATTGTTGGCTGCACAATAAAATGTTTGTATGCTACGTCACTTAGTGCTAGCTACATCATCTGTTGGCTAGTCATCACTGTCGTTGGCATTAAAATGCTCATCTTTTTCAATGTGTATCACCCGAGACGTTGCAGCAACGACACTCAGTGATCTAAACAATAAGCTCTCTCCGATCGTGGGCTTTGCCCTAGCTGACTTTTATCTCTAATTTTTTTTCCTTGATTGTATGAGTGAATGGATGTATTAATTTGGTTGGGACCTTATCATTCGGAGGCCTATGGCGGTCGCCCACTGCCCCGCCGTCTAGGCCGGCCCTGGCTCTCTGTTTCACCCCATCAATAAGTACGTGGTGGTAAGCAACACATCTATGTCTTCTCTCTGTGTATTACTTCCATGCATTGTTCTCATGGTTTTCATGTAACAGAAACCAAACTCAACCAGTGTAGGAGTTATCACGATTCAGATAGACTTCCATTCCGTGCAGCGCTGCTGTTGAACTAATATGCACATGACGACTTTGCCACTCTTTGTGCTTACGGAGTTGAGCAGCAATACCAATTTACAGACAAAAGTTCGTCCATGTTAACTTGAGGTTGCGCGTTTATTTTTCTTAAGGCGTCCCATGCTTGATGTCATGAGGCTGCAAAGTTTCAAAATACTCCCTACGGTTTCTTAATATAAAGTGTCTAAGGTTTTGACACGAATATTAAAACGATAATATTTTCTATGCGGTGGATTAATTTTGTACTTAAAAAAATTGAGAGAGAAAAGTCTCTATTAGCCACAAACTAAAAAATAATATGTCAAATTCCTCCGTTCCAGATTGCGACTCGTTTTTTTATGGACAAAATCGTCTAAAAATCGCACAACACCTTATATTTTGAAAAAAAATGTCAAAAGTTTAGTCGCCTTATATCATGGAACGGAGAGGGTAGAATGGAAGATACATTTCTAAACAACAATATATCAAGGCACCCAAAGTACTTGTTCTTATAAAGTTCTTTTTCATCCCAATGAAACGAAACTGGGTTATTTTATTCTTTCATAATTGATTGTTATTCTATTCTTTCATAATTGATTATATACACAGTTTGGCTAGCAAATCTACAAGTGGCACTGGTCAAAAGAAACTTAATCAGTTCTAGGAAGGGAATACGACACACCGACTCCAGGCGGGAGCCGAGTCAGAATCGGCTGCAAGCTGCGCACGCTGCGGACGGATCGAGGAGGCGAATTCACCTCTGGGTCCTTCACGACATACTGCGCCGAGACCTGACGGCTCCATACTCCCCGCAGCAGAACGACGTCGTGGAGCGACGCATCGAGATGATTGTGGGTATGGTCCGCAGTCCGCTGAAGTCCAATAGAGTCCCCGGAGAGTTCTATGGTGAGGCACTGTCAACGGCCGTGTTCATATTGAACAGGTCGTTGACCAAGAGCGTGGACGGCAAGACGTTGTCTGAGGCCTGGCATGGCCGCAAGCCGAATGTGAGCTTCTTGTGCACGTTTCGGGTGCGTGGTTCACGTTCGGGAGACGCGACTCGGGGTGAAGAAGCTTGATGACTGGAGCAGGCTGATGATCTTCGTCGGGTACCAACCTGGGACAAAGGGTTATCGGGCCTACGACCCGGAGACCAACCGGGTGTGCATCACACACGACGTCGTGTTCGACGAGAACGCGTGCTGGGACTTGTCGGGGATGTAATCCCCGGTACCCTAAAGTTATGGTGTTGTCATGCTTATGTTCGAATAAAGAGACGCTACTCGGGCCGACATAAGCATTCTCCCGGCAAGACTGAGCTGGGGATGGGCCGACTTTATGGATAACCCGGGTGGACCGAGGTAGGCAGCAGAGGGGCACGATGCCTTTGGACTTTGGACCGTCCGAATTATCTCGAACTTCGACCTTCACCTCACCGACACCACCAAGCCGTCTTCAACCTCGCCCCCGCCTCCAGCTCGCCCGCACCATCGTCGACCTCGGCCTCGCCCCGGCAGTCCCGGCTTCCCCGACATGGCGGCACTCCCGGCTTCCCCGACTTGGCGTCACTCCCGGCTTCCCCGACATGGCGTCACCCCGACTTCCCCGACCGGTACGGATGATTCTGAAGACAGGCGCAAGCAGACAGGACAAGGACGCCCGCCGCACGGGTTCTGCCTGCCCTGAGTGTGACCAGGCATGGCTACAGTGCCGATGATGTGAGTAGAGTACACTGCATAGTGCAGTGAACAGTGCTGACAAGACCCCAGTAGTCAAATCAGCAATAGTGCATAGTTGTCTTTGTCTCCTTGTCCCCTCATGTGTCCCCTGGGCTCCTATATAAAGGGCACCAGGGGGAGAGGGAGAGAGACACACACACGGCCACGGCTTGCTCATTTGCCCCTTGGGCTCTTTCCTCCCCAAGTCCTCCTAGAGGCATTCCTCGCCCAGCTCATGGAGCACTTTGTTCCACGCATATACGGAGAGAAGAAATACACCGGTAGGCTAGATGCTGCAGTAGGGGTTTTATCTCCTCACGAGAGCCCCGAAGCAGGGTAAATCCCCGTGTTGATCCTTTCTTTCGTGTGTGCTTCTTAGCGCGCTATCCCTCCCCGAATCCTCTACCGTCCATCCGGCCCCACAAATTAGTCTACCCGTAGGCATCTGTCTGTTCATCACGACGACAGTTGGCGCCCACCGTGGGGCTGACAGTGGCGCTTGCTGGACTAAATTTGGACGGGACCTTCTTCATCAACTCGGGGACTCGACATCGCCATTGTCCTCGCACTCCAACTCGCCGTCGCAAGCAGAGGCCGACGCAGCCGGTATCGGCGCTCGTCTCCGACAGATCCCGGCTAACTCCCCGACAGTTGCCCGGGTCGTATCGACTCGTTCGATCCGCGCAACACCAGCCAGGCTCCGAGCAAGATGTCTTGACCCGGGGACTGGCTCACCGGTCAGTTATGCTTTTCATCCTAAGTCGGTAGAACAACTCAGGATTTAATTTATCTGTATGCATGTGGTTTATGTCTGTTTATTCCGAATTATTCCTATGTCGGTACTTCGAGGTGAACTCGGGGATTGCCCTGTTATTTATATGCATGCCTGCTGTTTATATCGTTTGTATGTCGGCAATCCGAGATAAACTCGGGGACTGCCTTGCCTATCTGCATGTATGTTGGTGTTTATGTTGTCCGTATACCGAATTGCTTTCAACCTTGTTTCAAAGTTCAAGTAATGTATGCTATCTGAGATGACCTTGTGACTCGACTGACGAACGCCTAGAATGGTAGTCAAGAGCATAGGTTGTGGAGTGTGGTAAACATGAAAACATACTCGGGAACTCGGTCTAAAAAGTAATTCAGTATATGCTATCTGTGTGTTTTCCCCAGAGCAAGATGTCTTGACCCGGGGACTGGCCCGCCAGTGCATTTTGTTCTTTCTGCTAGATCTCTAATATAACTCGGGGACTCGGTGAAGCCGAGTCCGCATCCCAATGCCTAGCTCGGCAGCTCGTCGTAATTTCTGTCTCGAGTAATTTCTGTCTCGAGTTGAATTTAGTTTGACTTGTTAAATAGAGTTATCACTCCTGTAAAATATCATTATATATATGCCTGAACTAACGTTGAAAGGTGATGTCGGTTTTACCGAGAGAGTATTCATCTCAAAGGTCTTGATCATATCGGTTATTATGTCGGTTATCTCGGATCCATCTTATAGTTATTATTGTCTCAGTGTATATCACGGATAGTCTTTGGTATCGGCTTGCCGAGTTATAATGGCATATCATACCAAGTTGTTGCTTATGTCGGTTCACCACTGTATCACGTCATCCTTCCATATCCCAGATCACCTTTTATGTCGGTTCGCCACTGTATCACGGCATCCTTCCTTATCCCATATCACCGTTCATGTCGGTTCGCCACTGTATCACGGCATCCTTCCATAACCCAGATCGCCGTTTATTTCGGTTTGCCACAGTATCACGACATCTTTCCATATCTCAGATCATCGTTTGTGTTGGTTTGTCAAAGGCAACGTGTGTGATATGCCCAGAGTGGCCGAGATACCCTTATGTCAAACCAGCAGTGGCTGGAGACATCTATGTCGGTAAGTGCCTAGAGTGGCTACCGGACATCCGAGACACCCGAGATACCCTTATGTCAAACCAGCAGTGGTTGGAGACATCTATGTCGGTAAGTGCCCAGAGTGGCTACCGGACATCCGAGACACCCGAGGTACCCTTATGTCAAACCAGCAGTGGCTGGAGACATCTATGTCGGTAAGTGCCTAGAGTGGCTACCGGACATCCGAGACACCCGAGATACCCTTGTGTCAAACCAGCAGTGGCTGGAGACATCTATGTCGGTAAGTGCCCAGAGTGGCTACCGGACATCCGAGACACCCGAGGTACCCTTACGTCAAACCAGCAGTGGCTGAAGACATCTATGTCGGTGAAACGCCCAGAGTGGCTAAGGAACCGGCATATGATTGTATTTTTGCAGGTACAAGGAGGAGTACGTGAAGATGATGATGTTATTATTTTTCTAAGTCTGCGCGCGACTCTGCGAGTCCCCCGCAGCCTCGGGGACTAGTGTCGGGGATGTAATCCCCGGTACCCTAAAGTTATGGTGTTGTCATGCTTATGTTCGAATAAAGAGACGCTACTCGGGCCGACATAAGCATTCTCCCGGCCAGCCTAAGCTGGGGATGGGCCGACTTTATGGATAACCCGGGTGAACCGAGGTAGCCAGCAGAGGGGCACGATGCCTTTGGACTTTGGGCCGTCCGAATTATCTCCAACCTCGACCTTCACCTCACCGACACCACCAAGCCGTATTCAACCTCGCCCCCGCCTCCAGCTCGCCCACACCATCGTCGACCTCGGCCTCGCCCCGGTAGTCCCGGCTTCCCCGACATGGCACCACTCCCGGCTTCCCCGACTTGGCGGCACTCCCGGCTTCCCCGACATGGCGCCACTCCCGGCTTCCCTGACATGGCGGCACCCCGGCTTCCCCGACATGGCGGCACCCCGACTTCCCCGACCGGTACGGATGATTCTGAAGACAGGCGCAAGCAGACAGGACAAGGACGCCCGCCGCACGGGTTCTGCCTGCCCTGAGTGTGACCAGGCATGGCTACAGTGCCGATGATGTGACTAGAGTACACTGCATAGTGCAGTGAACAGTGCTGACAAGACCCCAGTAGTCAAATCAGCAATAGTGCATAGTTGTCTTTGTCTCCTTGTCCCCTCATGTGTCCCCTGGGCTCCTATATAAAGGGCACCAGGGGGAGAGGGAGAGAGACACACGGCCACGGCTTGCTCATTTGCCCCTTGGGCTCTTTCCTCCCCAAGTCCTCCTAGAGGCATTCCTCGCCCAGCTCATGGAGCACTTTGTTCCACGCATATACGAAGGGAAGAAATACACCGCTAGGCTAGATGCTGCAGTAGGGGTTTTATCTCCTCACGAGAGCCCCGAAGCAGGGTAAATCCCCGTGTTGATCCGTTCTTTCGTGTGTGCTTCTTAGCGCGCTATCCCTCCCCGAATCCTCTAGCGTCCATCCGGCCCCACAAATTAGCCTACCCGTAGGCATCTGTCTGTTCACCACGACGACAGGACTGGAGTTCGCCGGACACTCCGGTGAACACCTTCGGAGATGACTCCTTCACGGTCGAGAGCATGGTGTTCGAGCCGTAGTCGACTCCAGAAGATGGGAGTAAGGGTCCTGAAACCGACTCGCCGACTCCGGCTACCCCGACCCCAGAAGTCGGGAGTGATAGTCCAGTCGGCTCTCCGACTACACCGGCAATCCAACAGCTGAGTTGCCGACTCCGGCTGCCACTGGCGTCGAGTTCATTCACGCCACCATAGAAGTACGTAAGTATGCTTGATGCAGAAGACGACGCCGACCTCGAGCACCGGTTCCGCACACTGCAGGACGTGCTCGATGTGGGTTCGGCCGTGGAGCCGGACGAGGAGCTCTACTTCCTAGCCTTTTAAGAGGCCGGCTCGTTCGATGAGGCGAAATCGGACGTCAACTGGAGGCGTCCGATGCAGAAGGAGGTTCTGACCATCGAGTCCAACTCGATTTGGCGGCTCACCACCTTACCACCCGGCCACCGCGCGATCGGCCTGAAGTGCGTGTACAAGGTGAAGAGGGATGCGCACGGCGCAGTCCTTAAGCACAAGGCTCGCCTCGTGGCGAAGGGCTATGTGCAGCGGCACGGGGTCAACTACGACGAGGCCTTCCTCAACGGCGAGTTGGAGGAAGATGTGTACGTGCAGCAGCCATCCGGCTTCGCTACAAAGGGGGAGAAACACCTGGTGCTCTGACTCCACAAGACTTCATAATACTATAAGATGTTTTAGCTTTTTTCCACATTCACACGTGCACACGTGAATCTAGACACATTTTAGTGTATGTGTATACTTATTTTAGTGTGAATCTAAACAATATGCACGACAAATACAACATCTTATATTTGAAATTGAGGGAGTATATCTTTATAAAATTGATAGTTATTGATTTTTGTTATAAATTTATTCAAAATTGTTCTATAGTACATTGTTGCCTATAATGAATTACTCTCTCTGTCCAACAAAAGATGTCACACTTTGTATCAAATTTAGATGTATCTATACACTAAATCATGTCTAGATACATCCAATTTTTGATCAAGTTGAGACATCATTTGTTGAACGGAGGATACGGAGTATGTGGGAAGGGCGAAGAATTGCCAACGGTTGGTGTCTGAATTACACTTCCCGACGAAACATGAGAGACCCTGACGCAGTAGTTCAACCAGAAAAAGGAATACACACATGCGTCTAGAAGATGCACCCAATCGGGACGCAATTAAGCTCGTTAGGGCATGTACAATAGTGTTGAGTCAGCTGTCTGTAAGAAGTGCCACGTAGGAGTTTGAAGGATGTGGATGAAAGAGAAGGAAGAAAACCGTCGAGTCTGTCTGCACAAATACAGACGGTCTATTTCCGTGTAAATCGCCGCTCCCAGACAGTCTTTGTTCCCGTTGTAGAGACGTCGTCGCTATTCGACGGTTACATCCACATCGTGGGCAGAAGAATTCACATGCTCATTCTCGAGAAGCCACCGGCGATGGAGGCCGCTCGCCGCCGAGCATCCGAACACGGCTATCCTCCTGCTTGCTCCAAGGAGTGGCCTCCGTAGAGCGTACACGACAGCCATGCCGCTCAGCCATGCTGCCGCAATCTCCTCTTCGTCGCACCTGACCATCATTGAGGACTGAGAGTTTGATCAATGGACCCGTTCAGCAAATATGCATGGCAATTATGTTCCGTTCCTTGAGCTGTCAGGTAGCTCTACCAATGGGCATCGAATAGGTGAGCAAGTAGAAGAAGTAGGCACTAGGCAGCCCTGTAGATGCAGAGGAAGAGGGCAGGCAGCCGCTCGGTGAGCACGAGATAGCACAGATCGTCGTCAGTCGTCGGCGGCGCCTCTATCACCGGAGTACTTGCCCAGGAAGGGCGGCTAGCCGTTGGCAGAATGGCGAGGATGTGGGAGACGGCATCCTCGGTGGTGGCCGGCCGGTCGGACACGCCGTCAGGGACATAACATTGGCTTGACATAGCTCGATGCCTCAATTGCGGTGTTCGTGGCCGCTTATTCGTCGGCGCTCCAGACAATTCACTGTATGGGGTGTTTGTTGTGCCGTCTACACGTGACGTGGAACGGTCTTACAGACAGTCATCGTCTAAACTATTGTACATGCCCTTAAAACGGCCCATGGAAAGTGGCCGCGTCGCCTGCCCCCACCGGCGCTCGCCCAAGGCGCCGCGAGCACGTCACTTGATGCGGACGCGTGCCCCCCACCCGACCGCCGGATGAGAGCCAGGTCGCCATCCAACCCTCCGGCTCGAACCCGGACGCCTTCCCGTCCAGATCCACTCCGCCCGCCTCATCTTCCTCCGGCTCCCCCGTCTCTCCCTCCAGATCCCGCAACCCGCGAAACAAACCACACCCATTGGTCGCCTCGCCCATTGTTCCCCTCGCCTCTGCTCCCGAGGATTAGCTCTGTCCGTCGACATGGCCGCTGCTGCTGCTTCTTCGAAGAGGAGAGCCGCAGGTGGAGGAGGAGAAAAGAAGGATCTTTTCCATGTCGTGCACAAGGTGCCCGCCGGCGACAGCCCCTACGTCCGGGCCAAGCACCTCCAGGTTCAATCATCACCCTTCTCTCTTCTGCCCATGCAAGTTCTGCCTCTGCATCTTGTCGAGTGGATTGTACCCGTTGATATCATTGAAACTGGTCGCATGCATACTTGCCTTGATTGCGCGCCCGTGCCCCAATCATGGTAACGGCCAGCCTCAAAACGGCAAACCATGTCTCGTACGAGTTTCCAGCTCCGGCCTCCGGGATGATTCTCGTTCTTGGGGTGCTCTCTGCGCCAAATCTTATTTGCTAAAACAATCACTGTTCACCGAATCAGCAGTCACTGCGCTAAGGTTACCGCAAATGGGTGGTGGTCCATCGCGCGTGGTCAACGTGCGCGCGTGCGTGCTTAACGAATTGATTATGTTCTAAACTTGCATCAAATTAAGCTCAGTTACACTAACGCGCACAAATTCATGGTTAATACTACTACTTGAACAAGAATTTATTTTGGCCCGCCAGTTCTTCATGCAACATGTTTACATTGCGATTAACTTGTGGCAGACCACTTTATTTTGATTGATCAGCTGGTGGAGAAGGACTCGGAGGCGTCCATCGTGTGGTTCTGGAAGGCGATCAACTCCGGGGACAGGGTGGACAGCGCGCTCAAGGACATGGCCGTGGTCATGAAGCAGCAGGACCGCGCCGAGGAGGCCATCGAGGCCATCAGGTCCTTCCGGCACCTCTGCTCCAGGCAGGCCCAGGAGTCACTCGACAACCTCCTCATCGACCTCTACAAGAAATGCGGGAAGGTCGAGGAGCAGATCGAGCTGCTCAAACAGAAGCTCAAGATGATATGCCTCGGCGAGGCCTTCAACGGGAAGGTCACCAAGACGGCACGCTCACACGGCAAGAAGTTCCAGGTCTCCATCCAGCAGGAGATGTCCCGCATCCTGGTACGGGTTCCTGCCTGCTCCCATGTTGCTACTTGTTACTGGCTGCTAATTGGGCATGTCGCTGCAGTATTCAGTTACTCAAGTTGCTGAAACGCTCGTATTTTTGCAATTGCAGGGCAACCTTGGCTGGGCTTACATGCAGCAGAACAACTACGAAGCTGCTGAACTGGTGTACCGGAAGGCCCAAACCATCGTGCCCGATGCCAACAGGGCGTGCAACCTCGGGCTGTGCCTGATCAAACAGGCCAGGCATGAGGAGGCAATGCAAGTACTCGAGGATGTCCTGCTTCGTAGAATCTCTGGGTTGGACGATGACAAGGCGGTCTCCCGAGCTGAGCAGCTGATCCTTGAGCTTGGCCCGATGACCCAAGTTTCGTCGCCGTTCGATATTGGATTCAGTTTCACCGAAGAGATCGTCGAGAGACTAGACCTTGTGATGAATGAGTGGACGCCGTTCAGGTCGAGGAGGCTGCCCGTATTCGAGGAGCTAGACGCATTCAGGGACCAAATGGCTTGTTGATTCCTTGTTTGTTCAGTTTTGTAATCTTTTAAAGTGCATTCGCTTGAAGTAAATATAAGTTGATGTGGATAAACATAGGAGGTGTTGTGGAAGGATGATGCAGAGTGTGAATGAGAGATCTTGTAGATGATAGTTAGTATCATATTCATAAGATAGGGTTGATGCGAAGCGTTCCCTTGAGAACTAGTGTGGTTTTCCTGAGTGCTGTATAATGCAGAATTGGAGATGTTCTTGTATGTTTTGCCTTGCCAAGGAGACAATACAATTGCAAGTTGATTATTCACTTCCTGGCTCATTTTTCTGTGCTGAAGATTCAGACCGAAGTACAATATACAACAACTAGAATTTCATGCATTGTCGGAGCCAGCATGAGCTAGGACGGCATTAAATATGCACTGGCAATGTTGTTAAAACCTTGAAAGCAACTGACAGATACACATGTTACTGAATTCATGATCACAGGGCAGTATCAATCTTTCAATAAAGAACAGTGCGGTGTATATTTTTCAACAAAGAACAGGGCAGTATATATTTTTACAGTAAAAAAGAACAGGGCAGTATATACACAACAAAGATGGTAAAAACGCTACTGGAAGACCGTTCCAGTAATTATTGGCTGGATTACTGAAAGAAACTCAGGCATTATTCTGTTGAACACATTTCAGCATTGATCTTCCTAAGAAAAAGTAACTGACATTTCTGTCCATCTGCCAATTTCTGTTCAATCTACCTACTGTACATGACATTTTCCAGCACTGGAGAACAGAACAGAAGTAAGCTTCATCCTAGCTGACCGAATTTCCACAGCAGACAACAAGTATGTTCAGTTAAGTCCACTGAAGAAAATGCAGACACCAGAAAATGCATATCGGCACACTGAATTTCTTCCTACATTTGATGCCGGATCACTTCCATCGATCCATCCTAAACAAGGCTGTCTGCCACTGCAAATACAGAAGGATAAACCTGAATAAACTGTTCCACAGAATGAACGATACGGGATGAACAGAGGAAGTTCAGAAGCTGATCGAACAGGGGACCCTACCTATGGCGGATGACACCGGGACGAGGACGAACTCCATGTCGGCGTTGCCGGGAGGGAGGTCGAGGACTACGGGGAACAGCGGCCTGCGCAGGGCGGCGCTCCGGCGGCAGACGACGAAGTCCCCGCCGCGGCGGGTCTCCTCCTGCAGCCTGCGGTGCAGCGCCACGAGGCTCTGCTCGTTGAACGCGAAGTACTTCCAGGTCCCGTCGTCGAAGTCGTCCACGCCGCCGTCGTCCCTGGCGGTGTTGTAGAAGATCGTCCGCGGCGCCGGCTTCCACAGGGGCTCCTCCTCGGTCGACGGCTCCTCATCCTCCTCCTCCGCCTTCGCCTCCTCCTCAAGCAGCAGCTTCCCCTTCGATTCCTGCGCTCAGATAACAGAGCAAGCACGGCCAATCATTCATCACTGTCCTGTTGGCAAGTACGGCTGATGCAATCAACAGTAAACTTCCTTCCCCAAGAAGAATTCAGGACGAAACGATCAAGAAATCGGGAATAACAAGAACCCAAGAATTCAAAGAACAGGAGTCGTACCTTGGCGGAGTGGAAGTGGAACCTGGCCCTGGCGAAGACGCTGGACGCGGTGTCGGACTCCGACGCCGTGGCCTCCAGGCGGGCGTCGCAGGAATGGGCGCGGGGGATCGGCGCCGGCTCTGGCTCCGGCGGCGGCGGCGGCGGGAAGACGACGTGCTCTACCACCCAGGAGCTCTCCTCCGGGTCGGCGTCCAGGTCGACGGTGACGTCGTTGTCCTGCGGCGTGGGCCCGAACCTGGCGCGGAGGAGGCGGCCGTAGGGGCCCGAGAGCGTGAGGTGCTCCCCCTCCCGCAGCGGCGACCAGAGGAAGGCGTTGTCGTTGGGGCAGGACGGCGTGCCCTGCACCACCCTGCAGCTCGCCCTGGTGCCGCGGCCGCGGCTGCCGAGGACGTCGGCGGGGAGCTCGGTGGCGCCGAGGTAGAGGCCGCGCTGGCCCTGGAGGCGCACGTAGTCGTCGCCGGCCGCGAGCTCGACGGCCCAGACCGTGCCGCGGGAGTTGCGGCGGTAGCCGTGGGAGACGGCCTCGTCGTCGAGCGCGCAGAGGTACGTGCCCAGGTGGCTCCTGAGCCGCACGCAACGCGCGTCCTTGAAGGGCTCCATCGCTGCGCGCGCGGGTGGAGGGATCAAGAATCAAGAATCAAGAAACGGGACGGCGTTTCTTGGTCTGGAGGACGAAAGGGGGAAGCGGGGAAGGGGGTGGGAGACGGCGAGGGGGTTTGTTTGGGCGGGAGGAGGAAAGACGGTTGGGTTCTCTGTTGGTTTTGAGACCACCAAGGCAGCAACGGCAGGGTTTTTGGTACAGCTGTTTGATGAAAGATCGAACCTTCTTTTTTTTCATCTGAATATTCTAGTGTAACCCATAGTATAAACACTATACGAATATGATCGACCTTTTATGATTTTTACATTTTGTTAATCCTAAATAGTGCACTTTTCAGAGATCGATTTAAACACATAAAAGGTCTCACTCCACTTTAGATGTAGACAAATCATTTTGCCTATTAGTCGGGAGGCCGAACAAGCAAGTTCTTTATCAACCATACTAAGATCAGATAAGCAATACTCCCTCTTTCTTGAATTCAGGGTGTATAGTTTTTTTAATATGAAGATTAGCATGCGGCGGGCGGGAGAGAAAAAAAAACATGTCTTTATATCACGCGGGCTACCTGTTTTTGTGGACTCCATGGCCATTCGAACACGTGTTGCTCGCAAGGGCTTGGACATCATGTTTGACTGTTCAGTTCACCTCCCAGATTGACTGTTCAGTTCATCATCTTCGTGCCTATAAAAGAGAAGTCGCTTCTTTTCGAAAGACACATCACAAGGCATTCAGAATTTAGGCGCATGTCTCCTGATTCTTAATCACTGCGCTACTGATCAATTCTTCCCCATTCCATTTTGCAGCGTGCACCGCGTCACAAGACAATAGGCCTTTGGAACCCACTTGTCATGATCATGCACGGGAGAGGGATGATACAAGTTTTGGGGAGCATTACACCACGACTAGTAGCTTCTTCTCCAACACGAATGCCAATGACTTCTTCCCCGATATCGAAAACCCTTTTGGCAACATGTCTTTTCATGAGCCAACACGAATGGATTTTCCTCCAATGTCACGTATGTGACCTTATACCGCCTATTTGAGATCATGCTTGAAATCAAATATTTCAAGAAATATGTGGTAGAATTGCTTTATGCGTACTCTATGTTGGATTGGGTGACTAGTTTAATTCCTATTTTTAGCCATGTTTTATCTAATTTTATCTCATCTATACTTTTTATAAGATAAAAACTCCACTAACATGCATTAAAATAGTCTATCTCTACATTCAAGGTATCCACACCATCCAATATTTGAGCCATTCATTTATCCATGGTATTTCACAATTTTTATTACTCTATTCACATTATTAACTATTTTAGCCATACAATTTCCGCATAATCAATTTTTAGCGGTTAAATATACTAACATTTCACGGTGATTAAATTTTAAATTCATGGAAAATTGAAGACTACATATTCCCGAAAAAAGTACATTTCCTATTTCAAATATCCTATCTTTTATAATGCAATTTATATAAAAATCCCAGCTGCACACATGATAATTTTCTAATATATTTAACAATCATGCTCGGACATGGTAAGAATAGTTGCACCTTTTATGAGCGGTCAACTTTTCCCCTTCATAATGCACACTTGCAGTGATTTATCTCGACGATTTCCACGTTTGTCTTTGCTGCATAAGGGTTTTTCAGTGATGTATTGCTATAGTCTTTCCCGTCCCCTCTCTAGAGAAGATAGTCCCTCTATTCTATATTAGATGCCTTCAATTTATATCAAATTGGCTATATATATAGACATGTTGAAAGTCAAGAAGCATCCACTTTTACATAAATGTAAGTCATCTAATTTGGAACAGAGGAAATATTATGCGGCAAACAACTTTGCCCCTCCCTCCGCTTGTAAGGACACAATTCTATATGCTTCATATGTCTATCGTTCTATTAATATGAGGGGCAGAGACCTTGGTGAGTAGTTAGGATTTGCCAGGTATTTCACCGGCGAACGTGGAGTAGGTGGTTTGGTCATTGATGATTTAAAAACATGAGTATGTTTTATCTATTTTCAAATCGTGTATTTGTTATGGAAATGGCAATATATCACTTAGTACATGTCACTAATAATCAATGTATTTTTTTCGTAAAACTCTTTATAATTTTTTTCATGCAATCTAGAAAGCAATTCTGATGAGGGAGTACAATCTTTGATATAGTTTTGACACGCCGCATGACAAATGATACACCACGTTCATGATAATCCATCACATGGATTTTCACAAATATGACCCCTACCTGCCTCATATATCTGTCAAAAGTACCTACATTTATTGTCAAAATCTATCCGTGACGTTAAGTGCAAAAGTCATACAGTTGACCAAAAGTCCCTTGACAAGCGAAAAGTAATTCTCCACCGTCTCAGACGGCGGGAAATTATTTTTCTAAAAAGTATCTACTGCCACTCTTTTCTGTCGACTAAAAAGAAATACATGTTTTTCTTCCAACTCATCGCCAACTGATCCGGTGGAAGGACTCGCTTTATCTGACAATTTATTCAGTGGGATACTTTTGATAAATGCAGTCATTGTTTAAAAAAAACACGCGCAACCTGCACCGCACTATTCACCACGATCTCCTCCGTATGCGGCCTTATCGTAAATAATGGATTTGCTAGTCCTAAAACGTCCGAGAATTAACTAAATCTCAGTCGCATCCCTATATATATATATTAGATTTACATCATCATTTGTGTAATATGTGAGTTGCAACTAAGATTTTTTCAGTTACACATAGGTTACAACTCCGCGGCCATTAGATTTACATCGTGATTTTCAAATGAATTTTAACTGAGATATTTGAATTGCAGCGAGAAAACTCTACCCCTCGCGTCGCACCCCCAGCGACGCCAGGGGCGAACTCGCGCGCGCCGCCGGTCCTCCCTCCCTCGGCCCACCCTGCCGCTGCCGTCGCCGGCCTCGGCCGCGGCGGTGGCGGCACCCCTCCGCCGCCCAGTGGTGGTTGGGGGGGAGGCTCGCGTCACTGGTTGGTGGAGGTCCGAGCCGTGGGGGCGGCGGTGGACAGGGCTGTGGATGCCGAGCCGGCGGGCTCGGGAGGTGGTCGCCGGCGTGCGCGGGCTGTGGCGGCGGCGTGGGGCGGCAGCGGCGCCGTCGTCTGCAACCGCGGTGGAGGGTCTCGCTCCGATGGGCTTGGCGGGCCCAATCTGGGCTCGTCGGGCCCGGGCGGCCGTGCTTCTTGCTCCTCTGCGAGGTTGGCGGCCGGAGCGGATGCGGCGTGCTCGGAGGCCGGAGTGGTGGCGGAGGTGGAGGTTCCGGAGCGGTGTGCTCCCTCGGGGAGGTGCGGCGGCTGTGGCAGGGGCATGTCGGCTCCTGTCATGGTGTGAGGGGGCCGCTTCTTGTTCCCTGTGGAGCGAGGAGGTGGTCGGGTGTTGGTGCGCGGCTGCGGCGAGGCGGGGTGGCCTGGGCGTCGGGCGGGTTGCTGGTTGGGGTCGGAGGGCTTTGCTCCGCCTCCTTCGGCCAGCGCCTTCTCACGGGGAAGAGGAAGCCGGGGCGGCGGCCCCGGATTAGTGGCTGCGGCATGACTGCTGTCTTGGCAGGAGGGGCCATGGCGACGAGGAAGCAGCGCGTGTGGTGGAGCTCGGTGGACGGCAGCAGCGTCGCTGCTCGGCTTGATGCTCCCAGCTCTTCATGGTCGAGTCAAGATCCGGGCGAAATCCTTGCACAGACTTCGGTTTGTGCCGACGACGGCGGCGCCTTTGCGGCGTCGTTCTCCTTCTTGTTGGCGTCGTCGAGGTGATTGATTCGTTCCGACGCGTTGGTGTCAAGATCTTCGGGTGAAAACCTAAGCTCCTTTGGAGCGGGCGGCGGTGACGCACACGTCACTACCTTCTTGGAGGCGTCGCCTTGGAGCTCTTGGTCCTCGCGGTGCGCTGGCTTCGCGACGGCTAAGCGGATGGTGATGTTGTCAGGGGACGGTGGCGGCACGTCGAGACGGCGGTCTCGGTCTCCCTCGCTACGATGGCTCCATGAGGCGGAGCCGTTGTCTGGCGGGGGTCTTGGGGGCGACCTGGATGAAGACTGCATGGGCAGAGGGTTCGTCGTCCTGTCTGGATCACCTTCGGGCAATGCGAAGGCCGATCTGGTTGCTACGCCGGGGCGGCGGCCCCGGAGCATGGTGGTTTTGGTGGCAACCTAGATGAAGACTGCGGGGGCAGAGGGTTTGTCGACCATGACTGGATCACTTTCGGGTAATGCGAGAGTCGATCTGGTTGCTACGCCGGGGCGGCGGCTCCGGAGATGGTGGTGTGTGTTGTGGCGTTTGTTCGACTTGTGCCGTGTGGGCGGCGGGTTGCTTCGTCTGTGTAATTCTTTTGTACAGTTTGTATGGTTTTTGGACCCGGTTTCCCTTATAAACTGGGTCAACTCTCTTCTATCTATTCGAGCGGTGGTACGACCACCTTGTCCTCAAAAAAGATATTTGAATTGCAGGTGGGGTGTAATTATGTTTCCCCAGTTAAACACTCACTAATCATTAGATTTATAACTCACTAAATCGTTAGATTTACATGTGGAGTACAACTGAAACTATGATGATGTCAGTTAAATTACAGTCGCGTGAGACGGGCTTTTGAAAAAAACACGGACTATTGGAGGCGGGCAACCGAAACGACCACGGGTTCTGAAAGATTTTAAATCTAAAGAATCTGAAACGACCACTCCTGGGCGACGGCGCCGGAGGGGTCTCCTCTCTCCTGCGTTAAAATCATGTCCTCGAGCTGCCGCTTCACTTGCCGTTCCCCCTCCCTTCCCCATTTCCCTCGCTGATCCCTCTTGCCCGCCATGCCGGCGAAGGGGAAAAGCAAGCAGCTCGCCTCCGAACCCCCGGGAGGTTACGCTCCCGCCTCCAAGCTGCGCAGAGGCGGCCGCGCGGGATTCTCGTCGTCCTACCTAGCGGCCGGGAAGCGCCGCCGCACCGGCGTATTCCGTTTCTTCGACGAAGACGAGTCCGAGCCGGAGAAGGACTTCCACGAAGACGATGGTACGTATCGGTCGGATTTCCCCGAGGCTTAACGAGGCCCCACTACTCTACCCTCTCGTTCGGTGGCATCGCGCGCGGATCGATTGGTTTTGGTCGTTGGGGGTTTTACCGTTTTATTTGGGGCCTTTTATTTGGATTCCCATTCTCTTTAGTTCGTTCTCCAGTACTGTACATGTGTCGATTGGGGTTTTCTGTCTGTCTTTGATGTTGGGTTATTTTGTTTCCCCACTCTTAACAGTGGGAACCTTGAGATAGCCGACTCAAAATCTCACCTCTTCTCCCGTGCTACACTTTAAAAGTCGCAGAACCCAGCGAATAGAAGCCCAGGCCAGAAGTTTTGACCTTTATCATGCATGTTCAAATGCTCAGCGGCATTATGTTTTCCCTTTTTCTTTTTGCTTTGTGGGAATGGGAGTAACAATTACCAGAGCGTGCTAGGTTTTTCTTAATAGTAAGAATTACCATTTGAACACATGCTCGCTTTTTATTTGCTGGGCAATCACTGCCCTTGCTTGAACCTTCTGCTGATGTCATCCGGCTAATGAACGCCGCAGGTTTGTTTACCGAAGAGAAGGGAAAGCGTGTTAATAACAAGAGAACTGAAAGATCACACCCTCATCCATATTTTGGAGGACATCAAAACCTAGAGAAGCTGAGCGGTGATGAACTTGAGAAATTCGTCAAAGATGAAGAGTTCACCCATTTGAATGAGCCTATTATTTGGAGGGTCAAATGCATGGTTTGTGATTGCTAGATGTCGGTCCCTTTTCGCTGCTGGTCTTGCATTTGATTGCTAGACACTTATTTGTGTAGCTGTATTTCAGGTTGGGTGTGAGCGACAAATGGCTTTCTCCTTCATGCAAAAGTTTGTTGATACAAAAGTACCAATTATCTCAGCATTCTCACTCGATCACGTGAGAGGATTTGTTTTTGTTGAAGCCGAGAAGGCGTGTGATGTTACAGAGGTACGTAATTTGACACTTCCAATGACGTCAAACAACATGCATGAGATGCTGTACCTCCATCTATCCACTACGCTATTTCGTTTCAGATGATATAAGATAATACTACCACCAGTCCACTTTCACACTAGTAGGGAAAAGCCTAATCTGGCGAACTGTTTTTGCTTAGCGCTGGCGAACAGCGCCAGCAGTGCTTCGCCAGTGGTAGCACTTAGCGCTGGCGAACAGCTGTTCGCCAGCGGTAGCGGCGGTTACCGCTGGCGAACGGCGGCTATGTTCGCCAGCGGCAGTAGGGCATAGCGCTGGCGAACAGACCCTGTTCGCCAGCGCTATCACGTGTGTTCGCCAGCGGTACGATTTCCGAATTAAATTTTTTAATTTAAAATATTACATTACTGGATTATATATATATATAGGACATATTCATACTACTCCCGGGTGTAACTACACCCATGTGTGTTTCACACATGTATGGAGTATCTATCATACCGGGAGGTATGTAACATGTAGTATGGAGTATATAATGCTATTTTAGTACTATAGATACTTCTTTTTTGGTAGTATGTAGAAAATTTCTACATACTTCTCTTTTATATGCACATATATCGATATTTCGAGTATATAGTGTAAAATATTAGGACAATTGCAATTTTTTCTTGAAACTTGTTTTTGGTTATCTTAAATATAGTATATGAACCTATTCAAACCGATAAAATATGAGAAATACTTCCGTGAGGTGATATATGAGACGTGGGTGTAGTTACACCCGGGAGTAGAAACCATTTAACCTATATATATATATATATATATATATATATATATATATATATATATATATATATATATATATATATATATATATATATATATATATATATATGAAGCCCAATTGGGGCACCTAGGTGCCCATGCTCCTGATTGGAATACGAACCATTTTTAGGTATGTAGACCATTTATATACCTTGGTATGTATACCTTAGGTATGTAGGAGGTACATATGACTTTGGGTATGCACGTAACGGGGTATACATACCTAATTTGTATACATACCTCAATTATTTATATATATACCTGATCTGTACGCGTACTATTGAAAATATATACCCGAGGTATATGTACTATGTAGATACCTTGAAAATGCATACCCAAAGTCATATATACCTCATACATATCTAAGATATACATACCCAAAATATTTACATGGTGTACATACCTAAAACTTACCGTATTCCATCCAGGAGTATGGGCACCAGGGAGCACCTGTTAATTTACCTATATATATAAACAGGTGCTCCCTGGTGCCCATGCTCCTGGATGGAATACGGTAAGTTTTAGGTATGTACACCATGTAAATATTTTGGGTATGTATATCTTAGGTATGTATGAAGTTAAAAGTGTACACAATTTGACAATGACCAAATATAGATTCACACATATGCATTACAAACATGTTCATGGCATTACAAAAATGTTGTTCATCACACACAAGTATCGGAATTAAGTCGTAAGTTCTCCAAAACAAGTAGACGGTAAGTTACAATCATCACATAGTCATAGATATATAATCTAGGCGGGTAATTAAGTCTTCATTCATCCGGTTCTAGCTTCCGGGTCCAAGCTTCTAGCTTCATGGTCCTTCTCGTTGCTCTCAACTCCTTCATCCCTATACACAACACATATATATAGTGTTAGAACATTTAAATGAAATTATCGATATATTGAAAACAGAATATAAACAAAATCATTTTAGCGTTAGACACACGATTGTGTCACACACCATCAAATCTAGGCCTTCTCCTTGCTCGGCTTCTCCTTGGTCGGCGGCTTGATCGGCGGGAAAGGGCGACAACCATCTAACTAGTTGAAGGGTCTGTTGTCACCCTGCTGTTGTAGGAGTGTTAGAATCAAGGTGTTAGAAGTTGGTGGCCTCCTGAGGTTGAACGTCCCGCCAGAGCGGCAGACATCCCTACAGATGATTCGTGCAATCAACTGCTGGATGCGTCCGAACTCCTGTCGGATAGTGGCATCAGAGGCATCCGCCATGTTCAGTGCCCATCTATCCATAGCGCTTGGAAATCGTAGCATTTCCTCGTCCAGGAGATACTCCCGCATTTGAAGGATGAGGTACCAGGCGTCCCTCGTCCTACCTGGCGCCTTCTTGATGCAAGGGAACTCGACCCTGTGGCGGAATGCATTCTTTCCTCGCCTTATGTTCGACCTTGTCAGTTTGATGCCTCCCTGGTAGACAAAGACGTTGAGAGCATCATCGAGAACCCTCTTGATGTTGGTGTAGTCCTTCTTCTTCTCATCACTCCCCGCGTCAAGAAAAAGTGTAGATGAAAGTTTAGGGTATAAGACGATGAGGGTGCCGTATTGGTTTCTGTGCAAAACATTTTAGAGAGACAATTTAACCTTTGTGCATGGAAATGAAACGATAGAGATATTAATGAAAGATAGCTGATGACTTACTCGGGAAAGTAAGGCAAGGAAAAGGTGTCCTTCTTCTCATTCTTCAAGAAGCAACTTTCTATGTATCCCGTTGCCCGTCTCCGACCGTCATGGCTTTGCAACCAGCCTTCGAGCATGAAGAATGGGTCAATTACCGAGGTGTGGGGGGTATTCTCTAGAAGGATCTGATACTCCATACTGAGCGCGACAAGGCGGACCAAGGATGGGGTGAGCGCTTTCATATGGAACATGTCGAAGATGTCATCAAATCTGATGAAGAGCATGTGACCGGGATCTTTGTCGACAAAGTTGCAGTTTTCTGGTACCTTTGCTATGAAAAGCGGGAGTGTTGGATCTTTATCCTTGAGAAGATTTCCCTCCAAATGTTGCACACTGTCATGTAGGTTCTGCATATCCGCATTCACGATCTTGAGAATCTTCGGCGGCAGCATTGGTTTACGTATCTCATGGATGGCATGCCAGTTCTCGATGGTTATCTTGTCATGAACCCGGCGCGGCTTCGCCTTAGACCCCGGCTCTTGCTGGCTCATGAACTCAACTGGAACTAATTTCTTAGTTCTTTTCCGCACCTTGTTAGGACCCTTTGGCTCTAACGCCTCCTTGACCGCATCACGGACTGTGTCCTGGCTGAGACCATCTTGATCGGGAGCTTAAGCCGTTGGTTGAGAGTTGAAAAGACGCTTGGAGATGCCGGTTATGTCAGCCTCGCCGGGTCTCGTCATTTCATCACGGCGGTCTTGTGTATTCTCATTATTATGAAAGAATGCCGGCTCGTGATCGTCATCAACCAAGTAGTTATCAGGGTCGTGATTGCCATCTTCGTCGGGCTCGGGGTCTGCAGGTGGAGTTGGCTGTGGGGTGGTCGTAGGACGAGCGTCCAAACGAATAAGTGCTTTTGGCCATGTCATTGCCCACCCCAAGCAATCGCCAAGGTTAAATTGTGAATCAGCCTCCGGGGGTTGACTTGGAGGATCCAAATTTGCGCAACCCGGGAACACCCGAACCATGGAAACCTTGAACAAATGATCAGGCAAAGGCCGTGTGTGAAACACGCGGTTAAGCGGTGCAACAATGTTAGCCTTTGCCATATCCTTGAGCTCATTGTCCACCATGAGCAGCAATGTGCATCTCACTTCGTTGGCCTGCAGAAACATATATGTGCTAGGCATTAGAGAGGCTGACAAAAATGAAGAAATGACTTGTCGAGACTTTATGCGACGAGTAATTACCGTGAGGGCGTTGAGCTCTTCTAATGGCGACGGACCGCGGACGGCCGTCGGTGTGCGAGTGATGGAAGGGCTGCTACGAGGCACGCTGCCGACCTGTGATGCTCCATGAGCAGGGTTGGCAGCTGGCGTATGCTCGAGATTAGGGTTGGCGGCCGCGTTTTGCACAACAGGCTGGACATTGATCGAGTTGCTGGAGCCTAAGCTGATCATGGAGAACGGTCCTTGTCTGCCTCCCTCAAACCAATTTCCGATAGTCTGGCAGAGGGTAGGAAGGAGGGCGTTGATCGTCTTGGCCACGGTGTCCTCGACTTGCGCCGAAATGTTTTCTTTGACGGTCGCCAACTCCTTCCTGAGAGATGCTTACACGCTGCTCCTCCTCTCCTTTCGCTGCTCCTTAGTCTCTGGGTAGTAGTAGGCATGTCTGTGGCCAATGCCGGCCCCCACCACACGGCCACGATGCGGGCCTTTAGTCGGCGACACCTCCTTTACCGCGTTATACGCTCGGTGGAAAGGATTGTTCCATGGGCCAACAGCCTGGGTTGAGGAGCCTTCTAACTGAGCTTGTGCATGAGCTTGTTGTTCCTCCGCAAGCTTCTGTTCAAGGTCCTTCACCTTCGCGTTCGTGACAAGTTGACCGGATATGGGGTCTTTCTTGTAGCGGGCCCTGATAAATTTTCTGGCTCGCGGGTCTTCGAACACCTCATACGGGTTTGGTCCTACCCTTTGCGCGTCCTCCTTTGCCCAAATGGGTTCTTTTCCCAGATATCCGCGGCTTCCGAGACTGTGGGGAGCTATGTTCTTGTCATGCATATTCTTGCCCCAAAGCCGAAGCGCCTGCTTTGACGCGAGCTTTTCATTGGCGAGAAACTCATTGTAGTGATCTTGAGAAATTGACGGCCACTTCTTATGATTCTCCTCGAAACCGGCACCTTCAACAATCTTCTCCCGCACACTCCCTCTCCAAGTGGAGAAGGCTTTGGTGAACCTGCCGAGAGCGAATGCGTTTACAATGTTCTTCCGGAGATGCAGGCTTTCGTACTCGGTTGGGAACTTGTAGCGTGCGTGCAGCTTTTTGATGAGTAGCGTGGCCGCAACAGAATTCCCTTTCTCCCGAATGCCTTCGGTATTGAGGTTGCCGAAGGTTCGAACAATGCATCCCAAGCTGTTGCCGTACCCTTTGACGACTTTTTCCGGCGCTGTAGGCGCACCGCTTTTGGGGTCCACCTCATCGATAGCTTCGCGGACGGTTTTGAGCATGTTAGGCCGCTATCCTTTCGGGCACGCTTGGCTTCACTACCGGACGTGCCATCGCCAGCCCCACTAGTAGTGGTCTCATTGCCGGTGTCGTTGCCGGTGTCATCATGGCCACCACTAGTAGTACCGGCATCATGATGGGCTTCCTCCATCTCATCATCTGCGTCGGCACCCCGAAGCATTCTCATATAGGCATCCTTGTCCTCGTCCATCGGGTCATCATCTTCATTATTTCTCATCCGAGAACCCCCGGCCTCCAAGTTGTGACTCATGTTTCTAATGAGTACAAAGAACATAGTTAATACACATATAATAGAAAGAACATAGCTAGCTAATACTCAAATATGTCTTATTTCTAACACAAGTCATGCTCAAATTTCACAAAAAAAATTGGGCATGACCTTTGCTAAAAATAGGACATATCGAGTACCCGAATTGCCGGAACGGAAGTTAATCAACATTCCGGCGAACTCAAGGGTCTCATGTGTACCTGCAAATATTTCATACACAAGCCACAAAGGCTACACAAGCCACAAACTCCGGCATCTCATACACAATATTCGAACACAAATATAAATGGACATTTAGAAATCCACAAGCCACAAACATGTAATTAAAACTCATAAAAATCCAAAAACAGGGACAAAAACCTATCTTCAAATCTGTTAAAAAGTTCCAACTTTGGAGCCTTACCAAATGATCAAATGTTTTTCCTATTGACATTTTTCTTCCACGGATCCATTGTACTAAGTTAGTACCTCATATTAAAGACTAGAAACAATTATTTGAAAATTCCTAACACCTAATTGAAGTTGCTTTTTAAAGCTATGGCAGAACTGTGACAATTACACTTAGCATTTTTTTTTTGCAATTCTTCAAAATCCAAAAAATATTCCTAAACCAACCTAAAGTCTACGTATGATAATATCTACACTAACATGATCAAATCCTAATCTAAACTAACCTAAAAAAAACCTAACAGTGGCAGTGACATTTCAACAAACACTTGCTGTGCAGAAATTGGAAGAGAGTGAGGAGGAAGGAGGCAGGAGAGAAGGGAGGA
The DNA here is from genome assembly GCA_026929855.1 of Poa annua. Taxonomy (NCBI): domain Eukaryota; kingdom Viridiplantae; phylum Streptophyta; class Magnoliopsida; order Poales; family Poaceae; genus Poa; species Poa annua. Next base: position 61,644,199 of record CM049438.1, on the reverse strand, counting down.
GGAAGAAGAAGAAGGAGGAAGGAGAGAAGGGAGGAGAGGGAGAGGTACCTGCGCGTGCTCGGGGGAGGGAGACGGTGGCGGCCGACAAGGCAGGGCGGCGCGGTTGCGACAGCAGGGGCGGGGCGGCACGGCGCGGCCACCGAGGAGGGAGAGGAGGGGCGCGGCGCGGCCACCGGGGAGGGAGAGGAGGGGCGGCGCGGCAGGGAGGGAGAGCAGGGGCGGTGCGGCGGGGAGGGAGAGCAGGGGCGGCGCGGCGCGGCGGCGCGGTGGGCTGCTCCGGCGTGGTCTCGGCGTCGCGGGGAGGGAGAGAGGCGCGCGCGCGGCTATTTGCGGTTTGAAAACCGCTAAGTCCCTACGCTCACTGTTAAGCCCAGGGAAAGCCTAGCGCTGGCGAACCGGTCAGCGTGTTCGCCAGCGGTAAGCGTAGTGCTGGCGAACAGATGTGCCTGTTCGGCAGCGGTACTGTCACTACCGCTGGCGAACAAGCAGCCCTGGTCGCCAGCGGTAAGGTTTTTTCTTTTTTTCATTTCTTATTTTTTTACTGTTTTGTTTTGTTTTGTTGTTTCTTTTGGTTTGATCTTTTTCAATAACATTTCAAATACATGTGTGCATTTCAAAACACATTTCAAACACTTTTCAAATAACATTTCAAATATTCGTGTGCATTTGAAAACACATCTCAAATACATCATGGTTCGACAATTAACGAAGCACAACTCCTCTTTCCTTCAATGGTTCAAAGAACACCTTGTCGCTAATCCTCCCTCGATGAGTTCTGCACAAGGAAAAATGGCTTACACATTGGCACATAGCCCCGCGCCCAACCTCAATACGTTCCAAGCTTATGATATAAACGGGTACACATTTTACACGGAAGAAAGGGACAAAACTTCCGATTATCAAAACTCAGGGCTAACAATGGAATCCTACACCGGAGACAAGCTATTAAGATATTACGGAAGGATCGAGGAGATATGGGAGCTTAACTACTCCGGAGTGAAGGTGCTGATGTTCCGCGTCAGATGGGCTAGAAGATCAACCGTCATAAAAGAAGACCAATACTTCACCACCATGGTTCTACCCGAAGCCGGCTCATCAGGCCCAAACGTCACCGCGCAAAATGAGCCATGGGTATTGGCTAAGCACGTGTCTCAATGCTTCTTTATAACCGACCCGTCACGTCCTAGCCGTGTTGTCGTGAGGAGAGGCAAAAGAAACATCGTCGGAATGGATGGAGTCGCCAACGAGAATGACTTCAACGAGTTCGGCGACCCAAATATCGACGATGATGAAGATCATGATGATACGGCAACATACACCACAAGAAGAAGCAAAACCACGTTACCTCGGCAAGGTCTACCATTCAAAAGAAGAAGTCATGATGCGGGGCTAAATTATGCGACTGCAAACAAGAAAGGCAAGAAGATTGTGAAACGATGAGAAATACGCGCATTATGTGTATCATAATTTGTATTTCTTCAAATTTTGGAAACTATGGCCGTGTAATTTGAATCCACAAAAGTCATATGGCCATGCGAATGTTTGAAATATGTGTTGTAGAGCCACTAAGTTTGCCCTGTTAAAGTCGGCGCGTCGACAAGCGAAGTCCACATGCAAGTCCCTCCGGCCATTCTTGTGACCTACTCCATGGAGCCTACCGATGTGCTTGTTTCCTGACAAACCAACCGGATCCTGAACGTTCAGATGATTCGTGCAGAAAGAAATGCACTCTTCGGTGAGAAATCCTTGAACGATGCTTCCATCCGGACGAGCCCTGTTACGGACGAAACCTTTGATGACCCCATTCATCCTTTCAAACGGCATCATGTTGTGCTGGAACAACGGCCCCAGATGCATGATATCATCCACGATTTGGATCAACAAATGCACACAGATGTCAAAGAACGCGGGAGGGAAGTAAATTTCAAGCTCGCATAGGATCACGACGATCTCTTCCTTTAGCCTTTTGAGTCGCTTGAGGGTGATTGACTTTTTAGAGATCACGTCGAAAATGTTACATAGGCCAAACAGGATTTCACGGACGTGTTTGTCCATTATACCACGGATCGCAACCGGGAGTATCTGCGTCATCATCTCGTGACAATCATGAGACTTCATCCCGCTGAACTTCTGTTTGGTCGAGTCTAGAAATCTTGTTATCAGTCCAGCGTAACCCAAAGGAATTTTGATTTCAAGAAGGCATTTCATCAATTGTTCGATCTCTTTTGGACTTAGGGTGAAGCAGGAGGGGGGGCAGTAATAGTCATTCAGCTTCCCCCTCTTGGCCCTAGGACCTTCGTCCTGCTCCTCTGTCTCATCAAACACCTTCTCTCCTCGACCCCCATGAATCTCTTCTCTCATATTGAAATGAACTAGGTCGTATCTTGCTTTCGGCCCATCTTTGGTTCTCTCCGCCATGTTGAGCAGAGTGCCAAACAAACTCTCGAACACATTCTTCGTGATATGCATTAGATCAAGGCAATGAGGCGTACCAAGAATCTTCCAGTACGGCAAGTCCCAAAACACGGACCTCGTCTTCCATACACCCAGGAGAGGTTTTGGTGCCTTCCGCTTCTTTCCCGGCTCAGGGCACTCTTGCCAACCATTCAGTAGCTCTAAGATTTCTTCCCCGGACCTCTGCAGGGGTGGTCCCCGGGGCTCATCTTCGTTGTTGAAGAGGTCTCCACGCTTTCTCCAAGGGTCTTTCTTCGGTAGCCATCTTCTATGGCCCATGTAGACGGTTTTTGAAGACCCGGGATCTTTTGGAAGCTGGAGAAACGTCGGATCGTCCATGCACCTCACACATGCGTTATGTCCGTGGCACACCTGACCTGCGACATATCCGTATCCGAGAAAGTCATGCATAGTACATAGCAAGACAACTCTCATAGGGAAATATTCTTCTACGACGCCGTCCCATGTGTTAACGCCTTCCTCGGCCCATAAGGTGTCTGGCTCATCTTTCAGTAGCTTCAGATACAGATTGATGTCGTTTCCAGGTTGTTTTGGGCCTTGGATTAGCATGCTCATGTGAATGTACTTCCTTTTCATGCACAACCATGGCGGGAGGTTGTAAATCCATACAAACACGGGACAGGTGCTGTGTGTGCTGCTCTGGCTGCCAAACGGATTAAGTCCGTCGGTGCTGGCACCCAACCTGATGTTCCTTGGATCTGCTCCGAAGGTTGGATATTCAGCGTCAACTGCTTTCCACTGACTTGCATCTGAAGGGTGTGTCAGATTTATATTTTCATTACGCTTTGGATCTTTGAGCACTTCCTTTTTTCTTTCCGCGTGCCAGCGCATGAGCTCAGCTTCCTTACGGTCCGTGAAATACCGCTGGAGACGAGGAATCAGCGGAAAGTACCAAACAACTTTTCGAGGAGCCTTCTTCCCTTTCTTGTATCGAGCGGCGTCGCACACTGGACACTTTGTCTTCTCCGCATCCTCTTTTCGATAAATGTAGCAATCATTAATGCACACGTGAAACTTCTCGTGCGGTAAATCAAAAGGGCAAACAACTTTCTTGGCCTCATCACAACTTTTTGGACAGGTGTTCTCCTCCGGAAGGACACCCTGCCAATATTCCAGACTAGCATCGACGCTTATATCGCTCCATTTGTATCTTGCCTTCATCTGCAAAACATTGAGCGCAACATTCAAACGAGAATCTTCCACGCCGCAACCTGGATACAACGGAGTATTTGCGTCTATCTCGAGTTGCGCCAGCTTAGATTGCTCTGTAGCAGCTGCTCTGGAGTTAGAGGTCTTCTTTAGAAGCAGTTCTTGGACATGGGGATCTTGCACGAGTAAAGTTAATGGCGTCTGCGTGTCGTCTTCTTCCATAGCTGTTTCTTCTGCATCATGATCATCTCCATCATGATCAGGAGGCTCTTCGTTATCATTGTTATGACCATGTTCATGATCCCCTTCATGATCATGATCATGATCATTTCCTGTCGCCGGTGCCTCATTACCTTCATGATCATCTTCATCGGTCAACCACTGAGTGTGGCCATCCATGAAACCACGCATTAGCAAGTGCTCTAGCAACTTTCTGGAGAAAGGGTTGATCAATCCCACTAGTTTGCATTTTCGACACGGACATCTTATCTCTGTGCGGTTATGTCGAAACATGTCCTTTGTCGCGTGTTTTAGATATCTGTTCACTACAGCTTCACTCATGGCGGCCATTATCGATCGCCTGTAGAGTGTAGAACAAACTCATGAGAATCATACATGTACCGCGCTTATCATGAAAAATTTCACCATGACCTTTCTATATATGTAGAGGTCATAATAAGAAAGAGTATCGAAATTTGCCGAAACGGAAATGAATCAACATTTCGGCAAAAAATCGGCATCACTCTCCTATTTCACAAATATTGTGTCCATTTCATCACAAATTTCACAAATTTAGTCCACTTCATCTCAAAATTTGTCATTTCACATAAATTCACATATATAGTGTTCATCTCACACAAATTCATCGAAATAGGGCTCAACCTTGATTCTCACACAAGAGAAGAGATAACCAAGGCAAGAACACCGACAAAATGGCTAAGGATTGCTCCAAAAGGGTGTAACTAGTAACTAAAGGTAGAAGGGTTGTGAGAGTTAACTTTTTGGTGGAAAGTGGTTTTTGGGGGAGGTTTAGATAGATCTATCAAAAAGTCAAGATTTTATTGGCTACAAATGGAGTATAAGAAGGGGGGAAAGAGCAACAAATGGGGTTGGCTCGAGCTAGGGAGAGAAATTGATGGAGTAGTAATGGAGGGGAAAGGGAGGTGGTTCAGCTTTTTAATGCTATGGTCCCAGGTTACCGCTGGCGAACAATGTTTCTGTTCGCCAGTGCTGACAACTTACCGCTGGCGAGCACAGTTTTTGCTCGCCAGCGGTACTGGCCAGTATCGGCGCGCCAGCCGGGCTACAGCCGCCAGAGCACCGCCGGCGGTCCTGTTATTCTGTTCGCCAGCGCTATGTAAGCTACCGCTGGCGAACAGGTGATGCGTTCGCCAGCGGTGTGCTTAGGTCACAGCCCCGCCCAGCCCAGCGCTACCGCTGGCGAGCAACTGTTTCTGTCCGCCAGCGGTAGCAGTTTTACCGCTGGCTGTGGCGGCTATGTGTTCGCCAGCGCTGCATTTGCTGGCGGACAGTTTTGTTTGGTCGCCAGTGCTATTCTGGTGGCTATAAGCCTTTTCCCACTAGTGTCAGTGTCGTGGAATGTGTACCGCGCAAGTACAAAATACTATAGAGCTTCCGACAGTTATTCGGATCAGAGGAGTACTTCAAATCAAGATCTGTTATCTATGTTTTTCTTCTCCACTTATCATGCACCTTGATTAATTCTCTCTTCTGTATATTTAAAAAATGTAAGTTCAAAATTGGATATTCAAAAACAGAATCTCTCTCTGACAGCTGTCAAACTTTTCTTCAGCTCACCGCTCAGAAATATTTTCATGTATGTGTTGTACATAATCTCTTGGTTGTGAAATGACTCCCTGAACATATGGTCATCTTTTGATACAGGCATGCAAAGGATTTTGCAATTTATATGTAAACCGAATTAGTCCTGTCCCTACAGCTGAAGTTCCTAGCTTGCTATCACCTCGCACAAAACCATTTCAAGTCTCTTCAGGTACATGGGAGCGCATAAAAACTAGCAATTATAAAGGAGATGACGACGATGCCCGACCCTCGAGTCGGGTGCTCCGGCCTCGCCCACGGATGGGTAGGTTGGGATTTACATTACGAGCAATGCTGCCCTGTGTTTCCACCATTTGTGGTATTCCCTATTTTATTTTTTCGTCTTTGCTAGATATATGTGTTGATTATTGTCTCTGTTGGTTTTTTATTGGTTGGGTTTTTTGTTTCCACAGTCAGTAGGAACCTTGACATACTTATCTCAAAATCTCACATATTTCCCAATGATAGAGTCCAGAGGTGTAGAACCTGGAATCCTGACGAATAGAAACCATTCCAGAAGTTTTCATCTTGATGGTGTCATTATGCATGTTCCAAGTGCTTAGCGGCATTATGGTCTTTTGCTTTGTAGGAATGAAAGTAGACCTTGCTGGTTTCTAGTAAGTTATTTGGTATGCTGGGGTTTATCATGATCTTTTCTTCTGTTGTGTGTGTTGCAGGCTTCTAAAGTATAATAATTTAGGGTAATAATTGGTAAATTTTGTTCTTATAACGGCATGTTTACTGGCGAAGTAGGACTAGGAGAGGGGCTTTGCTTCTTCTCCTTTTGGCTGAACCACCTGCTAGGAGAGTTGAATTTGTAATCTAATTGAATGGCACGTGAGCGATTTCGCCTGCTTCCATGCGGCGTTGAGTTGGTGGTGATGACATTATCCATCAGGGACATAACTGTCTTGTGTTCTGTTGCGCTGATAGTATGCCTAGTAGCTTTGATTCTAGATGGACTGTTGCACTGGTTGTAAGGTGAACGATAGTAAGTTAGCTTGCACCTCAGGGTAAAATGGTTCTAAACTCCTAATCAACTTGTATGTTATTGCCCACTATCACATACATTGGGAAGAGAGAAAGGGGAGAGTGGGGAACTTTATAAACACAAAGGGACATCGAGAGGGATAGAACTTGTTGATGCCGCTGTTGTTGCTTCTTGGTCCCCCGCTGCCAATGCTACTTCCATAGAGGTGTGGTAAATAACCGTTTCCATAGATGGATTGTAAAGGTTAACCTTTTTGTTAATTGTTACCAGATATTTGTAGGTCCTTGTCCTTTCTAAGCATTAACGATTAGTTTTTCCCTTACACTACTTGAACACAGGCTTGTTTTTACTTGTTGTGCAATCATTACCATATTATTATTTGAATTTTCTTCTGACGTTATCCAGCTAATGTACACTGCAGGTTTAAATACTGAGAGAAAGAGAAAGAGGGATAATAACAGAAGTAGTAAAAGATCACACCCTCTTCCATTTCTTGGATACGAAAAGGAAGAGGAGCTGAGGATGAGAGGTGACGAACTTAAGGAATCTTCATCCAATGGCAAGAACTCAATTCTTCAGGAAGCACCAGCAACTCATGATGAACCAGCAATTCCTACTGCTGCAACAATCTCAGGTGCATCACTATATGAAGGCTGGCTTGTTTTTACTTGTGGTTGTGGGCAATGATTGCCTTATTTCTTTTGAATCTTCTGTTGTTGTCATCCAGCTAATGAACTTTGCAGGATTCTTTACTGCGAAAAGGAGAAAAAGTGATAATAACACAAGTACTAAAAGATCGCACCCTCTTCCATTTCTTGGAGGTGTAAAGGAAGAGGAACAGAGCGGTGATGAACTTAAGGAATCTTTATCCAAGGGGTCATCTATCCTTGGCCAGTGGGTTTCTCCTCCTGGCGACACTACAACTGGTGAAGGAGGATCTGTTGGGGGAGGATCCTGGGGAAAGAGCAACACGGATAAAGCTTTCTCACAAGGCAAGTCCAGCTGTGGGAGTAATAAAAATGACAGCTCTGGAGCGCCGCCGAAACAATCTGGCGGAGATGATCAGGTAGGAAAGAAGGATGGAAACAACACCTGGAGTCATAAGAAGCCATCTTCTGGCGGTGGATCATCTATCCCGGGCGCTCCTCTTGCCGACACTACATCTGGTAGAGGAGGATCAAGTGAAAAGGGCAATGAGGATGGCTGGAATTCGTCAAAAGAAACCGGAGGTTCAGGTATGACTCACTGTGAATCCTACGCAGGAAACACCCATTGTTTGCCACTTGGAGTAAAAGACTCGACTGTGTTTAGCTTCAGTCCTTTCACCACGGGCCCCATCTTTCTTTCGCCCAGAACACCCTGGGTTTTGAGTCCCATCGCCTTCCCTCGATTTCCCTTTCTGTTCACATGTCCATGTCCGCTGGTAACTCTTTGTTAACAAGGTCCATAGATGGTTTGTAAATGTTGACCTTTTTGTTAATTATTACCAGATATTTGTAGGTTCCTGTCCTTTCTAGGCATTAATGATGATTTCACCCTTACACTACTTAAACACAGGCTTGTTTTTACTTGTTGTGCAATCATTGCCTTATTATTCTTTGAATTTTCTGCTGATGTTATCCAGCTAATGTACACTGCAGGTTTAAATACTGAGAGAAAGAGAAAGAGTGATAATGACAAAATTAGTAAAAGATCGCACCCTCCTACATTTTTTGGACATGAAAAGGAAGAGGAGCTGAGGATGAGAGGTGATGAACTTGAGGAATCTTCATCCAAGGGCAAGAACTCACTTCTTCAGGAAGCACCAGCAACTCATGATGAACCGGCAATTTCTACTGCTGGAACAATCTCAGGTGCATCACTATTTGAAGGCAGGGCTATTTTTACTTGTGGGCAATCATTGAGTGCGACGATATGTAACCCCAGCTATATGGCTCTCGTTTAAAAAAAAATGCACTTTTCTGTTTCCCAAAAATCGAACAAAAATTCTGGGTGGAGATAATGCTGAGATCAATAGTTTTGCAAAATCTCGAGAGAAAAAATCCTACTCCCTCCGGTTCAGAAAAATTCTCACTGGTTGTACGGTTAAGTTGTACGTGATTAGTTGATTTCTGGCGCCATTTTTTCCGGATCGGAGGGAGTATATCTTGGCCTGGGAAAAAGTCAAATCCGCAGTTCTGGATGGTGAACAGTACAAAGTTTCAAAATTTTGTTAACTTTGCCTGATTTGTCTTGTTTTCCCAGGCAGAAATACAACGATTTTTTCATTGAGATTTTGTGCAGTGATAGATTTCAACATTATCTCCACCTAGAATTTTTGTATTGATTTTTTGGAAACAGAAAAGTGCAGATTCCAAAAATATTAAAAATCAGTAGCTCGGCTAACTTATTATTCTTTGAATCTTCTGCTGATTTCATCAAGCTAATGAACACTGCAGGCTTCTTTAGTGAGAAAAGGAGAAAACGTGATACTAAGAAAAGGACTAATCGATCGCACCCTCGTCCATTACTTGGACATATAAAGGAAGAGGAACTGAGCGGTAATGAACTTGAGGAATCTTCATCCGAGGGCAAGAACTTACTTCTTCAGGAAGCACCTGCAACTTGCGATGAGCCTGGTGAAGAGGAACAGGACCAAGCAGTCGGTGATACTACGGCATCTCCATCGCCTGCTGCAAGAGTGTGCTCTCCTCTGGACCCCGCTGAAGAGGACATTCCTCTTAATACTGAACTTCTTCTCAAAATCCAGGACAATCAGCAGAAGATTCTTCTCAAACTCCAGGACAATCAGCAGAAGATTCTGAAGAACCAGGTCGAACTGGAAAATCACGGCAAACATCTTAAGCTGATTCAGCATGATATGGACAAGCTAGTTAAAGTTGCCAGAGAGTTCGAAAATGATGCTCGCCAAATCCTGAACGCTATTTTGCGTAAACTGTGACACACAAGTCATTGGCCAAGATTGAAGCTTAGGGAAACCACTCATGTTCTCTCCTGCAAGCTACAGGCTAACTCCTCCGACTTCACCCGACTTCGTGCCAGAGACAACTCCACCAAGCGGTATCGGCTTGAGTCCCAGGTTAATCATTTCCAGAAGAATCTAGTTAGAGAAAACCTCTATCACCAAGAGTTCCTGATGCTTTAGCTTGTTTGACGATATTTTGTACTGATGTAATCAGAATATATGGTAATTAACTTAGCCCAAACAACTAAAAGCTGCATATGCATACTGCTTAGATGCACCTAAACGTGTTTGCCTACGCGTAGATGTATAGCACATGTGCCGTGCTCGACTGGTAGATGCACGAACATTGCTTAATTAGGGGTACATTTTGTTTTTTAGGTATTGCATGTGTAAGAACATCTCTAGCAGCAGCACTAAACATAGCGCGTGCATAAAATTGTCGATTTAACGCGTCGGTGGTAGAAAACGATAAAATAGCACGGGACGGCAAAGTGCGTTGTATATGTTGACCTTGCTGTAGCGCATGCACTATATTTGAGACGGCGTGCTTCCGCATGCTGTATATTTTGAACGGAAGCGTCAACGTGGCATATTTTTACAGCGTCTAAAATTCGCGTAGCTGGTCTCACGTTTTAAAAATGGATATAGCGGGCTGTAAAATTTACAGCGTCAAAGTTTAACGCTACTGCTGTAGATGGTCTAAATGGGTCGTGAATGACCATTGGATACATGACATTGCCTTGTCGATGCATGTGTGTTGTTGGCTGCCGAGGACGTGAGCGGCCAGCTAGGTGGCGCTGAGGTAGAGGCCATGGAGGCACATGTAGCGTAGTCGTCGTTGGTGAGCTCCACGGTGGACCGTTTCACGGGAGTTGCGGTGGTAGTGGGACTAAATACGGGTTAATATCATTTATTATGATTTTTTCTAAAAAGATAAACACCGTGGGAGTAACGACAATAGTCGGTGCTGATTCCCATCTATGTGCATTTTTGCACCCACACTCACTGATGGGACCTATGTGGAAGAGTTGTCTAGGCAGCACACGTTTATGTCCTCTTCCTCGCCGAAATTTCTTGTTTTTTGAGTAATCTCTCAAGGAGGGTGGGATGTTTTTGTAATTCTTATGGGAGAAAAGAATTGACTCAGTTTACAAGAAAGATCGGGCCCAAATACCATACAGATATCTGTTCATGAGAAAAATAGGGTAAAAAACCGTAGTAGCGAGGGGCGTCGCCCTCACCACGCTAGCCCACCGAACGTCACAAAACACACCACCAATCTCGGAGTCGCCGCCCCAACTTACACTACTCGACACCGAACGTGCACACAAGCCACAACGCCACACGACCCAACCAACCGTCTTGTAACTCTCGTTACCCTCGTCAAAGACGACCGTCCGCAGATCTCAACATCATGTCAAATCCGGAGTTGATGTCCCGGCGTACAACCAGATCGAACTCTCCATTGTCCGGACCCGTTGGATCTTTGGGTCAATTAAGGGTGTCGGTGAAGAAACTTCTTATAAGTTTAGATGTAATGTTACCGTTTGTTGGTTGTTTTTTGTCGTACTGTACTACTCTCTCCGTTTTCACAGTGTAAACCTTTTAGCTAACTAGTTAAAATTTGAAAGAGAGGTAGTACATCGTTCGTATTATTTCGCTTTTTATTCATGAATATCACATATGAGATGTCTTTTTTGGACGTCTTTGTTTTTTGAAGTGCAGGGTAGTTTGGTAAACCGGGAGGCACGTTCACGATGTTACTGACAGAATCCCACTCACCCCCAGCCTGCGCCGCACCGCTCAACAGCCCCGGGCCCGCAGCACAGCCACCGTTAGCTCGGGCGCCATCGCAATTACGGACGATCTGAGGGGGCCATCCGAAAAAACAGCCACCATCGGAGATAGCGCCGGAGGGTCTCCTGGCTTATAAACCCTCTCCTCGAGCAGGCCGCGACACTCGCCGTTCCCCTCCCCATTCCCATTCCCGTTCTCCACTCCCCACCCACACACTCCGCTCGCCGATCCCTCCGGCCCCGCCATGGCGGTGACGGGGAAGGGCAAGCAGCTCGCCTCCGACGCCCCGGGCGGCTCCGGCTCCGGCTCCGGCAAGCGGCGCACCGGCGGCGACGCGGGCCCCTCGTCCGCCTACAAGGCCGCCGCCAAGCGCCGCCGCCGCACCGGCGTCCTCCAGTTCTTCGACGACGCCGCCGTCGACGACGACGAGTACGAGGAGGAGGAGGAGGATCCCGACTCGGAGGACGACTTCGACGACGACGAGGACGGTACGGATCGGTCCGGTTCTCCCGAGGCCCCCCCAACCCTCGTTCGGTGGCATCACGCGCGGATCGATTCGTTGGGGTGTTAGGGTTCCGAGCAATGCTGCCCTGTTTGGGCCCCTTTATTGGGATTCCCCTTCTTCTAGTTCGTTGCCGTTACTAGGTCTATGTGTGTAATGGGGTTTTTGTTTGTCTTTAGTTGGTTGGTTTTTTTTGTTTCCCCACTCGTAACAGTAGGAACCTCGAGACATCCGTCTCAGAGTCTCACATATTGCCCATGATTAGGCTTCAGAGGATGTAGAATCCGGAATCCCCAACGAAAAGGGTCCCATACCAGAAGTTTTCATCTTTATGGAGTTATGATGATGAATGCATGCTAAAAGTGCTTAGCGGCACTGTAGTTTTTTGCATTGTTGGTGTGGAAGCAGAGGTTTGCTGGTATGCCGGGGTATTATCACGGCCACTTCAACCGCTGTGTGCTGTGAAGGGTTCTAGTAAGTGATTTGGGGGAGGTGGATGCGAAACTTAGGAGGGTTGGTCGTTTCTTATATGGTGTTCACAAATCCACCCCCTTTATTACTGGTTATCGATGTTAGGAAGGTTGGCCTTTTCTTATTAGCAATTACCAGAGAATTGTAGGTCCTCGTTCTTTCTAGGCACCAATGATCAGTGTTTACCTTTCACTATCTGAGCACAAGCTTGTTTTTACTTGTTGGGCAATCACTGCCCTTATTTTTTTGCTTGAATCTTCTGCTGATGTCATCCCGCTAATGATCGCTGCAGGTTTCTTTACCGAGAAGGGGAAGGGTGATAATAACAAGAGGACTGAAAGATCCCACCCTCTTCCATTTCTTGGAAACAGGAGGACTGAAAGATCACACCCTCTTCCATTTCTTGATCATGTAAAGGAAGAGGAACTGAGCGGTGATGAACTTGAGGAATTCGTCAGGGAGCGCTATTCTAGTCGTGTGAGATACACCGGCTCTACCCAATATGATGACGAGGAGGATGATGAGTTTACCCATTTGAATGAGCCTATTATCTGGAGAGTCAAATGCATGGTTTGTGATTGCTAGACGTCTTGCTTTATGCTGCTGGTCTAGCATTTTATAGCTAGACACTAATTTCTGTAGCTGAATTTCAGGTTGGGCGGGAGCGACATATGGCTTTCTGCTTCATGCAGAAGTTTCTTGATCTGAAAAAGATCGGTACAAAAGTGCCAATTTTCTCAGCATTCTCACTCGATCATGTGAGAGGATTTGTTTTTGTTGAAGCTGAGAAGGCGTGTGATGTTACAGAGGTACGTAGTTGGATAATTCCATTGAAGTAAAATAACATGAGATGCTGTATCTCCATTTATCCACTACGTTATGTGGTTTCAGATAATATAAGATAATACTTAAAATCAAGATTTATCGTAGGTTCAAACTGTCTTTGTTTCTCTGTGCGTAGCGCCTTTTCCTCTCCACTTCTCACACACTTTGATTCATTCTCTCTTCCATATATTTAAAAATTGTAAGTTCAAAATTGGATATTCAAAAGCATAATCTATCTTTGACAGTTATCGAACTTTTCTTCCCCTGAAAGATTTCTCCCTTTATATGCTGTGCATAATCTCTTGGTTGTGAAATGACCCCTGACCATATGGGCATCTCTTGATACAGGCGTGCAAAGGATTTTGCAATGTATATGTAAACCGAACTAGTCCTGTCCCTGCAGCTGAAGTTCCTAGCTTGCTATCACCTCGCGCAAAACCATTTGAAGTCTCTCCAGGTACATGGGTGCGCATGAAAGCTGGCAATTATAAAGGAGATCTAGCACAGGTATCGTAGTACAGTTAGGGTTGTGGTGATCTACCATCTTCATATCTTCTCAAATTCATTGTTCTTTAATCACAATGCCCTTTGAACTTTAGGTTGTCAGTGCGGATGGTGGGCAGAAAAGAGTGTTGATAAAGATTATACCAAGAGTTGATCTCCAAGCTATTTCGAAAAAATTTGTAACGCTCTTAAACTTTTCTCTGCATTCTGTTTTTTCTTTTGGCAGTAAAGCCTTGCAATATTTTCATCTAGCTCGAGTTCAATTTCACTTGCTGAAGTAAACCTCATATCTGTCTTGTTGACTCTGTTGCCTTTAACTTCATATCTGTCTTGTTCCCAAAGTTATTGCCTTGCAATTTGGCAGCAATGATAAACTGGGTACTGCTTCTAAGTTTGTATGTTTTGGCGGCTTAGTATCAACCTTGGAGCCCTGTCTTTGTTGTAGAAAGTTAGTTACCAAGGTTGATTTGTGTTGCAGTAAAAGTTATGGCTGTGGAACTCTCTGGTGCGTAATGCCTGTTTGCATTGCGTTTTGAATTTGGTAAACCACAATTTGGATGATTTATTTGCACCCCAAATGCCAATACCAAGTCAATTTACCCCCCTGTCCCGTAGTTTTTGTTTGGTTAACTAACAGGTGTATGAATTTGCTTTTGCAGGGTGGTGCAGTTTCCCTAAAAGGAGCTGCAGTTCCCGCGCCACGGCTAATCAGCTCACAGGAGCTAGAGTAATTGTTTCTGTTTTTTGTCCCGTGTTCTGTTGTCCTGTGCACAGTAGCCTTCTGTTATCATTCGTTTCTAATCAGGTTGTGACATTCTTATAATCTTGCTGATCCTACTAGGCTCTTCGGACCTCATATTGAGAGAAGGCGTGATCGTCAGACTGGTGATGTTTTTGAAGTGCTTGATAGTTTGATGTTCAAAGATGGTTTCCTGTATAAGAGAGTTGCACTTAGCTCTTTGATTTACTGGGGGATACAACCAACGGATACTGAGCTTGTCAAGTTCTCTTCTAGTCCAAGCACTAAAACGTCTGCTGATGACATGGATTGGGTGTCCAGCGTCTATGGTCATAAGAAAAGAAATGTGCCCAGAGAACATGATATGAAGACATCATCCTCTTCTAATGACAAGTGCTCCAAGGCATCAAATCTTAAAGGTTCCAGTTCTTCGAATCTTAAAGGCTCCAGTTCTGCAGAGAATTATGATGATGATGGTGATGATGATGAATTCCATCTCCATGATCTTGTACTTTTCGGGTGAGTCCCCTTTTTATGATCTTTGTTCTCTCATTGCTGTCAACAAAGTACTAGGTTTAGAACAGTATAAGTATATTTAATGTTCCTAATGAGCAGGCGAAAAGATTTTGGTGTGGTTATTTCTGTTGAAAAAGATGGGTTTAAGGTAGCATTCTTCTCAGTGCACATCAAACTTCAGTTCCCCATTATTATGTTCTGGTCTAAGAGCAAGTATTTTCTTGTAGATTTTAAAGGGTGGTCCTGAAGGAGCTGCTATGACAGTTAGAAAGCAGGATATTAAGAAAGGATGTGTAGACAAAATGTTTACAGCTAATGACCATCAGAAGAAAACAATATCCATTAATGACACAGTTAAAGTTCTGGAAGGACCAGTTCAGGTGATATTTTAATTTCCGATTATCGAAGTCAGCTGTTGTTATTTTGTTAGCAGTATGTGGAAGTATGCATCCTTTTTTTTCTTCTCAAGAAAATATTAAATTAAAATACTTTCGAATATTCTGGTCTGCTCATGGTTCTTCTGTCAAATATTTGCTAATGGTACCAATCTTGTTTTTTATATGATGCATTGTTGTTGTAATGACATGCTTCATAGCTATAAGTTATGTCTTTGGAGTTCCTGTATTTGAGAAAACATTCCTTCCATTTGGCACCCTTTCTGATTTGCTTAATATTATCTTGCAGGGTAAGCAAGGAGTTGTTAAACACTTGTACATGGGAATACTTTTCATATATAATGAAAGTGAAAGTGAGAACAGCGGATATTTCTGTGCCCAATGTGGGTCATGTGAACTTATCAAGAAAAGGAGGGAACTGGCAGATTCGGTATGTTTGATGCAGTACATCCGCGTGTCAATGAATCATCACTGTTATTTTGTTCACTCTGTTTTTGGATGTATCAGGAGGACAATCCAATTCCCATGTTCTCGGACTCAGGTTTCATACCATCTGAGCAAAATGAACAACGTAGCAGTAAGTGTTTCATGATTTTTACGTTTTGTTTTTAAGTGATAAGGTTTTATGGCTGTAAGCAGAAGTTAAATTTTGTTTTAATTCCTTGATCATACAGATGAAAGGTCTTACAGGGCACCTAGAGAACAACTCTTCGCAATTGGGGAAATGCTCCGTATTCGGAAGGGTCCTCTGAAGGGCTATCTCTGTCGTGTAATTCGAATATTCCGAAATGATGTAACTGTTAAGCTAGATTCTCTGCTGAAGATCGTTACAGGTTAGTTAACTAAGTATGCTCGGATTCGAGCCGTAGTTTGGACAATGCTTACTTCTTTGTTTTATGTTGCAGTGCAAGCAGAGTTTCTCTCAGTCCCGACTAAAAGAGGGTATGCAGCTAAATCATATTTCAAGCTTCTCTTACCAATTGTTGCTTGTCAGTGTTGTGTGCATTGTCATATTGATGCATAATCTTTGTGTCATGCCAGGGATAACTCATGTAGTGCTCCATCTAGTTCTTTTGGAACTGATACGCCATTTTTGGGTAAGTGTCTGTTCCATATGCACACTAGTAATTTCTACCTGCCAGATTGATATTTGTCATGTGTGCAAGAGAAAAGTTACCAATCTTTCCCAAAACTACTTGCTGCTGGCCTACTACCTATAATGAGACTATGCGCCCTACTACCTATAATGAGACTATGCGCCCTACTTGGTAGAGTTTATAAGATGTGAGAAATTGAGAACTGAATGTCATACTGTTATAGGACTTAAATTATTTATGATATGGTTCTTGCAATATGTGGGATTTGATATATGGTTCTATATTTAGGTTCAGAAGCAGCCAAAACCTCATGGGACAATGGATTTCCATCTCTTGGCAGGTTCGTTATATTTTTTCAGTTCCCTCTGGATTTTTTTCAATTCCTTCTGGATTGCGTGTTAACTTACTGGTATCCTGTAAACCAGTCAAACTGGACTATAATATATCATAATATGTGTGTCTGGGTTGTAAAATTGAGTGGTTAGACCCACATAAGTAAATCCTTTACTGTTGTAAATGGCTAAATCAAAATCTTCCCTTTTCCTCGAATCCTTGTAATTGCATATGTTATCTATGCTTGCCTTCAACCTCATAAATGCTGAACTAGAACCATCACCTTTAGTTTTTATTATTATGAAAAACATGTAATACATTTAGGCAGGTGGCTAATTGAACATAGGATATCTGAAAAATGAATTATTTTGATTCATTTTTTTAAAAAATTTGCTAGACCGCTGAAATAATCTACATAACCTAGAAGTTTTGCATGTAAAAGATAATACATAGACCACAGTAACTTCAGATTATCCTTAGTGAGTATTTATACTTGTTTATTATGTATAGTAACATGTATCTCAAGTTCAGGCTATCCTTTGCGAGTTTGTTAGGATCAAAGATATATGTTCTTAGGCCCTTCTATGATTATCTGGTATCATCGGTTTCTCATTTTGTTTCTTATTTTGTGCTGCTTCCCCAGTTGCCTGTTATGTTGCCTCTTGCATACAAACGGTTGGTATTTAAATTCTTTCTCGCTGGGCTCATTCCACTTGGACTGTATAAAATCGTTGTTCCTCACGAGATTTTGAAACTCGCTGTATACCATTCACCATCAAGGCCGAATGATGCATAGTAGCACTATCCTACCTCCACCCCTGAGGGCCTTCCTTCTCTCTGATTCACTTCCCTGGTGAACAGATATTCTTAAAGTTTTTTAATTAACGAATAGAGGTATTTATACAGCAAGAACTTACATCAACCGGCCAAAAGTAATGGTTAGACATTTCATAACGTTTTGCCTTTGGTTTTCAAGACAACGGATAATTATTTTCTTCAGAAACGTGCCGTTGATTTTTTTTTAAAATTTGGCGGCCTGAATAATTACTGTTTGCATTTATGCTAATTACCATTACTGAATTGTTTTATTATTCACTGCAGTGATTCTTGGCAACCTTCAAGTTCCCAGAATGCAGGTAATATCTGGTTTTAGCCTGCTTATTTGGTATAGTTTGGAGCCTTCCATTTTGGTAGTAGCATATTTTGGAGCTTCATTGATTTTTTGTTGGTTTCATCACAACGGTATTGCATCATTTAATCTACTGGAAATGATTGCCAAAGTATTAGACACCTGATCGGCTACCCATTCTGTAATTTAAAGTAGGCCTTAACACAAGCTATATCATGAAGTAACTCGTTTATACAGGTGGTTAACTTTGGCATCTTTTAGAGGACTTTGGGTCACAAAATTTGCAAAGATTATTACGTTGTAGCAGATTTCTCTAACCCTTCAATCTGACATGTGTTTTATTTTGAATCCTTATTAATATTGTGGAAGACTTCTGCATGTGTTGCATCAACTACCTCCGTTCCAAATTGTAAGACGTTTTGGTAGGCCTACCAAAAACGTCTTACATTTTGGAACACAGAGGTAATATATAATAGGGGTCTGCAAATGGACAAATTACAGAGTTTTCATCCTTTGTTGTGATAACTGTTCCTATTTTACCATAATTAGCCCGACATTAATCTATATTGCAGCTGTTAATTGTGACCGTTGCAATTTTGTACGCCTACATTTCACGCCTTTGCACTAGACAGTAGGGGATATATTGATTCTAGTTGATATGTACATAATAAAGTAGTCATTTAGATGATTAGTCTTCCATTGTTCCTCTAAACTAACTTCTGCATCTCTTATCTTCCATCAACAACACTCCCATCAACTGTGCTTGTCTACTATGGTAGTGCTTTTGTGAATTTTGCTTGTATAGAACCATGCGCTGATCATATTAAGAGCTTGCTTGTCCCCCTGATTCATCTGGAGCCTTCAAAATAGTAGTATCATTTATGGCGAAGCTGCTGTGCTAGTGGGTAAATATGTCAGGTGTTAGGTCAAAGGGGGTTGCTTCTGAGGGAAGGAGAACAGGGCCATTAAAACTGGACGGTGCTGATTGTTAAAGGTCATTATAGATCTGGATGTCTGATGTCCTATTTGAAGCCAACTAGCCATGTGTTTAATCTTTGTGTTGTTCATAACTTCGTGATTTTGTGAACTGCACAGCCACACAGCAAACAGACTATTGTCCTTATTTTCTTTATGTCACCATGTTGAGTTGCATCTGTGTGGTAAAAATACAAAACTAGTACCACCGGAATAGGTTAAATTCCAAGGCATGCTATTATTGTTCTAACTTAGCTTTAGATGTAAGTTCAGTCCAGTTATCTCCGTTGACTGATCTGTTGAGTTAGGGTGGTTAGTTCGTTTATCGGTAGAACAGTTGGGTCTAAATCTCTCTCTCTTGCGTGGGTGTCTGTGTTATCGATAAAGTCCAGATAAATGTAACTGGGATTGCAAAGCATTCCGTACATATATAAGTCGTACAGTAAAATCCATCATACATAAACACTGCACCGTGCGCTACTGCGCTCTGCTGTGCCTGCAGTGTACCAAATAATACTAGCATATTGGTCTCTAATGGTCGCAACTGGTAACTAAAATCTGCATTAATGCATGCACCTTGATCTTTACAAATTGTACCAAACAGAAGTTGGAGATGTCACCTCTCTGCAGCAATTGCAAATCTTATATGATTTTCTCCATGTTAATGTAATTGTTTTAACGTTCATTTACTAGTAGCTGAGATGTTCATAGTTTTGCTGATTCGCCTTTACATTTTCAGATGGAGAAGCAGACGCTGATCCTTGGTGTAAGAAACCGACATCTGCTGCTGATGGTGATTCTGATCCATGGGGTAATAAAACAACATCTGCCGCATCTGAAATCTGGAGCAATAGCACTACACAAAAGGAAAACTCCAGTGATGATGCTTGGGGTAAACCAGCTGGAGGTAGTGGATTGAATGTTGGTGGCAGCTCTTGGGGTGGAGCAGCAGTCAACAAGGAAAGCTCCAGTGACAACGCATGGGGTAAACCAGCTGGAGGTAGTGGATTGGATGCTGGTGGCAGCTCTTGGGGTGGAGCAGCAGTCAACAAGGAAAGCTCCACTGACAATGCTTGGGGTAAACCAGCTGAAGGTAGTGGATTGGATGCTGGTGGCAGCTCTTGGGGTGGAGCAGCAGTCAACAATGATAGTGAAAAGAGTGACCACTGGGGTGAAGCATGCAAGACGGCAGACATGTCAACTGGTGGTGACACAGATCCTTGGGGCAGTAAGGTTAAAGTAGTGAAGGAAGCAGATAGTTGGGGAAAGTTACCTGGGCCACCAGAGAAATCTGAGGATGGTCAAGGATGGGGCCAACCTTTTGAAAAATCAAACCAAGATCAAGAAAAAGGGACAGTATCAAAGAGTGGGTCTTGGGATACTGCTGCCGCTGTTCGTGTCGGCTCAAATGATGATGCTTGGGCTAAGTCTGATGCTTTGCCTGTTGCTCAAGATGATGCCTGGGGGAAGTCAAAAGACAACAACGCTGGACAAGCAGTTGAGTGGAATAAAGCTGGATCATCAGACCAACGTGGTGGCAGTGATTGGAGTAAACCAAATATTTCCGGGGGTGCTGGTCCATCAAGCTGGAGAAATGGAGATGGAGGTGGTTCTGAGTTTGGAAGGGAAAAGAGCAGTGGTGATACACCAAATTGGGGAAACAGTCAGCCTTGGAGTGGCAGTGAAGGCACCAAGACATCCAATGAAAATCAGACTTCCACTTGGAACTGCTCGGATGATAAAAAACTGTCTGGATGTGAGTAGCCCATGTCAGACTTTTAGCTTTACTAGATGGAAATGGTTGGAGTAATACTATGTCTAGTATAACTTGTGCTAGCCTTTAATTAAGTTTGCTAGGATTACACTAAAATTTCTCATAGTGCTTAGAATTGTGCCGCTTTTATTTCTCGACTGTCGGTGAAGCACAAAACTTGATCCTTCGCTTTAGCAAAGATGGTCTCAACTGCATCTGCCAAATACTGAAAATACCGCTAAAAGATTCTTACTTGTAATCTCTTGTGTAGGTGAAGATGATCCTTGGGGGAGCAAGGTGGTTACTAAAGGTGACAAATAAATAATTGAAATGCCCATATTTCGTACTCAGTTTGATGTTTTGAGCCATAGCTTTGTGTTGACTTCTAAATCTTGTAGGCCAAGAGCAACAAAATGATGCTTGGTCAAGCAAGGTGACTTCGACTGCAGGTGCCGATAACAATGATGGCTGGAACACAAAGGCGAAAGAGTCTGGGTCTAAGTCCGAGAATGCTGCATCTGGTAGTTCTGAATCAAAGATAAATATACTTTTAAGCTCGATTGTTGATGTACATGTTGCAAGCTTATCTTTTATGCTCATGTTCAGGTGGAGTACAACAAGGTGATCCTTGGTCAAGCAAGATAGATTGTACTGCTAAAGGTGCTTAGGGGACTAATTGAAGTGTTCATATTTGATGCTCTGCCTGAAGTTTTGGCTAACATTTTGATTTTATTTTCTTGTGGTACCTTGCGATACTTATATTTAATTCTCTTGTAGGCAAGGAACAAGAAAGTGATCCCTGGGCAAGCAAAGTGTCTTCTGCTGCAGCGGAGGCAAAAACTGACACCTGGGGCAATGGGAATGGAGGGGGTTGGAACAGTTCTGGTGGGCAACAGGAATCTTCTTGGGGCAAACCAAGTTCCTCAAGTGGAGATCAAGAGCCTGCTTGGAACAAGCCAAAGTATGGTGATGATAATACTGGTGGTAGGGGTGGATTTGGATCTGGTAATCGAGGCAGAGGGAGAGGAAGGTTTGGGGACTCCTCGTGGAATGGAGGAAGTAATATGAATGCTGAATCAGGTGGAGAAAGGTCTGAAGTAGGCAGAGGAAGAGGCAGAGGGCGCTTTGGTCGAGGTGATCGCAATGAAGGTAACAACTTTGGGTCTGGAGACAGGGGTGGTGGCAGTTGGGGCTCTGGCAGGGGAAACCGAGGCCGAGGTGGTGGTTACAGAAACTGGAATGACAATAATGATGGAAGGACTTCCAGTCAGGATCGAGGTGGTGGCTGGTCTCAGTCGTCGGACTGGAATGCCGACAAAAAGGGAAGCACTGGAGGAGATCAAGCTTTCTCACAAGGCAAGTCCAGCTGGGGGAGTGACAAAAACGATAGCTGGGGAGCTCCCCCGAAACCATCTGGTGGAGATGATCAGGCAGGAAAGAAGGATGGAAACAACACCTGGAGTCATAACAAGCCATCTTCTGGCAGTGGGTCATCTATCCTTGGCCAGTGGGGTGGTCCTCCTGGCGACACTACTACTACTGTTAAAGGAGGATCTACTGGGGGAGGATCTTGGGAAAAGAGCAACGAAGATCAAGCTTTCTCACAAGGCAAGTCCAGCTGGGGGAGTGACAAAAATGATGGCTGGGGAGGGCCGAAACCATCTGGTGGAGATGATCAGGCAGGAAAGAAGGATGGAAACAACACCTGGAGTCAAAACAAGCCATCTTCTGGCGGTGGATCCTCTATCCTGGGTGCTCCTCCTGCCGACACTACAGCTGGTAGAGAAGGAGGATCTGTAGGTAGGGGATCATGGGGAAAGAGCAATGAGGATGGCTGGAATTCATCCAAAGGAACCGGAGATTCAGGTATTGACTCACTGAGAATCCTACGCAGCAAACAGTCATCATCACTTGGAGTCCATCACATTTCCCCACTTCCCTTTCTGTTCACGT
This sequence comes from Poa annua, assembly GCA_026929855.1. Classification (NCBI taxonomy): domain Eukaryota; kingdom Viridiplantae; phylum Streptophyta; class Magnoliopsida; order Poales; family Poaceae; genus Poa; species Poa annua. The sequence goes on along the minus strand of CM049438.1, from coordinate 61,621,788 downwards.
GCCATCCGTTTGTATTTCTTATGCTAATTTTACAAACCATATACAAACCAATCTGAACGCAAACTCTTTCTCTCATGGTGTTTCAGAAGGTGGTGACAAGGAGGGATCTTGGGACAAGGCTGAAGGGAGCGGGAGCCAAGGAGGTGGCGGTGGCGGCAGTTCCTGGGACAAGGCAAGTGGTGGTGGATGGAATAGCAACAAGGGCGGGGATGCCGGCAGTAGTGGCGGCTGGTAAGCTTGTTCCAGAATCAGCCGTGCCTGATATTTGGGCGTGTACATATAGGGTTTGCGCTATGTAGTATGTACATCTCTATGCTGTAGCACCTGCGGTTGGTTCCTTTGTCATGCTACTTGAACCTTATATAACATGGCCTAGCTGTGGGGCATGTTCCCTATTACTGGCAGGTAGTAGTGCCAGCTGAACGCTTCCTGGTTACTGAAGTACTACCTTTTGTCTGAGATTTCCATGTGGTTTCAGTCGTAATGCTGTGTGATTGCGATGCCCTCGGGTTGATGCAAGTGTACGCTCGTAATTACTTCCTCTGTTCTTCCTAAATGTAAGCCATTTAAACCTTTTTAACACACATTTATCTAGACATATTTTAGTGCAGATTAACCTAGAAGAAAGGCTTATATAATGAAACGGAGGGAGTACCTCTGAACTTCTATGGGTGTTCATTCTGATCCGCTTGTATGCGTACTAGTAGCTCTGATGCTAGTTAGAACGGTCTTGATTCACATCTATGTTATTTCAATAATTTAAATATGGAGCGTAGATGTAGTTTTGGAGGTTGAGTTCGCATTTGGCGGTCTGGAGCCTGATCGCCGGACCTGATCTACATCCTCGCGGCACAGAACCTTCCGGAGCAGTCCTTGGCTGCCACGTCGTGGCGGACGGTCGACCATCTGCCCAGCAGGCAGCAGCGACACACAAGCAACGAGCTCGTGCCGGTCGCACGCGCTCAGATGAAGGAATAGAGTAGTATAATCTTCGATTGGTTGCTCTACATTTTTCATGATTTTTGTTTCGGGTTTATAACATCCGAGTAAACTGGGTTCTGTTCTACGCGCGATCTGTCCACCCATCGCTTCTAGGCGTCTTGTAGCGCTCGGCGGACAGTTCCGAGGGTGTGCGCGCGGCCGTGGAGCTGGAGCATGGGAAGCAAGGCAGGGGTGCGTCGTTTGGTAGAGCTTTGGTTCCCTGATCATCCTTGCACCAATTGCTTGTCCCCTCATGCAATACTCCTACTCCAATTGCATCCCTTCCTTTCAGTATGAAGTTTTTCTATTTGATTACCTTTAGGTAAGGGTGTCAGGCGGCGCAAAAACTCAGATTAGACAAGCCTTAGCTGCAACGTTTCAGCTCAGATTCGATCGTTTTAGCCTAAAAACTTTCTAAGCGGGTCGATGTGTGACCGCCGCATGAAACCTGGCCTTTAGGTAGCTATTCTGCAAGGGTGTCAAGTCTGGTTCGTACAGAATTAGCATCCTTGCCTCAGAGCCGGTTCCAGTTTTAACCAATATTGGAACATACGCCTTACTCTATTGGAATATACTGATGGCTTTATCATTTTGCCCTCTAAACCAGGTGTGAAAATCTTAGAAATGTACATGAAAGAAATCAAAGAGTAGTACAAGAAGATAGACGACCTAAATGCCACCCTTCCCAAGAAGGATCGTTTCTTCAATGTTACTACCTCATATATAGGAGGTTAGACCTCTTGGAAAAATCATGTATTTATGACAACTATAACATGTACTCGGCCGTTATAAAAGAACTTCTTTTGTTTTTCTGTGAACAAGTTTTTGTTACTGATTTTTGGATTTAAGAAATCTAATAAAAAATGCAACTTGAAGTTGAAATACGTAATATTTAGTTTATCATGGCAGTCAACATGGTAATTTTTTTAGACATGTAATGTATGTGTATTCTATAATTTGAAGATCGTTATGTTTTAGGAGTGTATCTGATTGATATAGAAAAGATTATATCAACGGGTTGAAAAAATGGATGATGTTGATAGCTTGAACTAAGATGACAGGCACATTGCCGCATAATATTTATAGAAACCTGTTGAAAGGATACATATAGAACAACCTTTAATTTCGAATAACAGATACATATGATTTCATCACTGAAAATAAGTGGTAAAAATTTCACTGACAAACTAATTCAGGTGTTCTATTTGCACATGATTTACTTGTGTAACTACATATCAAAATGATTTGATTTTATCATTTAAACAACAAAAAATGATATGGACAATTTGATGAGCTTAAAAAAAGATGATGTGGATGGTTGCATATAGAGATAGAAAATAATTAATGAATATTAGTGGGATGACATGGACAATTGATTGGCTACAAGAACAAGTGAGGTGAATAACTTGCATGTAGAGGTAGAAAAATATTAGTTACACTTAGTGGAATTTTGCTTTAAAAAAAGTATAGATAGATAGATTTCAATTGCCATGTCATTCCATTTATGTGTTTTTATTATTCCCGTGATTTCAAACTAGAAAACCAAAGAAACCCTTACAAGGTTACATTTTCACCTTAAAAATATTTCTCAAGTCACACCAATGACAAACGAAGGAATCAAAGCCCTGCTACCGCTGCACCGGTGACCAATGAGCACCAGACCACGCTAGCGATGGGTTTGCTCTACCCCTGTTTTTGGTGCCTGGATTTATTGTCGTTGTTTAGCCACAGGGTAAGGAACCACAGCTCTGTATCTTTGATGAACCGTTGCTCAAATTCCTTGTGCATCTCATTCCCAAAGACACATCACCCTGACATTTGGTGTCACTCAACGTCCTCATGATACTCATTCCCTTGGCCAAAGCTAGCTAATAGATGCCACATATAAACATTGAAGTATGGCTTTATCTTGCTATGGAGTAGAAGCTGAGGACAAGTCTGCTATATATGGACACCAGATGTACATGTAAATGATAACTAGAACTTCAGGGCGTCACCAACCATTGCAGAAGTTTACTGATCTTTTGTGAAAACTAAGAGCATCAGTAGCGGGTCACCTAATCCTGCCATCCATAGTCCATATATCGATAGCGACCCAAGCTTGTCCACCTACTTTCTCTTCCAGCTAGGAGAACAAAAAAAGGATGATTCACATAACTTATTATTGCATCATTCTGCATCTCCCTTTATTCAGGTTTTGAATTTTTTTGCAACCGAAAGGCATTAGGTTTACACATTGAGATGTGGACATATACGAGCCTGGAGCTCTGAATTCTATCTTTGACGCACAAGAGTCCCTTCCAGATATTCCTTGTTACCTCCATGCAATCAGATCAGGCAACATTTCAAGTGTTTTCTTCATTGTATATAAATTTTTACCAAATTTTGTTCCTGGTGTAATATGCATATTATTTACTGTTTCATGTTCTTTATGTTCTAGGCGGTTTGTGATTTGATGGAACAAACAATCAATCTGCGGCACACAAAGGTACATACTGTATCTAGATACTACTATCCATGACAACTACTGAATGTGTTATTCTTGGACTTTCTATAAGAGAAGTTTCGGATTTAGAGATTCCGAGACTAAAAAGAAGCCATTCTTTATTGCTTTTATCTGTTTGTCCTCAGACTTGGCATCAAACTGACCTGAGGGCTATATGTTTCCTGATTTTCTTGAAATCATAGGTTTTACTTGTGGGTGTGAGATTTGAGTACAAATCATAACGAGTATTGACTGGCCTGTTTTGTGTGGATTGAGCAGTGCAAAGCAAGCCCACTAACCGTGAAGGGCTTGAAGTTTATCACCGCATGAACTCATCGAGATGGCGGTGAATAGAAGAAGGATGCAGCTGTTTGGAGCTTTCGAGTGTTCTTTTGAGCTGTTCGTAGCAGAGATTGTGTTATGTGTGTTCTTTTGAGCTGTTCGTCAGCCATCATGAAATGCAATACTAAGTATGACTTGCAATGATGTTGTTACAAAGAACTTGTAAACGATGGTTGTCAGGATGCACAATCTGAGACGTAAAGTAAATTCAGAACACATTGTCAGATTAGATTTTCAACAGCAGTACAATACACTCATTCATGTTCACAAGCGGCGACAATTCATTCATGCACGTCGGTAGCTTCTGGTCTTTAGGAGGGCCTGATCCTGACCTACCTATTTCCACAATTCTCAGGCTTGTACATGCTCATGAGAGCATCATTCAGAACGCTAATCCTCACCATCCTTATAACCTGCAGAAAAAGTCACAACGATTTGTAAAACATATTCCACATAGTTGTGCTAAGGTATTTGAAAAAACATCAGAGTTCTACAATAAAATTTTCCAGTATCGTGTGCCGATCTAGTATATGAAGTTGTGCTGTTGTTAACTTCAGAAAAATAGGGATAGATTGGGGAAACAGGGGAAGTTAAATTTGTTGGGTTCAGTGAGCTTGTACTGATATTTTGCTCAGAATACATGCTTGAGTGCATGATTAGATAATACGCAAACTCCATATTTTCAATATCATTACAAATAGGAGATATATCAGAGTAGTGCCAGGTACATATTTGAATTTGATAGTTTCATGAGAAATCAAAATAATTCATGAGATTATTATCAAATAAACTTGGTCAAAGGCATTCCACTTACGAGGAATGTGGTGGCGATGGACCAACTTAGTTCATTCCTCAAGCCGAACAGGAAATGAGACAAATGCTCAAACCAAACACCCATTAATGGCCAGGACGACCCTTTTACAATTTTTTTTTTTGCGGGAAGACGTTTTATATTAGAACAAGGATCTTACAGACCAGCCCAGAAGAAAGTGAAAATTACAAACCAGTCCCTCTGGACAACACATAACAATAGTACAAGCATCCCGTCAAAATATAATAATAATAGTACAAGCAGTGTACATTAAACATTCAGAGAATTATTCCAGTAAAAGAAATAACTTGTCTATATTTTTAGATGACTGTATATCTCATTTACCCTAGACATACCCATACCTACAAAATCGTCTCACTAAACATAAAAGCAACATAACCGACAGTGTTTAGACACCAACTGGAATGATTGTCTGAAAATACAAGTTGGTCATAGCATCAGATTGTCTGAACTTGGTGCAGAAGCTCAGTCGAAAGACACTCCTGGAGGATCAATTATCAAAGACATCCAAGCTACGGCGCCGTCCTGTCTTGGATAGAGGGCGAGGCCAAGGTCGCCTCAGCCCTCAGGCGAGAAGGAGGGGCGGTCGAGCTCGCCGGGGCGGGCAGCAGTCCTGGCGGCGCTTGGACTTGGAGGTGGAGGGAGGAGCGGAGCCGGTGTCTCTCGCCCGTGGCTCGAGGTCCGCGCGTTCTACCTCCGCCTCTCCTCTTCCTGCTCCTCCACGGCGCCCGCGGAGCTCACGCTCGTGTACCACCCGGCCAACGGCGGCCGCGGCGCTGAAGCTGAGTGGCCGTGCGCTCCCACGCGGCATCGCTCGCTTCGAGGTTTACGTGGGGAAGGAGCTGACAACGGAGGGCTTAGTTCGTCCGGCAGAGCAAAGGTGGACGAGGGCAGCGCGTGGAGTGTCGCCGGCCGGTCGGGTCGGCTCCTCTCGCAGATATGAACTAGTAGTCGAATCTTTCGGTTGGCTTTCCCGTGAATAAGAATTGTTGGGCGCGGCGAAGCGAGCGCTTCTAGCTGTTTCGCTTTCTTCTTTCTTATTGTGGCGGCTATTCCCCTTCCCTTATATGCAAAAGATCGAGAGGGGCCCGAACCAAACCGAGAACGTAAACAGAATTCGACTCACTCTCGTATGGCTCGCCCTCGAGCCCTGGGCGAGTCGGCCGGGTCTTTCCCTCTTGTTCTGTTTCCGCCACGATAAAGACGCACGGAAGGAAAAACAACTATCCATTGGTGGAAAAGAGTACTCTTGAAAGCTGTTGCTCAAGCTATCCCAGTTTACGCAATGTCGGTGTTTCTAATTCCAAAAGGGGTTTGCCAAAAAATGATGGATGCTATTGCTAAATTCTGGTGGGGTGATGATGAAAATAGTAACAAGATGCATTGGTATGCTTTGTGGAAATTGTGCTATCCTAAAAAGGTATGGGCTTTAGGGATTTCCACTCTTTTAATCTTGCTATGTTGGCAAAACAGGTGTGGCGTTTGGTAAATGACCCTACTTCGTTATGTGCACGAGTTCTCCGTGCGAAATACTACAGTCACGGTGATATCTTATTGGCGGGGCCAAAATCTGGTTCATCATTTACATGACAAAGTATTATTGCGGGGTTGACTTGTTTTAAGAGGGGGTATATATGGAGAGTTGGAAGTGGAGAACATATAAATATATGGTCCGATCCTTGGATTCCTAGCAGCCCGAATAGAAAGGTGATATCTCCACGAGGTAATGCTATGTACACTTTGGTTTCAGATTTGATTGATCCCTATACGGGGCCAGTGGGATGTGGACATCCTTTATTCCTTACTAAATCCAGTTGATGTTAATCGTATTCTTCAAATCCCACTACACAACCAAAGATTTGATGACTTTATTGCTTGGAAGTACACTACTCATGGCAGATTTTCAGTTCGGTCTGCTTATCATATGCAATGGCGCCACTCTTTTGGTGCGGCTGGTAACTTGTTAAATATGTCCGGAAGTTCTGTGATCAACCCGGTTTGGAAAATTTTGTGACGTCTCAAGATTCCAAGCAAAATTAAGATCTTTTGTTGGCGAGCTCTACATGGAATTCTCCCGTTGAAATGTGTGCTGGCTAACCGGCACATTGGTACATCTGGTGAATGCCCTATTTGTTCTCAAGGACCTGAGGATATTTGCCATCTCCTTTTCCAATGACAAACTGCGAGAGAGATTTGGGATTTAATTGGGTTGTCTCCTCTGATCATTGATTCTATGTCTGTTGATCGGTCGGGTTGAGCAATACTTGAGACCCTCCTAAGGCGTGATAAAGCTATGCTTGAGGGACATGATAATATTGGCGTTTGTGAGGTGATTGCTACTGCTTGCTGGTACCTTTGGTGGATTCGCCGCCGAAGAACACATAACGAAGAGGTTCCCCGCTTATCTAGTTGTGTTGTTTCTATTCTGTCCATTGTTGTGAATTCAAATGCAGGTAACAATGCAACCATAGCCGGCGATGAGAAAAGGTGGAATAAACCTGATACTCGGCAAGTAAAAGTTAACGTTGATGCCGCGTTCAATGCTGACCACATAGACGGTGCGCTTGGGGCGATCCTAAGAGACTGCAAAGGGAAGTTTATTGCGGCAAGTACGATGTACCTAACTAATGTGGCCTCTCCTTCGATGGCGGAAGCGAAGGCTTTAAAATTTGGACTTGATCTAGCTCACAGACTTGGCTGCAATAATATTGTTGCGGAAGGGGATTCGTTGGAAACTATCAATTATTGCAATGGCGAAGAACAATGGTGGTCAGAATCAGCGGGTATTTTTGCTGATTGCATGGAGGTTGCTTCCTTAATTGGGACTGTGGTTTTTTCTTATTGCCCAAGAGAGGCAAATAGTTGGGCCCATGAAGTAGCTAGAGAGGGTTATAGAACCAAATCCATTTGTAATTGGGACGATGATCCTCCTAGATTTCTCCTTAGCCCCATTATCAATGATGTAAGCATACAATGATTTGGAAAAGCGGCAAGTTTCAGACGCACTCTTTTCCTTACCAGGGTACCTAAGGGGGCTGCAAGATTTTTAATGAGGCGGCTTGCTGATTTAATATATTGGTTTTAAATTTCAAAAAAAAAAAGCATCTCATGAATTTGGGATAACCTACTATTTTGTGCTAAATTGTAAAACTTTTGTAAGGCCAGGCCCATTTGCGGAAGGTCGCGAATTAGACACCAGTATGAGTTCAACTAGTCAACTTTTTAGTACTAGTATGATTTCGTCTCGACCCTTAGATGAATGAAAATGAAGTACTCTTATTCATTTGGGCGTACAGTAAAACATCCCTTCTTTGGTGAACCGTTGCTCAAATTCCTTGTGCATCCCATTCCCAAAGCACATCGCCGTGACATTTGGTAAAAAATCAACGTCCTCATGACACTCGTTCCCTTGGCTAAAGCTAGCTAATAGATGCCACATATAAACATTGAAGTGTGGCTTTATCTTGCTATGGAGTAGAAGCTGAGGCCAAGTCTGCTATATATGGACACCGGATGTACATGTAAATGATAACTAGGACTTCAGTGCGTCACCAACCATTGCAGAAGTTTACTGATCTTTTGTGAAAACTAAGAGCATCAGTAGCGGTCACCTAATCTTGCCCTCCATAGTCCATATATCCATAGCGACCCAAGCTTGTCCACCTACTTTCTCTTCCATCTAGGATAACAAAAAAAATGGATGATCGTCATGAGGTTCCATGCATGGCAACATCTTCTGGAAATGAGACGCATCTGGAATTCGAGTTCAAGTCATACTTGGACAACTAATAAAGTTCCATTGAGCTAGATCAGTATGCCCATGTTCCGGCGTGCAACGACGGGCTGATACACGCCGCCGACAACTCCGACGCGGAGGCGGAGCACATTTATTTACCGAGTTGCTTATATTTCTTGATCCGGTTTCAGCAGAAGATTTCTACTATCTAGCTACTGTAGTACTCAACGTTTTGTAAGGAATCGCACCGTGCGTGCGATAGGTGAGCGTGGACACAGGCGCTGCGCTGTACCTGAAACGACGTGTTGTCCACCTGAAGCTGTTTGATGGACAGACGGCCAATGCTAGCATGCTAAGGGTGTGTTTGTTTGGGATGCAGCATTTGAGAAGCAGCCGTAGCTGGTGAGCTGTGAAAAAGCAGCTGTAAGAAACAGCTGTTGGAAACAGAGATATGATGTTTGGCACGCATAGCTGCTGCTGTTGAGTGCTGGGTGAAATGTCTGGAATGTCCCTGAGTGTTGAAGATGTTGTATAAATACTGATTTGAAACGAACAAGTTATTTTTGGGTGTTTTAAAAGCAGAATTCTCAATTCACCCTTTTAGCTAAATATATTTTTAACACGCTTTGTATTGGAATAATCTATTTGGAGTGTTTTGTATCGGAATATATTCACCGAATGGTCGAAGAAGCTCCTGGGAGCGGCGGCGGACGAGGAACGGCGAGGCGGTGGCTCAAAGTGCTCCTATCGCCGGTGGTCGACGAGAATGAGATGATCCCATCCTGCGCCTGATCAATACGGTGTTTAAGAGCTGAATTATCTATGTTTTCTAGTTTTTCTCAAATAACTGTAAACACATATTTATCAAAATAATTTTAATCATCTAAAAATATATTAAATATTGATAAGCCAATATCCCGAACATATTTATCACAAGATTACAGATATTTGTTGGAATCCTTTCGACGTTAAACCAATATATCCCAATACGGATTAATTATTTCAAACTGAAATGTATTTGTTTGGGGTTTCGTATATGTTTTTGACGGTGTACATGCATATGCGCATGCTAACTACATTCAACTATTGACAAGGTACAGGTTTTTTCTGCATGCATATGCGCATGCGCATGCGAAGCTACAGTCAAGTACAGGTTGAAAGCGAAGCGAAAGTTAAGGAAAGGCACCGGCTAGGGCTCACGGTGGCAGTATAATCGTAATTTCATGCATTGGAATGAGCAATCAGAAAAACGGTTCGGGACTTGAGCAGGAAAAGCTCGGGAAGCAGGTCGGGAGCTGCTTCCGCTCTCGTTCGCTGTTCCAGTGGAATTCAGCACAGCGCTTCTCTGCAGCGCTTCTCCATCGAAGTTGTTTGTTTGGGCTTCCGCTTTCGGTACTCAAAAGCAGAAGCAGAAGTCCAAACAAACAGAGCCTAAGACGATCGATTCATCTGGGAGGGATGTACCCCCGAGGAAGATATTCACAATGCAGTAAAACATGGTGTTCGCATAAAATGAAATTTCACATATATGTTGTAGGATTTCTTGCCACCAGGACTGTTTGATTGTTAGAAATATACCGTATGCTTTATTTGGGCAGAGTCTTGTTTTTCGGATCATAGGATTACACAACTCGAATAGATAGCCCGCGCATTTAGCTGTAGTTTTGCAAAATTTGACTCAGTTGTACACTAGCTTTCAACCGTCCATTGTAACTGCGTTTTTTTAAAGCCATTGTAGCTGCGTGTTGGTGTTGTCTATTGAACATAATTTATTAGACTCCCTCTGTCTCTTAAAATAAAGCGTACATTTTTAGTTAAAGTTTAACTTTGACCGATTTTAGCGAAAAAATATGAATATTTACTAAATCAGTATCAATAGACTCACCATAGAATATTGGACATCCCGCCCAATCCTTATCTCCCATCCACGAAGTAAGCAAATTGAACTAATGCAAGTTGCACCCTTTTATCCCGAGTGGGCTAAGACTGTAAAAAGGATCGCAATATTTAGAAAAACACCAATGTAAAAAGAAAGGGTATTCAATAATTCCCCAATAGTATGCAACATGAAAGCACAACTTTTGGAGTCTCGGGTAAACATTTGCAATATATTGGTGATAGTTGTAGCAGACAGAAATAATTTTCAAAAAAACCCTCTCATGAGGTCTCCACAAAACAAACAAGAGTTTTGTAGCATCTGACAAATCTCCATGCAACATCAAAACTCCACGGAAAAAACTAATCTTGAATTGGACCATCGACCTTGACACCTGGGATCGTCGACTACTCTTCCTGCTCTCTGGAGGCCCCTCGGTGTTGGACCGAGCGAGCACATAAACATTCCTCATAAGGCCATCCTTTTGCTAATACGACAATTCAAATGACTTCAAATCCAAGCTCCGAGACCATGAGCATCCATGGCGGCACGATAAAAAATCTCCATCGTGGCAGCGACGCTTAGAGACTTGTGGCGGCAATGTTCATGGACACCGGGTAGAAGCTCATGAGCATCCATGAGTATATTTTTTTTTGGATTCTATACCCCTAACATTTGAACACGAGGATGGGATAGAAGCAAAAGTAAAACTAAAACCAAGGCCGCAATGAATCGTTCAGCATACTCGAAGTTACCCTAATCGAGATTAGCTCTCTACTGAAATGATGATCAAATTCTCGATGTCTTCCATTCCAATAGCCACATTAGCGACAATAGGTATAGCTCTGAATGTTCTCGTCACATTCCATCCAATATCGTTCTTCTTCTACATATAAAGTTAGGTACCAAATGCAAGCAACTGGCCTTGGTCAGTGAATAACTCGCTATGGACTAGAAGCCGAGGCTAGTTCTCATATCTTATATATAGCTAATAAGCAAGTGCATACATGCATAGTGACTAGGACTTCATTGTTGCACCAACCATTGCTCGGACATTTGTTTTTCTGGGGGACTATAATATCGGAACAACATATAAGACTTTTGCATGGTTAGAGAAAAAATAGAAGCATGTCTTATCTCTCTGCCGCTTCAATGCCTTCCCTAAGGAAAGCATAATGGAAGTCCACTGGACCAAGCATGCCAAAAAGCTTCGACTTCAATGTACAAAAAGAAGGAAAAAGTCGAAACCACAACTAGGAGGGCGCCCTCCTATCTCAAATGCCATTGATTTTTGTTGAGATTCGTGCAGCGTGGTTGACTACCTTTTTGCAAAAAAGACCTTGCACTTTCACCATATTATAACTCGCGCCCCACCGGATTGTCAGGAAATCATTCCCCACCCACCCCAGCCCGACAAAACAACCCCGTGCTCCTCCCACCATTCCCAACCCCGTGCTCCTCCCACCTCCAGGCGAGCAGGCGGCGGCGCGGCGGCGTCAAGGCGCAAGCAGGCGCGAGCCGGCGGCGGCGGCGAGCGCGTCCAGGCGCGAGCACCCATTTGTTCATCCGCGTCCAGTCGCGAGCACCCATTCTCTTTTTTGTTGTATTTTACATCCGAGATGTAGCAACGAAATTTGTATTTTTTTTGTTCATTTGATATTTTCCCAGATCTAGGGTTTGTCCTCGGAAAAAAAAAATCTGATTTACGTATATTGGCAGCACCCATTTGGTCTCCATTTTTAAAGATCTGTTCTTCAAATTGGATTCTTGAATTTTGTGAGTACGTGTTGTCCAGATCCGAAAATCATGGATCAAGTGGATAGAGGATCCTGTTCAGATCCGGATCTGAGATCTTTCCATATGTTTTCGATTTGGATCGGGATTTTGCTTTGTATTTATTTCGGTTCATGGAATTTATTCTTTGTATTAGGATGTTGCTTGATCCGAACATCCAAAAAATGTTCCAGGAAAATGCTCCTGTTTAATAGGAGATCCAGAAAATATGTTATGCATCGAGAAAACAAGCTCCTGTTAATTTGTGTATGATCCACTATTCTTGTATGATTATTGTAAATCTTCTCCCGTATGATCCACTATGTGAGATTCCCTTGTTACTACATGAGATTCCCTTCTTAATTGATTGATTTTCTTAATGTTACTGCAAGATCCGAAATGAACATTCTGAATCTAACAAAATTCTTACATTTTCTTTTGTTCTCTACTTTTTTGTTTCATGGATGGAAATGATCCGAAAATATGAAAAAGATCTTAATCGATAATAATGAAAAAAATCACAATTTGTTTACATTTTCATGAACTAAAAAATTGTCTCCATGAAAACGGATTATCTGAAAATATTATCCATAAAATAATAATAATAATAATAATAGAAATATGAAAAGGATCGTATTCACGAGTTTGTGTTGATGGTAAAAATTATCTCAAAATGTGTTAAAGCATTATCTAAAAATATTTTTATTCATGAGTTTGTGTTTTTCTAAAAACTAGCATGGTGGCCCTCGCAAATGCGAGGGCATCCTCTTCAGGGTTTTGTATATGTTTATGTATAAAATTTGTACTTTCATTGGGAAAGATCGAAATCTAAATAAGAGCATCCTTTGACTATCTATCGTGTAATCTTTAAATTTATGAAGAGTAGGTATTTTGATATCTCAAAAAGAAATAACACACCACAGATTCTAAAAGCTCGCTTACTTTACCGTGGGTATTGCAATTTGCAATATATTATAATTTTACTCTCTTCCCGTCGTCCCAATTCTTTGGTGATACATATTTGTTTTTTCATGTAACAATGACTACACTGACATACATGACACATAGTTTCATTTAACATATGACTTTCTTATGGTGTGATTAAAGACATGGCTCGGTCTAATTATTTATTTAATTATGTGCCATGTATGTACCGGACATATACATACATGGCACATAGTTTCATTTAACAGACATGACTCGGTCTAATTATTATTGAAGTAAACTCATGAAAACTTTCGGTTGTGAAGAGATTAAGTTATATTATTATGCTTTATACATTTTAGGAAGATCTATCGATCAATATAATTATCATGGTGTGTTGATCGTGATTTCTTAATACAACCATTTTTGTTTGTCCTTATATTTATGTATTGGTTTTATATTTTGTCCATGCATACTCTAACTAACAATCATGCAATCTTCATATTCGGTCACATCTAGGCTCTCTCTATGTCTCCCACACAATTTTTTTTCTTCAAATCGTGCTTCTCACACACATTGGTATGTGCTACCATCTAACAACGACCTAACAATGTAGTACATATTCAAATCCTTTAAAAACTAATTAATAATTAAAAACATAAAGATCAAATTGTCATTAGTCATCCCTCTGGTGCCACTTCAAGAGTTACATTTTGTGCAGGTATCATCTGTCGTTGGTTGAAAGTGTTCAATAAAAAATACGGTTTAAACGATATCATATTATTTTCCGTTTTGTGACAATAAACAAAGTTGTTCTTTAACTATCATAAATGGTTTGGTAATCAAAATATCATGTATGCAAGTAGCATCTTTGGCGGTCTAAAATTTGTGGGCAATGGATTATCATGTCATATGTTGAAACATCGATATAAGTGATATTGGATTTGTAAAGTGAACTATAGTCTTACACGAACGATTTTAATTCAGTAAGGTTTTTTTTTTTGACATTAGTAAGGGGGGTTTTAGTTATCTTTGATTACATAATCGTTGGATCAAAAGAAAACGGTATGTCCTCCTTAATAGGTAGGTCTTAATAAATAGAGAGAATTATTGTTGTCTATTCCTCTTCCTCTTTTTTAATCACTCCATATCACCATGTGTAAGATTTTAGAAAAATGAACGTGATAAAACACTACTGGCCTTATCTTTTAAGAAAAATCATTTTTCTTCTAGGCATATCCGTTAAAATGTTCATACATCGGTAGTCACTTCATTTTCTTCCCGTTGATGATGCGAAGAATGGCGCCACTTCATTTATATTAAAAACGACTCGGAACTCGGAACTCCTCGAGTTGTTTTGTGAGAATGTTAGTCTGATGGTAGTCGAATATATTTGGCATTTATGTGTATTAAATCATAAAAACAAATGTATATTGTACGCCTAATGTCGTGACTTTGTTAATTTTAAAATTCCACGAGTCCAAATTTTTGTAGGTGTTTTCTCAGTTGGTTGATCTCATGAGTATCAAATAAATTTGTCAATTATGTGTAACCAATATCCCTGCCAATTCATAGTTAACATGTGTTTTACTTTTAACCCGGTAAGTTTGATCAAATCTATTAAATTATTATTAGAACCTTCATAAAAAGTTTTTTGATGTTGTACATATTTTGATATTTGCAATGTTGTTATTTATGCTACATCTTTGGTCAATTTTTAGAAAATTAGATTTTAACTAAATTTATAAACGCAGGATAAGTGAAACAGAGAAATTACGTAGTGATCAAGCTATCCACACCCTAGCATTCATATCCTTTGCCACCACGTTTTCATCAAGGTAGCATTTTTTAAGGCGTAAAAAAAGGTAGTGTCGTGCACGACCAGATTTTAAAACTGACGCACATGTATTATCCTATGGAAGTATACGTGTTTAATAGAAAGAGTTTTTTTTGGAAAACCTTGGAAAAGGAGTCCACGTCCTTTTTTTTGTTGGAAAACCTTGGAAAAGGAGTCCACGTCCCTTTGGCCACCACATTTGAGTTAGATTTTTTTCTTTTACGTGCCACGCTTCCAAAGTCTAAACTATGTTACGTACTTCTATTTTTTTCAAAACGAAATCCTAGCCATATATTTTAGATCTAACTGATAAGATTAATTTAGATGATGTGGCTTAACCTGGTGTCTCGAAAAACTAACTCATTTTACTTCTAGTATACACTAGTGGAAAACGGCTCTTTAGTACCGGTCGGGGAGGAGCATCAGTACCGGTTTCGCAACCGGTACTGCGCAATCGGGACTGATGCCCCCCCAGCATCAGTACCGGTTTCTTATCGTCCGGTACTAAAAGGGCCCCCACGTGGGCGTGGGGCTCGAGCTCGTGCGGAGAACTTTTAGTACCGGTCGGTAACACCGGCCGGTACTAAAGGGTTTAGGTTTTAAGGGTTTTGCAATTTATTTTTCGTTTCCTTTTTTTTCTGTTATCTGTTTTCTTTTCTTCACTGCAATTTTATTTTATGTTTTCTTTTTCATCTACTGTTATACATTCATACGGTATTATATATATACACGGTACACGTTGATGCATACGTAATATACTTCCGTATATGTATTCTACGCTACTACATACGGTAAACGTTGATATATAATATAATTTAGATATAGGACATATTCATACTACGTTATTACATACATATATACATATATACAATCCGGTGTATAGAGATCGCAATAATGTCATACATCCTCCTCTTTCATATGGCATAGCTATATTTAGGATTATGGTATTCTCCCTTTGGATTCATGACCTCCTCAAGGATAAATCCCGCTATCTCCTCTTGAATTGCTTCTACGCGCTGATGTGGTAGGATGGCGTTCCGCTTGTCGTTAAGCTTTAAACGAGATCAATATGAATATATTAGTTGTGTGTGTATATATATATATCAAATCATAATAAGATTGAAATATAGTACAAGCCAGTCACACTCACATCCATTCTTTTTTCACGCGACGCCTGCTCAACGCTCAAGGTCCTCATGAACTCGCAGACGTAGAATCCACATAATTCATTTCCCGGAGGCTGCTTCATGGTCTTTACGAGAATATAACTTAATTAAATAATAATTCAAAATGATGATGAATTAAAGAGACTATGTTTAATAGTAGCACACTTACATCAATATGTTTAATAGTCAGCTCTGGTTTCCATTCACCCCTCTCTCTCTTGATGAATATTTTCCAAACCCTACTCACAAAAGCAAATGAATAAATGTGTTATGATTACTTGATATCATGAAATGGGGTTAATGGTTGAAATTACCTCTGAAGCATGTCAATCAAGTCCTGGTAGTATGATTGTGGTTTGCGTAATGAGTCAAATACTTCAACTAATCCCTTGTCAATGATAATGTCCAGTAGAATCCAATGGAAGCTGCATACGTTTATATAGTGAGGCATGAATATAACTCATCAATTAAACTTAACATCTAGTCATTAGCAATATAGAAATGTGTTGAAGACAGTCACACTCACTTGAAGTTGTAAGGAAGAAGTATATCTGCCGCATGTGTTTGGCTCAATAGCGACCTCAACAATGCCTCCTCGCAGTCCCCGGGCTTCCGCTCTAAGTTTTTGCAGTTAACGATAGATGGGTCAATGAACCCAACTTCCCAGAGTCTTTTCCTTTTGCACTCGATAAGCATCCACCTGCATATATAATAGCATACGAAAGAATATAGTGCAGATAATTACAGGCTCAATTAGTGAGGATAATTACATGCTCAGCTAGACATTTAGAAAAAACACTTACAGAACATAGCAACTCATGATAGTTGCGTCGAGAGCACGCCGGTTGTATAACTGCCATAATTCATCAAATTCGATACATATCTCGTGGTTGACGAAGAATTGGTCTTCTCGGTATGTCACGTAAAACACGAGTTGCTTGTCCTTTGCAACCTTCATGTACCAGTCATGCAATCTCCGCATTTGAAAAGCTAGACGCACCATCTCATCACTAGGGAGAAGATCTTTCCCGTAGACAAACGTCCGTGCTATCTCAGTCGACTTGGGGAAAAGTGCGTCAAATGCATCATCGTCCATGTAGTCAGTAACAGGAACATTTGTCCCAACGTTGGGACTCTTGTCTGTCTGAACCTTCAGCGGGGCGACCGACTGTACTTTCTGTTCTCCGAGCTGGGGAACCTTTTTCCCCTTCTTCTTCTTCTGTGCAGCGACCCTTTTCTTTTTATTCTCCTCTTGCGTGTCAAAACTCTTCGAGATAGAGCGTTCATAGTTATCAGGCAAAGTTCTACGGTCAGGATCACAGACGATGTCTAAAAAGTGTTTAACACCCTTAGGGTTTAGTACCTGTTTTGGCTCGGGCACTTTCTTCGCAAAGTGTGCGGCATTGTGAGCTTTGACCAAGGGAGCATTCTCCTCAACGGTCCGGTGGTAAGTTAACACCGGAAGATCCTTCAACGACGGCCCGTACTTGTAGGTGTCCTTTGGAGCACCACTCGACGCACCGGCAAGCATCTTCTGCCTCATTGAGAAGGTCCTATTGCCGGTGGGCGGACTCTTTGCAAGCTCCGGGGTGGACTCCCGCTGGAGTGGACTCTTTGCAAGTTCCGGGGTGGACTCCCGCTGGAGTGGACTCTTTGCACGCTCCGGGGTGGACTCCCGCTGGAGTGGACTCTTTGCACGCTCCGGGGTGGACTCCCGCTGGGTTGGACTCGCGCACCGGGGAGATGGAGTCGCGCTGGGTTCCCTCTCGGTGTCCATATTTTCAATGCGGGGTGGACTTGGAGGTTGATTGCTACTCGGAGGGGTTGGTGGCCTACGCGTCGATTCTCCAGGAAACACGATGTGTTCCTTTCTCCATAGAATGATTCCGCGCAACACTTCTCCCAGTGTCGTCTCCCCTTCAGCTCCAGGAAAGTCAAGCTCTAGGTCCTCGAATCCGTTCATAATTTCGTCCACCCCGACTCGCGCGTAGCCAGCTGGAATCTGACCGCCATGAAGGGTTGCTCCGGGTATATTCTCTAAAGCAAAGCCGACCGCCACCTTTATGGATAGGTTCCTCATCTTGATGTGCAGCTCACAGTTTGTTCGCCCCTGAATCTGATCCACGGGGTATGTTGCGTCATCAGGCTGGACATTTTGTGTGGAAGCCACGCTGCTTTTCCGCTGAGATGCCATATCAAGTTGGTCCTCCTGCGGCTCAGATACCTTTTTCTGCCTCATTTCATGTCGCAGGTCTATTATCATGTCTTCCAACCGCTGATATTTCTCTGCCTCCTGTTTCTTCTTCCTGTCGCGACTCCTGTAGGTGTCCCTATGCTCGGGGAACCCAACCTTCCAAGGGACGATGCACACGCCTCGTACTCGCCCAGTGTGTTCAGGATTCCCGAGGGCGAGTGACAGCTCGTCCTTCTCTCTATTGGGCGCGAACCTTCCCTCCCGAGCGGCAACTACTGCATCATCAAGTTCTTTGGCTTTATTCCGAATTTTTTCTCTTTCGGGCTCTCCCTCGGGGCCTGGTTTAACCTTTTCCTTCAACACAAGATTCCCTGTCTGTGGGTCGGGCTCCAGCCCGACGCTGTACGCCCAATGTCTCGCCCTTGCGGGATAGCTTGATGTACTTGGAGTGACCCCGGCAGCAATTAACTTGGCGTCCCTTTCTTGCCACTTAGGAATGGCGGTCTTATAGCCACCTGGCCCCAAACGTTGGAAATATTGCTTTTTGTCGGCATTCAACTTATTTTTCGCCGACTTTTCCAGAGCTTCTTCTGATTCCTTGTAGTCCTTGAATTCTTGCCACTGATCTCTTATCCTCCTGTACTGTACGTCTTCAAAATTAGGGGTTTTCTTTGTCTTGATGAATTGCTGGTATAACCTTTTCTTGTAGTTCATGAATTGTTCGGCCATTTTCTTTAGAGTCCACTGGAAGACTTTCTTTTTCTCGGCATCTCCGAGGCCTGTCGGTAGGGCGAAATTGTGGAAAACGGACTTCAGAAGTTCCCTCTTGCAAATATCTGACACAAAACTCTCTCCTCCACCCTTCGGCTTGTGCCATTCTCGGATGGTGATCGGAATGTTGTCCCGAACAATAACTCCGCACTGACTCACAAATTTACGTGCGTGCTCTTTCGGAGCAATCGGTTCGCCAATTTCAGAGATTTCTTCGATATCAAATCTTTCTTCTTTTAACTTTTTGGCCGGGCCTCGTTTTCTTTTAACAGACTTGCTCGATCCCGATCCGGAGGGCTAAAAGAAGAAATATTATGTTAAAACATGTATATGTACACATATCAAATCATTAATTTATCACCATAAGCTATGTATACCTCGTCGGTATTCTGCGCTACATTCTCATCGGCATTATTGTTCGAGGCGGATGGATGAGCTTCTAAGTTATAAATCTCCTCGTCCTCCATTTCACCACCGGACATGTTAAAATATTGCGATCCATCATCTTCACCATCTCTGATGATGTCGAACAATTGATCTTCCCCTGCTCTGCCGTCCATAGCTTAACTAATACAAAAAAAAAAGATAGAACAATTTAGTGCCAAATCGGGCGGCGGCATTATTGTAAAGAAATAACATGTGCGCACGGTAGAGGCTCACCGCGGGGGAGGGCACGAGGGGATGCTCGGGAACGACGGTGAGGCGCGGGATCAACGAGACTCGGGAAGGTCACAGAAAGGACGACGGTGAGGCGAGGGATAGACGGCGAGATTCCTACATGATGTCAAGTTATAACGGTGAGGCGAGGGATCGACGAAATCAAGTACTTTGCATTGAGGAAATTGTGGTTGCATTCCCCGCGCGTTGCCGCGGGAAATTGTGGTTGCATTTTCACAATACTATTTCACAAATTCTAACACTTTCATTCACAAATTTCAACACTTGCATCCACGCTATTTATTACATTGTAGCATTATAATCTTTGCATCAAATAAAATTACATAGTAGCATCCATAAAATTACCCTAAATTACACAATTACTTTGCACAACTACTTTGCATCCACACTATTAATCCAAATTTACAAACTTCCTAACATTGCAAAACAGACAGCAAGGCCTCATATAGAATTGCTTCAGGGATGGTGTCAGCGAACAACGTGGAATGAACATTGCATATATGTTCAGACAACATGGTTCACTCACACCTCCCTGAAGATGCAACGTGCAACGATCTAATCATCGGCCAAAATTTAGAAACTTCCTAAAACAGTAGCAAAAATTGCAAGTACTTTGCATCAAATAAAATTACATAAGTACTTTGCATCAAATAATCTAACACTCTATTTAACAAATAATCTAACACTCTATTTAACAAATAATCTAAAAACAGTAGCATTTGCCCCAAACGTTGGAATCTATTCACTTTGTCACATTGACAAATCAAAAAATTGCACAAATCCTACAAACCGTAAAACAATACTAAAAATCCTAAAAATCTAACAATAGCATTCACATAAATATTCTAACACTATTACACTTTAAATTCTAACACTAGCATTCACATAAATATATTATTGCTAACACTAGCATTCACATAAATATATTAGTGCTAACACTATTACACTTTAAATCCTAACAATAGCATTCATATAAATATTTCCTACAAAATCCGAACAATAGCATTCACAAGTTATGAATTTCCTGCAAAATCCTAACAATAGCATAAATATATTGTAAAATCCTAATAGCATAAATATATGATGTCAGCATGATGTCAGCATGACGTCAGCAATGGAGCTCTCGTCCCCTTCTGCTTCTTGCGTCCCTCGATTGCGCGCCACAGGGAGGAGCCGCACACACGGCGAGTCGCGCACCGGCATGCGCGACCAAATGGTGGCGGCGCTGTCCTAGAATGGTGGCGGCGCTCCGCTGTCGGCGGCGGTTCTCTAAGCCCTAGCACCGGTGGCGAGAAGGAGGGAGGAGCCGCGCACACGGCGAGTCGCGCACCGGCATGCGCGACCAAATGGTGGCGGCGCTGTCCTAGAATGGTGGCGGCGCTCCGCTGTCGGCGGCGATTCTCTAAGCCCTAGGACCGGTGGCGAGAAGGAGGGAGGAGGAGACGGCTCACCTAGCACCGGCGGAGCGACGGCCGGAGTCGGGAGAGACGAGGACAACGTCGGGGGCGGCACGGCTTCTCCGGCGATGGCGTATAGGGCGTCTCCGGTGATGGCGGCGCGGCGTCTCCTCTTCGTCGTCGTCGGGGACTCGGGTCTGTGTAAGAGAATGAGAACTGCCCGATCTGGGCGTGGGCATTTAATGCATAGACCTTTAGTACCGGTCTCTAGCACGAACCGGTACTAAAGGTCCTTCAGTACCGGCTGGTAGCACGGCTCGGTACTAAAGGTCTGTCGATTCGGCGCCCAGAAACTGGCGCGAAACGAAAACATTTAGTACCGGTTGCAACCAGCAACCGGTACTGAAGGTGTTTTTTGTATTTTATTTCCCTCTTCTATTTTCTGTTTTCTGTTTTTGTATATCTACTGATGTAATTGTCTAAAACTAGTAAAATTAGTTTCTAATAATTTGTAAAAAAATTATTTATATTCAAGAACATGTTTTCAACAAATTACAAAGAATATTGACATTTTAAAAATGTAACATTTAAAATAAAAGGTATTTTATATCTATTTTCTTTTAACTAATTAGTTTATAAAACTTTGTACAAATCTCTATTCCACAAATAGGTGCATATTGGTATAAGAAACAGTCATGCCAAAGGAATTCTTGAAATTATTTTCATAAATATCATTTTCCATTTTTTTAAGTGCAAAAAATGACTTTTTTTGTGAACAAAGTACCAAAAATATGATGTAAAATGGCACCCATTTAATTTTCATGGAAACTAGTCCACATATGATGGATAATCCCCAAGTATTAGGTTTTTCTTTGATTTCTACCTAATTTCCCTAGTTAATTGAGTTTATGTCGATTTTTCGAAAGTAATTCAAATTTTATCTACAACTGTTTAATAGTTTGGTCTGAAGTTTTTGGAAAAATCATTTTAAGGTACACAACTAGTGGTTATATCACAGAAACGTTGATAGTTCTAGAAAATATTACATCTTTCGATGAATTGTCACCGCGACCGTTTTGATCGTTTTTACCGAAAAATGAAATAATGTGATAAACACTTCAAAAAAGGAAATCATTTGGCATGGGACCTTATATGTGTACTTGTTGCTATGAAAAATGATCAACTTGATTTCTGACAAAATTTGCAAAAAAAGTCTTAACAAAAAAGGTCTATCATGTATGAACATCTAGAAGTTTCAAGACAAATGACCAAGTTATGGTCATTTCAACAACATAGTTTGTGATAAAGACCTCATATTCCACAACATAGTTTGTGATAAAGACCTCATATTTCATAAATATCATTCCTGGATTACACATCACCAATATTCCCATCTGTTGTATTATTCCTCCTTTTCTTCGATTGCTTAACTTTGCGCCGGAACCATGGAGAATCTTCATTACTTAACGTGATGCTTGGGTCAGTGTTGACTTTGAAGGGCGGAATTTCATCAAACTTATCATAATCTTCTGACATGTCTGTCTTGTCCTCCACTCCCACGATGTTTCTTTTCCCTGAAAGAACTATGTGGCGTTTTGCCTCGTCTGATGTATTCGCTTCCATATTTTTTCTTTTCTTCGGTTTGGTAGACATGTCTTTCACGTAGAAAACTTGAGCTACATCATTTGCTAGGACGAACGGTTCGTCTTTGTAATCAAGATTGTTCAGATCCACCGTTGTCATTCCGTACATCGGGTCTACCTTTACCCCGCCTGCATTCAGCTTGACCCATTTGCACCGAAACAAAGGGACCTTAAAAGAAGGTTCATACTCAAGTTCCCATATCTCCTCTACGTAACCATAATATGTGTCCTTTTGCCCATTGCTGTTTGTTGCGTCAAAGCGGACACCACTGTTTTGGTTGGTGCTCTTTTTATCTTGAGCGATCGTGTAAAATGTATTCCCATTTATCTCGTACCCTTCGAAAGTGACTATAGTCGAAGATGGTGTCCTGGCCAACAAGTACAGCTCAACATCAACTTCGGTGTTACTCATGAGATGTGTTTGCAACCAACCGCTGAATTTCGCCGTGTGTTGATCTTTAATCCAGAACTCATCCTCCACCGGGTTCTCAGATCGTAAAATATTCATGTGTTCCTCGATATACGGAGCTGCCAATGAGGAATTTTGTAGAACTGTGTAGTGCGCTTGACTGAAAGAAGGTCCGTCCCTACATACAAATACTTTTTTCCCTAGAGTGCCTTTTCCACTCAGTCTCCCCTCATGTCGCGACTGTGGAACACCAATCGGATTAATGTCAGGAATAAAGTCAACACAGAACTCAATGACCTCCTCGGTTCCATAGCCCTTGGAGATGCTTCCTTCTGGCCTAGCACGGTTATGAACATATTTCTTTAAGACTCCCATGAACCTCTCAAATGGGAACATATTGTGTAGAAATACGGGACCGAGAATTTGAATCTCTTCGACTAGGTGAACCAAGACATGCGTCATAACATCGAAAAAGGATGGGGGGAACACCAACTCAAAACTGACAAGACACTGGACCACATCATTCTGTAGTCTTGGTAGGATCATTGGATCGATTACCTTCTGAGATATTGCATTGAGAAATGCACAAAGCTTCACAATGGGTACTCGAACATTTTCCGGTAGAAGCCCCCTCAATGCAATCGGAAGCAATTGCGTCATAATCACATGGCAGTCATGAGACTTTAGGTTTTGAAATTTTTGTTGTGCCACATTTATTATTCCCTTTATATTCGACGAGAAGCCAGACGGGACCTTGATACTGCTCAGACATTCAAAAAATATCACTTTCTCTTGTTTGGTTAGAGCATAGCTGTCCGGACCGTCATAATGTTCTGGAAGCAGGCCGTCTCATTCTTTCAAACGTTTCTGGTCCTCCCGTGCTGCCGTTGTGTTTTTTTTCTTCCCATACACGCCCAAATGGCCTAGCAGGTTCACACAAATATTCTTCGTCACGTGCATCACGTCGATTGCAGATCGGACCTCTAGGACTTTCCAATATGGTAGCTCCCAAAATATAGATTTCTTCTTCCACATGGGTGCGTGCCCGTTTGCGTCATCTGGAACCTTTAGTCCTCCAGGACCCTTTCCAAAGATTACTTTTAGATCCTTGACCATATCAAATATTTGTTCACCAGTACGGTCCATAGGCCTCCTACGGTGATCTGCCTCACCTTTGAAATGCTTTCCTTGCTTCCGGACGTTATGCCTGACCGGAAGAAATCGACGATGCCCCAGGTACACACACTTCTTACAATTATCCAAGTATATACATTCAGTATCATCCAAACAGTGTGTGCATGCATGGTATCCCTTAGTTGTCTGTCCTGAGATGTTACTAAGAGCAGGCCAATCATTGATCGTTACGAAAAGCAACCCTCGAAGGTCAAAATCCTCCTGTTTGTGCTCATCCCACACACGTACACCTTCTTCCCGCCACAACTCTAAAAGTTCGTCAACTAATGGCCTGAGGTACACATCAAGCTCGCTCCCTGGTTGCTTCGGTCCTTGGATGAGCACTGGCATCATAATGAACTTTCGCTTCATGCACAACCAAGGAGGAAGGTTGTAAATACATAGAGTAACAGGCCAGGTGCTATGACTGCTGCTTTGCTCTCCAAAAGGATTGAAGCCGTCCGTAGTTAGACCAAATCTTAAGTTTCTTGCGTCATCTGCAAAGTCCGGGAACTCTCTCTCGATTTTTCTCCACTGGGATCCATCAGCGGGGTGTCTGAACATCGCGTCTTTCTTCCGGTCCTCTTTGTGCCATCGCAACATCTTGGCATGCTCTCTGTTGCTGAACAAACGTTTCAACCGTGGTATTATAGGAGCATACCACATCACCTTGGCAGGAACCCTCTTTCTGGGGCGCTCGCCCTCAACTTCACCAGGGTCATCTCGCCTGATCTTATACCGCAATGCACCGCATACCGGGCATGCATTCAGATTCTCGTACTCCTCACCGCGGTAGAGTATGCAGTCATTAATGCATGCATGTATCTTTTGCACCTCTAATCCTAGAGGACAGACGATCTTCTTTGCCTCGTACGTACTGTCGGGCAATTCGTTATCCTTTGGAAGCATCTTCTTTATCTTTTTCAACAACTTTTCAAACCCCTTGTCCGATACACCATTCTCAGCCTTCCATTGCAGCAAATCCAGCGTCGTACCCAGCTTTTTCTGGTCATCTTCGACACCTGGGTACAATTTTTTTTTGTGATCCTCCAACATGCGCTCCAACTTGACCCACTCCCTCTGATTTACGCTGTTTCTCTGTGCATCAGCAATGGCCCGAGAAAGATCATCAGCGGGCTCATCCGGCGCCTCTTCGTCAGGCGCGTCTTCTCCAGTTTCCTCCATTGTAGTACCGTCGTATTCAGGAAACTCAGGATAGTTGTCATCGTCCTCTTCTTCTTCATTGTCTTCCATTATGACCCCTGTTTCCCCGTGTTTGGTCCAACAATTATAGCCGGACATGAAACCGGACTGAAACAGGTGGATGTGAATGGTTTTTGAGTTGGAGTAACTCCTGATATTCTTACAAGCACAACATGGACAATACATAAAACCATCCCGCTTATTTGCCTCAGCAACACGGATAAAATCCAGCACGCCGGTCATGAACTCCGGAGTGCGTCGGTCAACGTACATCCATTGTCGATTCATCTGCATTATGTAAATATATACAAAACCATTACACAATAGTTATATATATATATATCTACCATGAATAGATAGATACGTGACCAATTCATTAATACAAGTTCACCATATTTAAACAAATCTAATACATAGTTCTCATAAAACATTCATTAATTGAAACTAACATAGAACTAGCTAAAGAATTTCAATCCAACGACAAATGCGATCAAAATCACAACTAAGGTAATTATTGAACCAACAGCATAATGATACCAAGCCTCTTGACTAATGACATATTTTCTAAACGTTTTAAGCTTCAAGCGCATTGCATTCATCTTGATCTTGTGATCCAAGCGCATTGCCTCCATCTTGATCTCGTTATCATCGACGACGTCGGCAATCTTCAACTCCCATTTCATCTTCTCTTCGAGACGAAGATCTTCACTTCTTTTCAATTTAGCTTTCAAATCATTGTTTTCTTCTACTAAAAACTCGAAAATAGGGTCGGGCTCATTTTCCGGTTCAACTACCTCCTAGATAAAAATATATCTACGTTAAGTTGGTCGGTATAATTTTTGTAAACACGAAATTAAACAAACATATACTTATAACAAACAATCGTACCACATCCGAATAATAGAGCGGGCGAGAGCCAGTGTGGACAGATGTCAAAACCATGACACTATATATAACAAAAAGTTACACAAATAAGAAAATTATACAAGTAATAATTCTATAAACAATTAATTACGTAATTATAGCATAAAATGAGCTAAACTAGGACTAAATGAGCTAAACTTGGACAAAATTAGCTAAACTAGCACAAAGTAAATGATGAAACTAGCACTAAATAAGCTACATTTGTAGATTTTTCTAAATTTTTCTATCTAGGTCAAACTAACAATACATTTCTAGATTTTCCTACATTTTTCTATCTAGGTCAAACTAACACTAAATGAGCTCAAACTAGCACTAAATGAACTGAAGTTTCCAATTAAATGTAAGAGAAACAAATTTCTAACCTTTTTGACCAAAAATGGTGCCACCAAATTGGACAAATCGCCGGATCACCACCGAGCTCGAGCAACAACAGAGAGAAATAAATGAGGAGGCAGAGAGTGAAGTGAGCTCGGGCTGGAGGAAGTAGATGGAATTTATAGCGAAATGTTTTAGTACCGGTTTGTAACACAAACCGGTACTAAATGTCCATCTTTAGTACCGGTTTGTAACACAGACCGGTACTAAAGGTTCTCGGCGTGGGACCCGCCGCTGCAGCGCCAGCCCCAAATCCTTTAGTTCCGGTTGGTTACACCAACCGGTACTGAAGGTTGCTTACCGACCGGTACTGCTGCCGTTCGCCTGTCCGGCCGCTGGGACCGGTACTAATGTTATATTAGTACCGGCCGCAAATTGGTGCGGGACTAAAAGTCTGGACCAAAGGTCCGTTTTCTACCAGTGATATAATAGATTATGTTAACAAATATTAGTCGGAAAATTATGTTAATTCGTAATCGAAAAATTACTCTTAGATGATCAAAAGAATGATTTGTCATGAGTGGTTCATGAAGATAAATGTTCAAAACTCAGGGGTGTTGACTGCAAAATGTATCGCACGCATCTTGATGCACAATCGACGGCATTTGAGATAGGAGGGCGCCCTCCTAGTTTCGGAAAAATCGCGTCCAAAAAGAAGTGCTGAATCAGCGTTAGTATTTTGTACAACACAATTAGAATATCAGTAGAAACCATGATAACTTCAGTTTCAGGTATATATACCTGGCACTATTATTTCACTGCACCGGCCCACTAGTTTAAAATGATATCTTGTGCTGAGTCATGCTCGTACATTACAGGATTGCAGACTAACTTGTGATGTATATAAATGTGTAATGCAATCCCTAAAATAATATAGAACTACAGAACCAATCTTGCCTATACGGAAGCTTATGTCTAATTAATGTTGGGGAAATCAATGCGAATTCTATTTCTGCATGACCAATCTCATTTCTCACCTAATCGAATAATATCCCCATTTAGTTCGAATTATGGCACAATGCTCTAATATGCAACTTTTTTTTTGACGGAATGCTCTACTTACTATGCACCTAAGAAATCAAGATACCTCGTCCTCCACTACTGCATTAGTTGTACAATTCTTCTTTACATAAGGAGTAGTACATACATTTCAGATCTAGGCAGGCTCTTCTAAGCTGCATTATACTAACATGATCATGTGACCATGGAGAGAAATCTTATAACAAGTGATCTTATTTACTCGAAGCACATAAACTCACCGGTGGTATGAACCCATAAACGAATGAACATGCTTTGATCACCCAGGAAGTCGCCAACATATCTGACTGAAAAATATTTGGAGCATAGTCAATACCGGATAATGCTCCCTACTAGGCTCTGTGAAACCTTTGCTTCTTAGGGGAGCTGAAAGAAGCATGGAAAAGTATATTCAGCGGTGTAGGAGCGCATATATAGATGCATGGAAGATGGTATAATAGTAGAGATTTCAGATTTTCACTCGGATTGGTGTCGTCCAGTGCGACGAACCTGTAGTAGGAGAAAAACTGAGCTGGCTCCGGGCATCGAGGTTGGATCGTAACACCGAAGAAATGACTCTGCTTTCTTTCATATACTTGACTGGATCTATCATAGCCGGCTCTACTGGCAAAAAAACAAGATGCCATTAGTAACCATTAGATCAGGCCAATCGAGAAAACAATAAAGAGAACCGGCTATGAGCTGCTGCGGCAGAGCCAGCCAGTCGACCGTGCGCGCCGCGGCGGAGAGGGCGCCGTACCCACGGAGGAGGACGAGGCGGCATCGGTGGACCGCTGGACGTTCGCGGGTCAACGCATGCCGTCACGGTGCGGGCCTTCGTGTTCGTGGTGATCGAGCTACGCCGCAGTCCGGGCCGGAGGACGCCACGGTGAGCACAGCGCACGGTACGACTTGGCACGGCGAGCCAGCCAGCGCTCCAGTTGGGTGCGTAGATGTAGTTTTGGAGGTTGAGTTCGCATTGGCGGTCCGGAGCCCGATCGTCGGAGCAGTTCGTGGCCGCAATGTCGTGGCGGACGCCGGCCATCTGATCTGCCCAGCTGCAACATGCAGCGCTATAAAGGAGTGGCCTGAGCATGCAACCAAAAAGGATTGTGATTTTTTTAGTTTAACGGGATGGGTCCCATCTCTGTTTATGCATGTGTTGAATCGGATCACACATACTCCCTCCGTCTGTCTCAATTTTGTCAAAATATAGATATATCTAGACATGACTTAGCGTATAGATACATCTAATTTTAACCAAAATTATGACATCTTTTGTTGGACAAAGGGAGTAGTAGAAAATCAACACCGATTCATACTTTGACACCTTTTTCGTGGATCGAACCCACATAGTGCATGACCTTATTAGTAAAGCTTTGGTTCCTGATCATCCTTATCGGTTATCTTTGCACCAATTGCTTGTCCCCTCATCTAATACTCCAATTGCATCCCTTCCTTTCGGTATATAGTTTTTTTCTATTTGATGACCTTTACGTAGCTATTCAGCAAGGGTGACAGGGTGTTAAGTCTGGTTCGTACAGAATTAGCATCTTTGCCTTGGAGTCGGTTTCATCTATTATATACTAAAAGCAATATAAGGGAGTTTTTAGAGGCACCAGGTTATATTGACTGTTAGATCTAAAATCGGTGGTTAAGATTTAATGCAACATTGTTAATTGCGTAACCATGCACGGTACCGAAATTTACAACGTTGACACGTACAAACAAAGGCATACGTTTGACCTTTATGAAAGAAAGAAATAGCATGCACGATCTAACCTGTCGCCGCGCTTATAGGCAGCGAACCTATCCTGGCCATCGCCTTCTTCGACGTCTAAGCTGATGGAGAACCTGAAGTGAAGCGTACACACGTGATAGTTTAAAATAATTAGCTAGCTGATTTTTTGATCAATTGATTAGGAGCACACGTACAATACGATATTGGACAGCCACATGCATGAACGATTGAACGTGGCACACACCCGATAATCTGATCGTCACGTACAATTCTGAAAGAAACTTCTTCATCAACAACTGCGTGCTGCTCTTTATTTTTTTACCGGCCTGAATGATAATTCATGGTTACAAATTGTAGTGTTACATAGGTTCAAAAACTTGCAATTGTCGCCGCCAATCTAAGGATTGCTGATAGGTGGAAGGTTACATAGGTTCATATTACCATTAAGGATTAGATCTTCAGTTTAAGTTATTTCATCTTGGCAGGCATCACTGCTGCCCTACCGTCATAAGCAGCACTCTGCGAATGAATTGAACATAAGATAGAGGCGTTATTTCATTCACGGTCCACATGGGATCAGGTGGAGGTATACATACGTATACATGGTAATATGATTTTGTTGAACTTCCAAAACGTAAGCACATTCTCACACAGACAGAACTATTGTTTAGACTAGGGTTTTACGAGAATAATATTTGTATGACACTGAGGTCAGTCCAATGTGACAATGTCTAAGAAAATAAAGTCCCTCTCGCTTAAAAATTTCTTTTATTACGACACAACGCCAACGTCTACGGCACACGCTTCCTAATCATGCAGGTATAGAGTAATTGTTCTTGATGGTAGAGTAGTAACCTAATGTCATACTTGGTGTAAATTAAAAATAGGTCAAGTGTGAGGTGCCTTTATTTGGATCTAACATAATACTGAAATGAGATACCAATACATTAGGTTGGTATCTAACATTGGGTTGATGTGGAAGTACCAACGCCTATACGATGGGTTGAAATGAGAAGAGTACACTCACCAGAATTTTTTGTCACAATAAAATAAAAACTACAACGTTCCTTGGATATAAAGTTTAAGATACTCCCTCATCCCAGAATATAAGGCACACTATTTTTATGTTGGTTTTTTATGCTCAGTTCTTAACATCAATATATACCAAAATATATAGACTGAGAATGTATAAATGGTACCGTTGGATTCGTGTAGACACATTTTTTGTTTTATATATATATTTATAATAATTTTATGAACATATTATAAGTACAGATTATGATCAAAGTTGTACATCGTTGAACAACGAAATTAAAAGGCGCATTATATTTTGTGAAGGAGGGAGTAAAAAGTATCTTTGCTGCTGATTTCGTGAGTTCATATATAGTTTCCGTAATGCAACAGAATAAACTTTTTGTGCCGGCATGCTTTTTAAAGATTAAAGTGTGCGTGTTCTTACAATCAAGGTCTTTATTTTCCATGTTTTAGCTTTAAACCTACAACTTATGTATAGTATTAGGAAGTATGGCAATCCTATCAGAATTGGTGATAAACCGGTTGGGGATAATTTGGTGGTGCAACGGTATTATGAAGACTATTGGCAAGAGAACATGGAATAAATTGATTATTGATTAAGAGGTTGAAAATGTGTGAATACTTACGTAAAGACAGAATATGTGGCATGCTATCTTTCAAAGTTTCATCAATCCACATACTGAAGTGATTCAAAATAGCCCCCACAAAAAAGGTGATTCAAAATAAATGACATGTCTTACGAAACATTATGTTTACACTAGCTAAATAATTGTAGATTTAAAATTCCATTTGTTTTAATCTTTGAAAGCATCAACTTTTTTTGAACATATTCAACATGCTAAAGATTAATGCCCTCGCATTTGCGAGGGCCACCTTGCTAGTTTTAACCAATAATAGAACATATGCTTTACTCTCTTGGAATATACCGATGGCTTGTTCCTTTTGCCGTCAGAGCCGCGTGTGAAAAACTTAGACATGTACATGAAAGAAATCGACCTAAATGCCACCCTTCCCGAGAACACTCGTTTCTTCAATGTTACTACCTCATAGGAAGTTAGACCTCTTGGAAAAATCATGTATTTATGACAACTATGACATGTACTCGGCCGTTATAAAAAACTTCTTTCGTTATTCTGTGGTGTAACCAAACACTATTTTATTACTGTTTTTGGTTGGAAAAGACAAGGGTATCTCTGTAATGTTAGTTGGAATGGATGTGATCATTTCTCTTTGTAATTATGATTTTAGCTAATACAATGGGTCTGGAGCAAATACAACGAGTTCTTACTGAAAAGTCAAACTTGATAAACTTTGACCAGAATTTCAGCAAAAGCTATAAATATTTAAATACTAATAAAAGAAAATACGAATATATATTTCATGATGAATCTAGTGGTAATGATTTGATATGGAAACTGCTAATAATATTTTCTCAAATTTTGGTCAAAGATAATGAAGTTTGACTTTTCAGAAAAAACTATACACTTTATATCAAGAAATGGAGTGAGTATCATTTTTTTGGCTGAGCTAGGGTTTAGAACGATGGCAGGAGCTAGCAGAAAAAGGAGTGTTCATGGAACAACTCTTTTCTTCAATCCAAATTACTATATAGACTGAATAAACCTACTAGAAAAACATTAATATATGTTATAGCATAATTTCAGTCTATCACCTATGTTCAGAACTATCTCTAGGTTTGCAACCATCAATATGTGACTGCAAAGTAGGCTCAATATGATTGACACCGATGACTCAAATGTTTTTATTTGATTTTATCTATTATTCCTTAGGTGAAGCTACAAATGATATAAGAGTACTGTCTTAATCGGGATGTTGCGCCATTGTCTCGACGGGTCTTGAAAAATCTAAATTAATGATTCTCATTGATCAAATTTGAGGCTAAAATACAGTCTTGCTTATCGCATTTTGCATCTGCGGTGCAACGGTTTATGTAGTGTTTGTAAGTGGACCTTTGAAAACATCATGTTTCATTTAGTTTTTTCCCCTCAACTCGGTAGATGCTTGTAGCTACAAGTTACAACTCTAATTTTTTCACTCTAAAATTGCTAACAAGTACACAGACTTTGTGAATTTTGTCGAAGGGGTTTTGATGGTGTCAATTATGATGATTTTGATTGGGAATGTACAAAAAGTGGCTTTTGGTGCCGATCTTTTCGGGAATGTACCAGCAAATCGCGACGGCGAACATTACGGGAGGATCGACTTCAACAACTCTGTCACGTTTGATGCAAGCAGAGGCAAAGCTACGTTGATGGCAGGGGGCCGTTGCCCCCCCCCCCCCCCAACCTTCTACGGAACTCTTAAGGATCCACTAATATCTGACACATTTACCCCCGCCCCCCAATTTAGGTCAAGTATGCAAGTTGCGTTGGACGCGGTGTTTGCCTGCGTGGGTTTCTTCGCCGACGCAGCCGGCAGCCCCTCACTGCTCGCTGGTTTCATCGCCGGCCTTGGCAGGGTCTACGCCATAGTCGGGAGCGCCGTGCTGCTGCTTAGTCTGATAGGCGCTGCGGGGGCCAGTGTTGTGGGATGAGCCGAGGAGCTTTCGGAGCGGCCTTCGTTGAAATCATCACACTCCGACTGGGGTATCTTGTCATGGTACAACTCGCGGACATCTGGACAAGGCTCCATCAAGCTGAATGATCCCCTCCCCGTCGCCTCCTCCGCCGCTTCAGCTTTACAACCGCCAACGTCTTCGGCATCGCCGTCCTCGCTCCCGGCCCAGTCCGACATTGCCACTCCAGCTCTCGGCCTCGTCGCTCTGCCCGTCATGAGTGCTTCCGCTGCCTTCGACTGGAGGCTAAAATATAGTCTTGCTTACCACATTTTGCATCTGCGGTGCAACGGTTTATGTAGTGTTTGTAAGTGGACCTTTGAAAACATCATGTTTCATTTAGTTTTTTCACTCGGTAGATGCTTGTAGCTACAAGTTACAACACTAATTTTTTCACACTAAAATTGCTAACAAGTACACAAACTTTGTGAATTTTGTCGAAGGGGTTTTCATGGTGTCAATTCTGATGATTTTGATTGGGAATGTACCAAAATTGGCTTTTGGTGCCGATCTTTTCGAGAATGTACCAGCAAATCGCGACGGTGAACATTACGGGAGGATCGACTTCAACAACTCTATCACGTTTGATGCAAGCAGAGGCAAAGCTACGTTGATGCCAAGGGGGCCGTTGCCCCCCCCCCCCCCCCCCCCCAACCTTCTACGGAACTCTTAAGGATCCACTAATATCTGACACATTTACCCCCGCCCCCCAATTTAGGTCAACTATGCAAGTTGCGTTGGACGCGGTGTTTGCCTACGTGGGTTTCTTTGCCGACGCAGCCGGCACCCCATCACTTCTCGTTGGTTTCATCACCGACATTGGCAGGGTCTACGCCATAGTCGGGAGCGCCGTGCCGTTGCTCAGTCTGATAGGCGCTGCAGGGGCCAGTGTTGTGGGATGAGCCGGCGAGCAGGACCTTTCGGAGCGTCCTTCGTTGGAATCATCACACTCCGACTGGGGTATATTCTCATGGTACAGCTCGCGGACATCTGGAGAAGGCTCCATCAAGCTGAATGATCCCCTCCCCGTCGCCTGCTCCGCCGCTTCAGCTTTACAACCGCCAACGTCTTCGGCATCGCCGTCCCCGCTCCCGGCCCAGTCCGACATTGCCACTCCAGCTCTCGGTCTCGTCGCTCTGCCCGTCATGAGTGCTTCCGCTGCCTTCGACTGGACCACGTCGTCACCATCTGCACGGAACAGTTGAAGCGAGACTTCCGACCAACAACACGTTCGCTTCCGCCTTGGCTCCTCGGAGCGGTCGATGGTGCACCGGCCAGTATCGTCTCGTGGGTTTGAGGGATTTCCCTCCAACTAGGATTTCGGGATGTACATGTGTCGCTTTTTATACGTCCCGCCAGGCTACTTCTGACAATAAAGTTCGGAGGGGTTATTTTTGACAATATGATTCAGAGGGGTCATATTTATAAAAAATCGTCATGCGGCCAACCTCTGGTAGCCTGGCCAGTCCAAAGCTTGTTTTGGGTGTCGAGCCAGGCGAATGTATTGCACTTGGGGGTCGTGGGTTCTCGATGCCGTGGACCCTAAGAATAGCGGCTTATAAGCTGAAGCAGTGGTTTAATTGCCGGTGGCAGTAAGATTTCAGAAAATATTTTCAAATGTCTCGAGGTTGATACTGCTCACAGTGGGTGTAACATAGATGGTAACATAAATACAACATAGTCAAAAATGATGATGTGGCATCCAATTAAATAAGAGGGAGATAAATAGAGTAACTAGCTATGTTATCATAATATCACTTATTTCAAGACAATATGTGTCTAGAAGACTACAACCTTATTATTAATTCCTTACACGACACAACACATATGTTACTAGCCACTATGCAGCTAGTAACATAGAGTCATACAAATGTGTATGTTAATAGTCCATGCTACTCCTCATCGTGAGTAGTCTGAGAGTGATGGGCTGCAGCATGGCCCAAAAGGACAATGAGCTCGTTTAGGTGGTTGGCAGAGATCGTCTCAAGACGGAGATCAAGCAAAGCATCTACTAGCTCTAGTGATTGCACCACCGGTTTTGTTCTTGTGGCGGAATAAAGCATACAGGAGGGGCGTTGAGATCCTTCCAGCCAAGGCGATTTCCACAAAGAAGCCGTGCGCCTAGGCATCTCCAAGAGTGATTGTGGTGCAGGTGTCAAGAAAAAAACTATCCGCGTCCATATAAATACTTTACACCGCCACATGAAAACGTTAAACCACATAGACACTAAGGACTAACACAATCACTGTATAAATGCCTCCACATAAGTTTTACAGTTAGCGCCACCCACAATTGGTCATTGTCACAAGACGATGACAAGATACTCAAGAAGAACAATACATTACTTATATTAAAGGGTAGAAATTTATTAACAATGATTTATTTCACGTAAAACAGTGTAGAAATTCACTAAAAACATCCAATAAATATTATCACGGGTTAAATATATCATTTGTTCTGTAATAGTAATATTATAACATATATGAGTACACCATTATAGTTTATTAGTTCAATTTATCTAATCAAATGTGAGATCATTTAGAATTTTGCACCGGGTCTCCAAATTTGTCGGCCCGGTGCCGCGTCATAGGACAACGCCATGAGGAGTGACAATAGGGCCGAGGCCGCGGTGATTTCTCCCGCTAAAGAGTGGGCGGACTAAATTGAGCCTAGCGGCACTCCGTACTCGCCTGCAAGTCGCTTGTCGGCTTGCTCTGACACCAAGGCTGCAGTGTGGAAACACGATTTTTTTACAAATATAACCCCTTGCCGAAAAGAATTGTCAAAACTGACCCCTCCCTAAAGTCAAAAATAACCCTGGCGAAATGTCAAAACGCCACACGTGGACCTCCCGCCAGCACAGTTGGCGGAAAGCCATTTCCCGCCTGTCCAGCGAATGTGATTTCCTACCAAGTGAGCTGTCGCCACGTGTCATCTTCCGCCTTGTGAGTTGGCTGGAAGTGGCTTCCGCCAGCTGAGTTGGCGGGAAGTCAGCGTGTAAATTCCGTCAGGGCTATTTTTGACAATTTTTTTTGAGGGGGGTCAATTTTGACAATTATATTGGGCAGGGGTTTATATTTGTGAAAAAATCGTGGAAACACATCACTTGAACCTTGTAAGTGTGTTGCTTGCCACGGGCTTGAAACTGGCAACGCGATGACCTATTGACCGACCTAGGAAGCAAGGTAACATTCTCTGGCTTCATGTAAGCGTCGGGAGCACCAACAGGCACGATTTCACCACATGGACATATCGCCATTGCTGATCTAAAATTGCTAATGCTTCTCATCCCTGAAAAGATCTCATTGCGGTTAAGTTGACGCCACTCGATGCACGCGGATTAGAGCATCTCTAACAGAGCGTTCAAACATCCCGAAACCCTTAAAACTCCGGCGAGTTAACGGACCGAGACCTTTTTGAGGTCATAGCAGAGCCCGTAAACTCCGCACGGCCCGTAAACGCGATAAGGGCGACTGTAGATTTCCTCCGCCAACCGGTATATATGCTGGGATCCCCACATTTCACAGTTCCAAACCCTTATCCACCGCCGCCGCCGCCGAGCAATCCGCCTCCCGCTTCTGTCTTCTCCGACGAGAAATCCTTCGCAGCAGGAGAACCGCCACCGCCTACGCCTCCACCGCGATGGCCCCCAAGCGTGAGAGCTCCACCCCGCCGCGGGATGACGACCCGTTCGACGGCGACTACTCTGAGGAGCGTCGCGCAAAAGCGGTGGCCAGCGATGCCGGACGGAAGCGCGGAGCGCGCAGGTTCAGCAACCGGAACATGCCGGTCCTGAGAGGGTTCTGGCGGCGCGAGGTCGAGGAGTTCGACCGACTCCGCGCCGAGGACCGCCAGGCCCGCCGCCACCGCGCGATGCTCAACGGCGAGGGAAGCTCAAGCGACGGCGCGAGCTCCTCCTCCACACTCCAGGCTCTCCCTCCGGCGGAGGAATACGACGACACCGCCTACGGGGTCCTCCGTCACGCCGGAGGATTTCGTCGCCGACGAGGCGCTTGAGTCCATAACGGCTCAAGTGTTGCTCCGTTCGGTGCGCAAGGCGGAAGAGAGGGTGGCGCAGCTCGCCCGCGAGGCAGAGATCGAGGAGATCTTCCTCCATCAAGGGCTCGAGGCAGACAGGCTCGCCGGGGAGAGGAAGACATTCTGGGAGGCTGACGCGGCGGACGTCATCGACCTCGTCTCCGACGAGGACTGAAGGCGGTGCATCCGAGAAGTTCGACACCGTCGCCGCCGCATCCAGGGCTCCGGTGAGCCGAATTTTGGCACTAGGGTTAGGGCGGCGACGCGGTAGATGTAGTTTAGCTTTTGGATTAGTATAGGATTATGTAAATTATGTTTGGATCGGTGATGAACGCATCTGTGAAATGAATCGGGGACGAACACTAGTTTGTTCCCGCCAAAATTATAAAATTTGCAGTTCTGTTTACGGTGTCTGCTATGCGTCGCGAGCTCATCCGAATAGAATTCTCAAAAAAGGCGAACCTTAATTTTTTTTTTAAGGTTATGAGTTTGAGTGCTCTGTTAGAGATGCTCTTATGCCTATGTTATTTATGGAGGCAGTATATGTATGCATGGATGAATCAGTTATATATATACCAGTTCCTGAAAAATATCTACAGTAATTGCGGAAATTTTAAGGGGTACCCAAACAAAATAGTTTGCCATACTGATAATACTTTACAGCTGGCCGTCCTGGCTCCGGCCGTTCCAACGGGATTGGCCCGGAAATGCTTTACTGGATAAACTGGTATGTAACTTTCAGTGAACTTTGCAACCCTATCCATCCATCCATATACTGCCTCCATGGACGACATAGCCGTGTCCACGGGCGAGTCCACTAGGGGTGCTTTAACAGGCTTCAGCCTGCCCTCCAAAATATTAAAATAAAATTTTACTACTCTACTATTAATCTTGTCCTAATCCATTACTTAGCCCATTGAATGGGGCACACAACCCAACGACACATCCTACACAATTCTTACCACTCACACACACTAGCGCGCACACACATATCCATACAGACTCGGAAACTCCCCTCGATTCGTAAGCAGAGCACTAACCCTTGCTCGCCGGCGCCCAGTCGACAGATTGAGGCGACCGGCTGTATAGGCTCGAAAACTCCCCTCGTTCGAGCCGTAGAGGAGCGCGCCGGGCTGCCGACCTACGAGGACACTCGCCAAATGCGGTGCAACAGAAAGAGAAGGCTACGACCTGGGAGGCTAGGCTCATCGGTAACCATCACGTTGGGTAAGGATGTCAAGCAGCGTCCCACTTAGACCTGCCAAAGCCTTACGTAGCACAAACTGAGCAAATCGGTATCGATATTCTAAAACTAACCAAACATTTTTAAGTAGGAATGGGGCAGATCGGGCGTCACTACGAAACATGAGCGTTGGGCAATGACACATTGTGTATTTTCCAATCCTCAAACTATTTTGCAACCTGTCTATTGTAATTACTAGTTACCCGCAAAAAATGTACTAGTTCATTTGTTCGTGTGTTGTTAATTGATTTATATCCAATGCAATTTGTTTTCAGATTTGCAAAAGTGAAGAGTAAGAACAAGCAATGCCAGATATCATTTGATTTTGTCCTTTTGTTTTTGCTTCGGTAGTACTAGATGTATTAGTGTGTGAATTGTATGTTTTTTTGACAAACTTTATGGTAAATTTGTCTTTAATAATTTCATGTTATAATTTCTATTTATCTTCCTGGACTCGCCGTGGCCCGTGTCCATGCGGGTGCTTTCAGTGAACTTTACAACCCTATCCATGATCGATCACATTATCAAATTTCTCCTCACGGTGATGCTCGAGAGCACGACGAGTCCCACCGCCGAGCGAGCCGATAATCCTTGACTGAATTTAGCCAAGCGGTACCCACTGAATGCCGCATGAAACTTGCTTCGTGGCGTGCTCCGACGCCAAGGTCACATCATAGAAGTACAACAAGTACGTGAACGTTGTAGGTGTTCTTCTTGCCGACGACCGAACGAAGCGTTTGCTACCACTGCAGCAACTTGAGGACCGGCCGATTGACCGAGCAAGAAAGACCCTGGAACCAACAATCTCCGCCTCCATGTAAGCACCGGGAGCACGAGAGCCTTCCAGGTCACTACATTGAAAAATTACCCTCGCTGAACTAAAATTCCCAGTGCTTCTCATCCCCGAAAAGATCTTGCTATGTTGAAGCTGATGCCACTCGGTGCACATGGATGATGCTTAGGTACCATCCTCTCTATATTGGCCACTTGGAGTACAAGCCCATGTTATTTATGGATGCAGTATATGTACGCACCGACCAATCAGCTACATTACTTTGTTTATCCTCCTTTTCGAAAAGTTACTTTAGAAACTTGTGATGTGGACCCTCGCTGGGCTACTTTTCTTTCGTTTAGCATGCCCTTACTTCACTTTTTCTTTTGACCTCGGTCGTATCATGTTTACTTCTCCTATATCAATATAAAAGGCAATATTTTTGCCTAGATTCAAAAGGAAATTTATGACATAAGTTACGCCAGAGGGTATATAAGTTGATGGTAAAATCCGCTTTGGTTTCTCAGAGTTTTCAGTGTTATTGCTTGCTTGATCCCGACCACTGAAACCTTTGGAACAAAAATTGCAACATAGGGTACGAGAGTTGCTGGTGAAGAGAGTCAAGTATTGTTACATAATCTTGGTATTGTTGCTGGAGTGCCAGTGTTGGCCATACTTCTAACAAACTTTGCGATAAAAGATGCAACAAGAGACCTTTCAGCGTTAATGTTACTGTCCACAAATGTTACTGCCATACTTCTAAGTTGGTTACTTATGTACTGATGTTACTGTCCACAAATATTTGTTGAAGCATATTAATGGCTTTCACGAAGGCATGAACTGACCTTTCAGCGTTTCGGCTTCAACCGTGAGCACCCCCCCCCCCCCGCCGCCGCGTCGCTTTGGCCATGCCATCGGTCGCCAAATTGCTCTTCTCGCACCGTGCGTCCATCAGTCCATGCCCCAGATCACATCTTCACCGATCCCCTTCTACCTTCACGTTTTTCTATATCGGCGCTCTTCGAAGCAGTTCAGCTCGGTTCCTGTAGATCGGCCTGAGTGGATTTCTGGAGCCCAAGTAACCACACTGCACCGATTTACCTGCCGATCGAGTAGCTAGCACAAGGGACACTCGGCCCAGTTTGGTAGTGGATCACTACGACTCAATGTTGAACCAACCGTTGCTCGGCCATTTATTTAGCTGCACGTGTATATAGAACACTATCAAAGCTTTTGCATGCGTGTATTGCCTAGTTGCATGATGGAGAAACATTAGAAGTCGTGGGCCGCCTCATGTGTTTTGCAACTTGGTTTCCTTGCAACCAAGCTCCTCAATTGAGCGGCCTGTCTGATCACTTGGTGAGATAAGGAAATTTGACCCATTGGAAATTAATAGACAAAACAATTTGCTATGCGCCTTTGGCAGTATAATGTTTGAATTATAAAATGAGGACTCTGCCTATGTCCATAAGTCTAGACATATACTTTCGTCGTCTACATCTACTGATGCTACTGTGACATTCATGTATTCCATGGATTTCTTGCGTGTGTGATCAGATATTGTGTGGCTTGTGGCACCTCTGCATTCTGCTTTTACTGGCTCACAAAATGGTACATCTTGCATATGTAGGCATGGGGTCATAGACACTTAGGTTGGCAAAGTAAATACATCAGATCTCGCCGACAAGAAGCATATCTACGCCATGACAATAACTTACTTACTGGTTAGTCCATTTTTATTAGTGCTAAGATGGTAAATTGTATATTCTGCATTCACATTTATCTATAAAGTGTACTGCTTTTATATTTGAAGTAAATTAATCAATCAATGTGGGTGTGGGCTCTGCTACTTAGATAATTAAGGACGACTTTCCACACAGATTTCCAATGATAAATGTGTGGGGCGGTCACTGATGCATGTGTCCAGGGCAATAACGAAGGTACCTGGATAATTTCGAAAGTACTGAAGTGAAAAAACATTAATTTGTGTGTGCTTAGGGCAATACCGAAGACTTCTGCATGTGATTTCCTCATCTTCAAGTTCAAATTGTCCTTTTTAGCTACAATCCTAAATAAATCACCGCAGCAATTTCATTTGAGTGTAGGGCTCGAAGCACGTCGAAGGAAGGACGCCATGACGACCCGGTTACCTGGAGAGGCGACACGGTCAAGGACGGTGATGGGGACCTGGTAACTTCGATACTGTGCAGACAAACGGCGACAGGTTACTGTGTAGCAATTTTCCTGATTGTTTGTGATCGTTATTGACTGATGATTGCGTTGGCCGTGGAACAGTCTGCTAAAGTGAGCCGTCGACGGTCGATCTTAGTGGCAGACGTACGATTGGCTGGTTGTGACTTGTGAGCCGTTGGTCTTGGCGGGGCGGTCTGCCTGCAGGTTCATCCGTGGCTATACAGAGAAAGGAAACGATAGTTTTGGCAAGTAGTGTAACGATTGGTTTTGATTGCTGATTGATAGTTTTGGCAAGTAAAGATTGGTTTTGATTGCTGGTTTATTTTTGATTGATTGCTGATTGCTAACGCACGCGCAGGAAATTGTAGGGAAACGAAAATTGTATCATCCGTTGCTAACTTTATTTGGTGGGCCGGCCGAATTAAGATTATACTCCATAAATTTGGTGGTTAAAATCTTCCTTCAAATCAGATTTCATGCAGATTGAGCCATGTCTTTGAGATAAATTATCATTATTGCAGAAGACATATCGATCTTGTAGATATCGTATCACAATCATATCTTTGACTTCTTTTTTTAGACTCATATTCCGAGGCTATAAGAGAGAGATGGCGTAGCCTGTTCCGATGTGCATATTGTACGCTTGCTTACTAGCCTCCGTGACTGTTTATTCTCGAAGACATGTCAGTCGTCAAGGTGACAATCCTGCTATGCATGCTACTGCTCACGCCACTTCTCTTTGTTCCTGGTAAGCGACGTCTACAAATTTCATATGAAGAACAAGGCACTTCCTCAATTCATTATCTATACGTTTGCCATCCATATCTGAACTTCTTTACCCCAGTACGCATCTATCTATTTTACTTTTGTGGATCATTGCAGGACCTGATGTTTTTTCATACACCATAATATATATGGTTGTTCTTTTGTAGGATCGGAAGCCAAGATCTGCAAAACAAGGAGCGGGAGCTATCACGAGCATCCATGCTCTGATGATCCATGTGCTGAGGCCTGTCACAAGGAGGGCTTTACCGACGGGTCATGCCTCCTTTTAATCGTAAGACCAGCTATAGCGGGTTGTTTTTGCAAACAAGAATGTTGAATAAGAACCTGTAGTAAGTGTCGGAGGATATGTGATGTATCAAATAATATGGCTCAGTAGTATACTGAGTCGACAATGATCAGTAGCACACGCGTTCATTGGGCAGATCAGTAGCACAAGCTTACCAGGGAGTTGTGGGCATTAATTCTCCGGGGCATGTTCGGAGAATTGATCCATGGAACCCTGCCGCTTTGGAACGAGATCTCATAAGCTTGCTCCTATAGTCACCCATGCGTTTATCTAAAGATTACTGAATCACACCCGATTGGTCGCATGTTCCTCGAGAAGACAGAAACATCTTCATGCGATCCGTAGAATAAAAGGCATGTATTACAAGCACAAAACACCCCAAATTACACATCGATAACTCTGATCATGCAGTAACACATGCTAGCTAGCTAGCTAGTCGCGTGTGCAGTTACGGTCGCTGCACTCCTTGCTGCAGGTGGAATAGCATGAATACGCACGCCCTGACCTGCATGACTCGCAGTACCGGGTGGTGCAGGGGCTGGTGCATGAACCGTTGGGGGCGTCGTTGCACTCGTCGCAGCTGCCGGTGCAGTTCGTGGTAGCTTTGCAGTTCGCGATCACCGCGGTCTTGCAAGAGTTGCAGGAACCTTCAACGCTGCCGCACTCACTGCTGCATTGGGAAGCAATGGAGGCGTCGCACGGCCTGTAGCACTGTGAGTAACAGTCGCTGCATGATATTGCCGGTCCCGGCGCCGGTGCGGGACTTGGCGGCAACAGCTCCGGAGGCGGTGCCGTGGGAGCTGGTGGTGGTGGGGCCGGAGAGTGGCCGCAGCGCCCGAAGGAAGGCGCGACGAGCATGGCGAGAACTGCAGCGACGGCGACCACCTTGAGAGCGAGAGCGTCTGTACTCGGAGCCATTGTGTTGTGGACTATGGACAGCAAAGCAAGGCTAAGTTTGAGAGGAAGATCTGGACATCAGCGAGTGAAGACTTAAATCTGCTGCTGCATAGACGATGCTATTTATACACCCAAGATTGCAATCCTAGCTAGCGCTAGGTACAGAAAACTGGTGTACTAGCATGTGTACCGCTAATTATATATTCGCTAGGTAAATTTCCACCATGTTGCATGTTGGGATCTACGCCATGCATGTTACAATCTAGTTGACTTCACATAATTACTCATCTTGACCCGGCAATTTGAGTTGAATCTCAGCACGTACTGGAGCCTGGAGGAGAGGAAACTGGATATAGGAGACTGTTTATGCACGTAAGAAAACAATCCTAGGTATCCTAGGTTTAGCTAACCAGGGTATATTATCAGTCTATCACTAATTACTGCTAACTGCTAACTACTACTATCATGCATGTACTAATGATCTATATGGATACGGGGATTATATATCTAGGTATGGCCATATAATGAAAGCAGACGACGCTCTTGTTTATATATAGGCAAGTGCCACCCTAACAAAGCGCTAGATTTTAGAAAGGGATCTGTGCAAATGTTAATTGCAGTGCACCATGTTAGCACAACTTGAGAGCAGAGACTTCACACTTGCATGCAACGTACTTGCACTCGTAGGATGCATGTTACGAAGTTGACATGAAAGAAGAGATGTTTATATGTAATAAGGTAAATGCTTAAAAGGTAGGAAAAGTTTTGAGCACCGAATCTGGTAACTGCGTGCCTGACCAGCAGGGGTATACAGCTGCGCTATACTCGAAGACGTTTTCAAAACGAGTCTACACTACAGGAATCAGCTCCTACGCCGATGGCTTGTGTGCTCAAAATCCGTTGGTATGCAGTTGTGCCAACGGCCACCGATGGCATAGTTCCGTCAGCAAAGATT
Source organism: Poa annua (assembly GCA_026929855.1). Classification (NCBI taxonomy): domain Eukaryota; kingdom Viridiplantae; phylum Streptophyta; class Magnoliopsida; order Poales; family Poaceae; genus Poa; species Poa annua. The sequence goes on along the minus strand of CM049438.1, from coordinate 61,577,530 downwards.
TCATCAGTGTAGCTCCGTAGCCGTCGACGTAGATGCGGACCATCGGCGTAGGTAGTATGTGCCGACGATTTTTTTTATCCGTCGGCATGCATTTTTGACGGACAGTAAACTGACATACCCCAACAACAATATCTTCGGCCTAAGAAGCTACGTCACGACAATGCCTAAAGAGCGCACTGGCAAAAAAAAATTATTTTATTTTTCAGTTGGTCACGCCATTTAGTGTCAGATCACACCTTAATTTTAAGTCAAATTACTCACTCTTCATCAAACTTTTTGGTCCGTCACCCATTCTCAAATTACTCGAGCCCAAATTACTTTCGAATGAGCTTCGCAAATAGGAAATTATACCTTATTGATATTATCCTATCAATCATATTAACCCTCGGGTCATGATGTTACACTTTTTAATTCTAAAAATTATTTCCATTGACAATAATATTTATAAAATAAAAATATTTGAATAAATAACATTAAAAAATTCTTTATTTTTGCTTTTATAAACCAAAGAAAGTGAAACAACTTTAAAAAAGATATCCTCTATCATGGAATATTTTTATGTGTACTAGTTGGTATGAAAAATGACAACTTGACTCGTTTGACAAACTTTGTTTAAAAAAAAAGGTATATCGTGTATAGATATCAATAAGTTTCAAGCCAAATAACCAAGTTATGGCCATTCCTACGGCATAGTTTGTGCTAACGTTCTCATATTCTACAAAAAGATGTATCATGGTATAGAAACCAATGGGGTCGAAGGGATTTTCAAATTACTTTTATAAATATAATTTTTCATTTTCTAAGTGTCAAAATGACTTTTTTGTGAATCATTTACAAATAATATGGTGCCAAATTACACCCATAAATTTTCTCAAAAAGTAGTCCACATTGGATGGATAATCCGCAGTATTTTTTTTTCTTGATTTCTATCTAATTCCGCCTAGTTAAATGAGTTTATGTCGATTTTTTGAAAGTAATCCAAATTTGAAATACAAGTGTTTGATAGCTTGGTCTGAATTTTTAAAAATTATTTTAAGGTTCACATGTAGTGGTTATATCACAGAAAAATCAATAGTTTTAGAAAATTTGACCCCTTTCAATGAATAGTCATGGTGACCATTTTGACTGATTTTTATAAATATTTAAGAAAGTGATAAAATCACAAAAAAGATATCCTTTGTCATGGATTCCCTTTATGTGTACTAGTTGCAATGAGAAAGATAAACTTGAGATTTGACAAACTTTCAAAATATTTGCACAAAAAGTTCTATCATGTATAAACATCTATAAGTTTCAAGCCAAATAATCAAGTTATGAAAATTCCCACCACAATTTTTTATAATGTTCTCATATTATACAAAACAAGTGTATCTTGCTATAGAAAACAGTCATGTCGAAGTGATTTTTTAAATTATTTTTATAAATATCATTTTGCATTTCTAAGTGTTCAAAATGACTTTTTTTTGTGAAGCAAGTACATATAATATGGTGTAAAATGGCATCAATCTAAATTTCACAAATATTATTCAACATTTGGTGGATAATACCCAAATATTTGGAATTTTTTCAATTTTATCCTATTTTCCACACGTAAATGAGTTTACATAGATTTTTCGAAATTTAATACAAATTTGAACTACAAGTGTTTGATAGTTTGGTCTGAATTTTATAAAATTCATTTTAAGGTGCATAATTAGTGGTTATATTACTGAAACATCGAGAGGTTTAGCAAATTCGCCGCCTTTCGATGAATAGCGCCACAATGGCCATTTTGATTGATTTTCAAAAATATCAAAGAAAGTGAATGACGAGGGATGTCCTCGGCAATTCTAGAGTCGAGCACCCTAGGTAGATTTTGAGGAAGAAGATGTGCGCGCTGGTAGTTCCGGACGGCTGACAAGCAAGGATTTACCCAGGTTCGACCCCTCATTGTGAGGTAAAGACCTACTCCTGCCTGTCTGATTATGATGATATATGAGTTTACATGGTGGCCGCAAGGGCGATGTGGTGAGAGGAGATCTCTCTATGCCATGTCGTATATGCTATGGCTAATTGTGTCTATCTTCTATGATGTTGCGGCCTGTCTGTTTGTCTACCCCTCCATGTCTTTATATATGCAGCCAGGCGGGATTTACATGAGTCCTAGTAGACTACGAAATAGGAGTCCTTATCTTGTGCTTCAAGTAATTGCTGGACCGCCAGGTGGGCGTCCGTCTTGGGCCCATACCAGGTATACTAATAGTGGGGTGCCCGGAGGGTATGCCCACGTCAGTGAAAATACCTCAAAAAAAGATATCCTCTGACATACAGTCGCTTTACGTGTACTAGTTGCAATGAAAAATGACACACTTGATTTTTGACAAACTTTTTAAAAAAACTGCACAAAAGGTTTATCATGTATAATAATCTATAAGTTTCAACCCAAATAATCAAGTTATGAACATTCCCACGTACATACACCCCTATGACCGCACACACGTAAACCCTACCCCTATGAGCACCTCCGAGAGACTGGTCCGGCATATCTTAAGGTTGACGAAGTCACCACGGGCGTCTCGATGTTGACGGACACGTCACCTATCACTGAAAACATAGTGCCGGTTAGATCCAGTTGAAAATTCACGAAAATGCGAGCACCCATGTCAAGTCTGAAACTTGAACCTGGGTGGACTGGTTCCACCGCAAGTAACCAAACCAGTTGAGCTAGGCTCACTTCGCCGTTACAAGCTAGTTGACTTCACATATATTACTCATCTTTACCCGGCGATTTGGGTTGAATCTCAGTACTGGGGTAGAGGAACTTGCATGTAGGAGACTGTTTATACACGTAAGATAACAACCGTAGGTATCTTAGGTAACTAGGTTTAGCTAACCAGTGTAATACCACTTACTGGTAACTAGTACTATCATGCACAAATAAACTACATATACGGGGATATATATAAATCTAGCTATGGCCATACGATGAAGCAGACGAAGCTCTTTTTTATTTTCAAGTGCCACCTTAACTAAGCACTAGGTGAATTTGCACCAAGTTGCAAGCAGTAGGGATCTGTGCAAATGTGAATGGCACCATTTTAGCACGACTTGAGAGGGGAGACTTCACACCTGCATGCAGCCTACTTGCATCGTACGATGCATGTTACGAAGTTGACATGAAGAAGAAGTTATATATAATATATACTCCGATCCGTTAAAACTGTTGTGAGAAACGAACTGAACGCGTACAAAACTTACGTACTTGACTGGAGGTAGTATTACTCATCTTGACCGGGCTACCTTCTTAGCATGCATAGCTGGTGGGGTAACAAGTAACAACTACACTTTCGTGTCAAGTTTAGGGAGTGAAAGTTTGATTAGTTGTCCTCATGGGTCAGAGCGTAGGAGGCGGCGAGCCGGGCTCACTGAGGCTGAGGAGGATGAATAGGAGGATGAAGAAGCGGAATAAGGGGAGGTGGCGAAAGGTACAGCTCAACTCACCAAGATTAAACACAGGCACAGGCACCCCCCAACTTCTCGCTCTCGCTCCCGCTCTCGCTCTCGCCGCCGCGGCCAGCGCGGCCCGTTCGTCGCCTGCTCGGCGACGGCACTGCCGCCATGGGTGGCTCCGCGACTTCGTCCTCAGCTACGGGAGCTAGGCTGCCGGGACCCCCCTCAGGTCCGGTCCCTCTTGGCACGCTGCGTCCTCTCCTCGACTCCACGGCCGCTCCTGTGTCCTTCCTGGACGCATTAATGGCGCCTGCCCCTGCCGTTGTGCCCCAACAGCCTTCTTCCGAGGTTTCGCGTCCGCGGCTCAGATCCGAGGTGTCCGTTCCCGTTGTCGCGGGAAGGAGGCCCATCCCTCCTCCTGCGGCCGCCATTAATGGCAATGATGGCGGGTGGAAGCTGGTGGGTGGGAGAAACAGGGCGAGGCCAACGGAAAGAAGACCGACGCCCATGTCGCTGTTCAAGGAGATGCTATTTAAGAAGGCCAGAGGGAAGTGCTTCAAGTGCTTCTCTCCAGACCACCGTGTTGCAAACTGCCACAATCTCCCCAGGTGTCTCTTTTGCGGCGAGGAGGGTCACAAGGCGCGGTGGTGTGAGGAGGAGCAGCAGAGGAAGCGCAGAGCCCCTGCGCAAGACTCGCTACCTCGCCCTCTTCAGGAGTCGGCAAGGTCCCAGGCGGCGGCGACGGGCGGTGCGGCGGCGACGAAGGAGAAGATGAACACGGAGGCGCCTGCCAACTACGCCGAGTTCCGACCGGCGATGGTGTACGCGGCGGCCCCGCGCACGGCTGTGATCGCTCGTGCGGAGAGGGGGCTCGTGGCGCGCGGCGTCGTGGCGGTTGCGGTGGGAAGGTGCCCTGACCTGGAGTTGGCGGACGTGGGGAGGCTCATCTCGCGTCACTTCGACCTTCCGGACACCATGGTGGAGGTCACCATGCGCGGGGTGGGCGAGTACCTGCTCGTTTTCGAGACCGTCGCGGCGCGCAATGCGGCGGTGCAGTGGAGGGGCGCGGTCAACACGGGACCGGCCACCTTCATGCTATCGCCTTGGACGAGGTTCCGGGGAGCAAGGGCGGGGAGGATGTGCTACAAGGCGCGCGTCTGCATCGAGGGAGTGCCGGAGGATGCTCATCAAGTGGAGACGATCCGTGGCCTCTTCGGCGCCACCGACATCATCGAGGGCATCGACGAATCTCGCAATTCCAAGGAGGAGTCCGCATGTTGCAAGGTATGGGTTTGGATGGCCAACATTTCGAACCTTGCAAGGCGCGGGCAACTCGATCTGGAGGAACCAGTGGAGGTGGACTCGCCACTGCAGCACTTCCCGCTGCTGGGGATTGAGGCGGAGCCGGTCAGCCGCTCGGGGCCGCTGAAGACGCTCCAGTACCCGGTCATTCTTCACCTAGACCGGGTGCTGGACTACACGGGGTCGCCATCGCCTGACTCCGGCAGTCCGGTCTCGGTGCAAAGCGGTGTGAGCGGCATCCCGTCCGACGCGTCCATGTCGTTCGACTTCCCGGCGAACTGGAAGTACACTTGGCACCTGGGGTTTGAGGTCGGCACCTTCCCTCCTCCTCCACCGAGGGTTTCCGCCCACGCTCGCCTGCGGTACCCTGACGGGCGGAACGGGGATGGAGGACATGGCGGCGCGGCCGGAGGTGCAACAAACAGGCATGCTGGAGGCGGCGACGGTGGTGATCGGCGTTCTGGGAGGGGCGGTCAGCCAGAGGAGACGTTCTCCTCCCAGCACCGGAGCACGGCGGGTGGGTCACAAGGTGGGTACCACCACCAGCTGGCGGGCCTGACGGTGGGGCCTGTCGGACCTGAAGCAGCCAGGCAGGCGCAGGACATGGTGTTGCCATTGGACATGGAGGGGCTTGCGGAAGATCCTCTTGCAGGAAGATCGTCTTTCGTGGACCTGGTGATGACAGAGCCTGAACTGATGGCATGCATGCCACAACTATTGCTAGCAGAAGAGGACACTGGTCAAACCGAGGTCGCCTCGTGTGGCCATAAGAAGAAGGTGGATGTGGGATTGGAGGAAGAGCAGATCGACGTGCATGGCCATGCAGAGCAATCTCTGCTGGCTCCAGAGGCACGGGCCGACGTGGAAAACTGTGGGCAGACGAGCGCAGACCTGACAGTTAGGCTGGACCTAGGGCTCCCGGCCGTGGACTTGGCTCTTGGACCAGGGATGGCGTTTGGGCCGCACTCGCCTAGAGAGAATTTGGATAGCACGGCGGTGGATAAAATCCTATCTCTCTCCGGACCCCGCCAGCAAGATGGGCCTAAGGCGGCCCAAGTCGACGCTCCGGCCAATCCGGATCCTCTGGCCGCTTTCCTGATTGCGGCCGCCGCACCCGTTTCTCGGCCGCTCCTTCCGGTTCCTCTTGCTGTCGCCACAAAGGCTGAGGATCAAGCTGATGCGGGAAGGACCAGGGGGATGGCTGCGGGGAAGGAGATCAAGAGGAGTGGCAGGCTTGCCGCGAAACCGACTGCTGGCTGGTCGGCAATGGAAAAGGTACAGCTCGTTCTGCTAAAGAAGAGTGGGGGGATTGCTGATGAGGCGGCGGCCACCACAGCAGATCTGGAGAAATACAGAGGCATGTATTCCAAGCCTGTGCCACTAGATTTCATCGCTGCTGTCACTGACCTCGTCAACGAAGGCACAAGCTGCAATCTGAAGGCGGTTGGGCTCGGCATCGCTGCCTAGTCCAGACTGTCATGTGTTTGTGTCCCCCTTTGTTTCCATCATGTTTCGGCCCTCTAGTTCAGTTGTTCGTGTGAGTTCTTCCTCTGTGGAGTTATCGGTGTTGGTTTGGAATGTAAGGGGTGCAAACTGTCCGGCAAAGCGTAGAGCTCTACAGCTGTTTTTCTCTGATAAGTCTTGTAACATTGTCTGCCTTCAAGAGCTGAAAATCGAGGTGTTATCGAGGTCGCTAGTGATTGAGATGCTGGGGAACAGGTTCGGTGACAGTTACATCTACCTTCCTGCAGTCGGAACGAGAGGCGGGGTCTTGATTGCTTGCACCAATGATTTTTTGCTGACTGCGGACCCGCAGCTTGCGACTTGCCAGTTCTCGATCAGTGGGACGGTGGTTCATAGGGCTGATAACTCTTCTTGGGCGATCACAGGCGTTTACGGGCCGCAGGAGGATGATCGCAAAGTGGAGTTCATGAGGGAGATTAGGATGATCCAGAGCTTTGTGATGGACAAGTGGATGATCCTCGGCGATTTCAATCTGATTTACAGTGCGGCTGACAAGAGCAATGCAAATCTGAATCTCAGGCTGATGGGGCAGTTCAGAGCGGTTATCCAAGACCTTGAGCTAATTGATTACCCAATCTGTGGGAAGAAGTTTACTTGGTCCAATGAAAGGGCAAATGCAACACTCACGCGAATTGACCGCGTTCTGGTATCTAAAGAGTGGGATTTGGCGTACCCGCAGTTTCAGTTAACACCAGCATCATCCAATGTCTCTGATCACTCACCTCTGATCCTATCGAAGATGGAGAGAAAGCACTTCTCCGGTTTCCGCTTTGAGGCACATTGGTTGTTGCAAGAGGATTTCTTTGAGGTGGCAAAGGCTGCGTGGCTTAAACCTGTTAAGTCTAGAGATGCAATCAGGGGCTTGCACACGAAGCTCAGTCGCACGGCGAATGCCCTGAAACAGTGGAACAGGGCAAAGGTGCGAAAGGCAAAGCAAGTGTCTGCTATCGCTGACGATGTCATTTTCTGTCTGGATGTTGCACAAGAGGAGAGACAACTTTCTGAGGAGGAGAGACAGTTAAGGGCTCTGCTGAAAAACAAATTGCTTGGCATCGCTGCGATTGACAGGATAAGATGGAGGCAGAGGTCAAGGATTACTTGGATCCGGGAGGGTGACGCTAATACCAGGTTCTTCCACCTGAGGGCGAGCGGACGTAGAAGGAAAAATCACATACCTGCGCTTTTGGGCCTTGCTGGGCCGGTTTGTGACCACGATGCCAAGGCCCAACTGCTACTAGAACATTTCATCAATCTGATGGGGAACAGTGTGCCGGCAACATCTGATCTGAACTGGAACAGTCTGAACCTGCAGCGTCTGAATCTTGCACATCTTGAGACTCCTTTCTCTCTGACTGAGCTGAAGGAGGCGATTGACGGGCTGCACGGGGAAAAAGCTCCCGGGCCGGACGGATTCATCGGCTGTTTCTTCAAGAAGTGCTGGAGCTTTATTCATACCGACCTGTTGGCTGCTATGAACCAAATGCATTCACTCAAGGGGGACCTGTGGAAGTTGCTAAACACGGCCACAATTGTTTTGCTGCCAAAGAAATCTGATGCTGCGGCTGCCAAGGACTACCGGCCTGTCAGCCTTATGCATAGTGCGGCAAAGATCATTTGCAAGATGCTGGCCAACAGACTGGCGCCTGAGCTCGGTAAGCTTGTCTCTGCTGGGCAGAGCGCGTTCATTCGTGGCAGGTCCATACAAGATAATTTTCTGTACGTCAAGAATGTGATCAAAAAGGCAAATAGGCGGAAGAACCCCCTACTTTTTCTGAAGCTTGATATAGCCAAGGCTTTTGATTCGCTCAATTGGGGGTTTTTGCTGAGGGTTCTCGAACAGATGGGGTTCGGCCAGCGATGGCGTGACCTTATCTCCTTGCTGTTGGCCACCTCTTCCTCCCGCATCTTGCTCAATGGTAGTCTCGGGAAGAGCTTTCGCCATCGCCGAGGACTGCGGCAGGGAGACCCCCTCTCGCCCATGTTATTCATCCTTGCAATGGAACCGCTTCAGTGTTTGTTCGAGCACGCAACGGCGCAGGGGGTGCTCTCGCAGCTGGGCTTAAGGACAGCCAGGATAAGAGCAAGTTTTTACGTGGATGATGCCGCTCTTTTCGTCAACCCTAAGAAGGAGGACATCACGGCGGTGCAAGCCATCTTGCAGCTCTTCGGCGACGCTTCTGGTTTGCGCACAAGCCTGGAGAAATGTGTGGCATACTCGGTGTCTTGTCAGGGTATTGACTTGCAGTCTGTCCTTGCTGATTTTGGGGGTGTGGCGGGCTCCTTCCCGTGCAATTACCTTGGCCTCCCGTTGGGGTTCAGAAAGCCGAGAAAGGTTGAGGTTCAGTTTCTCTTCGATCGTGCGATGAACAAGTTAAAGGGTTGGAAGGGAAAATTCCTTAACAGGAAAGGGAGGCTGACGCTAATTAATAGTGTTCTGACTGCTACTGCCACATATTTCCTCACTGTGTTTGCGGCTGACAAGTGGCTGATCAAAATATTCAACAAGATTAGGAGGAAATTCCTTTGGGCACCTGACGATGAGGCGGTCGCCGGCAAGTGCTTGGTCAGCTGGACAAAGGTGAGTGCACCCATTGCGCTCGGAGGTCTGGGCGTCAAAGATATGGAAGCTTTCAGTAGGGCCTTGCGACTGCGCTGGGAGTGGTTCAGATGGAATGATCGGAGCAGGCCGTGGGTAGGGACTGACACGCCGTGCGACAAGGTGGATAAAGAGCTGTTTGCTGCCTGCACCACCATTCATGTGGGGAATGGGGAGATTGCTAGGTTTTGGCATGATCAGTGGCTAGGCGGATGTTCCCCAAGACTGATCGCGCCTCTCTGTTACCAGTTGGCTACTCGGAAAAACCTAACAGTGAAGGAAGCAATAACTGGTGGTAGATGGTTGCGAGGGCTGAGAAGGATTTCCAATGAGGAACAGCTTGATCAATACATCAGGTTGTGGGCGCTAATTCAGAATGTGCATCTGACCCAAGAGAATGACAATATCTCTTGGAACCTGACGACTAATAAGCAATACTCGGCCAGCTCGGCGTATGCGATGCAGTTTGTCGGGAGAGTCAGGCAGCCGGACTTGGAAAAGGTCTGGCATACCAAGGCGGAAGGGAAAGTCAAATTCTTCATGTGGCTTGCCCTGCAAAATCGCAATTGGACTGATGAAAGGAGACGTGCTCGGGGACTTACGCATGGGGACAAATGCAGTCTCTGCGACCAGGAGTTCGAGACCAACTCTCATCTTGCCCTCGGTTGCTCGTTCGCGAAGGAGGTTTGGAATTGCTTCCGTGCCTCGTTCCCAAATGTTGTGGGAACTGCAGACAGGTTCACCTCTCTCCCGGAGTGGTGGACAGAGGCGACGAGAGGCAAGGCTGATGATCAGAAGAAGAAGGAGGTCCTTCTAGCAATGTATGTCATCTGGCATTTATGGAAGGAAAGAGGTCGCCGTGTTTTCCAGGATGAGGAGCTAACTCCGCTGGCCCTCTCTGGACTCATTCGAGCGGACATGGATGTAATTAGCCTTGCGAGGCGTGTCGTTTAGTCTGTAGTTGGTATAGCTCTTTTGGAGTGTTTTAGGGCATGGTGTGTGTAAGCGTTGTTTGTTCTTCTCCCTCTTTAAGAAATAAAGCAGAGCTCCTGCTGTTCCCGGTCAAAAAAGAAGCGGAATAGAGGAAAATGAAGGGACAAAGTAAAGTACGACTACTCACGTTTCTACCCGCATCATCTTCTGGGCTGGGAACAACCGAGATGCTGGAGGTGGAAATCATGCACTCCTTGTATGCAAAATCACATACTCCCTCCATTTATAATAGGATGTCTCAACGTAGTCTACATTTGTATAAATCTACACACTAAAGTATGTCTAGATACATGTAAGTTTGGATAAAATTGAGACATCCTTTTATGTATGAAGTGAGTATATAACATGCGTTTTGAATGGATGATTGCACAATCGGGGAGAATGTTGGGGCAAAACACACGATGAGTGATTTAGAGTTTGGACGCTAATTCGGCCCAGTGAAATGTAAGAGACACGGATGTTAAAAATATGGTTTCTATATCGTAAAAACGAACTCCCATTTCACTAGCGGAATGACGTGAGTCACAAAAAGAATATGTATATGCATGACACAAGTACGGGATCAAAATTGATATTTCTTAAGTATCAAGAATTTTATTGATTTCTACCTAATTTCGCTAGGAAAATGAGTTTATGTAGATTTTCTGAAGTAATCCCAATTTGAACTACAAGTGTTGATAGTTTGGTCTAATTTTTTTTTAATAAAAATCATTTTAAGGTAAAAAAGTATTGGTTATATCACATAAACAACGATTATTTTAGAAAAATGGACCCCTTTCGATGAATAGCCATGGTGGCCATTTTTACAGTTTTCTAACAGAAAATCAAAGAATGTGATCAAACCGCAAAATAATATTCTCTGGTATGGAGTCCGTGTACTAGTTGCTATGAAAAATGATAAACTTGATTTTTGACAAACATTTAGAAAAAATCTTCCCAAAAATATCTATCGTGTATAAACATCAATAAGTTTAAAGCCAAATGACCAAGTTATGGCCATTCCCATAATGTTGTCATATTTTACAAATAGGTGTATCTTGGTATAGGAGACAATGGTGCCGAAGTGCTTTTCCAAATTATTTTTGTAAATATCATTCCATTTTCTAAGTTTCAAAAAAAAACTTTTTTATGAAGCAAGCACAAACAATATGGTGCAAAATGGAACCCATCTGATTTTCACAAAGAGTAGTCCATATTTAATATATATTCTCCACATATTTGGAATTTTCTCGATTTCTACCTAATTTCGCCAAGTTAAATGAGTTTTTGCCGATTTTCCGAAAATAAACCAAGTTCTAACTTCAAATGTTTGATAGGATGATCTGACTTTTTATAAAATCATTTTATGTTACACAAGTAGTGTTTATATCACATAAAAATAGATAATTTTAGAAAATTCAAACCCTTTCGATGAATACCATGGAGGCCATTTTGACTGTTTTTTTTTATCAAAGAAAGTGAAAAATGTCTCAAAAACATATGTCCTCTCGCATGGATTCCTTTTATGTTTACTAGTTGTTATGAAAAATGATAAACATGATTTTTGAATTTTTTTTGAAAAAAAATCTTTGCAAAAAAGTCTATCGTGTATAAACATCTATAAGTTTCAAGCCAAAAGAAGTTTTGTCCATTTACATGGCAAAGTTTGTCATAATATTCTCATAATATACAAATAGGTATATCTTGATATAGGAAACAATGTCGTCGAAGGGATTTTTGAATTATTTTTATAAATATCATTTTCCATTTTCTAAGTGCCAAAAAAGTTTTTTTTTGTGAAGCAAGTACAAAAAATATTGTACAAAATGGCACCCATCTAATTTTCACAAAGAATAACCCACATTTGATGGATAATCCCGATTATTTGGAATTTTTTCTATTTCTACCTAATTACGCCTAGTTAAATTAGTTTATGTCGATTTTCCAAAAGTAATCAAAATTTATACTACAAGTGTTTGATTGTTTGATCTGATTTTTTTTTAAATAGTTTTAAGAGCACACGTATTGGTTGTATCACAGAAACATCGATAGTTTTAGAAAATTGACCCCATTTTGTTGTACTTGCTTCACAAAAAGGTCCATTTTTTCCATTTTATGATATTTGTAAACATAATTTGAAAATTCACTTTTGCACCATTGTTTCTTATACCAAGACACACCTATGTGCCAAATATGAGATTTATTACGAGTAAGTAAAAGTACAAATATAGGAATTTGATTCCTATAAATGGAAGGGTGAAAATGTCCCCCCAAATATTAACCGTCGGCTTCTGGCCGTCGGCATCTCTCCTTATTCACATAGTGCTAGACTCTTAATAACTCATTCCGGAGATTATTTGAATTCAAATTTTGATTTTTTTTAATTTATACAGTAACCATACAGAGTTTGCAGCTAGCTAAATTTGCACCAAGTTGCATGTTGAGATTTACACCACGCATGTTACAAGCTAGTTGACTTCACATATATTACTCATCTTTACCCGGCGATTTGGGTTGAATCTCAGTACTGGAGTAGAGGAACTTGCATGTAGGAGACTGTTTATACACGTAAGATAACAACCGTAGGTATCTTAGGTAACTAGGTTTAGCTAACCAGTGTAATACCACTTACTGGTAACTAGTACTATCATGCACAAATAAACTACATATACGGGGATATATATAAATCTAGCTATGGCCATACGATGAAGCAGACGATGATCACAGATAAAAGGGTGACTGAAGATATGAACAGAGACTTGCTGGCTGCTTTTAGTGATGATGAAATTGGTGATGCCCTGTTCCAAATAGGGCCTCACAAAGCTCCTGGTCCGGATGGACTCCCTGCACGTTTCTATCAGAGGAATTGGGGGATTATGAAAGAAGAAGTTATGGCTGCGGTAAAACATTTCTTTGCGCAGGGGGAAATGCCAAGTTCAGTGAATGAGACCACAATTGTTCTTATCCCAAAGACTAAAGATCCGAAGTCCCTTAAAGAGTTCAGACCAATATCTTTATGCAATGTTGTGTATAAAGTGGTGTCTAAATGCTTGGTTAACAGGATGCGCACCATTCTTGATGATCTAATATCCCCAACACAAAGTGCTTTCATCCCGGTTCGACTGATAACTGATAATGCACTAATCGCTTTTGAATGCTTCCATGCCATTCAGAGGGGGAAGAAAAAGGATGACAGCTTTTGTGCATACAAATTGGACATGTCCAAAGCTTATGACAGGGTTGACTGGGTATTTCTGGAAAAAAACACTTCTGAAATTGGGCTTTGATAAACAATGGGTCAAGTGGGTAATGACTTGCGTCACAAGTGTGTCTTACAGAGTGAAAATTAATGGAGAGCTAACTGAGTTGCTCTTTCCTTCCAGGGGATTACGCCAAGGTGATCCTCTGAGCCCTTATTTATTTTTATTCGTTGGTGAAGCCCTCTCTCTAGTCCTCAACCGTGCTGTGTACCTTGGTGAACTTCATGATCTGAAAGTGTGTCGCAGAGCTCCGGGTATCTCCCATCTTTTATTCGCTGATGACAGCCTTCTATTCTTTAAAGCCAACGCTGAGCAAGCAAATGTGGTGAAGACAGCGTTGGCCCTTTATGAGTTGGGTACTGGACAGTTGATCAATCAGAGCAAGTGTTCAATCTTGTTCAGCCAGTTATGCCCTGAAGAAGCACAGTATGAGGTAAAATTAGTGCTTGAAGTTCAGAATAGCACTTTTGAGGAGAAATACCTTGGACTCCCTACTCCTCTTGGAAGAATGAAAGGTGATAGATTTCAACCAATTAAAGAGAGGTTTTCTAAAAAACTCTCAGTTTGGTTTGAAAAATAAATGGCCATGAGTGCGAAAGAAACTTTGATTAAATCAGTAGCACAGTCTTTAGCTACGCATGCTATGAACATCTTCAAAATGCCAGTGGGTTTCCAGAGGACTATATGAAAGCAATAAGAGGTTTTTGGTGGGGTGAAGATGATAACAAAAGAAGAGTCCACTGGGCGCCATGGGACAAACTCACTGATCCGAAATCGAAAGGAGGGATTGGCTACAGAGATTCAGCAATTTTCAATTAAGCAATGTTGGCTAGACAAGGATGGAGGCTTATACAACAACCCAATACTATTTGTGCAAAGCTTTTGAAAGCCAGATACTTTCCTAATGGAAACATTCTGGATACAGTCTTTAGTGGGGATGCTTCCCCTGCTTGGAGGGGAATTGAGCATGGACTTGAACTGCTAAAGAAGGGGGTGGTATGGAGAATCAGAAATGGGGAAAAGATACGAATCTGGCGGGATAACTGGATACCAAGGGGCATGTCCATGAAAACTACTGGAAGAAGAAGGAGTACAAGAGTTAAATGGGTAAAGGACCTGTTGGTGCCAGGTACGGAAGTGTGGAACGAACTTCTAATTCGTCGCATTTTCCATACACATGATGCTGAAGAAATCCTGAGAATAAAAGTGCCTGAAGGTACTGATGACGATTTCATAGCCTGGCAGTTTGAAAAAACCGGTATTTTCACGGTTAAAAGTGACTACAAGCTTGGATACAGTCTGAAACATGATAACAGACTTAACATGGGTGGAAGTATGGGCGATGATGGAAACAGAAATTTGTGGAAGCTCATATGGAATGCCCCTGTTCCAAACAAAATTCGCATGTTTAGTTGGAGGTTAGCTGATGACAACCTCCCAACTAAAAAGAATAAATGGAGAAGAACCCTGGAAGCTGACAATATTTGCAACATATGTGGGATGGAGGAAGAAGATAGCTTTCATGCGACAATCAACTGTACAAAGGCAAAGGCCCTTAGATATCAAATGAGGAAAGTGTGGCAACTACCAGATGAAAGTTTGCTCACAAGATCTGGGCCAGATTGGCTACTGATGATCCTTTCAAATATCCCAAAAATCTCTCATGCTCAATTGTTGCTGATAATGTGGAGAGCATGGCATTTGAGGAACGATATAATACATGAAAAAGGCAAGGCTACGATTGCTGATTCGGTGTCCTTCCTTCAAAGGTATGTGGAAAATCTAAAGCTAAAGGATTGTCCTATAACTTGTGATAGCAAAGGGAAAAGTACTATGTTCACGGATGTTAAAATTTCAGTAAGTTCTAAAACTGAACCATTCACTGAAAATGAGAAGGCAATTAATGCCTGGAGACCTCCTGAGGCTGGCACAGCAAAAATTAATGTTGATGCCTCATATATGGTTGAAACGGGTTTGTCAAGTGTGGGCATTATCATTCGTAATCACCTGGGACATGTGATTCTTTCTGCTGGCCGAATTCTTCAGAACTGCACTAGCGCAGAGGAAGCTGAAGCTTATGGCTGCCGAGATGGTCTGCGTCTAGCTAATGAGTGGATCCATATGCCTTTTACTCTTGAGACGGATAGCCTGCTGGTTGCAAACAATATCAAGAAAACTGATGCTAAATTCTCCATGCTGGGAGGAGTTTATCAAGAGATCCAGGAGGATTGGAGACTGAGTGGTTTTTGCAAAATATCGAAAATCAATAGAGAGCAGAACTGTGCAGCTCATGAGCTAGCAAAGTACGTCAGACTGAACCTGAACACGGGAAGCTGGTTTACTAGTATCCCAAATTCTATTATTCATGTAATCGAACGAGATTGTACTGCTGATGCTATGTTACATGAATAAAGCTCTCTATTGAACTCAAAAAAAAAAAGACGATGCTCTTTTTTATTTTCAAGTGTCACCTTAACTAAGCACTAGCTAGGTGAATTTGCACCAAGTTGCAAGCAGTAGGGATCTGTGCAAATGTTAATGGCACCATTTTAGCACGACTTGAGAGGGGAGACTTCATACCTGCATGCAACCTACTTGCATCGTACGATGCATGTTACGAAGTTGACATGAAGAAGAAGTTATATATAATATATACTCCGATCCGTTAAAACTGTTGTGAGAAACCAACTGAACGCGTACAAAACTTACGTACTTGACTGGAGGTAGTATTACTCATCTTGACCGGGCTCCCTTCTTAGCGTGCATAGCTGGTGGGGTAACAAGTAACAACTAAACTTTCGTGTCAAGTTTAGGGAGTGAAAGTTTGATTAGTTGTCCTCATGGGTCAGGGCGTTAGGAGGCGGCGAGCCGGGCTCACTGAGGCTGAGGAGGATGAAGAAGCGGAATAGAGGAAAATGAAGGGACAAAGTAAAGTACGACTACTCACGTTTCTACCCGCATCATCTTCTGGGCTGGGAACAACCGAGATCCTGGAGGTGGAAATCATGCACTCCTTGTATGCAAAATCACATACTCCCTCAATTTATAAAAGGATGTCTCAACTTAGTCTACATTTGTATATATCTACACATTAAAACATGTCTAGATACATGTAAGTTGGATAAAATTGAGACATCCTTTTATGTATGAAGAGACCATATAACATGCTTTTTGAATGGATGATTGCACAATCGGGAGAATGTTGTGGCAAAACACGCGATGAGTGATTTAGAGTTTGGATGCTAATTCAGCCCAGTGAAATGTAAGAGACACGGATGTTAAAAATATGATACGCGAGTCACAAAAAGAATATGTATATACATGACACAAGTACGAGATCAAAATTGATATTTCTTAAGGTTTTGCTAATTCTGGGACGTCTGAGAATTTCTTAAGTCTCAGTCATCCACAAAAATTGCATGAGTTGCATTTTTTCTGATAGAAACATGTAATTACATTTTTCTGTCTGAAAAGTACAACTCATTCTGGTTGCATTTTTTTAACTGGAGTTGTACTTTGTGATTCGACCGAGACCAATGCGTAATTACATTTTTTAAACTACATTTGCACTTTTTGATTCAAGCCGGACTTAAGAAATACTCGGTCAACCAAGACGTAGAGAAACCATATTTCTTATATAGATTAAAATACAGGGAGGGACGACGCTCGGTACATTGCTAATGAAGGTATCTGACGATAATCAACACCCGACATCGATATTGATTACTGAGTGTCACAGCATCTCACACACATTTGGTACGTAGGTGCATGCATAAGCTAATCACATGCTGACGGCGCACTCATTCTAGCTAGAAGTTAGGAAGATTCGAGGGGATGCAACTGGGCGCAGAGCACTGGTTTCTGCAGTTGACATGGCATAGCTGGTATTGCCGACTTTTGCAGTATTCGCAGTATAGGCGGGTGCAGATGTTGGTGCATGGATTCATGACGGAAGTAAAAGGGTTTACGTTGCAGTCGCAGGTGCCGGTGCAGTTACCTCTGGCCTTGCAGTCCTCGATCACCTTGTTCTTGCAGGAGTTGCAGGACTCTTGAATGTGGTCGCAGAGGTCGCTGCAATTCGACATTACATAGGAGCCACACGGCGAGTAGCATTGAAAAAAACAGTCGTTACATGATATCGTCGGTCCTGGCCCTGGTGCCGGCGCGGGACTCGGTGGCAACAACACCGGAGGAGGGGGTGGTGGTGGTGGTGGTGGCGGCGGCGGCGGCGGCGGAGAGTGGCCGCAGCGGCCAAAGGAAGGCGCTACGAGCATGGCGAGAACGGCAGCAACGGCGGCCGCCTTGAGAGCCATAGCGGCTGAACCCGGAGCCATTGTATTGTGGACTGTGAACACCAAAGCCAGGCTAAGTTTGAGAGAAAGATCTAGACATCAGGAAGTGATGACTTAATCTGCTGCTGCATAGACGATGCTATTTATACACTCAAGTTTCCGATCCTAGCTAGCGGTAGGTACAGAAAACTCGTGTACTAGTATATTTACTGCTAAAGTGCTAAGTGCTAAATGCTAACCATCACTAAGATGAACTAAACTATGCATACGTCGATGGTCGATTATATATTTAACTAGGTAAATTTGCACCAATGCAAGTTGCGTGTTGAGATCTACCCCATGCATGTTACAATCTAGTTGACTTCACATATATTACTCATGCAACTTAGCCGGGCGATTTGGATTGAATCTTAATTAGTGGAGCACATGAAACTGCATATAGGAGACTATTTATACACGTAAGATAACAATCATCCTAGGTATCATAGGTTTAACTAGCCACTCTACCATCAGATACTACTAATTAGTACTATCATGCACTATATTTACTTTTTTTAATGGAGGTTCCCTGCCTCTGCATCATAATGATATATGCACACAACCGGCACTATATATACTATACATGGGGGATTATAGATCTTGTTGAATTGATCAAAATTCATATACAAATAGAGTTATAACTTATGCAGGCGCGAACCGAAGGCGAGGCTTGGCCCGAGGTGGAATCGAAAGCACATTGGTTGTTAAATGTCATCGTGTAAGTAATGTTGATAAACTGAAGGTATGGTAGATCAATTAGACGCGAGCCAACTTAGTCCGTCTCAGGTCCAGCCAAGCTAGAAAAAGCTCGAACCAGTTGCGGAGCACGAGCCAGCTCGAGACTGCTGGCGAATCATAGATGGAGCCTCGGGCCCGAGCCGGGCGCAAGCTCGGTCAAAAACGAGTCAGCTCGTAGAAGCAAAACGCTGAAGGTCATTGTCAGTTGGGTCCCACGGTGGAGCCTCGCCCTTGGGGACGCTGGCAACAGTGAGATGATGCTGCAAGAGTTGAACGGCGTGAAAAATGAGCAGCACGGTAGAGGAGCGAGCAACACGATGTCAAAGGCTGCTGGTGGTGCCGGTTGCGGTGGCTCGGCATCGTAAATGAAGGCGCAGCGGATCGGGCGATGGAGCTAGGCGGCGATGCAATGCGGCGACGGGTAGAGTTGTGCTTATACATGTTAGCGACGCATACGCTCGGTGCGGAACATGGACAATAGATCATTACTTGCGGCGCCCTTTTTGGTTAGGTTTATCTTGGTTTTTTTTTACTTTAACTATGGCTTTTGACTTTTGTCTTTCAACTTACATTGTTAATGATGATATAAGACAAAAATCAAAAGCTGAAAACACCTATTTATGTGCTATTGTGACTTATAAGTCAAAAGTGAAAAGCCACCTTTTAAGCCTAACCACAATTATCTTTTTTTTGAGAATTACCTAACCACAATTATCTTTACTGTTAAATGGGAGTTCGTACGTTGGTACGACAGCGGCAGAAAGTTTCTGCCGATCCTTCGCTTCTCGATCGATCTCGCACCGTGCGCACGGGCCGGCCCATTTCGAAAGCCTTCCGTCTTATCATCAGTTCCCTCAAACTCAAAATAAAAATCATCAGTTCCCTCCCGCACCGAGCGAGGGAGGAAAGAGAGGTGAGTGGTGGCGTTAGGGTTTCCCGCCGCCGTCCCCCGTTGTTCCCCGACGAGGCTGCCGCCGCCGTCGATCGTGCACCACATCAACTCGCCGGCTGTACCACTTGTGAGATCGAGCATCTGGTCCGGCAGTCTTCGTCAACGCCAGCCGCCGCTCTGAGCCCTCTCGTCTGCCCTACCCCCTTGAGCGTTCGATTTGGCGCCGCGGCGGTCGACGGTGACGCCTCCTCCGCCTCCCTGCCGAGCAAACATTTGTACGGCCATCTCCCACCTGGGCCTCGGAAACCGCCGACATCCTCCTCCGTCTTAGGCCACGTCTCCTCTTCAGATCGCCGCCGCAGGCAAGTGCTGCTGCGCCATCCTCTTATTTTCTTTCTCTATTTGTTGCAGATTTCCATCCCGTCTCCTTCTATGGTGATTCCTGCTGTCGGCTAGTGTCATCTCTAGCTTTTCCGAGCAGAGAATTAGATGGCACCCAGCACATAAAGTCAAAAACACGTAGCCCAATTTGCAAGCAAGATGGGAACAAGCAAGAAATAGTAGTAGTTCGTCTGTCAATTTGGTAGTAGTACTGACCCCTGTTGACAGAGAACGGTAGACACATCAACATCCTCTCCGGTTCCACGCCATTGATGTGGCTGACATCAACTCAGCCCGTCCGGTAATTGCTCCTCATCAGTATACATGCACGAATTCTGTATATGTAGCTGTTTGTGGATCAAATTCGGGATGTCTGACTTAACACCTGCATATTTTTGTGAACTAATTGGTGTACTGTCTCCTAGCTTTGGATAGTGGAGTACTACTGTGTTGTGTTGCTATATAATTCACAATATCTTTTTCGTTGACATGTGAAATGAGCACCCTAATATATAGGGTTACAATAACACTTTTAACTGTCGTGAAAAACTAACTGTGCATGTACAATTCACTAGCAGATCTGGCGACATTTATTTCGGATCCGATGGAGTATATATTTTACCGAATACGGGTGAAACATTTTCTGAAACTAAAATATGAATCATCCTGAAGCCTTAAAGAAATTTACTTGAAATATGGATCTGATTATATGCTTGCACTCTAACGAGCGCGCCTATTTCAACTCTATGGACTGGGTCCTCGACAAGGTACGTGTGAGACAAAAACAGAAATTCATCTACATCCTTGACAAGTTAACTACAATATCCCTTCTAACTCTTATTTTTCTTTGTGTTGAGCTTTCTTCACTATGTCTTTGAGCACCTGTACTCATTCCAACTTGAAGAAGATGTGGATGGTGTCGTGTTTGCATCCTCAGGTGAAATATATCTGGAAATCGATGACCTCAACGAGTCTGCTACGAAACTGAAAAATGGAATTATCGGGTCAGAAAATGTATAGCATACGCCATATATTTCGGAAATTACTACTTTTTTGTATTGGACATTTCACCTGACGGATGGGTTTGGTATGGATGATTGTATATGTAAAAATATATTTCAGAACCAATCAATTACTTACTATAGCATGTATATTCTTTCAGTACCAAAAAGGCCCGATACATGAGTGGATATGGGTAAGAGCAATTAAACATGGTGGTTTGCATTGGTGGTTGCTGCTGTCCTTTTTTGTCAGATTAACTTATATAGTTAAACCAGCATGCTTTCATTATGCCTATAAACCAAAAATACAAAATGAACATTTTGTATGATTTTATTGTGAAATGAAGAAGGAAAAAAAGGTCATGCTGTCAGCAACCATTGCCTGAGTTGTAAATTAATATCCCTGCCCACACGCGGAGCCGCTGTCCCGCACGCCTCCATCGCTGCACCGTCACCCGCCCACCGCGTCGCTTCTCCCCTGCACACACCAACCCCACTCAAGGTTCGGTTTAGATTTCTTCATTTCTTAGTTTGATGTTCTTCCATTCAACTTACAAAACAGTATACTTGGAGTGTTTTTGTTGGGATTTTGGTAATCCTAAATCTAGGACTCATGTTTATGTGTCAAGTATCTAATCAAGTAGTTTATCGTCTGATGATGGCATATACATGTGAATTGCAGTTAAACTTCAAATAGTGTCCACATTATGGTTGATTACTTCAGTGTTCAAAATTGCTCGATCTTCAAGCTGCAGGTCGGGCTTTGTATTTAGATAATAAGGTGATGTTACGCCCTGGTGATAACGAGCGTAACGGGTAACTGTGGAAGGTCGGCGGCCTCTCTTTTGCCGGCTTCCGCCCTCTAGGTTTGGTGGCCGTGTCGCCGGAAGAACGCACGCCCTGGGTAACGGGGGTGAGATAAGAGAAACGAGATGGGAAGTAGATTTGTTATTGCTTGCCTGAAAGATTACAACCCCTCTGTTTATATAGTGGGTCTATATAGAGAATACGACTCCAATACCTCTTGGACTCCTAAACACACACGACTACTTCTTTGACTCCTAAACACATACGTACAAGCCGTCAGCAGCCCCAGCCTTCCTTGTACACGTATTTCCCCACATAACAGGTGAGCCCTCTTCCAGAGTTTACTACTATTTCATTTATATATTTGTAAGCTTGCCATTGCCAAAGAAAAGACAATCAGGGATAGCGCACTGAGCCTATCAATGCATCTTCATAAGTTACACCTCACAAAACCAACTAATGAATCCTACTGTGATCCGAATGATAAAAAGCTGAAAATTAAGGATGCCTTAATACAAACATGCTAACATGAGTCAGTCCACAATCATATCGTTCGAGGTTTTGTAAACTACATTCTTCAAAAACCCTAACCTGAAGGTTGTAGAAACGACATACATAACATGAAGGTTGTAGATACTGTGGTCAAATCATGGTTAAGTTCAATGGAAATATTACTTGTACAAAACAAAATACAGTCTTATTGATTGTGAGTAGTATATTAAATTTGTAAAATTTATACCTTGTACAAGTTAAAATAAGTTGAGAGCAACATGAAGACTGCTGAATTATCATTCTTGCACAAACAGATGCACGGCAGAACACTGTTGACTACTTGACTCGTTGTTTTTTGTATGCAACATGTGCTACTGTTTCATTGCACCCCATTCTCACATGTCTTCATTATTTTCTTGTGCAAATGAAATCGAAGATTGAGGAGGAGGAAGGGAGTGTGGCATCAATCAGTGGAGAAGAAAAGTGTCAAGGGCTTCGGGCCAGTGGCGGAGCCAGGAAATACACATAAGGGGGGCCGAGCATTAAGCGCAAATCCAAATGCAAAAAAATGTACATAATATATAGTTTATTTTTTATTTTTTGGGTGATTATATAGGTTTTTCTGCAATTTCGTGAAATATGTACCATTACCCATTAAATCTTGCACGCGCAACTTAGAAACTTTCAACTATTCGGTGAACTAAAATTTTTGCAGCTAATTGCAAACTGTTACTGAATTCATAAATAATCCGGTCCTTGCAATCCATTGAATTATGTTTCATGGTGCATGTCAATAAACAATGTCTTAGAAGCCTGTCTTCTACAAATAATTATTACAAATCTGGAGATCTATCTGAAATATCTTTGATCTTGTATGTGTGCTACAAATCAGAGAAGAAATAAGATTAGGGTCGGTTGAGTGCTTCGAATATTGGAGAATAGTCAGAAGAAAAGCGCATGACTCAGTGGGTCTTGACCGAAGATTCTCATCTCTCACCGGGATCTTCTATGAGCAGGATGCATGTATTTTTGCTTTTGTGGAATGTATATCAACGGGATACATAGCTTCATGCAGAACTAATCCGTGGTCCTAGATAATTATCTGCATGTTAGGGTGGGCCGTGGCCCCTGCTGGTCCCCCTGGCTCCGCCTTTGTTCGTGGCCGGTGGTGCCCTAAATGGAGGTGTGAAAATGGTGGGTATTTGATTTATGAGCAACTGTTGTAATGGTTGTATGTGAGTGTACCAACAAACGTCACATACTATCACGACGTACCGAAGAAACATACAGTTTTGCATGAATGAAGCCAAAAAAATTGAAATGAGAAGGATGGGGTGGATGCTAGAGTAACGGATGAAGGATGGAGTGGACCGGTCACAGTTACATGGTTGGTTATGTGGATGTCTTACATGTTGAGATAATTTTTATATGAGTTGCTCCCATTAGATACTATAGATAGATATTTAGGTGGTTTTGTATTTTTATTGAACGTTGTTCTAGGATAACCTCTATTTGTGTCAACCGTAACAATGCACCGGCATTTAAATACACGTGTAATTTCATTTACTTGTGTCACCCGTAGCAACGCACGGGCATACAACTAGTCTAGCTTAGTATCACTGACCGTTTGCCTATACATGGGCTGATGGGCCAAACAACACATACATGGGATAGAAATGCAGTTATACACAGCTAAATGGGATGCATCCGTGCGAGCCAACGAGCTGGACTTATTCGATATGACACTTTAGCCCATAATAGTTGTTTCGTACCAAAAGTTTTTCTTTAGTGTTCGGGGAGGGGTGGGAGGACGAAGGGGTTCGGCGGCCGGACATGTAGGATCTACGTGTGTCACGAAACACACAGAACACTCACGTACACACCCATATACTCACCCCTATAAATGGACGCATACATACATTTCCTACTCATATGAGCACCATTGAATGACTCAGCCGGCGAATCAGGTCTTGAGACTTATAAGAAACATCATCATCAAAATCTAAACTTTTAAACTTTGTTGGTCTGCATGTACAACCCACCCCTTCCTAGCCATCATCCAAGGTTCTCTGTCCAGCGTAATCATGAAGCCTATAAAATGGCTTCGTTAAGCGCTAGCTAGATTTTAGATAGGGATCTGTGCAAATATTAATTGCACCATGTTAGTTACGTTCGTAGCACGACTTGAAGAGGTAGACTTGAGAAGGAAGACTTTGCATGCAAGTATGCAACGTACTTGCAGTTGCAGGCACGTACAACGCATGTTGCAAAGTTGACATGAATGGAGATGTGTATATTACTCATCTTGACTGGGTCCATTCTTTGGATGTATGGATGGTGGATGCATTTGACCTACATATGTCTAATTTGAGAGATCTAACAACTGAACTTTAGTCTCTATTCTTAGGGAGTGAAAGTTGATTGCCGTCAATCTAGGGGGCTATGGCTAAGATGATGCATGCCAGGATAACGAAGATTAGGAACAAAGAGGAAAAGGAAGGGAGAGGGATATATTATTAGGAGTAGGAGCCTAGGAGGCTGATTAGCGAACAGTCGACAGTCTCTAGCGGTTTGACTAACATTAAACCCCCAACATCGTCCGCTTGGGATTACATCACGCCGCTGGTTCACTCGTCGGACAGGGTTTGGACAATGAACGTTGAACGCACATGAAACCCTCGTCTGCAAAATCGGCTTAGCGAGTGGCTAAGGGCACAGTCGCGACAAAAAGGGTGCGGCAAACTCCTGAGGACTACTTGTTTGGACGCTAATTCAGCCCCGTGCCGATGTAAGGGTTAACGAATGTTAAATATGGTACATGGTCGCACAAGAGTATGTAAAATTGCAACGAATGTCGTACCAAAAAGTGATATTTATTCTAGATTGAAATACCACGGGGAAGTGCTGGATCAACACATTGCAAATTAATTAAGTATTTGATACACTCAGCGTCCTGCTTCCATTTTAATTTTTCCGTATCACAACAGTTCACAACACGTCACACACTCACACACATATTGGTACACACAGGTTCGTGAACAAGCTGATATCACATCGACCGTGCACACATAGCAAGCTAGTTCTCAGGACTCTAGGCCGGTATGCAGTTGGGAGCGGAGCACTGCTTGCTGCAGTCTTCCCGGCACTGCTGGTCATACCCAAACTTGCAACGGTCGCAATTTAGGGTGCTGCAGGCGCTGGTGCATGATCTATTGGCAGCTTCGTTGCAGTCGCAGCTGCCGGTGCAGGTGCCGCTGGCATTGCAGTTCTCGATCACCTGTGTCTTGCAGGAGTTGCAGGAAGCTTCAACGCTGTTGCACTCACTGCTGCATTTCGAGGCAATGGAGGCGTCGCACGGCGTGTAGCACTGCGAGAAACAGTCGCTGCACGATATCGTCGGTCCAGGTCCTGGTGCCGGTGCGGGAGTTTGTGGCAATGGCGCCGGAGGTGGTGGTGAGGGAACGTACGATGGTGGTGGTGGTGGTGATGGCGGCGGTGTTTTTGGTGGCGACCGCGACGGTGGCGCTGGATAGTGACCGCAGCGGCGCCCCAAAGAAGGCGCGACCAGCTGCAAGGCGAGAACGGAAACGAGGGCTGCCGTCTTCAGAGCGAGAGAGGCTGAACCGGGAGCCATTGTGCTGTGGACTCTGCAAAGCAAGCAAGGCTATGCTTGATAGGAAGGAGAAGCGGGATGAAATGTGAAGAGGTGCTGCTGCTATATATTTATACGCACTCAAGATTGCAGTTCCCCTACTATCATGTACTCCACTACTCTACATTTACAAATGGATTTATTTGACTAGGTAAATGGCACCAAGTTGCAAATCGAGATCTGAGCCATAACTGTTACAAGTTGACTTCCTATATTACTTATCTTGGCCGACAAAAATTGGTTGGATCTCATTCCCGTGGAGGAGAGAAAGCTGAATTACTCAAGTGTCTTGAGTCCTCATTGGTGCCTTGTTCTAGTTGACTTCACATATTACTATATTGCTCATCTTGACCGGACAATTTGGGTTGGTCTTAGTGGAGGAGAGGAAACTAAATTGCTCTTGGAGTGTTTTCAGTCCTGTTGGCTGCCTTGTCTTGGACCCGCACAGAGAAGGCTTGCATGCGGTTCCACCATTGAAACGATCTGATCGTCGATCGGATGCTTAACGGCTTAAGGTCTAATGTCTGTCAACATGTTTTATCTTTTTATAGTAGTATAAAATAGAAAGAAATAGAAATAGATAGATGTGACAGGGAAAGCCCCTACTTAAACTTTATTAAATAACAAAATCCCAATTATACATCTCTGAGGACTTAAACCTGAGTGTTTCTTGTACATCCGTGACCCAAAATTGTTCCGCTGCCGATCTCGGGATGTGCTACCACTAGTAGAAAAATCCTTATACACGCCCAAATATTAGTGCTGTGCTACAATAATGATACCGTACTGGTAATACCAGTGGTGTGCCGGATGAAAAAAATGATCGTCGGATGAAAAACGGACGTCCCAGATAAGCCGTGAACGTCTAACTAGAAGTGGGAAAACCACTCTCGAAAAGATAGATGAAAAAGAAGAGAGAGAGTTTTTTTCTTTGATAAAAAGAAGGGAGACAACTAGTATGAGGGTGTGCGGCTGATTGTCGACAACAACGACCTCTCGCCGCGTATTATGTGAACAGCTCCATCGTATGTACTAGATTATAGGAGTACTAGATTAAAATACATGATAATAGATGATTTTTATTTATGAATATATCTATACATATGTAACATGTATATAGAAATGAGAAGTGCTCCGGTGCTTTCCAGAAAAACAAGTTGCACGAATTTTAAAGCACATCGACGGCTATGATTAGGTTCACAGAGTGATCTAAGAGGAGTACTAACTACGTGGGATTAGCATCCTTAATCCCCACCTCTAATCACAGCCATCGTTTTGCTTTAAAATTCGTGCAACATGTTTTCTCGGAAAACACCGGAGCATTTCTCGAAAAGAAATACATATGTATAAAATAGAAGTTATCTACTCAATTAGTTATAAATTCAATGGCTTTACATATATATATGTCCACCATAAATGTATCTATTTACGGAACATGTTTAGATACATCTATATGTGGACAAATGGAAATCGTATAATTAATTTGAAACGGAGAAAGTAGTTAGGTATTTGAAGATACTCAGCTTCCCGATTCCACATATATTATTTGGTGTCACGCGCACAGCATCACACACACACTAACTGGTACACAGGTGCACGAACAATTAGTTGATCATATGTTGACCGTCGTGCACCCGCGATAGCTAGCTTCGGTAGTTCTAAGGACTCCAGGGTGTGGAGCCTGAGCAGTTGGGCCTGGAGCAGGGCTTAATACACTTGTTCCGGCACTCGTCGATAGCCGTAGTCTCGCAGAAGTTACCGCTGCATTGGCGGCTGCACGCACCATTGGCAACTATCTCGCAGTCGCAGTCGACGCAGCCGCTGTCCTTGCACTGCCTGATCGCCGGAGTCCTGCAGCTGTCGCATCTCTCGCGGCATGCCGCGTTCATGATTGCGTCGCAAGCCCCTTGGCACTGCATCCAACAGTAGGAGCATGATATCGTCGGTCCCGGTCCTGGTGCCGGTGCGGAAGTCGGCGACAACGGAGCTGGAGGAGGTGGTGGTGTGGAAGCTGCTGCTGGTGGTGGAGAAGGAGAGTGACCGCAGCGGCCTAAGGAAGGCACGACCAGCAAGGCGAGAACCGAAACTAGGGCGGCCGCCTTGATAGTAAGAGCGGCTAAACAGTGGGCCATTGTGGTGAGTGTGGACTAGTGTGCACAGAGAGTAAGAATAAGCTTCAGGGTTGAGAGGAAGGAGACGTACGTGGGATGAATGTGAAGATGTGCCGCTGGACGTATGACGCTATTTATAGGCACTCAAAAAATTGCAGTTCCCTTTATTATCAGGTACTCCACTACATATACGACAAAACGATTGAGTATTTGACTTGGTGTAAATTTCACCAACAAGTTGCAAGTTGAGATCTGCGCCATGCATGTTACAAGTTGACATCACATATTACTCATCTTGACCGGGCCAAATTGGTTCGATCTCATCTCACTGGAAGAGAGAAAACTGACTCGAATGCCTCCAGTCCTTATAGCTGCCTTGTTCAAGTTGACTTCACATATTACTCATCTTGACCGGGATATTTGAGTTGATCTTTCTGGAGGAGAGAAAAATTAATAACGCAGTAATTCCACTAATCGGTTGGGGACATCCATATTGGATCCAAGGTACGTAGGATAATGTATTTTTGCACTTATCCCTCTTTCTTGACCTATTTTGCAGAATGATCCACCAACAAATCGACACTAAGCCAACCCGACTGGCTCCAAATCCCCTTCTATCGGTC
Organism: Poa annua; assembly: GCA_026929855.1. Taxonomy (NCBI): domain Eukaryota; kingdom Viridiplantae; phylum Streptophyta; class Magnoliopsida; order Poales; family Poaceae; genus Poa; species Poa annua. The sequence goes on along the minus strand of CM049438.1, from coordinate 61,549,419 downwards.
AGTGCAGCTCAATCTCAAGCTCGAACTCTACCCCGCTCTGGCGCCAAGAACAAAGATGCGGCGGGAAGAGGGATATCGATGCATTCGTTCGGCCAGCGGGGGAGGCCAAATGCTGCAGCGACTCACCACGGGGTTGGGAGGACGTGTGCGACTATAAAAGGGAGGAGGAAGTTGGGAGAGGGAAGAATGGAATGTTTTTACAGGTCAAGCGCGGTTGATCCTTATTTATAAGGAAATTTTCCACTTACTGGGACATAATGACCCAACATGTATCGCACACGGTTATTTTAAACATCGTGTGCATATGCAGCCATCTAGCAAGAGTTGTCGCACATAATTTTTCTGGGGTCAAACTGTGTGCCATAGTTTTGTGGTAAAAAGTCATCTCCATGTATTGTGGGGTCAAACTGTGGGCGATCTTTTTTGTTTTTTCAAGTTTAACAACATCTGAACAAACTTGGAGAAATGACAAATCTTGCCTTTGGAAAAAAAGGAGTGGCACAATTGAACATGCTTAATAATATTTAGATAATGACTCAAGTAATTCAAACACACAGTTTCCCCTTCCTGCTGCAAAAATATTGGAAATCCCAATCGCACATTAAATATATATAACACATAATTAAGGACACCTAATATCTATCAAAACATATACGTCATCGTCGACAAAGAGGAGGACGTCATCTTCGTCGCTGTCGGGCCCTTGTCTTTGCTTGAGACCTCTTCATCATCACCGAGCGGGTTGCCATAGCATGAGGGCTCGGCAGAGCGGGTTGCTAGAACCTAAAGCCTTGCCAACATCGACGACCAGGTTGCCACAGCCCAAGGACTCGGAAAGGTCGGCTAGCAGGTTGTCGGACTTACCGACTTTCCACTTGGCCAAACGCCTTGACGCGGCATCCATCCAAAACCGCATCTTCTTCTTGACCTCCTACCTGGTGCACAGCAGTGCACGCAGCCGGTACTTTTGAAGAGTGGCGACAGATTCCTCGACCACGACAATGCACCAATCCTTCCTCCAGTTCCTCTAGGTGGCGAAAGCCTCGTCAGGACGATGAACCCGAAAAGTTATCTTCGGTTTCTTCCACTTTAAGGTACTAGTTAAGTATTTTACAATACCTAACTACGTTAAGTTCGCCAGGGCACTTCGGCTGCGATGGCTATGGCATGAATGGATCTCGTCGGATAAGCCTTGGGTGGGTTCGAAAACACCTAATGACGGTGATGATAGGAACCTTTTCAATGCGGCGACAAGGGTGACGGCGGGCGATGGTCACAAACCTTCCTTCTGGAGTTCCTCTTGGCTGAACGGCCTTCCGCCCAAAGTCATCGCGCCTGCCATTTACGAGGCTTCCAGACGCAAGAACAGAAAAGTACATGACGCCCTCACCAACCTCAGGTGGATTGAGGATATTACGGTAGACAACTTCCCCACCGAACACATCGCTCAGTACCTTCACCTCTGGACCCCTATCTAGGAGGTGGTTCTAACTCCCGAAAATGACGACACCATTTCGTGGACCCTAACCGCCGATGGGTCTTACACGGCGAAGTCAGCTTACCAGGCCCAGTTCATTGGCGCTTCATCCGTCCCTTTCATGGGTCTTGTTTGGAAAGCTTGGGGCCCTCCAAAATACACCTTCTTCGCATGGTTGGTGGTGCAAAATAGGTTCTGGACCTCTGTCCGCCTGGCTATTTGAGGCTGGCCTCACCAACCTACTTGTCAGCTTTGTAGATGCCAACCGGAGACTGCGAGACACTTTCTCTTCAAGTGCCGCTACTCCAAGAGGGTTTGGACCGAGGCTGCTCTCAAGTGCCCCGACTTGATTCTGGATCTCGGTTTCGCTAAGGCAACAATTCTCGGGACTCGGGTACTGGAAGGCGGTGGCAGCCACTGGATGCTCATCTCGCAAGGGGCTCAAGACGAGAATCATCCTATCACTTGGGAAATCTGGAAGCAAAGGAGCGCGAGGGTCTTCAACAATAAATTCGCGATGCCCCCTGCCCTTCTCCAGCGGATCAAGAATGAAGGGAAGAATTGGATTTTTGCGGGCGATAAAAAGTTAGCGAAACTTGTGGGCTAATTAGTACCTGTTCTATTTTTCGTTTTTCCGGTGGCTTAGGCCGTATGTTTGCAAGCTTTTGCCTTACTTTCAAAAAAAAAAACTAACTACGTGCTCCTGCTTCTATATATTATTCGGTGTCACACATTGGTACACAGTTGCACGAACAGCACGTCGACCGTGCAGACACGATCGCTAGCTTGTTCTCAGGACATGCTCTAGGGTAGTATGCAGTTGGGCTCCACGCACTGCTTGCTGCAGTTGTCCCGGCACACGTTCGGCGACCTCTCGCAGAACACGCGCTGTTTGCCGCAATCGCACGAGCGGGAGCGGGCGCATGCATGATCCGCCTCCGCCTCGCAGTCGAAGTCGCCGGTGCAGGTGCCGCTGGCCTTCCACTGCTCGATCCACCCGGCCCTGCAGGTGTCGCAGCCACCTCCCTTGCCCTTGCAATCGCCGCTGCATGTGGCACTATAGTACGCGTCGCAAGCATATTGGCAGTTCCAGTAACAGGTATTGCATGATATCGTCGGTGCCGGTCCTGGTGCCGGTGCGGGAGCTGGTGGCAACGGTGCCGGAGGTGGTGGTGGCGGTGGTGTGGGAGTTGGTGGTGGTGGTGGCGGCGGCGGAGGGTGACCGCAGCGCCCCAAGGAAGGCACGGCCAGCAAGGCGAGAATGGAAACAAGGGCAGCCGCCTTGAGAGCGAGAGCGGCTGAACCCGGAACCATTTTGGTGTGGACTAGTGTGCACAGCAAGCAAGGCTATGCTAGAGACTTGAGAGGAAGGAGACGGGGGGATGAATTGTGAAGAGGTGCTCCTGCACACACGATGCCATTTATGGGCACTCAAGATTGGACTTCCCCTACTATCATATACTACACTACATATACAAATGGATTTGGTTTTTGACTTGGTAAATATATATCACCAAGTTGCAAGTGGAGATCTGCGCCATGCATGTTACAAAAGTTGACTTCACGTATTACTCATGGTGGCGATCGAGGCCCGCCTAATTGATCCGATCTCAGCTCAATGGAAGAGAGAAAACTGAATTTCTAGAGTGTCTTTGAGTCCTTATAGCTACCTTGTTCAAGTTGACTTTACATATTACTCATCTTGACCGGTAATTTTGGGTTGATTTTAGTGGAGGAGAGAAAATTTAACAACCCAGTAGTTCAACAATCAGTTGGGGACATCCATTCTGGATACAACGTAGGATAATATTTTTTTTTCATTTATCCCTCTTTCTTGACCTGTTTAATTTGTAGAATGATCCACCATATAACAACCGATCGAATCGACGCAAACAGACCGGACTGGCTCCATGCCCTCTTCTCTTTGTCAATGCAGTTCAATCTCGAGCTCCCAATCTACCTCGCTCCAGCGTCAAGAATAAGGAGGCGGCGGGAAGTATCGCCGCGTCCAACGGCCGTAAGAAGGCTGCCTCGTCCTTCGTACGGCGTCCAGCCCAATGCAACTACTTTTGCACTGGGGCTAAGCTTAATTAGCTAGATTTTAGATAGGGACCTGGCATTTCATTTACTTCTCTGGGGAAGCATGAGTATCTTAAAATGAGGATCTTATCTTGGAATGGTAGAGGACTGGGTGATGACTCTAAAAATGATATTGTTTACAACACAATCTCTGATGCTAAAGCTGATTTTGTCTGCATTCAAGAAACAAAAATTCAAGAGCTAAACAGATTCAAATTAGCAAAATTCCTTCCCTCACAATACAACGGGACTGCAACACAGCCTTCTGAAGGTGCCTCCGCTGGTTTGATTATTGCCTGGAACAAAAGAAACTTTGACTGCACAGTCATGCACAATAGCAAACACCAACTTACCATCAGCTGCTGCTCCACATCCTCTATTAAGCAATTTACACTGACAAACATTTATGCACCATGCGATGCATCTCTCCGACACCAGTTCTACACCGAGCTAAAAGATATCAAGCAATCTGTACAAGGAAAATGGATACTAGTAGGAGATTTCAACATCTATAGATACAGCTATGAAAAAAACAATGACAACATCAATTGGATTGAAATGAATAGATTCAATGAGTGGATTAACCAAATGGAGCTTATTGACATAGATGTGTCCAACAGACTCTACACCTGGACGAACAAAAGAAGGCAACCCACCCTTGTCAGGTTGGACAGAATCCTGGTAAATTTGCCTTGGGGACAAGAATTTGTCAAGACCGAAGCCTCGGCATTGACTATGCAAACCTCAGATCACACACCAATCCAGATAGATGTCGAAAATACAACTCCCATTGTCATGTTATTTAGATATGAGAACTGCTGGTGCACACAATCTGATTTAATAGCCCTGACTAAGAACAAAATCGCAGCTCCGACTAAAGCAATGAGGATTGAGACCAAGATTAACCACAGGCTGAGGGCTATCAGAGCCTTGACTAGACAGTGGAGTAAGTCAAAAATCAACCACAACACCTTGCTTAAAAACTGTCAGCACGCCACTGCATACATGGATGCTGTTGAAGAATGGAGGACACTCACAGATTCAGAATTCTGGTTCAGAGATAGATGCAGAGATCAAATTGGTACACTAACCACCTCTAAGGCTAATTACTGGAGGAGAAGAGCAAAAATTAAATGGTGCACCCTAGGAGATGAGAACACCAGGTATTTTCACTCTATGGCTACATACACACACAGGAGGAACAAAATTAAGCTTCTGATTCAGGGAAACCAGGAGGTTTATGATGACAAAACCAAGCTTGGAATAGCAACTGAATATTATAGAGAATTATTCAGTGAGAATGCTACCTGGACCAACAATCTGGAGCTATCTCAAATATACCAGCCTCAGATTGAAACTCTGCAAGACCTCAGTGAAGTTTTCACATGGACTGAAATACACCAAGCCATCATGAAAGCACCACCTAACAGAAGCCCTGGACCTGATGGTTTTACAAATGAGTTCTTCAAAGTTTATGCTATGGACCTGAAGCAGGACCTGTTAGACCTGTTCTCTGCCTTCTACAACAACAATGTTAGCCTGGCTGGAATGAACACAGCTTACATCGCGCTTCTGCCAAAGAAAGAAACCCCTCTACTCATCAATGACTACAGGCCAATTGCCTTACAACACAGCATCCCTAAGTTAATAGCAAAAGTCCTGGCCAACAGGTTACAAAGGAAAATGTCACACTTAGTGGACCAAATGCAATCTGGTTTCATCAAGGGCAGGTCCATCATTGAAAACTTCTCTACTGCCATTGAGATGGTTCAGTGTGCCAAGAGGTACAACAAACCTGTCTTCATCCTAAAATTAGATTTCAAAAAAGCTTTCGACACTGTCAACTGGGAAGCACTCATGCACCTCTTGGAAAAAAGAGGCTTCCCCCAAAAATGGATACTCTGGGTCAAGGAGCTGCTGCATTCCTCTCAAGCACAAATACTAATAAACGGAATGCTTCGCGAGAAATTCAAAATTCACAAGGGAGTACGCCAGGGTGACACTGTCGCCATATCTATTCAACGTTGTTGGTGATGTGCTACAACAAATGCTCAGGACTGCATATCAAAACAATTTCCTGCAACACCCGATTCAGCAAGGTGCGCCCCTGCCTGTGTTGCAATATGCTGATGACACACTGCTCATCCTACACGGGTCTTGCCAGCAAGCGGCATACCTAAAGTGCCTACTGGATGCATTCGCAAAATTCAGTGGACTCCACATCAACTACCACAAGAGCACGCTTATGACAATCAACATCGACGATGACATTGCTAACCAGATCTCTGAGATTTTAGGGTGTCCTCTGAACAACCTGCCTTGCACATATCTAGGTCTACCATTATCTATGAACAAAATTAACAACAAGATGCTTCAGCCTGTGCTTCACAGATTACAAAAAAGGCTACCTGGATGGATGTCTCAAATGCTATCCATCACAGCCAGGTTGACGCTAATCAACTCCGTGCTCTCTGCCATACCCAACTTCTTCATGGCCTGTATTCAATGGGACAAGGCTAGCATTGAAGCTCTGGACAAGATCAGGAGAGCTTTTCTCTGGGGTAATGGGGAACATCTAAACGGGGGGCAGTGCCTCGTCGCCTGGGACATTGTCACTTTGTCCAAAGAACAAGGAGGGCTAGGGATCAGAAATCTATTTGAACACAACAGAGCTCTAATGTGTAATCTTGTGTCCAAATTACTGTCAGGAGCCGCAGGCCCATGTTTCTCCTGGCTGGCAGCTTGGTACCTACAGAACAATATCCCAACGACACATGACTCCAGAGATACACCGTTTTGGAAGGCCCTAACACCTATGATCAAAATTGTTCAGTCTACCACCAAGTGTACCGCTCTGTCTGGAAAATTCTGTGAGTTCTGGACTGATGACTGGCTTCCAATTGGGAGATTGAAACACACCTATCCTACTCTATACACCTTTGCCTTTGACAAACAATGCACTGTCAGATCTCAGTGGACCAATGGAAGCTGGGACATCAGACTAATGCTACCTCTGTCTGAAACTGCGGAGCTGCAACTGAATGAACTGATGACCCTCATAAATTCAGTGCATCTCCAGGAAAGTGCATCACACGATACAAGGACAATGGTTACTACTGGCAAAACACCTACCACTAAACACTTTTACAGCCTGCTCAATAATAGGGGGACTGTCTGGAGACCATCGAAGTGGATATGGCATAGGGCTATACCGCACAAGCAGCGTGTCTTCATGTGGCTTGCCTTTAGGGGGAGATTAAACACCAAAGATAACCTACTAAAGAAGAAATGGGCTGACGATAATGGTTGCTACAGATGCCCGGCGGTGGAATCAGCACAACACCTTCTGTTACATTGCCCGCTCGCACAAGGCATCTGGCTAAAACTCGAACTCTACGGTCAAGCTGCAAAGACTAACTCAATCGAGGAGTTTGCCCATGCTATTCTCGACATCACAAAGGACGACTCCTGGATAATTTGCTTCGCCGCTTGTGCTTGGTCTCTGTGGAAGGCAAGGAATGACGCCGTCTTCAACAGGAAAGTGACCACCACAACTCTACTTCTCAGTACAGCCAAGGAGGAGATGATACTTTGGGCTGAGAGAACGCCCATGATGCGCACTAAAATTCTTACCTGGGGAAACAAATTAACAAATGGAAACCTATAGTTCATCCTTCTCTTTTTCCTTCTTCTGAATTTGTCTCTCACTTGAGAGCTTTTTCCTTCTTCTCTTCCCTGCCTTGCAGGCCTTCTTCTTCTTGTTTACCTCTTTTCTTGTTTCTTCTCTTTTTTCTTTTTTTCTTTTCGTTTTTCCTTTCGGCTAGGTTGCGCCCTAGCGGAAAACCTTTTGTATAGTATAACTCACATGTCATATAAATAAGGTAGAAAGAACTCTACCTTTTATGTCAAAAAAAAAAGAAAAAAAAGATTACTTATTGGCTACTGCACCATGTTAGCCTTGAGAGGGGAGACTTCACACTTACATGCATGCAATGTTACTTTGCACGTACGATGCATGTTACAAAGTTGACATGAACGAAGATGTGTATATTACCAGTTCAGAAAAAAAGATGTGTATAATACACCATCTTGAACAGTGTTCATCGCATGCATGAATGGTGGATGCTTGTGACTCATGTTGCAGGGTGGCGTCCGATCCGTCCCGCTTCCTAGTCCTGATTCATTTGATTACTGATAATGTTCTCTACATTTAAATTAATATCATGTTTTGAGACTTGGGGGATGACGGCTTGACACCTTTACTTGTAACCTAACCTACATGTATGTAATTTCAGAGATCAAATAAAAACTGAACTTTGGTCTAGATGGGGAAGCATTATCCTTAGTGGTGTTTTCACTTCCCTCTTTCTCCTCTCTAGGCTTAGCCGAAGCATTACCATCCTTGAGTGAATCCTCTAGAGGAGGTGGCGGCGGGTGCATTCTTGGCTTCCATGAGTTGCAAGCAGGAGACTCAACCGAAGAAACAGTTGCCATCAAGTTCCGGTAATATTGTAGAAATTGCTGTTTTGTTCAACCAAACCAAGAAACATATGAAAGAACTGTCACAAAGTGAGCAACTATATTTCCAGGAGGCCAAAGGCCAGTACTTGTACATGTGTGATGAACAGTAAACATGAACAGTAACCTATACACATCTAACACCCCCCCCCTCAAACTCATGGTGGGTCAACAACACTGAGTTTGGAGAGGAAGAACCCATGCTGCGCTCGAGTCTGTGCCTTCGTGAAGAAATCCGCCAGCTGTAACTCGGAGGGCACATAGTGAAGAGCAAGAATCTGATCCTGCACAGCAGCACGCACAAAGGAGGCATCCACGCCGATGTGCTTGGTGAGCTCATGCTTCACCGGGTCACGCGCAATGCTGATGGCACCTGTACTGTCTGATAATAGAGAAGTCGGTGCAGCAGCAGAAACACCAAAGTCTGCTAGCAACCATCGCAACCAGGTCACCTCAGCCGTCAACATAGCCATCGCTCGCAACTCAGCCTCTGCACTGGAGCGGGAAACTGCCTTCTGTTTCTTCGTCTTCCAGGCAATGAGAGATCCTCCAAGAAAAACACAATAGGCAGACAGCGAGCGGCGATCAGAAGGATCACTGGCCCACGTAGCATCAGAGTAGGCCTGGAGCTGGAGAGAGCTGGAGCGAGGAAAGAAAAGGCGGCGAGAGATCGTGCCACGAAGATATCGTAGAACACGGAGAAGGTGACTATAGTGGACAGAACTGGGAGCAGATACGAACTGACTCAGAATGTGGACAGGATATGATATGTTGGGACGAGTGACAGCCAGATAGACAAGACTCCCAACAAGATGGCGATAGCGTGTCGGGTCTGTGAGGGGATCACCATCGGTAGCACGAAGCTGAACATTGAGCTCCATAGGAGTCTCAGCAGTGCACTCATCACCAAGAGCAGCGCGAGCAAGAAGATCCTGAATATACTTTTCTTGGGAGATGTAGAAACCATCAGAAGTCGAAGAAACCTCAATCCCAAGAAAATAGCGAAGAGGACCAAGATCTGACATCAGGAACTGCTCACGGAGGCGGGCCTTAACAAAGGCAATATACTCAGAGTCATCGCCAGTAATGATCATGTCATCAACATATAAGAGGAGGAGCGTCCGACCACGAGGTGAGGTGTGGACAAACAGCGCAGGGTCATGGTCGCTAGGCACAAAACCGGCGGCAGTGACCACAGAGGCGAAACGCTCAAACCAGGCGCGAGGGGCTTGTTTAAGGCCATAGAGAGAGCGCCGAAGACGACAAACCATACCATCAGGAACAGAGTACCCCGGTGGTGGTTGCATATAAACCTCCTCACGCAACTCACCATTGAGAAAGGCATTCTGGACGTCAAGCTGAGACACAGACCAATGACGAACAGAAGCCACAGCGAGAAGAGTGCGAACAGTGGTCATGTGGGCAACAGGAGCGAATGTCTCATCATAATCACGTCCCTGCTCCTGCTGAAAGCCACGAGCCACAAGACGAGCTTTGTAACGCTCAAGAGAACCATCGGAGCGAGTCTTGATCTTATAGACCCACTTGCAAGTGATGGGACGAACACCGGGAGGAGGGGAAACAAGATCCCATGTGCCAGTGCGCTCAAGTGCAGCAATCTCCTCAGCCATTGCAAGCTGCCATTCAGACTGAGCCATGGCATCCCGATAGGAAGTGGGCTCGGCAACAGCAGAAAGACTGTACTGGGAAGGAGAATAGCGATCAGGAGACCGTAATGAGGTCCGAGAACGAAGGTTATGAACCGATGTACATGGGGAAGGAGGCGCACTGGAAGTGGAGGGCACGTCAGAAGGATCATCCACAGCACGAGGGCGACGAGTGTAGTGGAGAGGAAAAGGAGAGAGGGGACGGTGTATCGGAGAGGAAGGTGGAGAGGTGGATGACGAGGAAGGAGTGGAGGAAGGTGGAGAGGGTGGCGTCGGTGGTGTATCAGGAAGAGTGGGACTCATCATAGGAGGAGGTGGAGGAGGAGGAACATGAGGCAAAGAGGGAGAGGTGTCGGGAAGAATAAGGAAGGAGATATCCTCAACCGAGAAGGGCGAGGCAGTAGGACGCGGATAGTACGAACGAGACTCATCAAAAGTCACATCACGGGAAATACGTAGCCGACGACTAACAGGATCCCAACATCGATAGCCCTTGTGCTCATCACTGTAGCCAAGAAAAACACACTCCACCGACTGAGCGGTCAGTTTGGTGCGTTCGCGGGGAGCAAGGAGAACATAGCACACGCACCCAAACATTCGAAGAGCAGAGTAGTCAGGAGAACGACCAGAGAGACGCTCCAGAGGAATACCACCCTGCAAAGCAGCCGAAGGCTGGATATTGATGAGATAGGTGGATGCGGAGATAGCCTCAGCCCAAAAGTGGGGTGGAAGAGAGGCGGCGATCATCATCGCACGAGCCGTCTCAAGAAGGTGACGATGCTTGCGCTCAGCAACGCCATTTTGAGCGTGAGCACCAGGACAAGAGAACTGGGCGAGAGTACCCTGTTCGGCAAGAAAACCACGCAACATCTGGGAGATATACTCACCAGCCGAGTCAGCACGAAAGACACGAATGGGCATGGAGAACTGGGTGTGCACCATGGCAGCAAATCGCTTGTATATAGGGAGGACCTCGCTGCGAGATTTCATACAATAGAGCCAAGTGTAGCGAGAGAAGTCATCAATAAATAAAACATAGTAGCGATGACCACCTTTCGAATCAAAGGGAGCAGGACCCCATACATCAGAATGAACTAAGTCGAAAGGACGCTGAGAGACTGACTCACTCGTAGGATAAGGTAATTGAGTCTGTTTGCCAAGTCTACAACCATTAGAATGTAAAGATACATCGCCAGAGACAGACCCTAAGACACCTTGATGCACTAGCGAGGACAAGCGAGAGCCACATATATGACCAAGTCGATGATGCCACTGTTGGAAGGATGCAGAGGAGGAGGCAGCAAGAGCATGCGAGCTGGCGGATGTGGTGGCAGAGGAAGGAACACAAAGCCACTCAACCTCCCAAAGGCCCTGAGCCTCACGGCGCCGAGGGCCAGCTCCAACTAGAACCTGGGTGCGACGATCCTGAACAGAGCAAGAGTCGGTATCAAGAATAACACGACAGCCAGAATCAGTAAGTTGAGCAGCGGAAAAGAGATTCATGGTAAGACGGGGAACATGAGAAACACTGGGAACAGAAAAGGATGGAGTAGAGAGAATGCCACGACTAGCAACAGGAAGAGGTGTGCCATCGGCAGTAAGAACATTGACGGGAGAATCAAGAGGGCGAAGAGAAGACAGAGCGGAAGCATCAGAAGACATGTGAAAAGAAGCTCCAGAATCCAGAACCCACGGAGATGTACCTGACTGTGTAGGCGGCGATGGCGGAGTAGCAGTAGTGGAAGCAGTCAGCAAGGCAACGGTGCCCGTCGAAGAAGAGCCAGAGGAAGCCAGCATACGCTTGAGCTGGGCAATATCCTGGGCAGTGAAGGACTGTGTAGACGGAGGCGCACGACCCGCAGGAGAGGAGCGACCCATGTCACGCTGCTTCTTGAAACAATCAGACTCTGGGTGGCCCGGCTTCTTGCAGTAGTCGCAGAACATATGAGAGCGAGGCCGACCCCCCCCTGCAGAGGGCCGCCCGCCCACCCCCCGTGAAGGAGTGGGTAGCAGCGGTGGAACCGACGACACCGGAGCGCGGGCAGCAAGCACAGTGGGAACCACAAGCAGTCCAGCAGAACGGAGTCGAGTCTCCTCAGCGCGAAGCTCTGCAAGTACCTCTGAGATGGGAACACGTCGACCACGGGCAAGCAAGTGTGCACGCCGAGGCTCAAACTCGGAACGCAGGCGAGACAAGAACTCATGGACACGCTGAAACTCCAAGTCTGACCTCACTGTCTGACAGCATCGACAAGTACCGCAAACAACAGTCCTCAGAGAGTCAAGCTGACGCCAGATGACAGAGCACTGTGTGTAGAACTCATCCACAGTAGAGTCACCCTGCGTGAGCTCATGCTCCTGACGCACCACAGACAGGTAGAGAGCATCACCAGAGGGCTGATAGCGCTGACAAAGATAAGTCCACATCGCAGCAGTAGTGCCCAATCCCATAAACTCAGAAGCAAACTGAGGTAGAACACTAGCAGTGAGGACAGCAGCAGCACGAGCATCATCATTGCACCACTGAGTGTAAACAGACAGAGCATCCCGATAAATAGAGAGAGACTCCGAGTAATTCGATACCTGCTGGTCATAGGCTTCAACTGCAAGATCATCAGCATCCTTGGCGGCAACACGATCAGCCTCAGAAGCATCAGCGGCAAGAGCGGGTGGCACCGGCGGAGAAGGAGCCACAGGAGCAACGGGACCCGGCGGACGGGGGACCTCGCCGGACAGAACACCCCACAACAGGAGGCCGCGCATGTGGATACGCATAAAGCCCACAAACTCGGCATAGTTGGTGCCATCAAAAATAATCGAGCACCGGGGAACAGCAACATAGCCTGAAGAGGACATCGCGGGCTCTCTGCGATTTTTTTTTTTTTTTTTTTTTTTTTTTTTGAAAGTCAACAGCCAGGAGAGAGAAACTGGATCACGGCGCTTGCACTCCGGCCCGATGCGCTGGGCACGCACGAGCTAGCACGGCCTAGCACACAGCGGCCTGGGAAGCACGGAGGAGCACGGAGGAGCAGGCGACAGCGGCCGGGGAAGCACCGGCGGCGGCCGGACGAGGCCGACGGCGGCCGGACGAGCTTGGGACGGCAGCAAGCCGGACGAGGACGGCGACGGCCGCACGGAGCAGGGGCGGCGGCGGCCGCACGAAGCAGGGGCAGAGGTCCGGCGGCGGCCGGGCAGAGGCGGCAGGCCGGTGAGAGGGCGGCGACCGGGCAGCAGGCCGACAGGAGCGGCGGCTGGTCGGGAGCAGGCCGGGCAGCGGAAACAAGCCGGTCGAGGACGGCGACGGCCGCACGGAGCAGGAGCGGCGGCGGCCGGAACGACGGCAGTGCGGCAGGCCGAAACGGCGGCAGCACGGCAGGTCGACGGCAACGGCAGCAGGCCGGAGTTGCTCGGCTACGTGGTGCGGGAGAGAGGAGAGCAAAACCTGTGCTCTGATACCATGTCACAAAGTGAGCAACTATATTTCCAGGAGGCCAAAGGCCAGTACTTGTACATGTGTGATGAACAGTAAACATGAACAGTAACCTATACACATCTAACAAGAACAATTTAAAAATTGTAATTATCCATCTGAATATTTGGTAACAAAATACACAACCAAGCGTTTTTTCCTCCAAGCCTAGTTCCGCCCCTATGCCAATGAGTTCTTCCTCCATACTGCCAGCTATCCCCAGGTCGACACACTTATCCTCCATGCTAAGTGCTGCCAATGGTCAACGTATTTGTCCTTGAAACCAGTTTCGTCTTCTACTGATCTTTAGAGAACTACACTCAGGTAGTACTTGCTCACTCGCAAATATATTTATCATATATCAAGATTACAAGATTGAGTGTGCTTATAGAGCTTGCCGCTCTGTGCTTTCCTCCTTCTTGGAGAGACTGATAAACATGTATATTCTGTCTTACACGAGCGATGTACTAAAAGGTGAAGCATCACCGAAAATTTGAAGGTCTGGTACGTGCCGTGGTGGATTGGGCTCTAGTTTAGCCCAGTATTCTCTCCAAGGAACCCATGATCTCATAGACCCGCGTCACTCTTTTGGGATGATGGAAAAACTGGGGCTTCGATTCGGATCTGAGAAACGAATCTAGCGTGACTCTAAGGGGCTCCTTTAACTTTCCTGTACTTGGGTGTCATGACTTCTATGCTAAGATTAAAAAAAAATGTTTGTGCACCTGATAGTAATTTAACTACCAATGGTTTAGCAAGATTCTTTGGTAAGTTCCATTGTTTAGTTCCGACATAGTTTATATCGATACTTATTTTAATCCCTCCTTGTGCTCGATTCAGGCTGGTGCTTGTTGTGACCTGTTCAGGCTGAGTCACGGTCGTTTATAAAAAGCATCCGGAGGACAAAGCTATCCTTATGCCAATGTGTTCTTCCTCTATGCCGCACGCTATCTCCAGATCGACGCACTTGTCCTCTACGCCGAGTGCTGCCCATGGTCAATGTGTTTGTCCTTAAAGCCGGTTTCGCCTTATACTTACCTTTAAAGAACTACACTCAGGTAGTAGTTGCTCACTCGCAAGTATATTTATCATATATCAAGATAACAAGATTGAGTGTGCTTAAAGAGATTGACGCTCTGTGCTTTCCTCCTTCTTGGAGAGACTTATAAATTTCTATATTCTGTCTGAGCAATGTGGTAGCAGCACCGAAAATTCGAGGCAGTGGTGGACTGGGCTTTATTTTAGCCCAATATTCTCTCAAGGAACCCACGATCTCATGGACATGCGTCACTCTATGGGGAAGATGGAAAAACTGTGGCTTCGGTTCGGATCTTGGAAACAATCTAGTGTGATTCTTTGGGGTCCTCTAACCTTCTTGTACTTGGGTGTCAGGTTTTTTTTTTTGAAAAACACAGTACAGACGCAGACGCTCACAAACACGCCGAGTGCTGCCCATGGTCAATGTAGTTATCCTTCAAGCCGGTTTCGCCTTCTAATTATCTTTAGAGAACTACACTCATCACTCATGTAGTAGTTGCTCAGTGGCAAGTATATTTATCATATATAAAGATAACAAGATTGAGTGCTTTTACAGAGCTTGTCGCTCTGTGCTTTCCTCCTTGGAGAGACTTATAAACTTGTATATTTTGTCTTACACGAGCGATGTGGTACTAAAAGGTGAAGCAGCACCGGGAACTCGAAGGTCTTATTGGGCTTTATTTTAGCCCAATATATTCTCCAAGGAACCCACGATCTCATGGACCTGCGTCACTCTATGGATATGATGGAAAAATTGGGGCTTCGGTTCAGATCTCGGAAATGTGCTGACCGGGAGTAGTATGGACTAGAGTTTTTGGTTTGGACAAAAATGAGGTGATTGGTGGGGATATTTGCGGATTATTCCCTCCGAACCTCAAAAATTCCCCAAGGTAAACAGATTAGTGGGGATTTTTCGGGATCCAGGATATTCCCCTCTGAACCCCAAAAATACCCCTGAGTCCTTGTTTGGTATGGAGGGATTTTCAGCCCCCACAAAGTTGGGGGATTTTAGGAATCGGGTGAACCCTTTGCCTTCACCCCATCCCCAGTTTTCCCTATCGATCGTTTCCCGGCTTCGATCCACTAGCGATGCCTCGAGGTGTAAAACACAAGCGGATCGGTAGGGTTTGAGGGGGTTTAACCGGGTTGGCCCAACTACACCCCTGTGTACCAAACAGACATTGTGGGAATTTGCGGGGTTTTGAGCCTCTAGGGGATTTTCCCTTCAAATCCTAGCATGAGATAAACAAGGCCTGACAGGGCTGACCGGGGTTGGCCCGAGATTACCGAAGAGTGAGCAACTTTGTTTCGCCGGTGAACGAACGGGGGGGCCGCGACTTTGCTGTGCGTCGTGGCGCGACGGCGGCCCAGCAACGAAACCCGATCTCTCTCCCTCGACTGTCGCCGGAGTCCCCATCTTCCCTGTCACCGCCATTACGCCGCGCACACGTGGATCACACCTGGACCAATCCGCCCGCCCCCGTCGTCGAGCTCCCTCCAAATCACAGCGAGTCTCTCTTGTTTTTCTCGCGGCACTCTCAGTCAACAGCCGATCGATCGATCTCTTCTCCATTTCCTCCTCCGATCTCTCCAGATTCCGAGCTCACCATCACGAGTCCATCCGATCCAAGCCCTATTTATCCCCTCCAGAGCGTGCGGTGCCATTCCCAAGGGGAGGTCCGGGAGCAGGGGTTGAACTGGAGCGCGCTGCGGACGGAGGAGATGGCCTTCCTCGCCCACCTCCCGGTGCTCCTCCTGCTTCTGCTCTCGGCATCCGCCGCGGCCACCTATGGCGGCGGCGGGCAGCGGAACCTCTCGGCCTCTGACTACGAGCCGCTCTTCGACGCCTGGTGCGCGGAGCACGGGAAGGCCTACGCGACGCCCGGCGAGCGCGCGGCGCGGCTCGCGGCGTTCGCGGACAACGCCGCCTTCGTGGCGGCGCACAACGCCGGCTCCGGGAACGGCAACGGAGGAGGGTCGTACACGCTCGCGCTCAACGCGTTCGCCGACCTCACGCACGCCGAGTTCCGGGCCGCGCGCCTCGGGGGGCTCGCCGTCGGCCCGGCCCTCGTCGGGGAGGGGGCGGCGCGGCCGCTGCTGTCGTCGGGTGGGGCGTTCGAGGGAACGGTCGGCGCCGTGCCGGACGCGCTGGACTGGAGGCAGAGCGGCGCCGTCACCGGCGTCAAGGACCAGGGCAGCTGCGGTGAGCGCACGATTCTGATTTCTGAATCTGTTCTGCACTTTGACATTGCAGAGATCGTCTTTTCCTCCTTCAGAGTTTTGCCGTTATTAAACCTGTTGGGGTTTAATGCTGGGACTTATATATCGATATTTTAATCTGTAAGTGCGTCAAAAACATAGTCTCTTAGCAAATTAGATAATTATGGTGGTAGATTAATTGGTCAGCACATATCATGCTGCCAAGTAATAAAAGAAAAGATGTTGAAAAAGTTCCTCAGTTTAGTTGCAATTTCACTTGGTGAACCAGGTGGTTTCATTTTGTTTGCTGGTCCAGTGTGCAATTTTACTCAGCCACATTTCTCTCAAGTTGTGTTGATTCTTAGTCAATTAAGATTTTCCCAGCACTACATCCACAAGCTGTCAAGCTCTATTAGCCTTAAAAGCTAAAATGGAAAATTAAGGTATTGAAGTGACTATCCCAGTGAACCCAGATAATTAAAAAACTTTCCCCGCAAAATAAGACAGATACGGACTTTATGCCTCTAATTCCTTAGGTGATGTTGCTTCTTAGAGTGTCCCGCACAACATAGTTTCTTATAATTTTCTTAGCTTCTTCCATGGAAATAGCTATGTGATCTTTCAGTTAGTACTAAGTTGGGCCTTATGGCTTAATAGAGAATCTTGGAAGTATGAACTGTCATTCTTCAAACAATCCAATGTTCTTACAGGTTCTTTTTTAGAAGTAGACATGTGTCATTCATTTAAGTTAGGAATAAGACTGATACTAAAGGTGCAAGGGTCTGCTTCCTTGGAGTGGCACCTTTGGACTTGTATCTATCTTTTATCCACTTTTGTTGAAGGACATATAACATAACATTTCAAGTATATTTTCACTTTAAAAATGGTGCTACCATCGCGGTCCTTCCAGTTAATGTGGTGTGTATATTTTCACTTATAACTGTTGTTTTCTTTTGTTCAGGTGCTTGTTGGAGCTTCTCAGCTACAGGTGCCATGGAAGGAATAAACAAGATCAAGACAGGCTCTCTCGTCAGCCTTTCGGAACAGGAACTTGTTGACTGTGACAGATCCTACAATGCTGGCTGTGGAGGTGGGCTCATGGACTATGCTTATAAATTTGTTGTTCAAAATGGTGGAATCGACACAGAGGATGATTACCCGTTCCGTCAAGTAGATGGAACATGTAACAAGAACAAAGTAAGATTGAGTTGTTGAAAACTGTACCTTGAAGAGCATGTTTAGGCACCTGTTGTGTCATATTTACACAACTTGTATCCTTTTTTTGCAGCTGAAAAGGCATGTGGTAACAATCGATGGCTACAAGGATGTACCTGCTAACAAGGAAAACTTGTTACTACAGGCTGTAGCCCAGCAGCCTATTAGCGTAGGAATATGTGGCAGCGCTCAAGCATTTCAACTATATTCCGAGGTTTGAATACAGGTTTTGGTTGTTCTCTCGGTACCTTATGTAATACAGTTTTACCATGAGTTGTAAGTATACTTTCATTGTTTTGTTATTCAGGGTATCTTCGATGGTCCATGCCCAACTTCTCTTGATCATGCCGTGCTAATTGTGGGATATGGTTCTGAAGGTGGCAAGGATTATTGGATTGTGAAAAATTCTTGGGGTGAAAGATGGGGAATGAAGGGCTATATGCATATGCATCGAAACACTGGCTCATCCTCCGGTATATGTGGTATAAACATGATGGCATCGTTCCCTACAAAAACAAGCCCGAACCCACCTCCTCCTTCACCAGGCCCTGGTCCAACCAAATGCAGCCTTTTTACCTCCTGCCCTGAAGGATCCACCTGTTGTTGCTCCTGGCGTGCCCTTGGATTTTGCCTTTCTTGGGGCTGTTGTGAACTGGATAATGCAGTTTGCTGCAAGGATAACCGTTCTTGCTGCCCCCACGACTATCCTATATGTGACACAGCTGGGGGGCGGTGCTTGAAGGTAAACACAAGAGATTTTTTGCATTCCTTATTTGAGCTTTCATCATGTTTGTGATTGCAGACTGACCTGCCTGTAAGCTGTGTATGGTTATACATTCATCATTCTTTATTTCCTCCCGTTTTCTAAAAAATATTCTTTATTTTCTTGATAATGCTCTAAACTAGCCTTTTCTTCTATCATCATTTTCCTTGTAAGTCATTTCAGTCTTTATTTGTATGGATTGGTATAGCTTTGTAAGTTAGTCAAGTTAACAATGCCTAAACATTTAGGAACCGGATAAAATACTGTGTATTCTGACGACTGACATTTTGATACTTTGTTTATGTTTCAGGGTAATGGCAACTTCTCCAGTATAGAGGGGATAAAGAGGAAGCAAGCTTTCTCAAACGTTCCCTCTTGGAATGGTTTGTTGGAACTATTGGATCATTGAACATACAAAAAGTTATGGATGACAGGTAAGATCATGTGAAACTTGATTTAAGTAGTTATTTCTATTATCGGCGTCCTTAACGTGATCGCTCCTCCCCTCTCGAATCCCGTGTACAGTTTCCTTTCTCCCAGACAGATAGATACACATGTATGCACGATCTTATACAAGTGGCGGGGCTCACTGGGTTCTTCAAGTCTCCTATCCACCTTGATGTATGCTCTCATAGCCTCTAGCTGCTGGTTGCCTTGCACGGAGATGTGCCCAAGAAGAGAGATGTCCAGAACACCAAAACTGTAGTGTCACTAGTGTATATTGGTGAATCACGCAGCTGGTACTATACTGTAATATGATTGTACATGTCAGATTAGCCTACGATGTGCTCAGATATTTGTATCTTAAATGGTTTATTCTTACACTTGTACTGGACGTGAGAAAACCACCCATATCTCACAATAAAGAACTAGCCCCTCCGTTTATAAATACAAGACTTTTTAGCCATTTCCTAGATTCGTACACATCTAAATGTATTAGGAGTTTTGGACACATTTTAGTGTGCAAGTTTACTCATTTTGCTCTGTATCTAGTCACCTTGAGATATAGCTAAAACATCACATCATATTCGGTGATTTTCAAATGTTTGTGGCTGGGTTGCGCGAGCATGTTCTTCCACATGACTCCTGCGGTTGTACAGGCATGAACACATTACACATGCCAGTCTGTGCATCTGGTTCTAGCATGAGATGGATTGTACCAGACTACCAGTTTAGCATGATCCTTTAGCCTTGTCTACAGAGGTGTTCTTCAGCGTAGTCAGAGAAGATGAGACAGATCAAGCAACCCTGTGAAGTAATTTTAAATGTTTCAAAAAAATTGAAAAAGTGTGACTGTTCACAAGGTATGTGTCTACAACCTCAAAAAAAATCATGTACAAATTCGAAAGTAACATTAATTAAGAAATAAAAAGACAAAAAACTGGCATGAAGAGTGTCATTTTTTACTTTTATGTTTTATTGCTAGATTTGTCTTTTTTTTTCAATGTTCCTTTGAATTTGTATATCTAAAAAAGTTTCGGTGGTTCTAGACACATACCTTGCGAACACTCAAAATTTCAAAAAAAAAAACCTTGCGAACACTCAAATATTTTTGTACTACAATTTTCTTTAAAAATAAATAATAAACGGTAGCACTCTTGATTCTTCCTCACATCGCAGCACACGGACGAACATATTCCGACCTCGATACGCCGTCCAAGAGGCAATATGCGGCGAGCCACCAGTCCCAGCCGCGAAACCGGAGGCCGCGCACCCTGCCCATACGCCGCCGATTCGATGCCTCGGGCTGAGCGCGACGCCGGAGGAGCCCAGCCCCAACATGGAGCACGCGCGCGCTCGATTCGTGGCCAGCGTTTCACGATCCCCGCCGCGGCAAAGCCGAGCGGCGAGAGTCGTCGAGTGCCTTCCAGTTCACCAAGGTAAAAACTCCCTCCCGCCAGTATTCTTATTCTCATTTGGATCCAAGACGACGTCAGCGGATGCCACCACCGCCTTGAGAAATTATTAGGGATCTAGTAGGAAATTCGATCATCAGTTCCATGTGCAGCCTGAGACCGTGAACGACGCGGTGAAAGTCTACCATTCCGTTTTCGATTTACTGCTACAAGACGCATCAAATCTCAAAAGTATATATATAACTAAAGGTAGAATAAAGGAACCCTGCAAAGGTAATTTCTGAAAAATGGTTGTAACCCCAACTCTTCACTGGCACCGCTAGTCGAATTCAGCAATCCACGCCACACACCAAAAAAGTTATTATTCGACACGACGTGGGAGTCTGACATTTTTGTTGGAGAATAGCTGAAAAGAAGCCGGTGCTTCTTTAATTCTCCATCGCCGAATTCTGCGAGGCATGGTAGATTGCGCAAAAAAAAGAGAATATGACAGACTGGGAAAAAGACCGCGTTGTTTTCCATTTGCATGAATTGGCTCCAGCAGGCCGGAGAATCGGGTTCCCATTGGTTGCTTTCAGGTCTCCTCAACCGTTAACGCGGCTGCCTGCTTGCGACATTCCTCGTGGCCTTCTTGTTTCGGTGATCCTATAAATTGCGGAGGCCATTGTTTCTTTGTGTGTTACGAAGCTCAGAGCGTAGTAGCGGACAGGTGGTATTTGAAGACACTGTCTCATTCTTATTTCTCAAGTGTTTGAACCTACTCGCACGCCGAGAAGATGGTATGCTATTCTGTCTGCCCATGGTGCTCTGTGTGCATATTAGCTGATTTGTTTTTCTCAACAGAGGAATGAGATTCTAACATGGATAGAATTTTCAGAAATGTTGTTTGGCTAAGAGGATTACGGTGACATTTTGAATATATGAGCTTGTCAATTCTTAAAGTTTGGAAGTTGGGTTCCAGGCCTGTATAGGATTTCTTATGATTCAGACCTAGAACTGAACTCGTGTCAAACTGATACCTTTTTGTCCATATAAAGCATGCTAACGTAATGACATGACTATCAGTTAGATTTTACTGGCAATGAAACAGAAACATATTATTTTATTGATTGATCTATACTCTCTAGTATTTGAATTCCGTGATCACGCTCTAACGAAATAATGGTTGCCATTTCTAATAGAGCATCAAGAGCGGCAATGCGAAGAGCCCCATAGTGGTTGGGCCTTGGGGAGGGATAGGAGGAAACTCTTGGGACGACGGTGTGTACTCGACGGTACGTCAGATTGTGATCACCCATGGTGCAGCTGTCGACTCAATAAGAATCGAGTATGACCTGAAAGGACACTCGGTCTGGTCACAGACGCATGGGAGTACGGAGGAAGGGTCTGAAACAGATAAGGTATAGCGTACTAAATCCTCATTAGAACATTTTCAGGCTTTATGTGATTGCAGAAGTTCATATGTGCACAATCTGTAAAAAAAACTATGACTATTGCCCTTAATCCAGCAAGTATGAACTTCTATGCGCAAAACTAATAAAGTGGAAGGATTCAAGCTAGCACATAGTTTTGTACGTTATGTTCTGCTGCCATTTGTGTAGCTTAGATGATCACAACTAGTGTGGAATAGTGCTTCTTTAGTTTTCATATTGGAACAAAATTATTCAGACTTTATATATGATGTACAGATGAAGCTAGATTTTCCTGGAGAATTCTTTGTGTCTGTCAGTGGCTACTACGGATCAGTCTGTGGGAGTCCAGTTATCATAAGATCACTTACATTTCAGAGCAATCGTTCCAAGCATGGACCTTTTGGCACTGAAGACGGGACACCTTTCTCACTTCCAGTGAGCAGTGGCAAGATTATTGGTTTCCATGGAAGGTCTGGGTCGTACCTCAGCTCAATTGGATTTTACCTAAAGCAAGTTCATGTTCCAAATCCCGCAAGTTATCCAGCCTCACCTCAAAGTCAATGGCTCTCAAGTGCATACGGCAGAAATGCTTATAATGCTGCTGAGGATAGTACTGAACACGACATGGTCCTTGCAGTGCGGGATCGAGGTGACAGCTATGCTGTTTATACTAGCAATCACCCCAAGCAGCAATATTCACATCCATCTCCAGACTACAATGACGGAGCTCTTTTGAATAAGGTGTCACAAACTAACCATCCTTATTGCATTGGCATTCTGCTATGCATTCTTTATAGGTGTGATAACTCTACTGTCTTTATATTCTGAACTTTGCTTTGCAGATGGTTTCCTATCCTAGTTCCTATAGAGCAGCTATGAACGGCCCTGAAACGCATGGTCCCTGGGGCGGGAGTGGTGGCACCATCTTTGACGATGGCACATATACCGGTGTGTGGCAGATCAATTTGACCCGTGCGGTGGGGGTTACTTCTATGAAGGTACTGTATGATCGACACGGACAAGCGGTATGGGGAAACAAGCATGGATTTAGTGGAGGCGTCTCGCCCGACAAGGTACTGTGATCTTCAGTATTTTCTTGCAGGACGATTAAGTAGAAGATTGGTGATGACCTGTGACGCTTTGCTTTTGCAGATTGTATTTGATTTTCCATCAGAGGTCTTGACTCATATAACTGGATACTATGGTCCGACAATTATCATGGGCCCAACTGCGATCAGGTCGCTCACATTCCACACGAACAGGCGGAGATATGGACCGTATGGGGATGAGTATGGCACGTACTTCTCCACCAGCTTTACCGATGGAAGGATTGTAGGATTTCACGGCAGGGAGGGCTGGTACATTGACGGCATTGGAGTTCATGTCCAGGAAGGCAAGGTGGCGTCTCAGAGAGTTAGCAAACCTGCGACCAGGAGCCCATCGCCGCACTACGACATGCATGCACGAGCACCAAGTGATATCGATGACGAGGTAACTGATCAAATTCTGTCTTCTCCATGTATGGAAACATTTAAGGCTACAGTGTACATCAGCTACAAAGCTACTTTCTGAAACTCTGGATGCTTTATGCAGGTTCCTTACGGCATGGTGAAAGAGCCTGTGCCAATGGGACCAGGGCCGTGGGGCGGGGAGGGAGGCCGGCCATGGGACGACGGCGTGTACGCGGGCGTGCAGCAGATCTACGTGACAAGAGGTGCGTTCATTGGCTCGATACAGATTCAGTACGACCGTGGTGACCAGTCGGTTTGGTCGGCGAGGCACGGGACCAGTGGCCACATCACCCACAGGGTGAAGTTGGACAGCCCGCACGAGGTGCTGACGTACGTGAGAGGCTACTACAACACCGACGGTTTGGAAGGGCCCCGGGCACTGAGGTCGATCACCTTCATCACCAACCGGGCCAAGTACGGGCCATTCGGGGACGAGGTCGGGGCTTACTTCTCATCGCCGGCGATGGCAGAAGGGAAGGTGGTGGGGTTCCACGGCCGGAGCGGGCAGCACCTGGACGCCATCGGCGTGCACATGCAGCACTGGCTTGGCGACCGGCGTGCCACCCCCAAGTACGTCCTCTCCAAGTACCTCTTCTGAAGCCCTGATCCAGGAATTTGAGTTACTAGTTAGCTCTACAAGATTTGATTATTTTTTGGATTTGGAATTGGAGGCAGTGAGTTCTTTGCAACAACAACAACGGTGTAATAATTCTGGCTGTGTGCGTCTCTGGATGCATAGCTGGAAGATACTCTAGAAACTACTAGAAAATATGTTATGTGGGATGATCCTAATTTCCTGAATACATTGTTTCACCCTGTTTTATCAGTTGCAGTTTGTTTGTCAGGGAGAATTGTGGCTCAGAGGTTTCAGTTTGAACTTATCATGTTGCCCGGTGATCTTTTGATGCATGTACGCATTTGTGCATAGGATTTCCCAACATCGGACCACTTTAGGGCATGGATTTCGCTGCTGAACTGAATTTAGGAGGAATAGGGGTGGTGTGTAGGATCTATCATATGACTGTGGCTAAACTCTATATGCCAATGGAAGCTGATATGCTCCACAAGACCACAAGCATGTGACATGGAAGCTGATATGCCAAAGCAGATTTCCCTGTAACATGTTCTGTTTGTAGCTCCGTGGTACAGTAGAACTGTAAGGTTAGTATGCTGTAGGTGCCACGGTGCTGCCGAGGCAGAAGCCGTTATTATTTTGCTGCCGCGGCATTCGATAACCGTTCTTTCTCTGCCGCGGCAGGGGTGTTGGCTTGCATATCATGTTTTCATTCGTCGGTGCCGCTACTATCCCTTTCGCTTGCGGAACTTACTTGGTGCTGGAGTCATTTTCACGGTTTCAGCTACTCAAAGGCTTTATTGAGTCAAAGCCTTGCTGACAGTTTTTGACGATTTTTAGGGCCCCACAATATTTTTCTCTAAAACAATAGAGCTTTATTAATGTGAAATACTCCCTCCGATCCGAATTGAGTGTCGCCAGCCATACACAACTTTGTACAGGCATAGCTCTCTTTTCACGTCATTTATTTCGGATCAGAGGTAGTATTATGTTTACAATTATTACTGAGAGCATTTATAATGGTAGAGAAGACGATATTCTCTCATCGTTACACGTCATCTAGAGAAAACAATAAAAATATGTTGTAATGTATAATATGATGTCTGTTAGTGCTATCTCTATGCTCGTATGTCTTCCTTTTTGCGCTATGCTCGTATGTTTTCTTCTAAAAGGAAAATTTAATGGAAAATGTGCAAGAAAGGCAAGACATGTTCTACCTTAGCTGATAAGAAATCATCCCTTGACTAAGCGAAGACAATCTTTTCTTGTCGTTCTCTTTCCGCCAACACATTAAGAATTTCATATCTAAATTTTAAGAGAAAGCTAACTGTCATCCCACTTTACGTGTCCCAAAAGGCTCGTGAATACAAGTGCCGCACTACGGAATGGAACAAATGTTTCCACCTCCACACCGTCTCTGTTACCCCTATCCAACCCTTATTCCTCGCTAGTGATGTCGTCATTCTCGTCTCCTTATTCTTCCGACCTTGCACAAAACACGGCGTATCTCACCTCGAGGGTTCATCTAAATAGTTTTTTTTTTTGGACATTGTATTGTTAAAGAGGTAAGCTAACATTTAGTATCAGCTTGATATTAATATGTTGCCCTTTATATGAGAAACAAGGACGAGAAGGATCCATCTGAATCAAGATGCAAAATCGAACGATTATGAATCTGAAAGACTTGCAAGAAAAATTATCTGAATGATTTCTTAGCAAATCTCCTATCTTGTGATGCAACTTATCTTTTCCTCTTCCGTTATATATCTGTCAGCGGTGGCGTTGCCAGAACGGAACAATCATGGTGCTAACGTGTTCTGTTCAAGCTGCAATAGTAGAGTCAATAGCTGGCTATAAGCTATTGCAACATCATATATAACCAATCTTATAACCAACTTGTATAATAGTTAACGGCGGAGCTATGTTGACATCAAGGGGGGTCGACCCCCCCCCCCCCCCCCCCCCCCAATCTTACTCACCTATTCGGTGTGGCAGCGATCTGCGACTCGTCCAAGCAGCATCGCTCCTGACTTGGCGGCCGGTGGCCAGCAGCAGAGCAGTGGCGGCCCGACGGATCGATCAATCCAACTGGACCTCTCCTTTACTACTTTGATTCTTGGTAAATGGTATCTAGTTACGATATTTTTCTTGTTCCAGTTGAGTACGGCTGTAGGAGCCTCAACCTAAATGCCTGATTCACCTCAACTCACTCCCAAATTTCTGATGGGGATTTTTGTTTTTTGAGTTGCGGATTTGTTCAAGTTTGTTGTTGAATAGTTGATTGATTTGCTGTAAGAATATTATCAGCAGTGCTAGTCTGCTACAACTAGGTTATTGGACTGAAAATGGGTAAAAAGGGCAACATATTTCACCAAAGAGCAATATCATGCGTGTTGTTCGTGCCCACGACATCAGCCAGATCATTTCACTAAGGAGCAATATTTCGAGTGGAGGTATTATGTGCAACTATAGATTGCCAATTACATGAATTGAAGATAATGAATCTGTAGCGGTAGCGTCTTCATGATTTATTAGTAGTATATTTTGGTACAACGATCCGAGAACAAAAAAACAAGACTGGTCGGTACGTATGATCAAGTAATATAATATATTTTGGTACAGTTAGTTCTATAGGAATTCCATAGGAAGTAGTTCAATATATATGTATATATGGATTGCATCATACATGTATTTTGCAGCCAATATGGCCAATATCAATATAAATTTGTCTCTGATTCTATTGTTGCAGATTTGCAGTGCCTTTTTGTTTGTCTTTCTTACATCTTTTACTCGCACGGCAGCTGGTTATTGCATGAGAGACTGTTTCCATTATCTACTCTTTTCTCCTTCATGTAATCACAAATATATTATTTAAATTCTTATATTACTTTTTTGCCACTTTAAAATTCTTACTCCGTAGTATATATTATTTAAATGTTGACAGCTCGCCCAGACACACGCATCCAAATGTTGCCAGCTGCGTTGCAAGAGAAAAGGGCATATTCGTCACACCATCCCTCCCTCCCGTAGGATCTGATTCCCTCCGGCTCGGACAATATCTTTCGGAACGCGAGCCGAGCGCCCATTTGTGTCAGTGTGTCCTGCCCTCGCGTCAGAAACAAGCGGTCGTTCACTCCTCCTTGCCGAAGAGAGAGAGAGAGAGAGAGAGATGGCGGCATCGGCGGCGTCGGCGGTGGAAGCGGGTTCGGCGGTGATCGCGATCCACAGCCTGGAGGAGTGGACCATCCAGATCGAGGAGGCCAACACCGCCAAGAAGCTGGTATGAATCTGCCGATCGATTTCCTCCCTTCTCTAGCTAGTTTTGCGAAGCGGCAAGCCGGATACATCAAAACTCAATACGCGTACGTACGGTGTTTCAGATTCACTACTGTTTCGTTGCTTGTTCGTCCAAGTAGGAACCTTAGATTGTTGGCTTGGGTGAATTAGGTAGGGCCGTTTCTTACTGTAAGTATGTGCTTAGTGGACACCTGAGGACGAGTTCATGGTTAATAGACTCGGTTTAACTGCGTTTATGTTTGATGATTCGGAGACCATATTACCGTTTCTCTTTTCCGCATCTTGGCGGTGCTGGGATCTGTTGTCTGACCTAGAGAAATTGCAGCGAACGCAGTTAACCATGATAGTTACAGTAGGTTAATTATCGGGCCATGCCAAGCCAGTTAATACTGGAGTTTTGTGGGGATCTAACTACTGGCTGCTGGTATCCTCTTAGGCTATAACAGTACTGTAGTTTCTTTACTTTCCTATCGGGCCCTGTTAAACCAGTTAATTACATACTTCAAAAAAACCCAGTTAATTACAGTTCCAGTATGTTGGAAACTATCCTCTTCTTTATAGTAGAGTGATACAAATTTACACACGGATTTTTTGTACTCCCTGTGATAAGAATGATCATGCTTATTTTTCTGAACATGGCAAGGATGATCAGGTTAACTCAACCTCCCTGAACCTTCATATATTCTGTATGATGATGATTTTGTAGTTCGTTATGTTTATTTTTGGCATGGGAGTTTGGCTGAAACTTCAACCCAAAGTTCAGGAATAATCGCATCAGTTCAGTGTAAATTTTCTTCGATTGTTTGGAACCTCTTTAGGCTGTTATGCTGTTGAATTATCAGCAATTTTGTTAAACCATGCTTTCGCACTTTTTGTTCAGGTTCATGTTAATTGCTAACCTTGTTTTCCCCCTAACAGGTGGTGATTGACTTCACTGCGTCATGGTGCCCACCGTGCCGCATCATTGCTCCAATTTTCGCTGATCTTGCCAAGAAGTTTCCACATGTTGCTTTTCTGAAGGTCGACGTTGATGAACTGAAGGTAACATAACTTATTGGTGCTGTTTACAGAGTACCGTTGTGTGAATTATGACTTTTTTTCTAACAATGATCTATCTATGTGACAACAGCCAATTGCTGAGCAATTCAGTGTTGAGGCCATGCCTACCTTCCTGTTTATGAAGGAAGGGGAGGTTAAGGACAGGGTTGTTGGAGCTGCGAAGGATGAACTGACAGCCAAGCTTGGGCTACACGCGGCCCAGTAATTACGTAGTGGAGTTGTTTTCGCATAAATAAAATGAGGCTTTTCACCTATGTAAGACTTAGTGCCTCTTTACTGGCACCTTAATGCTGTGTTAACTACTGCTTAGCTTATGGATAATCCCTTTCCTGATCCATGCTAGTGCTTCTGCATATGAGATGCTAAAATGGTGAATCCTGCCTGTTTTTCTGGCAATGATCCAAGTCCCATAAGCTTACAAAACTGTGGCTGCGCTTTGATAATTGAGATCTTAGCTTTGGAACCAACTTTCCCGTGCTTTCTTTAGCGCCTCTTTTACTTGAAAGAACTTTGCAAGATTCAGAATTTAGGAATTCTCTATGTGAGTTCTTTGATCCAATCGATTTTGGGAGTTGGAGCTGCATACATAGTTGAGACCAATACAAATAACATAAAACTAGGAGGAAACAAACGATTGAACTGTTGCATACTGACATCGCCGCAACTACCGAGCACACACATCATTTGCTGTCGTTGGAGAAGAAGAGTACCAGCAGTTGGTCTATATCTTGACGCTGAAGAAATCCATGGCAAGAACATCAGCCGGAGGAGCCCTCCGAGCCTCTTCAACGCTGGATCCGGGGCCAACACCAACCCGCCCTTCATCTCCACAACAGTCAACAACGCCGTACTCCAAAACCAACCCACTCCGCCACCATGCCAAGACGTAACATGAGATCTAAATTGCTCAAACAACTTAGACTCCACAAGCCTCTCGATAGTTCCAGCAACACCTTCGACGAGCAAGAGCTCCACAAGCCTCTCGCCAGTGACAGCAACACCTCCGACGAGCATGAGTATGGCCTGGGAGACCATTATTCTTACTAGCACCATCAACGTCAACATCCGCTATGCTAACAGAGAATAGTCGAAACCTAGAAAAACTAGCACTAACACACACGCGCGCGCGCGCACACACACACACAAAAACGAGAGCCCGGGCTCCCCTTCCCCTCACGACATCAAGACGGCGACTAGAGAGGAAAGGGAGTAGCAGGATCGATGGCGAGCGACTCGCTTAAACTGGAACTGCTTCGTGCAGTTGGAGACGGAGGGTATACGGCACCAGATTTGGCTTCTCTTTTTTTACAAGGAAGGATAATAAGAGATACAACATGTTTCCCGAATTTTTTAAGGTGGCCTATCTCCTCTCTTTTAACAAAGGATCGATAATATTACGCTTTACACGCAGTGTGAGCGGCTGAATTAGTAATTCCAGCCCCCTGGACCCCCTTCGTACATCAACAACCGTAGATGTTTCACCGGTACAATGTACATGTTTCAGCACAGTAGACAAGCATAGCCAACGTCAACCTCCATGCTTGAGCATCGCTTCAGTATGGCAAAAAAAGCCCCAAGGAATCTGATTGGTTCGGCTTCGATCAGGTTTGTGTCGGCATACTCCACTGGTTCCTCCGCGGTTACCTCAGTGTTGAGCTAAGCTTTATTTTTTGGAAATCAGCAGCTTTGAGCCGATTCTACTTGTACATGTTCTCTTCGAGATGATGTATTCCTCTATGCCTCTCATTCACAACAAACTGCACTCCAAGTCTAAGAGCATCTCTAACAGAGCCTTCAAAAGTGGAACCTCAAAAAAGTTTTACGGTTCGCGTTTTTTCGCAATCCTGCTCACGGAAACGATCGGCGCATAGCAGAAACCGCAAACGAAACTGCAAATATTGTAATTTACGCGGGAAACAAGCACTTGTTCTTCATCGTTTCTTGCATAGAGAAGTTCTTCGTCGATTCATACAAAATTTACATAATCTAAACTTATCCAAAAGCTAAACTAAACTAAAATCGTCACCGCCCTAACCCTAAAACCAAAAATCGGCTCACCGGAGCCTCGGGTGCGGCGGCGACGAGGTCGAGGCCGAGCCCGACGAGCTCAGTCCTCGTCGGAGACGAGGTCGATGACGGCCTCCGCGTCCGCCGCCCGCGTCCGACGGCGGGACGGCCAGGTTCCAGTTGGTGTACCAGCACGCCGCGCGCTTCCGCGCTCGGCGCGCTTCGTCTCGGAGAAATCGTCGTCGAAGGGTTCACGGCGGGGCGGCGGCGAAGCGGGCTCGCGCTTGGGGGCCATCGGAGGCGGTGGATCTCTCTCGGCGGCGGTGGATTTCTCGTCGGAGAAGAGAGGGGGAGGCGGCGGATTTCACGTCGGCGGCGGTGGGGGATAAGGGCTGCGACCTAGAAATGTCCCCGCGCCCGGCATAAATACGGATCCACTCGCCGCCGCTACGGGCGCCCTTATCCCGTTTACGGGCCGGATCGCGTTTACGGGCTCTGCTATGGGCTAAAAACGCCAAAGCCCGTAAACTCGCCGGAGTTTTACGGTTTTCCGCACATTTGAGGGCTCTGTTAGAGATGCTCTAACCCAACATATCTGTCACTCGCCCATGGCATTTCGACGCCGGCCATGTTAGTTTGGCTGCTACTAGCACCTTTCTACTTAGCTGGGAGTATACATGAAGTGAAGAAGAAGACTACAAAGGCAGTGCCTCCTTTATAAGAGCGTGTTCATGCATAGACCAGCGAAGGTTGGTGAGGGCATTAGCTATTTATCCATTAATTTTATGTGGCCACGTACTGTACAAGGGAACCTCCGTCGCACAAGATTATTAATGAAGTGTCCTCTCTCCAAAGAGTTTGCATCTACGATCAGTACTTAATTGTCAGGTGTCCTAATTGTGTACGTACAGTTTGTGGTTCACTTCCTCGGGGATTTGTAGTGCTGCGAACTGAAATGGTAGTATTGTTTGTCTTCTGAATACAAATTTGGAATGAGTTTGAAGCGTGCTGCAGCTAGCTAGTTTGCAAGCATACAAAGAGGTACTGACCTTTGGTGTTTGATGCAGTAGAAATGTGGCATGGATCGACCCCAAACTTTTTGCAGACATGGGGTGTTTTTATTTAGATTGATGAGTTAGATATTTTACATGTTGAGAGAAATAGCTCTGGTGGGGTGTTTTTATTTAGATATAGAGGATAGCAAAGCAACCGTGTGGTGACTCTGCACACTACTGAAGGGGTTCCGATGCAGAAAACAATAATTTTTCTAGTGTAAGAACGCCCTAACTAGTCAGGATCTATCTATCTAGTACATGTGATAACGGTGGCGGAACGGGTCACATTACCTCCATGTAGACCGATAGCGGGGATTACGCTCCCGCACAAGCGTTGCCGATGAAGTCGTACGTAGCCGACCTCAAGGTCGCGGAGAACTTGGCGCGACGAAGTAGATGATGACGCGGTGATGTCGACGATGTCCTGCGTCGACGGGCGTCGGGCGGAAGGTGGCGTGGCGCCGGCGGCTGAGGGGGGGTGGCGCCGGCGGCAGGGCAGCGGCAGGGCTGCTGGGTGGGCGAGACGACGTCGCCCAGGCTCCTCAAATGTGGTGCCTCCGAGCAATCGCAAGCATACGGAGCTTAACAACAACCCCCGGTCATTCAGATCCAGCTGAGATCGCAGGGGTAGAACTTTTCTGGAATCCCGCAGGGCAACGGCGCCCGGCGGTATAGCTTTGGTGAAGAGAGGAGGCAAAACGGGCGGAGAAACAGCTCGGCTGGCCTGCTACAAAATTAATTGTATTTTTCTGTAATTAATCCAATTAATATGCCTTGCTATATAAAGGGGGAGGGGGTGTGCAAACACCTTGCCACCCCCATGTGGGACTAAAGGGAGGAGGAGGGGGGTTCGGCCGGCCAACCCTTGGCCGGTTCGGACTGGGCCCCCCACTCCTTGTTTGGTACGGTTCCCCCCCCCCCCCCCCCCCCCCCCCCCCCCCCATGGGCCTTTCTAGGCCCATTTAGGTGGGATGCCCCTTTTTTTTCCTTTTTAATTAAAATTAAATTAATATAAAATATGATTAATTCATAATTAATATATTTAAATACTATTTAATATCCCGTGACTCCGAAACATTTTCCGAACCACCCGAACATCTTTCGGACACTCCCGGAACCATTCCAGACCTTCCCGGAACTCCTTCCGGACCACCGGAACTCTTTCCGGATCATTTCTCTCTCTCCAATAAAATCCTATAATATCCCAGAACCTTCTCCAGGTGTCGTTAAGACCTTAAGCTTGTTACGCTACGGTTCGAGAACACTCCAAACATGACCGAGACCCTTCGCTCGTCAATGACCGCCAGGGATACCTGGATGCATATGATGGTCCATGTGCATTCTACGAATATCGTCGTTTGAACCATAAACATGATATTCATTCCCTTTGTCTCTGTGATACTAACTTGTCCGAGATGTGATCGTAGACATCCAATGTCTTGTTGCATCTCGTTACCGACATAGGTTATTAACTCGTCTGTGATATTACATCTCCATGACCTAGTCATAAGCTGCGCAGCTATATAGATGCAATCTCACCGAGTGGGCCCAGAGTATCTTTCCATTACAAGAATGAACAAATCCCGCTCTTGATCCTTACGTCTCAACATACTCTTTCGGGATACCCAAGATGGACACCGTTATTGTCATGCTATATAAGACACAACGTTTGATGCTCTCAAAGTACCCCTACGAAGTAGCAATAAGCATGGTCTCACGGTCTAAGGAATAAGCTATCATATTACTTATCTATTGCAAATGACAAACATCGTAATACGATCTTGTTGCAATACTTTGCGTATGTCCATCACCTTATTCTACTAATAAGATGACCCCATTGTCAACCGACGTCATTGTCCTTGATCGGGAATCTCGATCAACTGTTGCCCAAAGGACTAGTTTATATAGAGGCTCACTAGGGACTCTGGTTGTCTATGTATCACACGTGTATTAATAATTCCGATTAATACAGTTATAGCACAATACAAAAACCTATTATAAACTTATGAGATAATGCGATAAATACTACTTATTTATTTGCCTCTAGGGCATATCTCCTTCAACTACTGCATGGTGTAGTGTGCTAGTCGTTGACATAACTTATTAATAAACGTCTCAAAAAAATTACATTTCACAGAATAGCACAACAAGAACATTATGGGTCCAAGTTAACACCATAGTAATACCATTCTATATACAATACAAAGATCTGAAACCTCCTCAATACATAGACATAGATTCATGCATATGAAATACAAATAGATTCAAATTGTCGCACTAAGCTGGATATCACCTCTATCTCTAATGTCTAATCATCAATTGTTGCTGCAACACTACTACTTTTTTTTTGAAATTAAAGTGAAGAGTGGTTTGCACAAACTATGATGTGGTGTGTATTTTTTTGAATTTTTAACCACATATATTAGGTCAGCAGGCCGCCTCATTAAAACCCTGCCAGTCCCTTTCGGTACCCTGATTAGGGAAAGAGTGCATCACCAACCTGCTGCCTTTAAACCAACTATTACACCGTTACATCGTCTATAATCGAGCTAAGGAGAAAACTAGGGAGCTCATCGACCCAATTACAAGAGTTTCGAGAGAGAAAACTAGATTTTGCTAACTCATGGGCCACTTGGTTTGCTTCCCTTCTACAGTGCATATATAGACAAAGCAATATCCACACAATGGGCGAAGATGACCGCTGATTCGTTCCACCAAGCTTCTTCTCCTCTACAAGCTTCTATTGTTTCCAACGAGTCAGACTCCATAACAATATTGTTGTACTCTTTACTTACAGCAAACGCGAGGCCTTCCTTCATCGCCATTGCTTCGGCCATGGATGCTGACGCCACATATGGCAGGAAACACGTCTTGGCCGCAACAAACGCTCCTTGGAAGTCTCGGATGATAATACCAATAGCCCCTTCATGGACATCCTCATGGAACGATGCGTCCACGTTAATTTTATGCTGGCGAGGTGTCGGCCTGGTCCATCGCCCCTCCGTTTCCAACTATGATGTGGTGTGTAGCTTCGCTGAGAACAAAGTTACAAATATATGAATGTGAATTATGGAATACTTCCTATATAAATGGAAATATATTAGTATTTTTTTAATGTGAAATATTATTCTCCCTATAAAGAAACACATTTTCTCTCTTGTCTCGTCAAAATTATAAACATATTTTCAGGTATGAAGCTTATTGCTTACTTGAACTTTATTTAGAGATACTTTACAAAAAGGTATTGTCTGGTTCAGTGTATATGCTTACAAAAAAGGTGTTTGGCCATACCATTCGAGGCTGCAAAACAAGTTTGGCCATACATCGAGGATCAACTTGTGTTTCTCGATGTTATGTGCAATTTAGAGGTTTCCACGGAAAAGAAAGAATATACATATATACTCCCTCCGTTCCATATTAGATGACTTCATTTTGTAAAAAAGTGGATGTATTTAGACTTATAGCATATCTAGATACATCCACTTTTGTCTAAATAGAAGTCATCTAATTTGGAACGGAGGGAGTAGTATACAATGAACATTTCTTGAGTGGAGATATGGTGCTCCCGAGCTCCGGTGATCTCGTTTTTTCGACAAAAAAAAACCTATTTTAAAGTTTCAAAAAATCTGAAACAAATCATGCTGGATCTAGCCCCGACAAAAAACATCAGCCGGAGGCGCTCTCCGAGCCTCTTCAATGCTGGATCTGAGGCCAACGCCAACCCGCCCTTCATCCTTGCCGCAACAGTCAACAACGCCGTACTCTAAAAACAACCCATGCACGCCACCATGCCAAGACGTAACGCGAGATCCAAATTGCTCAAACAGCTTGGACTCTACAAGCCTCTCGACAGTGCCCACAACACCTCAGACGAGCAGGAGCTCCACAAGCCTCTTGCTAGTGGCAGCAACACCTCCGACGAGTAGGAGTATGGGCTGGTAGACCATTATTCCTACTAGCACCATCAGCATCCGCTCCACCGTGATGCCGACAGAGAAAACTTGAAATCTAGAAAAAAAAAACTAGCACTTAAAACACACACACAAACGAGAGCCAGGGCTCCTTTTCCCCTCACGACGCCAAGACGGCGACCGGAGAGGAAGGGGTGCAGCAGGATCGGTGGCGAGCGACTCACTTAAACTGGAACCGCCTCTTCCGATCGCCTCGTGCGGTTGGAGACGAAGCGGTATATGGCACCAGATTTGGCTTCTCTTTTTTTACAAGGTTACAAGGAAGGATAATAACATATACAACATGTTTCCCCAATTTTTTAAGGTGGGCTATGTCCTCTCTTTTAACAAAGGATTGATATTATGCTTTTTTTAGGAGATATTACTATTTACACGCAGTGTCGGCTGCTGAAGTAGTAATTCTAACCTCCTGGATGTTTCACCGGTACATGTTTCAGCACCGTAGACAAGCATAGCCAACGTCGACCTCCATGCTTGAGCATCGCTTCAGTATGGTAAAAAAGCCCCCAGTAATCCTGATTGGTTCGGCTTCGATCAACTTTGTGTCGGCATCCTCCACTGCATCCTCCACTGGTTCCTTCTCTGTTGCCTCAGTGTTCAGCTACACTCTGAGTGTGTTTGGTAGCTCCGCTGGGCGACGCTGGGTGGGGCCTACGGGTGGGGATTTTTGGTATCAACTTGGCAGGGCTGGGATGTGAAACTCGATTTCCACTTCACAGCTGGGCATGGCTGAGGGGGCTTTTTTGCATCTAGTGGGCATGGCTGAGATGAAAATGCAGGGCTACCAAACAACCAGAAACTGGGTGGGCAGAGATTTTCTGGGTCCGTCCGGGCTACCAAACACACCCTCTGATTTTTTTAAATCTGCAGCTTTGAGCCGATTCTACACGTATATCTTTTCTTCGAGATGATGTATTCCTCTATGCCTCTCATTCACAACAAACTGCACTCCAACCCAACATATCTGTCACTCACCCATGGGCCATGGCATTTCGACGCCGGCCATGTTAGTTTTGCTGCTACTAGCAGTCTAGCACCTTTACTTAGCTAGGAGTATACATGAAGAAGACTACAAAGGCAGTGCCTCCTTTATAAGAGTGTGTTCATGCATAGACCAGCAAAGGTTGGTGAGGGCATTAGCTATTTATCCATTAATTTTATGTGGCCACGTACTGTACAAGGGAACTTCCGTCGCACAAGATTATTAATAAAGTGTCCTCTCTCCAAAGAGCTAGGCTCTACGCTCACTACTTAGGGCACCTCCAACGGCCCAGCGCATACGGACAGGGCCTGTGCTAATCTGTCCTTCCGGACAGAGTACCCTCTCCAACGGCCCAGCGCATACGGACAAATGTCCGCGCGGGCAGGTTTTCGGCCCCAAACCTGACCCAAGTTTGGTCCAGATTTGGGGGAGAAAACGGACCACCTCTTGTCCTCCCTTGTGAAAGGAAAGACGTCGCCTAGAGGGGGGGGGGGGGGTGAATAGGCGAGGTACACTTTTTACAATTTAGGGTTGATAAATGCGGAATAAAACTTATTGTTTAACTTATCAAGAACACAACCTAAATATACTAGGTGAACCTATGTGCACCAACAACTTATGCTAAGCAAGACAAGCAACAAAGAGATAACAAGGTAAATGACTTCAAGCACGAAGGCTATCACAATGTAAATGACTTCAAGCACGAAGGCTATCACAATGTAAAGTGCATAAGTAAAGAGCTCGGGTATAGAGATAACCGAGGCACGCGGAGACGAGGATGTATTCCCGAGTTCCTCCTTCTTAGGGGAGTACGTCTCGTTGGAGAGGTGTGAGTGACCACCACAGGTCCGACTCAACGCCACAAAGGCCTCACCTTATTCTCCGATGAACTCGACCACAAAGGTCCGGGTTCACCTTCCACTATGAACTCCTTTGGGGCGGAGAACAATCCCGTACAACAACCTTGGGGCACACACCCACAACCGAATTGGGGGCTCCCAAAAGACCACACAAGGTCTTGACCACAACAGGTCCAACTTGACCACAAAGGTCCCAACTAGCCACAAAGGCCTTGACCACAAAAGGTCCTAACCGACCACAAAAGGTCTCCGCCACAAAGGCCGGCCACTAAGGCGTCTAGGGTCCAAGGACCCAAGAGTAACAAGCTCACGAATTTCACCACCACGAATCACGTGGAGGGCTCAAACCGATGCAACCGATGCAATGGCAAGAACACAAGTTCTTCACTCCCAAATCCCACCAAAACCAACTAATGCTTATGGGGGAGGAGAGAGGAAGAACAAAGAAACCACAAAGGAGTCAAATCCCTCGCTCCCTTATCCCACCAAAAGCAACTAATGCTTATGGGGGGAGAAGAGAGGAAGAACAAAGAAGGAGAACCACAAAGGAACTCCTAGATCTAGATACACTAGGTTCCCCTCACTTAGAGGAGAGATGGATTGGTGGAAACGTAGATCTAGATCTCCTCTCACTTTTCCCTCAAAGATATGCAAGAATCATGGGAGGAATTGAGAGGGGGCAAGCTTTTCCAAGGTCAACAATGGCCGGAGAGAGAGGGGAAAAACCAGCAACCCCAGGAAGAAGAAGGGGAGGGGTATTTATAGCCCTCCCAGTTTTCTAGCCGTTGGGAATCGTCAGCTCGGAAATTTCCGAACTTGGTTCGGAAATTTCCGGCCTGACGGCCGGAAATTTCCGGACCTAAGTCCGGAAATTTCCGAACACCGGAAATCTCCGGTAGGAAATCCGACTGAGAGCTGAAAGCGACCAGTGCTGATATCAAATAAGACTTGGCGAAAAAACTTTAACTTGGTCGTTCGGAAATTTCCGAACCGGGACCGGAAATTTCCGGACCCCGGAAATTTCCGGTAGGAAATCCGACTGAGAGCCAGTTGAGTGCAGTGCAGAAAATCTTTAAGACTTGGCGAAAAATTCTCCAGGTCGGAAATCTCCGGACTGGGGTCCGGAATTTTCCGGACCTCCGAAAACTGCAGAAACACCAGAACTGAAATAACTTTTGCAAATGAACTCCGAATGAGGTGAGACCAACTCCGTTAGAAAGGTAGCGACAAGCACAGGGCTACAAAGTCACCATACATGTGAAGGTTTGGGGCTTTCCTCAAAGTCGAACCGGCAATATTTCCACACCGAAAACGCAACAAGTTTTCCATACTAAAACCGTTTTCGAAGAACTTGGTCTTGTCATGAAGATCACGACAAGCACCAAAACCCAACAAGGTAAAAAGCCAAATAAGAACCAAGAAAGATGAAATGCCAAGCATGCAAAGGTTTGAGCTCTCCACGAAAATGCGATCAAGTTACTCTCTCGAGAGCCCCTCTTGATAGTACGCCTATCTATCCTATAGCCCTATCAAGAACAAACCTTTGCCTTGAGCAATCCACTTGAGCCTTGAGCATTCCACTTGAGCTAGATGAAGACGGTCTTGATCTCTCCAAGTGGACCACCTTTCTTGATTGCGCTTGCTAGCACAAGCTTGGTGAAGACTTCTCCAAATACTCCCCCATACGCCATTATGGGAGAGCCTCGCTTAGCTTCGTCTTCATCTCAATCTCCAAGCTCCATTAGCTTCGTCTTCATGTCTTCATTTCGACCTCCAAGCTACAAGCATAAGAAATCTCCGAAATGCTTCTCTTGGTCTTGCACTTCTTAACCTTGATGACGAATACCGCATGACATCATTCTCCATGAGCTCTATGAGATGTTCTTCTTGTTGCAAGCCCATGGGAAGATACCTAACTCCACATATAGAACCCACACACACTTGGGTTAGTTCACTAAGCTATATGGACAATGGCTTACCATCCAAGAGATACATGATCCACTTGGTACATCTTGTAGCTTCGTGTGTTGATCAACATCTTGATCAAACTCGTATCATCCCATCTATCTTCATATAGGTGATGTCTTGACATCTTCAAGACATACTTGCAATATGCTCCCATCTATCTTCATATAGGTGATGTCTTGACATCTTCAAGACATACTTGCAATATGCTCAACACAAACATTAGTCCATATGGATTGTCATCAATTACCAAAACCATATAAGAGGGCACATGCCCTTTCACCTTGTCCGCGCCTGGCCCAGTTGGCAGCCAAACGAATCCCACTCCTCCCCTTCCTTCGGCCGCATCGATCGCATCGGCCGCCGCCCTATCTCTTCGGCCTCTTCCACCGCGGCAGTCCCGCCCTGCGCCGCCCTCGCCGTCGTCCGCCGCCACCGCCACCGCCACTTCCCGGGTCGTTCGGCCGTTGGACCGGAGACGGCCGTGAAGTCCACTGCCCCGAAGGTGTTCGACGCAAGGTTTGTGAGAATCAACCCACCTTTTTTGGTTGAACAAGTGATGTAATTTCATTCTAACTTGTGTGTTTTGTTTAGATGGACAGTGATGATGAGTTCTTCTACAAGACCTTCATCGATACATCGGACGAAGAATCGGACGACGGTTCCGAAACTACGATGGTCGCGACCATGCTCGTCCACAACTTCAACCAGACGGAGTGGCCTCGGCATGTTGGGTCGGTTGTTGGAAGGGCTCCTGCGTTGGATCGTGACCGGGAACAAGGTCACTACCAACTTTGGAAGGACTATTTCCATCCCGTGAAGCCAACATATCCGGATCACAAGTTCCGTCGCCGCTTTCGGATGTCACGAAACTTGTTCATGCGTATACTTGAAGGGGTGAGGGCATACGATGAGTACTTCGTCGCCAGACCCGATGCTACTGGTAGGTATGGTTTCTCATCTTATCAGAAGTGCACGGCAGCTATACGCATGCTTGCATATGGAGTAGCCGGTGATCTGGTAGATGAATATTTGCGCATGAGTGAGTCCACTTGCCTAGAGTCCATGTACAAGTTCTGTGAGGCTATTGTTCAGGTGTTCGGTCCCGAGTACTTGAGGGAGCCTAATTTGGAAGACATTGCCCGTCTTCCGAACATGAACTCGAGCAGAGGCTTCCCTGGCATGCTTGGGTGCATAGATTGTATGCATTGGGAGTGGAAGAACCGTCCTTTTGCTTGGCAAGGACGGTATCAGGGACACGTTGGAGAGTGCACAGTCATACTTGAGGCTGTTGCATCTAAAGATCTGTGGATTTGGCACTCCTTCTTTGGCATGTCGGGCTCTCACAACGATATCAACGTTCTTCAGAGATCACCGGTGTTTGATAGGTTGGCCGAGGGCAATGCACCGGTGATCAACTTTGAGGTTAATGCATATGACAAGGGGTACTACCTTGCTGATGGTATATACCCTTCGTGGCTTGTCTTTGTGAAGACCATTCGCATGCCTGGAAATGAGAAAGCTCGCAAGTTTGCTCAGCAACAAGAAGCTTGCCGGAAGGATGTCGAGCGAGCATTTGGTGTGCTCCAGTCCAGGTTTGCTATTGTTCGGCACCCGGCAAGAACGTGGAGCAAGGAGGTCATGTGAGAGGTGATGACTGCTTGCGTGATCATGCACAACATGATTGTCGAGAATGAACGGGATGATGCGAGGATATTTGATCAAAGCTGGGAATTTGAGGGTGAGTTGGTTGCGCCTACACCTGGACCGGTGACATATGAGCAGTATTCAGACGTGTATGCGGAGATGCGTGACAGGCCACTGCATGAACGTCTGCATAATGATCTGATAGAGCACATGTGGACTCATTTTGGAAACCAGTAGTGCTACATGTTTATTTTTCTTTCTATTCGAACTTTGTTGTAATAAATGAATAATATTTCAGCGTGTTTATTTTATATCCAAACTTTGAATGAAATTCCTATGAGACCTACTCTTTTTTATGAAATGCGGCCGGCCGTTGGAGGCACCTCCGCCGGACGAAGGCCCAAAATCTGTCCGTTGTCCGCCTAAAGCGGACCGAATCGGTCCGGATTCGCTGTCCGTATGCGCTGGGCCGTTGGAGGTGCCCTTAATTGTCAGCTGTCCTAACTGTGTACAGTACTTTGTGGTTCACTTCCTCAGGGATTTGTAATGCTGCGAACTGAAAATGGTAGCATTGGTTGTCTTCTGAATACAAATTTGGAATGAGTTTGAAGCGTGCTGCAGCTAGCTAATTTGCAAGCATACAAAAAGGTATTGACGACCTTCGGTGTTTGATGCAGTAGAAATGTGGCATGGATCGACCCCAAACCTTTTGCAGACATGTAGGTGAACGACCTATGCTGATTCGAAGAGGCTTTTGCCCAAAATATTCGAAGCGTGATGTAAAGTCAGCAGCTGTAACTGGGAAAATTTTCTGCAAACATCTTTTTTTTCAACCACTGTTATTCGGAGTAGTGTTATACAGTATCCTTCTTTCGTCAAGAACAGGCCCATGGCAC
Organism: Poa annua; assembly: GCA_026929855.1. Taxonomy (NCBI): domain Eukaryota; kingdom Viridiplantae; phylum Streptophyta; class Magnoliopsida; order Poales; family Poaceae; genus Poa; species Poa annua. The sequence continues at coordinate 61,507,902 of CM049438.1, read as the reverse complement.
ATGGCCCATGGAGCCAGAAACCCCAATATGCAGATGCAGGTACGGCGTGCGTGCAGTCTGCCAGGTATGCGTGCAGTCTCCTGGTGCGTCCGTACGAGCCGCGGCTCGAGCTTTGGCGGCGGAGGCAGCCTCGTGGTCATGGGGACACGGCGCCGTCGGCGAGGTCCGCCTCGGCGAGGTACAGTAGGGCTCGGCGACGAACAGGTACACGCGTATGCATTTCTATAATTTGCTCGGGAGCGATTTGGGCGGAAATCTATCTGTAGGCTTCGGCCTCGGCTCCGCTCCGCTCTAGTTTGTGTTAGGCAAATTTCATGCTCAAATCATGCTAAATTCGAGGTTTAGGATCCAATCTGACGGAACATTAGCTTCTGAAAGTCTATCTAGATTTCAGACTTTAGTACAGTATATAGACCAATACCGCAAAATTTGTTGATCTACGGCTAGTTGCTTGGGCTGTGCTTGATGAATTAGTACTATTCAACACGTGAGATGCTAGCTAAAATCGAGGAAAAACCCAAAAATAACACAAAATGCTGATGCCAAAAGAAATGTACTTTCTGAAAATGTCACCAAATCAATTCGGAAAAGTAAATGGAGAACACATAGAACGGTAGTATTTCATCCTCTTTCTAACAACAACTTATACTATCAAGTCTTCAAAAATACTACCCTGCTTCTTCTTTGTTTAACTTCTATCCTCCGACCAAAATACGCTTCACCTGACCTACATATTTGAGGCGGAGGCCTCGTGCTTGATTCTCTGGATCTCTTTACAAACTTGTCCCATTTCTGGTCGCGCTTTGGGTGATGTCATGGAGCAGGAGAGGGCTATTCTAACCAGTGGAATGACACAACTCTCCATCACATCATCTACATTGCTGTCATCTTGCTGGATCTCGGGGGCAATAACCTTGTAGATACTGTCCGGAAATGCTCTGTCAACCGTTTCATGAAGGGTCGCGCCGTCATAAAATTTCTCATCGGTCGGACTACACCCTGTTACCATGTGTAGCAGAAGCACTCCAAAACTGTAGACATCGCCCTTGGTCGATATCTCTTCGCTCATGCCATACTCTGCATTTACATTCATATACATGTACCGATTTAGAAGTGGACGCTAATCTGTACAACTCTATGAAGAACAAACGTTACTAAAAAGCTTGTCTCACCTGGCGGGATGTATCCAATGGATCCTTTTAGGCCAGCCAAACTTGTCGAACCATCTTGATATGCTGCATTTGATGTAGTGAATAGAGATCTTGCTATACCAAAGTCGCTAACATACGCAGTCATGTCATGATCTAAAAGAATGTTGCTTGGCTTCAAGTCGCAGTGTATTATTGGGGATGTGCACTGGTTATGAAGATAATCAAGAGCAAAAGCTATATCCAAGCCAATATTAATTCTCTGGCTTAAAGACAGAATATTCTTTTCACTTGCATGCCCCTTTGGATGCAGCCAATGTTCTAAGTTCCCATTCGGCATGTATTGAAACACTATGGCCTTGAAATCTGCTCCAGAAGAATCCACTGAAGAGCATGCAGTGATGATTTTGACGACATTTCGATGGCGTACATTACGTAGGGCTTCACACTCTGCATCGAAGCTCCTATCTGCTCCATAAATGTCGAGCTTAAAAATCTTGATGGCAACTTGATCTTCCTGAAACTTCAGACTTCCCTTATAAACAATTCCAAATGATCCTGAGCCAATCAGGTGTTCGGAAGAGAACCTATTTGTTGCACTTACAATGTCTTCATATGATATCTTCTTTTTGTACCCATCGAATCGTTGCAAATGTGAATTAATATGCATTCTCTTCCTCCAGTAATTTTTCGCAATACAGGACAAAATGATTATAACACCAACAATTGGCATTACGATCTCTAGTACTAGAAGCAATAATTTGTGTTTCCTTCTCCCGTCAACCAGTGCAGGACAAAGAGGCATATTTCTTATTGGAACGCTTGTACACAAATGATCATTTCCTTCAATTGACACTGCACCAGCATTTTCAAAAACACCACCTCTTGGAACTGCTCCATAGAAATTGTTGAAGGATAAATTGAGATCTTGCAGAGAACTCAAGTTTGTCAGGAACACTGGGATTTTTCCGGACAAACTGTTCTGGGAAATATCCATCTTTTTTATGCCTACTAAGTTCACAAAAGACTGTGGAATGCTTCCTACAAAAAAGTTGATTTGCATCTCAAGATACTCCAGAACCAAACACTGCCCGAGAGTCGATGGAATGTTGCCCGACAACCTGTTATTTGAGATGCTAATTTTCTCCAAATTAATGAGCTTGCCAACTTCCTCTGGAACTTCTCCAGACAAGTAATTGTGCGATAAGTCAAATTCTACATAAAGCAGATAAGCTTTGAATATTTCATTTGGTATACTCCCATATAGTGAGTTATGAGAAAGGTTGAGTTTTTTTAGTTGAGTGCATCTTCCTATACTTGCAGGTATCCTTCCAGTCAGGTTGTTCCCATCCAATTTGAGAGCACTCAGCTGAACAAGATTTCCAACATTATCAGGGATTTGGCCTGAGAGTCTATTCTGTGCAAAGGTAAGATCGACCAAGCTGTTCAAATTCCCAATTGTAGTTGGTATAGCGCCGGTGAGATGATTGTAATCCATGTACAGCATGGTGAGGCTCTTCAGGTTACCTATCTCAGGTGGCATAGGCCCAGAAATTTTATTTTCACTTAGCCAAAGCCACTGAAGGCTAACGGAAAGATTGCCAATTGAACTTGGCAATTCCCCTTGAAGATTGTTTCCAGCCATAATCAACCAAGTCAATCTAGAGCAATTGGAGAGTGAAGAAACAAAGTCCCAGTTACCTGCTTCTAACCTGTTGTATGACAAATCAATTTCCTCCAAATTTGGCAATGAGCCGAAGAACGGTATGAACCCAGTGAAGCTGTTGCTATATAGGTAAAGCTGACTCAGGTGGTAAGCACTGGTAAGAGAAGCTGGTATTGGACCATCAAACATATTGGTTGAGAGGATTAATCCCTGAATATTTGGGAGTGTGTATCCGATGTCGGAGGGTAATCTTCCGACGAGGGAGTTGTTTGCCATTCCAAGGAATGTCAAGGATGACATGTTGAAGAGAGATGGCGGAACTGCCCCAGATAAGTTGTTTAGACTCAGTTGCAGTTCCTGCAGTTTCGGAATGTGACCTAAGCTCTCTGGGATACTCCCAACTAAATTATTCTGTGTTAGACCAAAATAAAGCAGAGAGGAAAGGTTCCCTAGTGAGGAAGGTATTGTTCCTGAAAGATAGTTATTGCTTAAGAAGAGATATTTAATAGGGGCAGAGGTGGCTGTGAAAGAAGGTATGTGACCAACAAGACTATTCTGCTGTAGGCAGATGGCAGTAAGCGATGAAGTGTTGAACAGAGCCTTTGGGATTTCTCCAGCAAGACTATTACTCATGAGCCTAAGCACTTGAAGAGACCTACTCTTTGCCAGGGACTCCGGGATGACACCGGTGAGATCATTCATCCCAAGATCGACATACGTGAGGTTGCGGCTGCTGCTGCCTAGAGACTGTGGTATGTTGCCGGTGAGCCTATTGCTGGCGAGAACGAGTGTGCGCAGCTCAGGAAGATCCCCAAAAGCAGAAGGGATGCTGCCTTGGAGTTTGTTGTTGCTGAAGTCCATGTCTTGGAGATGCTTGCATTGGCTTAGGTTAGGTGGGATCTCTCCCTTGAGAGAGTTGTTCCACAAGCCTAGGATCTGAAGTTGAGAACATGCTGAGAGTTGGGATGGGATGTTACCTCCTAAACTGTTCATGCTGAGGTTGAGGTTAGTGAGTTGCCTCAGGTGCCCCAGCTCGGATGGTATGACACCATGGAAGCTGTTGTTTGAGAGCTGGAGCGTTGTGAGAGCCGTGAGGTTGGCGACACAGGGTGGAATAGAGCCCGTGATGACCTGTGATGCAAGGTCTATCACGACGACACGGCGGGCGCTGCAAGTGACCCCGTGCCAATCGCAGAACTCCGTGGACGCGTTGCTTCCACTCCATGAGGCGAAAACTGCGGCTGGAGACGAGAGTTGTGACCTGAAACAAAGAAGAGCTTGTCTATCCTTCTGGGTTTCATCCACGTCGCAGATGACTAATGGTAGGATGAGGAAGAAGGTGACAAGGTAGAGGAGGCCAGCTGGAAACAAGACCCTAAGAGAGGCTGCCATTGCTGCGAGAGAGATGAACTTGCACATGGGCGTTTAAGGAAAAGATGGTGTAAGCTATTGTGTAACACAAGCTACTGCTCTATTTAAAAAATGTGGTACAGGGACTAGCTGCCGTTACATAATACAGTATAAGATGTTTTAGTTTTTTTCTTCTAAATTCACATGTACGTGGTATCTAGAGACGTTTTAGTGTATGTTCACTCGGTATCTAGTCGACATGTATAATTAATTAATACATCTTATATTTAAAAACGGAGTGAGTATTATTCAAAAACCACTCGCTACCCTGCCGCTTGGATTAGCTTGGAGTGGTTATTATTGACTTGTGCAATTTGGGGTAGCGAGTCCTTGTTAGCCTTTCTCCTGGAGTAACATCTGCATGGTCTTCCGGCCGCTTGTATTAGCTTGGAGTGGTTATTATTGACTTGTGTAACTTGGGGTAGCGAGTCCTTGTTAGCCTTTCTCTGATCCAGGCATCAGGATACAATACTTGTTTCACACGGAGTAACCTCTGCATGGTATGAACGCACACCCCATCTTATCTTGAATAGTCAGAGCCGAAAACTTTTATACTCAAGTCCTCGGGAACAAGTAATCTGGCATCCCTGCAAAGTGCCAGACGTCTAAAAGCATAATACCCAAGAAAGCAACTAGCTAGCTACTCTTGAGACTGTGGCTTGCTTCCTTTTGAGAAAATCGATCAGCTTGCTTAGAGCTTAGAGGGAAGGGGGTCAATGGCAGCCGTGTCGCCGGCCACAGGGTACGATGGTCCTGTTGTTGAGCCTCCAGCCGTTCCAGGCGCCGGTGGTGATACCTCCTCGGGTGCTCCTGCTGTTGAGCTTCCGGCCGTTCCAGGCAGTGACATCCCGGCTGCTGATCCGGCAGTTCAACCTCCAGCTGCTCCAGGTTTACTTCCGAGCTTCTCAGCTTTAGTTTCTTCTTTATCAATCCAGAGAGTTTCAAATTAACTCATAGATGTGGATCTTGGATTGTTCGATCGGTTTCACTAACAGTTACACCATGGCGTTGCAGCTCCGTCGGATGGTCCAGCTCACAATTTCCGTCCCATTGGGCGTCCAGGGGATATCGTTCCTGTTCATCCAATTCCTGGCGGAAATAAGGGCGGAGCTGGGGGACGTCCGTAGCCGCACAATCAATAAAAGCTGCCGTTCACACTAGAATTTGCCTTTATTGTTTTTACTGTGGTTATCAATTCTGGATGGATTTTGAAAGTAATCTTGTGGCAAGAAAGTCACATCGTCCGTCGATATTGTAAGATTTACAGATTTTCGTGTGACTTCCTCCTTGTGCTAACTCTGGTTAGTACGCTGTTGTTCACATTCGAATTTTATAACGCTTGTCTGTATTTGTGTGATGATCCTGTGGCAAAATAGATGCATTCTGTATTTATATGTCCATATTATACTCCTCGTTGCCTATGAAGAATCAGCTTGGAGCGGGTTTTTTTTATTGAGCTGCATCGGTGCGGCTCATCTATTTATTATATACTATATAAAAGCAAAATGAGGATGTCTAATAGAGACACCACGTTAATCCACGCCATCTAAATTAATTTGGATAGTTAGATCTAAAATATATGGTTAAGATTTAGTGAAAGGTTGAAACAACATAACCTTTTAATTATCAGCATGAGTCTACTGTCACGTCTATGAAAAAAAAACTGTTGTCACGCTGACAGGTCAGCTTTTAAAGAAAAATAGTGGACCCATGACGTATAAAAGCAATACTACCACTCGATAGAAGACAAAAGAGCAAGGACACGATCATCGATCAAGTTGATAGTACTCACCTCGGTGGTGTCGATGCGTAACTCCTTTTCTCTCTGATCTCATAAAAAATTGTACACCCTATTTTTAATGTGTGATAAAAAATTCTCTATGGTTCGATAAATTTGTCTAAATATGGATGTATCTATAAACTAAAAATATCTAGATATATCGGTATTTAGACAAATTTGTGTCAATCATTTTCGATCAGAGGGATTACTACATTCGTATTTAGACAAATCAACTATTTTCGGACAAAGAGATCATATATAACTATTTGTTCATGATTGGGAAGACTATATCATATCGACATACTTATAATATACTATCCTTTGTGAAAAAACATCATTATTGACTCCGTGTCAACAAAAATAACGACTCATGCATAATCGAGAATATAGTCATTGATAATTATACATATATGATATATGGCTCAAATGAAGATGTTTGATTATAAAACTAAAATAAAAGGACAAGGCACAAGAACAAGAACAGTTGGTACCCGACCATTCCCCGATGAGCGTTATCCACTAGAAAACACTAGGATTAATAGATCCAAAGTGTCAATCATTTTCGATCAGTGTGAGTACTACATCCAGTTAACTATTTCCGGACGGAGGGAGCATATATAAATATATGTGCATGATTGAGAAGACTTAATAATAATTGGATAAATATAATTTTTAAAAACATTGAGTACGACGTAGGTATATTCGTACCATATGTGTGGACATACCTATCATACACCGTCTGTTGAAAAAGCTACCACTATTAACTCGCTATCGAAAGAAATAACAATGCTCAATCGAAAATGCAATCTATACAGATATGGCTAAAAGGGCAATATTTAATTATAAAAATAAAATAAAAAGAGAAGCCACGAGACCACTGTAATATGAGTGTTGATCTATTTGAAAACATCAAGGATTAGACATCAAGGATTAGACGGACCCAATAAGATTTTATTCTCTATGACACCTTCTGAACCCGATGACATGTTAATGAAGAACACAACAACATGACATACCTAAAATATATGTGCATAATTGATAAGGGAGTACTACATCTATATTTAGACAAATTTGTGTTAACTATTTCCGGACAGAGGGAGTATATATAAATATACGTGCATGATTGAGAAGACTTAACAATCACAAGATAAATATAGTTTTTAGAAACACTGAGTACGATGTAGGTATATTTGTGAGCACACTACGACCATATGTATGGACATACCTATAATATATTGTCCGCTAAAAAAACTACCACTATTGGCTCGCTATTGATAGAAACAATGATGCACAATCGAGAAAATAATTATCCATAGTTATGTAGATATGGCTAAAAGGGTGATGTTTGATTATAAAAATAGAAAAATAGACAAGCCCCGATAATAATTGGTACCAGACCATTGTCCGATGTGTGTTGATCTATATGACTCCCATCCCAACCCGATGAGATGTTCATGAAGAACACAACAACATAACATACCTAAACTATACTTAGGACAATGGATCTTGATAGAAATTGAAATAATTTTCTTTTAACGAAAATGAACTTCAGAGATGAGATTCGAGGAAAAGAAAATTCTGAAATTAAACAGTAACAAAAAAGAACAATTTGTACTTTGGCGTCATCATTATTTTGACTATTCATATCTCAAAAAATTTACTAATAAAATATGCTAGATAACCACAATATGCCAGAGAAATAGTCAGAAGTTTCCAGAAAAACTAAACATCCGGTCATCATTCTAACACCCTCTTTTATTTGTAGATCATACACAAAAGTTGTTCATAATTAAATAATATGAAAACAAACATATCATCATTATTGTGTCGGCAAAAGTCACAAGTTAATGGATTTTCATAGTTATATTGAGAAAATCACGATTAATATGCCATGGTAATTATACCGTCTAATAGATGTTCATAAAGTGTATAAACTAAATAAAATAACTTAATATCTTCAAAACCAAAAAAAATTATGGGCTTACTTCAACCTCATATGGTTTTACTATGGTGTGAATAAATACTTTTATGCCTGTCTCAATGTTTTGCGAGAGACTTTATTTCCTCTCTTATTCTTAAATATTAATAGGAGACCTCATTGAAATTTGCTAATTAAGTTGTAGAAAAAATTATGACTAATGAAGAAGCCAGAACACTGTTTTTCATAACAATGTAGTGATATCTCAGGACACGACCTATGCAAGTGAGCGTCATAGTACAACCACTGGGTTAAAGTGTGAGTTTGACAAGGGGAGAGTTAAATCATGTAAATAAAATAAATGACCAAAAGTATTGGTTGTTATGAGGATACGACAAAGAGTTATAATAACATGATGGTTAGAGTTTGTGGTACGGTTAAGAAATAATCTGTGAGATGACTTACAATAATTTGATGAGTGTCCATGTACAGTCCAATTATCTTTTTTAAATAATATAGTACGTTACATGAAACTATGAGCCATGTTAGTCCATGTAGTTATTTTTACGTAGAAAAACTTGGCACAAAGAGAGAAAATATGTATTAAAATTGCGCTACTCCATTAAAAGCAACCAAGAACGTGTGACATGTATTAAAATTGCGCTCTTTTATCCTTCTTTTGTCAATAACAGGCCCGTGGCCCATGGAGCCTCATTTCACGTAAAGAAACCCCAACGAAGGTACGGCGTCCAGCTTGACCGAAGAGAAAAAAAAAACGGGTCCAGCTCCAGCCAGCGGCGGAAGCTTTGGCGGCGGAAGGCGCCTCCTCGTGGAGGCTTGCGGGGATAAGGGCGGCGAGGTCCGTCGAAGAAGCGAGGAGCTCCGCTCGGGATGGCCAGTACGCATGGCCCCGCGACGAACAGGTACGTCCGACGTATGCATCCCTAATTGCTTGTTATGGGGAGCGGCGTTGTGCGCGGATTGGGCGAAATCAATCTTATCTGTAGGCTTCGGTGTCGGCTCCGGTCTGCTCTAGTCTGTTTAGGCGAATCTCCTGCTCTTTGTGCTCAGGTTCATGTCAAATTCGAGATTCAGTATCCAATATGACGGGAACGTTAGAGCATCTCCACCGGGGCCTCTAAATCGGTGTCCGGCACCCCCAATTGGGCCTCCTTTGGGTGCCGGACATGTGTCCGGTTAACATTTAGAGGCTGCCCACAGCGGTACTCCCCAAAGGCCCACCCCCAAACGGATGTGAACGGTCGAACACCTTACGGGCGCGCGAACCGCTGGCGGCAACCGCCGCGTCGCTCTGCATTACGACGCTTCGTATGGATTGCAACCGCCGCCCCGCGTAGTTTTGGGTTGCGTTCGCACCGCTTGGCACCGATATAACAATCCTCGCGGCCGCACATCGATCTCATTCTTTCCGCCCACAACTCGCTCGCCATGTCGTCGCAAGAATGCGGTGCTGCCCGATCAGAAGGAGAAGGAGGCGGTCGTGGTGGTCGAGCAGGAGGAGGAGAGGGAGGCCGTGCTGGTCGACGATCAGCATGCCGTGGGCGCCGCCGAAGAACAGCAGGAAGAGGACGCGGCGGAAGAGGACGCCGAGCCCGCAACTCCATCCCCGGCACGGCCTGCTTTCTTTCCCTGGGAACCATGGTCGCCATGGGCGTCCCGTGCGCCAGCGCCGGCCGTTCCCCAGGCCCCAGAACCGGAGTGGCAGCCGGGAACTCCTGACTCGACGCCGGCGGACGACGTGCCTGGGACACCGCCGCCTAAGGCTGAGTCCGATGACGAAGAAGAGTAGTTGTAATTATATGTAATAAGAATGTGCATGCATTAATATAGTTGTTCTACGTAATAAGAATGTGTCTGGTTCTATTATTACAACACAATTTCATGTCACTCTATTACAACCGGCTGATTGGCTTTGATAGCCCATGCGTGTGCGACGAGGTCATTGTGCAGTCGGCGATGCGTAGCTTCTTCATGAATTTCCCGAAGATTGGCAACAAACTGACCATACCTCGGCGGCAGGCCCGGCTGTGGAGTAGCCAGAGTCCCCTGGAAATCGAACTGTTCGCCGACCTGTTGCCTCCTGGTAGGCCGCTCGTCCTCAATGATCATGTTGTGCATGATGATACAAGCATTCATGATAGCATCCATTTCCTCCGGCGACCATGAAAGACAAGGGTAGCAAACAATAGCCCACCTGGCCTGGAGCACACCAAAAGCTCGCTCCACATCTTTGCGAACAGCCTCTTGTCTCTTTGCAAAATGGCAATCTGCCTTGCCGACGGGGTTGCGGATTGACTTCACAAAAGTAGCCCAAGTGGGGTAGATCGACTTCGGCTTCTAGAAGTGCGGCCATGATCATCTCGTCGGCCAAAAGAGCGGCATCCTCCGCCATCATTTCAAAAAACATGACCTCGTCGTCGCTGTCCATTGCCTGTTTGATGAATTCAGCCTATCAACCAATGGTCGAACAACTTGCGTGCGGGGTGGGAGGGAAGAGGAGGCGTACCCGAGCTCGAACTATATGCGCCGGCGCTAGACGAGGTCGGAAACGAGCGGCGCGAGACGGTCCCTAGCGCTGCGGCAAGGTCCCCTAGGTGCGAACCAAGCAGGCGGCGCCGAGAGTAGCGGTGATGGTGCGAATCGCCGGCGAGAGTGCTGTGGGGGGACGAATGACACGGGGAGAGGCTCTCGTGTCTATGACGGGCGGGCCAACGCTGTCAGGACCAAGCGCGAGTCGATGTCCGGCACCCCCAGGAGGGCCTCCAAGTATAGAGGCCCGATAGGGGGTGCCAGACATAAAATCGCTCGGGGCGAGACTTTGGGGGGTGCCGCTGGTGCACGTTTTTGGTGTCCGACCCCCCAAAGGGCCTTTAGGGGGTCCTTTAGAGGCCCCCGGTGGAGATGCTCTTAGCTTCTGAAAAGATGCAACTGTAGACCAATTGCGCAAAATTGATTTATCTCTAGCTACTAGTTGCTGGGGCTGTGCTTGGTGAAGTACTGTTTATTCAACTCGTAATTAACATTGCTGAGACTTAAGAGGGGAAAAATCGAAAAAAACAACACAAAATGCTGGCGCCGGAAGAAAACGTGTACTCTCTGTAAATGTCAACAGAATGTATTCGAAAAATGCAAAACGGGAAACCATAAAATCGCAGTACTTCCCTACTTTTTTCTTTATTTAACTTCAGTGTTTGCTTCCCCCTACCAAAATACGATTCACCTGACCAACATGCTTGAGGCCTCGTGCTTGATCCTCAGGATCTCGTTACAAACTTGTCCCATTTCTGGTCGCGCTTTGGGCGATGTCATGGAGCAGGAGAGGGCTATTCTAACCAGTGGAATGACACAACTCTCCATAATGCTGTCATCTTGCTGGATCTCGGGGTCAATAACCTCGTAAATACTGCCCGGAAATGCTCTGTCAACCATTTCATGAAGGGTTGTGCCGTCATAAAATTTCTCATCCGTCGGACTACACCCTGTTACCATGTGTAGCAGAAGCACTCCGAAACTGTAGACATCGCCCTTGGTTGATATCTCTTCGCTCATGCCATACTCTGCATTTACATTCATATACATGTACAGATTTAGAAGTGGGCGCTAATCTGTACAACTCTATGAAGAATAAACGTTACTAAAAAGCTTGTCTCACCTGGTGGGATGTATCCGATGGATCCTTTTAGGCCAGCCAAACTTGTCGAACCATCTTGATATGCTGCATTTGATGTAGTGAATAGAGATCTTGCTATACCAAAGTCACTAACATACGCAGTCATGTCTTGATCTAAAAGAATGTTGCTTGGCTTCAAGTCGCAGTGTATTAGTGGGGATGCGCACTGGTTATGAAGATAATCCAAGGCAAAAGCTATATCCAAGCCAATATTAATTCTCTGGCTTAAAGAAAGAATATTCTTTTCACTTGCATGCCCCTTTGGATGCAGCCAATGTTGTAGGTTCCCATTCGGCATGTATTGAAACACTATGGCCTTGAAATCTGCTCCAGAAGAATCCACTGAAGAGCATGCAGTGATGATTTTGACAACATTTCGATGGCGTACATTTCGCAGGGCTTCACACTCAGCATTGAAGCTCCTATCTGCTCCATAAATGCCAACTTTAAAAATCTTGATGGCAACTTGGTCTTCCTGAGATTTCAGACTTCCCTTATAAACCATTCCAAATGATCCAGATCCAATCAGGTGTTCAGAAGAGAACCTATTTGTTGCACTTACGATGTCTTCATAAGATATCTTCTTTATGCAGCCATCGAGTTGTTGTAAATGCGAATTTATATGCATTCTCTTCCCCCAGTAAATTTTTGCAATGCATGACAAAATGATTATAACGGCACCAACAATGGGCACTACGATCTTCAGGACTAAAAGCAATAATGTGTGTTTCTTTTTCCTTTCAATCAGTGCAGGACAAATAGGCATACGTCTTGTTGGAACGCTTGTGCACAGATTATCATTTCCTTCAACTGAAAGTGCATCAGCATTGTCAAAAACGCCACCTCTTGGAACCGCTCCATTGAAATTGTTGAAGGATAAATTGAGATCTTGTAGAGAATTCAAGTTTGCCAGGAACACTGGGATTTTTCCAGACAGACTGTTCTGGGAAATATCCACCTTTTTTATGCCAACTAAGTTCACAAAAGACTGTGGTATGCTTCCTACAAAAAAGTTGTTTTGCATCTCAAGATACTCCAGAACCAAACACTTTCCGAGACTTGAGGGGATGTTGCCAGACAACACATTATTTGAGATGCTAATTTTCTTCAAATTAATGAGATTGCCAACATCCTCTGGCACTTCTCCAGAAAACAAATTGTGTGATAAGTCAACATCATAAAGCAAATATGTTTTGAATATTTTACTTGGTATTCTCCCATCTAGTGAGTTATGAGAAAGGTTGAGTGTTTGGAGTTGAGTGCATCTTCCTATACTTGCAGGTATCCTTCCAGTCAGGTTGTTCCCATCCAATTTTAGAGCACTCAGCTGAACAAGATTGCCAATATTATCAGGGATTTGGCCTGAGATTCTGTTATGTGCAAAGGTTAGATCGACCAAGCTGTTCAAATTCCCAATTGTAGTTGGTATATCACCGGTGAGATGATTGTAATCCATATACAGAATGGTGAGGCTCTTCAGGTTACCTATCTCTGGTGGTATAGGCCCAGAAATTTTATTTTGACTTAGCCACAACCACTGAAGGCTAACGGAAAGATCGCCGATGGAACTTGGCAATTCCCCTTTAAGATTGTTCCCAGCCATAGCCAACTCAGTCAATCTGGAGCAATTGGAGAGTGAAGAAACAAAGTCCCAGTTACCTGCTTCTAGGAAGTTGTATGACAAATCAATTTCCTCCAAATTTGGCAATGACCCAAAGAATGGTATGAACCCAGTGAAGCTGTTGTTATATAGGTAAAGCTGATGTAGGTGGTAAGCATTTGTAAGAGAAGCTGGTATTGGACCATCAAACATGTTGGTTGAAAGGATTAAGCCCTTAATGTTTGGAAGTGTGTATCCGATGTTGGGTGGTAATCTTCCAACGAGTGAGTTGTTTGCCATGCCAAGGAATGTCAAGGATGACATGTTGAAGAGAGATGGGGGAACTGGCCCAGATAAGCTGTTTACACTCAGGGTCAGTAACTCTAGTGTTGGAATGTGGCCTAAGCTCTCTGGGATTCTCCCAACTAAATTATTCTGTGTAAGACGAAGATAAAGCAGAGAGGAAAGGTTCCCTAGCGAGGAAGGTATTGTCCCTGAAAGATAATTATTGCTTAAGAAGAGATATTTAATAGGGGCAGAGGGGGCTATGAAAGAAGGTATCTGACCAACAAGACTGTTCTGCTGGAGGCAGATGGCAGTAAGTGATGAAGTGTTGAATAGGGCCTTTGGGATTTGTCCAGTAAGGCTATTACTCATGAGCCTAAGAACTTGTAGAGACCTACTGTTTTCCAGGGATCCTGGAATAACACCAGTGAGACCATTCCTCCCAAGATCGACATATGTGAGGTTACGACTGCTGCTGCCTAGAGAGGGCGGTATGTTGCCGGTGAGGCTATTGCTCGTGAGAATAAGTATGCGCAGCTCAGGAAGATGTCCAAGAGCAGAAGGGATGCTCCCTTGTAACCTGTTGTTGCCGATGTTGATCTGTTGGAGATGTTTGCATTGGCCTAGGCTAGGTGGGATCTCTCCCTGGAGGGAGTTACTCCACAGGCCTAGGATCTGAAGTTGAGAACATGCAGAGAGTTGGAAGGGGATGTTACCTCCTAAATTGTTCATGCTGAGGTTGAGGTTGGTGAGTCGGCTCAGGAGGCCCAGCTCGGACGGTATGACACCATGGAAGCTGTTGTTTGAGAGTTGGAGCGTTGTGAGAGTGGTGAGGTTGGCAATGCATGGTGGAATGGAGCCTGTGATGCCTTGTGATGCAAGGTCTATCGCGACGACACGAAGAGCGCTGCAAGTGACCCCGTGCCAATCGCAGAATTCAGTGGACGCATTGCTGCTACTCCATGAGGCAAAAACAGCGGCTTGGCCCGAGAGTTTTGACTTGAAGCAAAGTAGAGCTTGTCTATCGTTTTCAGTTGCATTGTCGGCACAGGTTGCTAATGGCTGGATGAGGAAGAAGGTGAAGAGGTAGAAAGTGCAGGCGAGGCCAGCTGGAAACAAGACAGAGGCTGTCATTGCTGCGAGCGAGATGATTTTGCACAAGGGCGTCTAAGGATGGTTTATATGTGTAACAAGCTAACTGCTCTATAAAAAAAGATATGGTACAGGAACTAACTAGGAAGATGCATGCAAGCGAGATGATTTTGCACAAGGGCGTCTAAGGATGGTGTATATGTGTAACACAAGCTAACTGCTCTATAAAAAAAGATGTGGTACAGGAACTAACTAGGAAGATGCATGCATGCTTCTGGAGGCTAGCTGGTATTACTCCTCCATTCTAGGAAAAAATACCAACATCTAAAATGTAAATTTAATATTATTTAGAATCATCATAAAATATATTTCCACTTTATATGCATTTGATATTATAGATGTTGATATTTTTTGGTATTATAGATGTTGAAAAAATCCAGAAGGTAGCGTTAAAAACGAGGGGAGTATTTAAAACCATTGGCTACCCAGCCACTCGGTTTAGTGGGGGGTGGTTATTGACTTTGTGCAACATGCCAACATGGAGTAGGAAGTCGTTGTTAGGGCTTTCTCTGATGCATGCACCAGGATACAGTATTTGTATTGTATGAGATGGAATACTCCAGTCTTTCACGGTATGAAGGCACGCCTCATATCATCTTGAAGAGTCAAGGCGCATAGTTTTATTCCTGGAGCCGCCGGGCACGTTGGATCTGTGAGGTATTCTGGCATTCCTTCCTGAGATCTAAAAGCATAAATACACATGAAAGCAACTAGCTAGCTAACTACTCTGCAGTCTGACTTGCTTCTCTTCAGGAAAATCGATCAACTTGTTGAGGGAAGAAGGGATTAATGGCAGCCGTTCCGCCCGTCGCCGCCCAAGGATATGACGGACCTGCTATTGAGCCTCCAGCCGTTCCATGCGCCGGTGGTACCTCCTCAGGTGCTCCTGCCGTTGAGCAGCCTCCAGCCGTTCCAGGCAGTGACATCCCGGCTGCTGATCCGGCAGTTTCATCTCCAGCAGATCCAGGTAGCTCCCGTGCTTTTGAGCCCTCAGCTATCTTTTTTCTTTTATTGTAGAATAGTATGTGTACTATATCTATATTTTGGTCATGTCAGAGGGACTGATATGTAAAAATGTAAACACTGTAAAATAAAGGAAGAGGGGAGACGAGGACTAGAGTGTTCTCAAGTTCTCCACCGTCACTCTGTTCTTGCTCAAACCTCCTGTTGATTTTCTTGTCAATACCAGTCTAAATCTAGAGTGATTTCAACATGGTATCAGAGCTATCGATCTGAGGGCTCGTCCGTGACTCGGATTTGGTCTGATTTGAGTCAAATTTTGTCGGGATTTGGAGCCGCCCGCTGTGGTCGCGGCCGCCCTTGTACGCCGCTGCCGTCTCTGTCGCCTTGGTCGCCTTTGTGCGCTACTCCGGTCGCCGTCGTCTTGGTGCAGTGTGTGCTGCGTTGTGCCGTGTGGCCATTATCGTTGTCCCCGTGCTGAGGAAGTTGGAGCTCTGCTAGATCGTGACCATCAGGAGCTCGCCTCTCAGGTACTCTGTTCTGTCCGAGAGGGCTTGTTTGGGATTTATTTTCTTGGTCTGTTGGAGTCTCGCTTGCATTGTTGGTGGATATAGTAATTGGACTCTAGCTGATTTCTCAATACTAGTAATCATGGGAGACAAGGATGGAGATGTGGCAAAGCTGTGTGAAACAATGCAGCAGATGTTGAAACAGTTCATGGAACAATCTCAGACTAAGACTAATGTTACTTCGGAGGCTCTCAAAACACTTGAACCAAATCCAGTCAAATTAACAGGCCCTAGAGATTTTTTCAGCTGGTCCCGAAATGCTCTGTTAATTTTAGAGTCCCACGGTTTGCAAAGATTTTTGAAGGAAGACGAGAAGAAACCAGAAGATGTCACTCAAGAGCAGTGGGATCAGAACACTAAACGTGTTATGGTATGGTTATTGGGCTCGATGGAAAAAACAGTCCGAGAACAAGTGGAAGGATTTCAAACTGCAGCTGAAGTTTGGGTGAGCATTGAGAAGCAATTTTCTAGAAAATCGAACAAAATGCAAGTTAGCAGAATCCTTCATGAGTTGAGGCACATCAAACAAGAAAAGAAAACTGTGACAGAGTATGCAGGGGAGATTAAAAAGCTCTATAGGGATCTTGAGTATTTCAGGCCATTTAAGGCACATGATCCCAGGGATGTCCCTTTGCTTCGGGAGTGGTTTGAGCCAATTCTTGTGCAAGCGTTTTTGGAGGGCTTGAATCCGGAATTTCATTTCAGAGCTCAACTAATATTGTCTTCCACGGATTGGCCTACTCTTGACCAGACAATTGCAAGTGTTTTAGAGGAAGAAACGCGACTAGCTAATCAAGATGGTGTGGCTCCAGTGTATGGAGAAAACCGAGCTGCACTTATGCACAGCCAGTCATCTGCTGCAGTAGGGAGTGACCAAGCAAATGCAATCAAATTTGACCCGAAGAAGAGGAATAAAGTAATATGTGATAACTGTAACAAACCGGGGCATATTAAGAGGAATTGTTTCGACCTTGTGGGGTATCCACCAGGCTGGGAGCGGAAAAAAATCAACAAATTCAATCCAAGCAATTATGGGGAGAGAAAACAAGACCGTGTCCATCTTGTGACTTCGTCAAAGGATTTACCTGAGGTGGCTGCACAAGCTTTAGAAGAATTCAAGGCAAAAGTGTGATGGCAGCCACTACTGATGGACTAGGCGAATCTTCAAGTTCCCATAATGGCAAAGGTGAGGAGGATGTAGCTACTCCCTGGATTATTGATTCTGGGGCAACAAATCACATGACAGGTTCTTCAAAGAATTTTTCATCCTATATACCGCGGTCAGGCAGAGATCGAGTTAGCATAGCTGACGGTTCGTCCGCGCCTATAGTTGGGTCTGGAACAGTTAATTGTACTCCATTGTTGTCACTAACTCCAGTTCTACATGTGCCCAAGTTCCCCGTCAGCTTACTATCAATTAGTTCCATCACTAAAAATCTACATTGCAGGGCTATATTTGAACCGGAGTTTTGTGCATTTCAGGAAATGAAGTCCGGAAAAATGCTTGGGACTGGGACTGAGCAAGGTGGCCTATACTACCTCGACAATGCATCTCCAGAACTTGCTCTTGCCTCCAAATACCGCTCACCCACAGATGAGTTGTTGCTACTCCATTATAGATTGGGTCATCTTTCATTCCAGTTATTAGGTCGACTGTATCCATCTTTGTTTAGTTCATGTTGTAAGGAAAAGCTTATATGTGAAGTGTGTGAGTTAGCTAAGCACACAAGAAGTAGCTATCCTAGTAGTGCTGAGAGGAGTAAAGTACCTTTTGAAGTTGTGCACTCTGATGTTTGGGGTCCATCGACGGTAACCACTTGTTTGAGAGAACGTTGGTATGTTACTTTTATCGATGGACATAGTCGTTGTACTTGGCTATATTTACTAAAACATAAATCCGAAGTTATGTCTGCCTTTAAAAATTTCTATACACTGGTGTGTAATCAATATGGTGCAAAAGTTAAGGTGTTCAGGTCAGACAATGGAACCGAATATATCAACAAAGAATTTTCAGATTTCTTGTCCTCATTGGGAATTGTACACCAAACTACTTGTGTAAGTACGTCAGAACAAAATGGGGTAGCCGAACGGAAGAACAGACATCTATTAGAAGTGGCTAGATCTCTTATGTTTATGATGAATGTACCCAAGTTTCTTTGGGGAGAAGCGGTGAAAACAGCTGCATATTTAATCAACCGCATGCCTTCGAGAGTGTTAAACTTCAAGACCCCAATTGAGTGTTTAACCGGCACTAACTCATTTATCGTCCCTCCAAAGGTTTTTGGGTGCACTTGCTTTGTCCATGATTACAGGAATTCTGTTGGGAAACTAGATCCACGAGCAATCAAGTGCATATTTGTGGGTTATTCACCAACTCAGAAGGGATATCGTTGTTGGAGTCCATCAGAAAGGAAGTTCTTCATAAGTATGGATGTAACCTTTCTAGAGAAAGAACCTTTCTATTCATTCAAGCGTAATGATGGTAGTAGCGACGATGATGAAGGGGAGACCTTAACTGACAATTATAATTCTAAAGGTTCAGTTGTTATTCCCGTGTTTGACAAAATTCATAGTGACCATACAACTCAGGGGGAGGAGATCTTAGGAACAAATGATGATGGTCAGATATGTAATCTACCTGAGAACACTGAAGTTGAAAGCTTCAATGATAATATGTCTCCTACTAATAATAGGTCTCCTGCAAGATTATCTAATCTTGATGATGTACCTCCGGTTACAACTGGAACCGAAGGTTCATCACCACCAAGTGAGACTACTTCAGATGTCATGGAGGAAAGAGGTACACACAATTTGATCTCTCCATCAGTTGATCAACCCATTGCTTTAAGAAAGCCGCCTAGACACACATATGTACCTGCACGGCTTAAGGATTGTGTAGGCTACAAATATGACATTGCAAAGGTTGTTAATTATGAAAGATGTAGTCCAACATTCAGAAGTTTCTTAACTTCTTTGGATAACGCTTCTATTCCAAAAAACTGGAAGGAAGCAATAAATGATAGTAAGTGGAAATCTGCCATGTTAGAGGAAATGAGTGCTCTAGAAAAAAATAACACTTGGGAGTTGGTTAATTTGCCATCTGGTAAGGAGCCTGTTGGGTGCAAATGGGTCTACACAGTAAAATATAGTCCAGATGGCAAGATTGAGAGATACAAAGCCAGATTAGTTGCGAAGGGATATACACAAACGTATGGAATAGATTACGAGGAAACATTTGCACCAGTTGCTAAGATGAACACCATTCGGACATTGATTTCATGTGCATCAAACTTTAACTGGGATCTGCATCAGCTAGACGTTAAAAACGCGTTTCTTCACGGGGACCTTCAAGAAGAAATTTATATGCATATTCCTCCTGGCTTTAGCACTGTTCAAACCCAGGGAAAAGTATTGAGATTGCATCGCTCTCTATATGGTCTAAAACAGTCTCCCAGGGCATGGTTTGATCGCTTTAGACGAGCCATAATTCAAATGAAATATAAACAAAGCAACGCGGATCATACATTGTTTTACAAGCGTGATGGTGACAACTTGGCTGTTCTAATTGTCTATGTTGATGACATAATTATCACAGGGAATTATGAAGATGAAATTAAGAAGCTGAAGAAGCACTTAGCGCAAGAATTTGAGGTTAAAGATCTTGGATCGCTTCGCTATTTCTTGGGAATTGAGGTATCTCGAAGTCGGAAAGGTATTTACCTCTCCTAAAGGAAGTATATTCTGGATTTATTGTCAGAAACCGGAATGTCTGGATGTCGTCCTGCCTGTACTCCGATTGAATCAAACCAACATATCACCAAAGAGGGAGGATCTCCCATAGATAGAGAACAGCACCAGAGGCTAGTAGGACGCTTAATCTACTTGTCACACACACGCCCTGATATAGCGTTTGCTGTAAGCCTAGTAAGTCAATACATGCATGAGCCTAAGAGCCATCACATGGATGCGGTGATGAGAATCATTCGTTATCTCAAAGGGTGCCCTGGCAAGGGTCTATTATATAATTGCCATGGTAATTTAAAAGTTGAATGCTATACTGATGCAGATTGGGCGGGTTCAATTGATGATAGAAGGTCGACTTCTGGATATTGTACCTTTGTTGGTGGCAATTTGGTTACTTGGCGCAGCAAGAAGCAGAATGTGGTAGCTCGATCTACAGCAGAAGCAGAACTGCGAGCAATGGCACATGGGGTATGTGAGGTACTATGGTTGAAAATTTTGTTGAGTGAGTTGGGTCTATTTCAATCAAAACCATTGTATCTATATTGTGATAATAAGGCTGCTCTTGATATTGCGCACAACCCAGTACAACATGGTAGAACTAAGCATATTGAAATAGACCGACATTTCATTAAGGAGAATCTAGATCAAGGAATTATTTGTATGCCCCATGTGAGCTCATCGGACCAAGTGGCTGATATTTTCACGAAAGGTTTATCAGAGAGAGTATTTCTCTGTTTGTGTGGCAAGATGGGCTTATATGATGTATACAACCCATCTTGAGGGGGAGTGTAGAATAGTATGTGTACTATATCTATATTTTGGTCATGTCAGAGGGACTGATATGTAAAAATGTAAACACTGTAAAATAAAGGAAGAGGGGAGACGAGGACTAGAGTGTTCTCAAGTTCTCCACCGTCACTCTGTTCTTGCTCAAACCTCCTGTTGATTTTCTTGTCAATACCAGTCTAAATCTAGAGTGATTTCAACATTTATTAATCCAGACAATTGCGAATTACTTCATGGATGCGGCCCTGGCCGAGTAGTTTTCTTAATCTATAAACTGTTTTGTCCGATGCAACTTTACATCGACACCAAATTTGGTGTTTTATTCTATACTACGGAGTAGATCTTAAAGTTGTCCCTAGCATCCAAACTTTTGGTGTTGTCGCTGTTGACGACGCCCTCTTGGGACTAGCTGGTCCAGGGGGTGTGGAGTTCACCCCTTCAACCGAGTAGGAGGCCCACGTCGGGTTCTACTGCCCTGTCCAACGTGTTTTGGACCTTAGCAAGGGCCGAGTTTTTAGAAATTTTGACTGGCTGAGTCTTACTCCGACCGGTCTTGTATCTTCTTTTTATTTTTGGCCTAGGCCTCCGGTGTTTGCTTCTTTTATATCAATATAAAAGGCAAAGTTTTGCCTTTATTTTCTTTTAAAGGTTATCAATAGTATTCAAACTTTTTTGTGTGTGTGTGATGCTAATCAGGAGCTACATGTAGATACCACTAAAACAGAAGCAAGAATAGAGTTTCTGCACATATGGCCAAAGGAAAAGAAAAGGATACAAAAAAAACTCTAACATTACATGTGAACGTTTCCAAAAAAATAATAAGCTGAAATTTTGTGACGTTGTATTTTTGCACGTATTATATTTTTGTCGATTGTTTTCTACTAACGGTTACTCAATGGCGTTGCAGCTCCGTCAAATCGCCCTCCTACTCATAAACTTCCTGATGGACCTCGGTAGCCGCACAATCAACAAAATATGGTGTTCACACAGTCACACCAGAATTTGCCTCTCCTTTTTACTGCGGTGATCAAATCTGGATTTGAAATAATCTCGTGGCAAGAAAGTCGAATTGTCTGTTGATGTTGTAAAGTTTTAAGACTTTTGTGTGACTTCCTCGTTTGGTTTTAAAACCAAGTAGAATGTAATGGAATGTAATGGAATGGTTCCATTATGCTGGAACGGGATGGTTCCGTCTCTGTGTTTGGTATGAAAAAAAAGAAGTGGAATGGAATGATTCTATGTTTGTGTTTGGTTGGAGGAATGTAATGGAATGAAAAGAGAGACACATGTTCGAGCCTTCTCCTCCCCGCCCAATCCACCCCTCCGGTAGAAAATAAAAAAAGGACCCCTCATGGCCGCTAAAGGCCCATGGTGTCACCCGGCTTGTCCAGACCATGAGAGAAAAGGGGTGAAACTCTACCGCTAGAAGCCTAGGACCAATGACTGACATGTACACGGTTCGTTCGACTCTCTCGGTTAACGAGGTCGTCAAGAATGCGTCTACCTCTGTTCCTCAGCATAAAGTGTCACCGCGGTGCTTCTAACACCACTACCGTGTGAAGTCATGGTTGACGAAGGGTACGTAGGAAGAGAATAGAGATACCATAGGTTGGAGATTATAGCATGTTGGGTAAGTATTCAGTTTCGACCCATGCGGCCATGAGTAGCATGCGGATTGGTGTGTGACACTGAGTGTTGATTCCACAAAGATTTTGTAAGTTGTTGTATTTATCTTTTGAAATAGTTGCATGATAAGTAAATAATAGTGAAGCTCACAGAAATCCACTTTGGGTCATAAGAGCATGCTTAGAAATGTCAAAAGAAAAAGACGAAAATGGGGTGTTCATACGGACATTGTATGTTCGCACACAAAAGTTTCACAAAAAAAAATCTGATTTGTATTAAAAAGATAAAAAAGAGGTTTCATGGTAAGTCATTTTCGAGCACGAAAATTTATATTTTTTACACGAGCCACAAAAGGTGTCTTTTTCTCGTGAAATGGTACGTGAACATAAATGTCTAGATGTAAACTCGAAATCTTTTGTCAAAATTTTGACATTCTGATTTTTTTTTTCATTACAGAAGTATCTAGACCTACTAGACAAAACACCGGCTCCTAAAACTAATGAGAACTGCCCACGTCCACGTCTTCCACACTTCGGGTATCAATCGTGTGGTTGCTTCTGAGTGTTTGACGAAAAGTGGCACAAATATCCTAAATTATATCAACCGTTCAAATTTTCGGGAAGGCGCCTAGCTTGTGTCAAATTATCCATTTCCCTTCCATCTCTCCCACTAGCCTCTCATCTCCGTCTCCTCCGCTCGTGTTTTGGAGCATCTATGGAGTAGACTAATGTCCCTCCAACAACAGTGTACACATCAGGCGACATGTTTGAATAGGTCCTGGTGAGAGGGGGTGGAGGAAGAGCATCGACATTGTGTGTTCATGTGTCCACCCCCCATCGGCATGTCTCCATTTTTTCTGGTGGGTAATTGAAAGTGGTTTGGGGTGGGGGAGTTATCCATGTTGGCCCGTCCAACATCGACGCGGCAACGTATGAGGGTGTCTTCACTCCTCCTTGTAGGGCCTAGTGGCCACCCCTCTTCACTCCCATCTGAGTGTCGAGGGAAACCCTAGGACCAGTTCACAGTTCCGGACATCAGTCGTGTTGACGTTGCATTCCTTTTTGAGGGTGTTGTCTTGGTACTGTGACATGTTTAGATGGCGCATGGTTGCTGGTCATCTTATCGCTTCATCGATTTGCTGATGTCTTCCTTTGTATTTGTTTGTTCTTTCTTGTCAGTCAGCCCCATTATTTACTTCTCCTAAGTCCTATCACTTGTATGGTGTGTTTGATTTATGTATAAATCGTAGCGAAAATCTATTTCGAGGGGGATGGATCTTACTCATAAGTCACGTGAGGAATAGCAAAACCAAAAAAGGCTAGCGAACCTTTTTGTGCTATCTAACCTTCTAAAACTAGCGAATGTGGTATGAAAACTGACGGCCTACGTTTGGAATCAACCATTTTACACTACTTAAAGAACTTCTTAGGAATCGAGTCTTAATATCTATCCTAGTTAGTGTGTTCTTCGCGGTAGTCATGCATTTCTGCTCTGTCATCTCCGGTGCCTATGTTCACGCTACCCATGTAGGCGAGCTATCCTTTACTTCACTGCTGGGAAGTAGACTGAGAATCCTGCGGAAAGCTCTCTGCCAAGATGTTGTGTTGCAAATTGCAATATTCCTGCCTTCCACAATGTACCACCGCCCACTGCCCACAAAAGATGTCTCGAAGACTCGGGCACGCATTTCATCGATCCCATTTCCTTTGCCTCTGTTCATTTCAATCTCATTTCATCTCTTCGTGTATTGGATCATCAGATCAAAATCATAATGCTAGGAATCATCGGTTAGCCTTCCATGGTAAAGATCGACTTCGCTCCGAGATCGCCGCCGGCCGTTGAGCGAGTCCGGTGAAGCTAACGTCCAGGCCGTTATAAATGGAGGCGGACAGCAAGGCAGCGGCGACGGGCGGCCGCTTCTTTGAGAACCTGGGCACGGTGGAAGGGCGGCTCCTGCGGCTGGAGGTGGTGGTGCTGCTGAGCGCGCTGGTGCTGGCGGTGCTGGTGCTGTACGGCTCCACCCGTCGCCGGAGCAGCGACCGCCTGCTCCGGGGCGTCATGTGGATGGCCTACTCCCTCTCCTACGTCGTGGTCACCTACGCCGTGGGCATCATCCAGGACGGGCCCTTCCACGGCGAGACCTTCGTGCTGTGGGCGACGGCGCTGCTGCTCATCCAGGCCAGCGCGTACGCCGCGCCCGTGCACAGCCGCCGCGACGTGGACCAGCGGAAGAAGCTGCTGCTGCAGCACGTCCTCCAGACGGGCCTCGTGCTCTGGCTCGTCCTCAAAGCCACCGGCACCAACGCCAGCTACCGCGCCGCCATATGGGCCTTCTGGAGCCTCAACGTGCTCAAGACCGCCGCCAAGATCGGCGAGATGGTCAAGGCCAGCCTCCCCGACCGCTCCGTCAAGGTCGTCGCCGAGTACATGGACGTCGAGGAGTCCCTCGCCGCCGCCGACCAGCAGCCGGCCGATCCCAAGACCATGAAAGGGTACAGGTACCTCTTCCACGGCGAGGACACCATGGAGCTGAGCCACGAGTACGGCCGTCTGTCCCGGGAGGAGATACTGGTGCAGAGCACCTGTAAGTCGGTCGTCACCATCGACAGGGTGTACCGGTGGATCGACGAGCAGGGGTACAGCGAAGTCGAGAAGGACATGGCCAAGGACTTCTGCCTCGCCTTCGCGCTCTTCAAGCTGCTCAAGCGCCGGTTCTATGGCTTTGTCCCGGCGGAGGCCGGCTCGGCCAAGGCGTTGAAGCTCGTCCTCAACGGCCTCATCCACCACCAGGTCCATCACCACCGCCGGGACATCGCCACTGGTCCTGAGCCCGCCTTCCGGGTGGTCGAGGCGGAGCTCTCGTTCCTCTACGACTTCTTCTACACCCGGAACATCGTGCTGGTCGGGGTCAGGACCTACATCTTCATCGCCCTCGTCATTCTGGCGCTGACCATCTGGACGACGTTCTTTGGCACGCTCGGCCCGGACTACCGCCGCCTCCGGATCGGCGTCAAGGACCTGGACCGCTCCGTCACGGTGGTGGTGATCGTGATCACCGCGGTGCTGGAGCTGTGCCAGGCGCTGGCGGCGTTCTCAAACAACTGGCGTTACACCAAGAGGATGTACCGGTGCGTGCGCGACGGCCGGCCATGGCACAAGAAGCGGCGCGGCGGGCACTTCTGGTGGAAGGAGAGCATCACGCCGCCGGAGGCGAGGTACTGGGAGGACAAGATCGGCGAGTACGTGCTGCTGAAGCGGTACAGCCACCGGCCGCTGAACCTGCTGTCGTGGATGACGCTCTACCTGGTGGAGCCCCGGCGGCAGGGCCAGAAGCGGGAACGGAGGAAGTACCTGCCTGTGCAGGTCCGGCATGCCGTGCTGATGTCCTTCAAGGCGAGCAGCGGACGCCTCAGCAACGGCGTGTCGACGTTGAGGAGGCACGGCCTGCTGCCGCCGCTGGAGTGGGCGTGCGATTTCGCCAAGGTGACGGACCAGATCCTGGTGTGGCACATCGTCACCACGCGCTGCGACTGGTCGAGCCCCCATCATCGTCATCGTCATCGTCGTCGTCGTGGCGATGACGATCAACGTACCGACGACGGCGGCGGCGACAACTGGCTAGTGGCGACGAAGCTGTCGAACTACTGCGCGTACCTGGTGGCGTTCGTGCCGGACATGCTGCCGGACCCGAGCTACAACGCGGAGCAGATCTTCGACACGGCGGTGCGGCAGACGCGGTGCCACCTGGCCAGCTGCGGGACCAAGCAGGAGATCCTGGCGCAGCTGGACATGATCGAGTACAACGAGCGGAGGTACACGGAAGGCCTGGAGGCGGGAGTTGTGGCGGAGGAGCGGGCGGGCAGCAGCACCATCGTCGAGAAGGCGGCGCTGCTCGGCGGGCAGCTCGCGGCGGCCGTGGGCGCGGATGAGGAGCGGCAGTGGGCGGTGCTGGCCGAGTTCTGGGCGGAGCTCGTGCTGTTCCTCGCGCCGTCCCACAACGTGGACGCCCACGCCGAGATGCTCGGCGCCGGCGGCGAGTTCATGACGCAGCTGTGGGCGCTGCTCGCCCACGCCGGCGTCCTCGAGCGCCCGGCCGCCAGTGCCGCGGCGTCGACGACGACGTGATCGGTTTTAGCTCCGACTGAAACAACTCGATCTGGGCGCCATTCCGTTGCTTCGATCGTTGCTCTAGCTCCCGTTGCGAATGCGGCGCTGTTGTACAGTAGTTCACTTCAGTGAGTTACGCGGAGATCGAAATTTAACGCGTTTTGGTTGGAGAGAGGTTGGTGGCGTACGTGTCTCTCTCACAGCCGTTCAAACGATTCCAGCTCAGGGAACGGCCGATGAGGGCCTCTCTAACACATAAAAGTTGGTCCGCCGCGGAGATGGTTTTCACGATCTTATCGGAAAGATACTGATCTAACCTGCCCCGTAGCATCAACTCAACTTATTGATCCGGCCGGTGAATGGGGTTTGGGATGAGGATATCATCCGCACAAATTTCCATCAAATAGATGTACAGAGGATTCTTGAAATACCCCTGAACCATAATGCTTTTGATGATTTTATAGCGTGGCATCACACAAAGTCTGGATTGTTTTCTGTTCGATCGGCGTATCACGTAGAATGGAAACACCAGTTTAATGGAGTAACTTGTAGATCTCTTATTTCTGGTACGTCCTTGAACAACCCTATTTGGAAGATTCTTTGGAAGCTTGATGTTCCCGCAAAAATAAAAATATATTGCTGGAGGGTTCTGCATGGGATTTTAACATTGAAGGCTATCCTACATAAGCGGCACATTGGTACTGATGATAGATGCCCGATTTGTAATTCTGAGCCTGAAGATATTATGCATATGATGTTCACATGCCAGGGAGCTGCTAATATTTGGATGGGGCTGGGGCTACAGGATATGATCTATGATAAAATGGTCCCGGGAATTACTGGTGCAAAACTTTTTGAAGCAATTCTTAAGGTGCCGCCTACTACATTACCTGGATATGATAAGATCAAAATACATGATGTTAGTGCAGTAGCGGCTTGGTATATTTGGTGGCTTCGTAGAAGGCAGACACATGGAGAGCGAATCCCTCCGGTCGTAAATTGTCTCAATTCTATTAAAGCTATTGCTGCAAACGCCAAGAAGGTAATTCCAGTAGAAGGCATAGAAGAGAAGAAGTGGAAAAAACCTAGGGCACACTCAGTAAAACTGAACGTCGATGCATCGTTTGACGCTGATCGCCGCTCGGGTTCGACAGGAGCTGTACTAAGGAACAATATGGGTGATTTTATTGCAGCCTCTTCATGTCTATTACCGCATGTCGCCTCTATAGCTTCGTCTGAAGCCTTGGCTATGTTACATGGGCTGGAGATGGCAAATTCCTTGGGGTATATTGACGTCATGGCAGAATCTGACTCCACTGAGGTGATTGATTTATGTTCAGGTGAAAACCGCATATGGAATGAAGCCATAGCAATTTACGCTGATATTATGGCCCAAGCTGGAGGAATAGGGAAGGTTGAATTCTTGCATTGTCGAAGAGAAGCTAATAGGGTGGCTCATGAGTTAGCTAAGAATTGTTTCATTACTGCTACCTCTTGTAATTGGGTCGATGAACCCCCTAGCTTCATTTTTCAAACTCTCCTAGATGATGTAACTGTTATATGATTTTGAGGCCGCAAGTTTCAGACGCGCTCTTTTCCTTACCAGGGTACCTACGGGGACTTGAAGGTTTTTAATGAGGCGGCTTGCGGACCTAATATATGGCGTGGTTAAAAAAAACTCAATCATGTAGTACCATTTTTGTGTAACAACTACCAAGATGATCACATTCTATGATCTTTGTCGAGTACATGCTAGTTACTTCCTCCGATCCGGTAAAATTGTCACCGGAAAACAACTGAGGTGGTACAACTCCGTACATAGATGGTCACAATTTTGTTGGATTAGAGGAGTACTACAAAAGATAGAGGCAAGTCTTGGCAAAGAGTTCAGCCACTCTTTAGAATGTTTTGCTAAATCTAGTTTTTAGGTCACAGTGATATGAGAAAAGTGCAACCACAATTTAGTACGAGTTGCACTTTTGTAAACTATAAGTTTGTTTTTCTCGCGTGAATGAGATATAAGAAAATCTTAGTCGACTCAGTTTTTGACAGACACTTCCTTGGAGAGATTACAGGACCGAGGTGGTTTTCAAAAGTATCAATCCTCTGGGAGAACTAAGTGATATGTGGCTCGTATCAAAACGCCAAATAACTCAGAGAAGGTCTCCGCAAGCGCAGAGAATGAAGTGGATCAACATTGGTAAAAAATTGGTTACACGCATCCCACTATGATGTGTCCCATGCCAAGCTCGTCGCCACACTGCCACTACCACACCGCCTCATTTGTTCCATCCGGTGTCGGGAGAGAGATGGTGTGTCGGGGAAAGGGTAGTATGATAGGGAGGCTGAAGAGAAGGCGGGAGGCAATCATGACGACATTGCATATGACAGGGGTAAGGAGGGAGGCGGGGGAGCGGTTGCGATTGCTGTTACCTGAGGTGAAGAAGAATGGAGGGATGGAGGCCAGAGGACGATGACCAAGATTTGGGACGAGGCCTAAGGGGATTGGGAGTTGTGGAAGGGGATGGAAACAGGGGGGGTGACCAAGAGCTAGAGAAGACCAAAGGGAGCGTAAGAGGCATGATGTGACGAGGGAACAACCTGTAATCAAGAAGGAAAACAACCACAAGAGAAAATCATGGAAGAGGTAGGGAGAGAGCACACTAGAAAGATTGAGAAACAATGGAGAGAGAGGACCCGATGAAAGAATAAATCTTAAAAAGTTTCAAGTAATCTTTCAAATACAACTTCGAATAGAAATAAAGTATTGTTTCTCTCATCGGCCATAGCAACGGTGCAAGAGATAAAAAAATGCAAAAAAAAGGAGGGGAGTCATGGATGTTCATGTCAAAAAGATAGGTGGACCTCGGCGATACAAAGGTCCCTCCACATGTTCGTATGCCATCACATCGTATTGGTGTCTTAGAAGAAAACAAGGGGCAAGGAGTCATCTGGTTCTAATTGGTGACAAGTAAGGTAAGGTGTTGATGCAAAGAAACCAAGGAGGTAATGACCCAGAATGATGAATTGATGAAGGTTATCGTCGGAGAAAAATAAGGCAATACGTCATTACATGCAAAGAAAAAGAAAACAACAAGTAGGGATGTATCGATGAGCTATTGGATGTTTTCCTTAATGCCCTGTTTGGTTGCGCAGAATTCGCCGTGGAATTGAATTGGCAATGGAATACCAAATCAACAAATTCAATGGAATTCCAGATTTGCTGTTTGGATGCGCATGGTATTCGTCTGTGGAATCAAGGCTAGAATGGAATTCCAAATCCTGTTTGGATGTACATCATGTGGAATTGAATTTTTTTTGGACTTTGAACAATATAAAATGGATGATAAATATGTCTCCAACACATAGCACAAATAGGACAAAGTGGTAGTTTATGTCTTACAAATAGCAGAAAGCGGGCAGTTTAAGTCTTACAAAGTACGTAAATAATAGTTCATACGAGCAACCACAAGGGTAGCAATCATCAAGGCAAGGTCATTAGCCATGGCTTCCTCAACTCTGCTGGTAGTGCCATGAGTGACTGAAAGGTACGCTCATTGGCTGTGAGCTTCCCATAAGCTCTCAGCAGATCATCACCCACCAAATCAGGTATCTCCTTTAGTTTAGCAAGGATTTCAGATGGATCAGTCACCTTTGGTGCACCTGTTGTCTTCAGAGCCTCGTCAAAGGTGCATTTCAGTTCTCCCACCATGGTAAGGATAGCATCAGCTGCGCGTGGCCTCTTCTTGGGCGGATCAGGAGTTTCATCATCATCATCCCCAACCTGAGCAACTAATGAGGATTGTGGTTGAGCACACTCGCCTCCTGTCTTTGCACCTGCACCTGTGGCATGATCTTTTGAATATATAGTCTTCCTTGCCCCTGTAGGAAGTTGCATCCTTGTTTTCCTACATAAGACACACCTATATTAGATATGACGTTCAAGTTGCAAAAGAAAACAATATCAAAAAATTGAAGTGTGTCGTACCTCCACATATCGAAGCCACACCTCATCACTTTCAACCATCACCATGTTTTTTTCCCAATCCCATCCAAAGCCACTCTGAGCAAGCATCTTGCTACTATTTTGTCCTTGTTGACGACAACGTCACATGTCTCCTTCACATGCTTTATGCAAGCATTGTACACATGCGGCTTCCAACCATTTTGAGCATGGTCACCCCTGTTGTGATGCTCAACAAGCATGGCCAATAATGCAGTGTCCATCTCAGGAGTCCATGGTAAGTAAGCCCTAGGAGCTTTCCTACCTTTTGGTTCAGCCATGATTCTACAAGTAACATACATAAAAAATAAGGACAAAGTGGAAGTTGTAGATCGTAAAAACATATGTATATATTACTTTGTACATGATGCTTGTACAAAATACCACACAAAAGACACCACGACAGGAACCTATCATATCACACAAAAGGGTACCACGACAGGAAGCTATTATATCACACAAAAGGGTACCATCAGCTAGCGTACTGCTCCAACACTACTTATCTACTCCATTGCTAGTTCAGCATGCGTCACAAGGTAGTCAGCAAACATCTCGTCAGCAAAGTCCTGTCTAAACATGTTCCAGGCATCGCTTTGTTGCACACTTCTAATAAAAGCTGGATCATCTACAGGTTCAGGAGCCATAGCTGCTAGTTCAGCGTCAACCTCCTGCAGCAATAGATCATCCCTCATATGTTGTGTATCCCTTGCATAGTTGTGTAACACACAGCACGCATTAATAATTCGAATCTGCAAATATTTAGTTCATAATTAGCATTTGTTGTCACATATTTATTATTTCATAGTTAACACACAACATGTATTACCTGGTCCTCTATGCGAAAGAATGAACATGAACGGAGGATGGCCCATTTTTTCTTCAACAACCCAAAACATCTCTCCACTACATTTCTAGCACGAGCATGACGCAAATTGTACAACTCCTTCTCAGTTTGGGGGCGTTGATTACTTGCTACCCACTCTTTCAAGTGGTACCTAGTGGATCGGAACGGAGATAGAAATCCCGGTCCATTTGTGTACCCAGCATCAACTAGGTAGTACTTACCTATATGTCAAGCAAATAAGTTAGTTGTGGATTACATATGAGAAAAAGAAAGCCAAGAGAAAGAGTGGTACCATGTGGTACAACAAATGCCTCTTGGCGGTCAATTCTCATTGCATCTTTCAACACGCGCGAGTCGGATGCCGAGCCCTCCCAACCAGGTAGAACATAGAGAAATTTCATGTTCCAATCAACAACACCTAACATGTTAGTGGTGATATCTTGCTTTCTGTTCCTATACCTCCCTTTGTCAGCCGCCGGAACAAACACAGGAATATGACACCCATCTAGAGCTCCAAGTGCATCGGGAAACCACTTCCATTTGTAATCATCGGGAGGAGTGACAGCAGGCTCAGGGAGCTTGATGAACTCTCCAGATAGAGATAGGATGGCAGCTAAAACATTTTTGAAGTGCCTACTAGTGGTCTCTAAAGAACGCTCAAACCTGATCATTCTCATTTTAGTTCCATGCCCAACAACTTGTAAGAACATAGCAACATTTTCTTCTACTGTGACAAAGTTGGTATCTTTCATACCACACTTCTCACGCAACATAGCACAAAGATTATGAAAATTTCTTTTGGTTAAACGTAGCTCATCATAGCATCTTGTCTCCGACCCATTGTATGTCTTTTTCAAAACATACTTCCTATATGCAACCTTCTCCTCAAACTCAGTGAAGGCTCCTAGATCTCTCGGTGCCCTTTGAGTACTAACATAAGCTAAAGCAAGCATAGACACCTCAAAAAACATTGTTGTCAACACTAGCCTTCTTCTTTTTCTTCTATTGTCCTCTTCGGTAACATAATCAACCAACTCTTGATTAGACATGATGATGCTACATGATGAACAACAAATCTGCAAACAATCATTCACATGACAACCATATGGAACTAATTTGCATTTTAACATTTTATCATTCACATGATGACCAACATTTGCATATGGAACTAAGTTTATAGTGTAGAAAATATGTTGGGCACATCCTAGAGTGTGGAAAACGAAATCAAACCTTTTCTTAGACTCAGCACTTCCTATTCTTCTCAAATCTGCAAGTTCATAGCAAGAACACACATAAATATGACTAGTTCATAGCAAGAACACCCAAATTTGTTATTTCTGTCTTAGGAATCAGAGGATGTGCCCAACATATTTTCTACACTAGGGTCAGACAGTTTAACTAACGTAAGAGTCACAGTCCCTATCATCTATCTAAGAAAGTACTCTACTAGATCATCATGTGTTGACAGGCGAATAATTTTGTATGTACAGAGAGTGCAATCACAAATTCACAATCACAGGAGCTAGCATGGCCGGCCGGCCAAGGACGCCATGTTATAGCTCCTACCGCCGCCGCCGTTTGACCCAGCAACCGCCGCCGTTCGACCCTCCTCCGCCGCCGCCTAGGGTTAGGGTTGCAGGTCGGGCAGGGGCGGCGCTGCTGCGGGGAGGGGCGGCCAGGGTTGGGGCGAGATGGGGAGAGGGAGGAGGCTAGGAGAAGGTGGGCGGGGAAGAGGAGGAAGAGGTGGAGGCGTACCTGCGCGGGCGGCCGGCGGCGAGCTCCCGTCCTGCGCCCTCGTCGCGCGAGCACGGCCGAGGTCAGTCGACGCGGACGGCCGGCGGCGAGCTCCCGTCCTGCGCCCTCGTCGCGCGAGCACGGGCGAGGTCAGTCGACGCGGGCGGCCGGCGGCGAGCTCCCGTCCTGCGCCCTCGTCGCGCGAGCACGGGCTCAGTCGATGCGGACGCGAGCACGTACCCGTTCGCGACTCGATTCCGCGAGGTTTCCGAGCTGGAGACCTCGGAAACTATAGGTGCTCGGTTCGCACGCGACGCGGGCCTGCGTGGAATTGGGCCTCCGATTCCAGATACAAATTCCTTGTACAACCAAACTAAAGAATTAGGGCCCCAATTCTAGATTCCCTAATTCCATGTTCAATTCTATGCAACCAAACAGGCTGTAAGAGGAATGATGTACGGTGGTATGAAGGGGATACATTAGGGGTCCACCACCTAATTCACGAGAAGAATCATGTGCACGGAAAACGAGATACACATTCATATGCGAAGTCGAGTCAGCAAATCTAACTTTCACTTTAGGATCCATTATATTTTATTAGAAGACTCTTTTGCAAAGATAAATTAAAAAGAGTTCGATAAGTTATATAATTCAGTTTCTAAACTGTAACTAGGCTATCAAATCAAACTAAATTTATCTTTAAAAGTTATATTTATGCAAGAAGTTGAACTTCGGAAAAAGGAAGTAATGGTTGTGCTACCGATCATCACAACTATTCCAAGGAGGGGATTCATGGGGGATCTTGTAGATGAGGGAATAACTAGGCTCGCATCGAGATTTGGGGAGTGGGGGGGGGGGGGGGGGGGGGTCCTCCTAGGTGTTTTGTGTTTTGTGCGTTTAAAGTGGTGATAATGGGACACATTGATGCGAGAGAGGAAAAGAAGGGACAATGAGTCGCCATAGGTTCTTCGTGGATACAAATAAGGTAAGGTGTTGATACGACGGAGTATAATAGATGGGGCAAGGATGGATGACCTTAAACGATGAGTTGTGAGAGGTTCTCGCAATAGAGATAAGACAATGTGAGAGAGAAAGAGAGAGTTGATATGAGCACGACGAGAATAACCCTAGAGACGTCCCCATGGAAGAAGAATGCAACAAGGTGTCAAAGGGGAGGTTTAATCTCGTCACGGGAATGATCGTGCACATAGAGACGTCCCCACGGAAGAAGAATGCAACAAGGTGTCAAAGGGGAGGTTTAATCTCGTCACGGGAATGATCGTGCACATAAGAAAAGAAAACCAGATTCCCATTCATATACGACGACCGCAATTCTATTTGTCACCTACTTCCTCGGCCCCCAAAACAACACTATAAACTAGTTTTTTTTTTTTTTGCGCTGGATAGACTCAGCGGCCGTGTGGCTAGGCTTCCCGATTTGGGGCCTGACCTGACCGACCACGCGCAGGGAAAACCTCACCCCCTCCAACTCCATCCACCCAGCGCCAGCCGACTGGACTCTGGAGTCTGGAGTGGGGGCGATCGGACCGTGCCAAAGGTCACAACACACACACACCTCAATACCTCATCACCCGTCGCCCTCTCGATTTTTTCCCCTTCCTTCCTCCCTCCTCTTCTCTCCCTCCTCTACACCGTGTCCGTCACAACAAATCGCAATTCCCCAATCCGAACAATATTCCCCTCCCCGTCGCCGCCTCGCCCGAGCCCCAGAAGCCAGCAAGCACACTCCTCGCTCCCCCGCCGCCTGCCCCCCGGCGGCGGCTGCGGCTGCGGCAGGTAAAGCTCCCCCCTCGCGCGCGCGTGCGTGCGTGCGTGCTTAGATCAGGAGCCATCCCCCCACGCTCGCCCGACGGCGGGCGGGCGGTGGCGCGCCGCCCCGGGCTAGGGTTCCTGTTGACCTGGCGCGGTCGGGTGGCTGGCTGGCTGATCCGATGACGAGCTGCCTCCCGCTCTCAGCTAGCTCGGGCCGGCCTCTCGCGCGCTGAGTCGAGAGTTCCCGGAAATGGGCGTGGGCAGATCCCCCTTGCCCCGTCCCGTCCCAGCTGAGCGGAGACTAGGGCTGTTTAGAACAGGAGAGAAGTAGAGTCGTGGAGCTTGCTCACATATGGAAGGCCGTCTTCAGCCAACCGAGCGGTTGCTTGTTAGACTGTTAGTGTTAGGTTGCCGAATTCGACTACCGAATGGCCCTGTACTGGCTGGATCGTGGTAGGCTTATTTATGGAGGGCTTTGTGCGTGTTATTCGGAAGCTGTTTTGTCGCGACACCGTAGAACCGATTCTACTGTATCCCCACTGGGGGGATAGGATAGGAAGAGCACTGGTTTTGTTATGGCGCGCTGGATTCAGCTCAGTATCAGTAGTAACATCTGTTGTCGTTTGTGTTTGTGCGTGCGTGCAGCCGCGGATAAAGGTTTGTCCGAAGTAGCTGGGAGTTCTTTTTCTGCTGCTGATGGCCGGTGCGTCGGCGACCGATGACTCCTCTGCGAGCACGGCTGGGATGAGGGACGACGACCGCAGCCTGTCCGGCGAGTCCCTGTCGGAGTGGCGCTCCTGCGACCAGGGCGGCGACAGCGGGAGCCCCTCGACGTCCCCGCCGTTCTGGGACACTGACTATGACGTCGACGATCCTGGTGAGTGAATGCGCTTTCCCTAGTAGCATGGTTTGATTATCGTCCTTATTTTTGGTGCGGCGTGAATTGCTCTGTGCCCTTGAAACTTGACGTCGTTGGCATGTGCGAATAGTCCAACACCAGCTGGGCTAGCTGATACACTGACTATACCTCCTATGTGAGCTTGTGCTTCATTTACCAGTACCTTGGTTCATTTTGCATTGCTGCAGTATCCAGGGTTCATTCTTGCTGGTTGCTGGGACTTATCGCCATAATTACTCTGATAAAAAATGGCTGGTTGACTAACATTGCATTGACACTGGCTCTCAGAGCTGAAAAAGTTCTGTATCTTATCCATGCTGTAGAGAGGTTATAATTGTCTTAATACTATATGCCTTCAGTGAAAAAGGTAGAAATTGTGATATGGTTTGACCAGAGTTTCGGATGATTGAATACATTTCTCATTTATGAGTAAACTCATACTACAGCATATTCAATCATGGTGCTTAGTATATGAAGATTAAACTACTTTGCCAGTATTAGTACTGAGCTAAATGCTGCTTAGTCAGCTTAATGATTTGTGATGCTATGTGTTTTTCACTCCACACTGTCTTGAAATAGCTATCTTAATTAGTTTCTACAAGCTGAAAACTCCTTTACCTTCTCCTTTTGGCACTTCACAAATGTCATTAGCCGCCTCGTTGACACAATCTTTTTTATTTTAAAATTGGAGCAAGTATTTTAAATATCTAATGTGCATGCTGTTACTCGACCAAATTAAATTTTGTACGAGTGTCAACATGTGCTTTTACTGCATGGATAAATCTAATTCCTTGCCCTGATGCAAGTCTGTGACGCTATCGATTGAACTTCTGGTTATATTTGGAAGCTGTACTTTTTTGTGTGTTTTATTTCATGTCTCAAGTACGACAGCAGGCCCCAAGCCTTCAGAATTATACGGTCGGCACACTTGGAGGATCGAGAATTTTTCTAAGGAAAAGAAGAGAGAGATGAAAAGCGATCCATTTGAGGCTGGTGGTTACAAATGGTAAAGTGCTTGTTGATTATTTTTAGGAATTTTGTTCAATAACTTGAACAGCGATCTTGGCAGTGACTTATTTTCAAATGTGACTTGGAAACTGAGGGGGATGGGATCTGCCAATTGCCCTACATATTTTGATGAACCTATGACTTAGACTGTATGAATAGCCAAGTGTTTCATGGTTACCTTGTGTGTTTTCTTTTTGCCTCGTGTGGTGTGGTGACATAGCATTCAGGAGTTTGTGTCCTGTATGGGAGTTATGCTGTTGATATTATTTTGTTTCCTGTAGCTTGTCATTTTTTGTTTCTTCCTCGTGCTGGTATTTTGAAGATATAATATGCAGAAATTTTGTATTAGTATGTTACCTTCCTGTCACCGTGTGCATCCTAACCCCATCCATGTCTGATTTTAAAGCCTAGATTTGCATGTTCTTCTGATGTGTTGACCCTTTCCCAAGAAATGCAAGTTCTGACTTAAAAATATTGTTCTCAAGTTGGAGCTCAGAGAGCTGCACATGATCCTTTTCTAATGAGTCATTATTAATATGTTTCGACATGTTCTGTTTATTTTATATTACAGTTATTTATTTCTTGTAGGTGGTATTTCTTGAGGAGTACTGTTTTGATTATTCTTTATCAATTTTGTGGCTACCAATTTTTTTCATTTTTTGTATCTCAGAAAGCTTTGTAGCTGTACTGATGACTTCATGAACAAATCTGAAACTTCCCGACTATTTTCTGGGGTGTAGATTTATTCTTCTTTGTATGCGCATATACTAATTGCGTTGCTGTTTACAGGTATATACTTGTATACCCTCAAGGATGTGATGTCTCCAATCACTTGTCATTGTTTCTTTGTGTTGCTAATCATGACAAACTCCTCCCAGGTTTGATGTTGCCATGTTTGATGCTATTTTTTACACACATTGGAAAATACTTTTCTGAGTCTAGTATGACAATTTCAGGATGGAGCCATTTTGCACAGTTCACTATAGCTGTAGGCAACATGGATCCTAAGAAAATCAAATACTCAGGTGAGCTGAAGTTGGTTTGTTCTTTTCCTAGGAAGCTACAGTATATGTCTAACGTCGCATTGTTCAGGCATAATGAAGTAGTTTGTGTAGATACTTTGCATAGGTTCTGGAAGAAGGAGCATGATTGGGGATGGAAAAAGTTTATGGAGCTGTCAAAGATTCAGGACGGTTTTCTTGTGGATGACGTTCTTGAAATAATTGCTCAAGTTCAAGTTATCAGGTAACTAATCTGCTTATGCTCATGATTTATAGCTAATATGTTCATCATGGTGCTTGTGATTCATGCCTCAGAAGACAGCTGTTAGATCTGCTCATTATTTCATCTGAGCATGTCTATGCAAAGAACCATATTTTTGTGAAACTGTCATTTTTCTGAATATATTGTTTCTTCCTATAACTCGTACTGCTATTTCCAAGGAGGGCGTGTAATGCATTTGTTTCAGTTTCTCATTCTTTACTACCTCTACATAGTACTAGTAGATAATTTGCCGCTTGTGTTCTCTCTTGGTATTTAGAATAGGAATCAACTGCAAACTATCATGTAACATCAGACTGCTGTGTTTTCACATTCAAGGGAGAAAGTGGACAGGCCATTTCGTTGCCTTGATCGCCCTTATCGAAGAGAATTGCTCCGTGTCTATACCACAAATATAGAACAAATTTACCGCCGTTTTATCGAGGAACGAAGAAATAAACTTACAAAGCTCATTGAGGACAAAATTAAATGGTCCAGGTGACCACATTCTCTTTTCTAGTATATATCACAATAAGTTAAGTTGCTTGTGCGGTACTATTGCGCTTACAGTTTGAAATCTTGTTGGCCATTCAGTTTTCGTGCATTCTGGTCAGCAATTGACCCAAGAACCAGGCACCGTATGTCCAGGGAGAAGACTGATACCATACTTAAAGTATTGGTGAAGCATTTCTTTGTAGAGAAAGAGGTTACCTCAACATTAGTGATGGACTCTTTGTATACGGGTCTGAAGGCACTTGAGTACCAGAGCATGACTATGAAAGCCAAAACAAATATAGCAGAATTGGATGAGCTACCTGCACCCATGGTCCATGTTGATATGGACATATTTGTTTTGGCTGGTGATTTTATAACTTTACTTGAGAGGGCAGCCTCAGAACCCTTGCCTTGTCAACCAGTATCTCCGAAGGATGACAAATGTTCCCAGAGCCGCATGAAGGTATGCACAATTAGGTTTTCTATATTGCAACATTTTTTCCAGTTCAGTAAGAGATATTGTTTTTGCCACTTGCTAGTATCTTATCTATACCTGTGCATACTGTTTGGTATTCCATTTTTATAAAGTTGGTCTAGCCTAATTTCTGTAATACCCTAATGTGATAAACACAAGAGGTAGCTGCCGATGTTCCTCCAATTTCTTCTAGTAGTGAAAGAGAGATTATAGGTTCTTTTTGAACTGCATAGCATATGACGTAAATGATATGTTGGTTTGTATGAACAGTGCTTTGGGATGGAGTTAACATGTTTTTGAACTAGCTCAGTATTACGGGAACTGATAAGCTTGTATTTATCATATGATATTGTTATATTTTTTGGGGACTGTACTCTATTATACTTAGAGCAGTGAAATAACTGCTGTACCTAATCATGTTATAACTATGACCATCTTCATAGGATGGTAGTTCTGGTGAGGTTAACAAAGTCTCGATGGAACGTGAAGAAAGACGCTTAACTGAGCTTGGGCGGAAGATACTTGAAACATTTGTGCTATCTCACATATTTAGGTAACAATGGTTTTGCGTATTTTGATCTTATTACTTAACATTAAAGCTAGTTTGTGCTATTGGCCAATATCAGAAGTTATTTGTGCCTCAAGCTTTGTGGGCTGGTGTATTGAGCGTCTTGAGCAGTTGAACAGTGAACTTTATGCAAATTACAGCTGAGGATTAGTTTGTCTGATCTGAATGTTTTAAGGCTTAAATTGGATGCAACTCCAAGTACTAGAAATACTTAATCGCTTAATTCCATATTAGGCCATTAGCAACAAAAAACTCATCCAGTAGAACGTAAGTGCTGTTGTGGATTGCCTGCAGCCAAATCATTCTTCCGCTGCTATCAAAATGAGCAATTAGGTAGGCACATGAACATGATATGATCAGATTTTCTGAAAATTTGGTTCTACAGTAAATTGCAATAGAAATTGCGGTCAATTATATTTTGGTTCTACAGTAGATTTTTCTGTTTCTGGATGAAGCTTAAGATTGTGGCACAAGTTACTTGCTGTTTGTCTTTTCTGTGGTTGCTCCATTGTATGTATTTGATGAATGGTACTTCTGCACTCTGAGTATATTTTGTAATTAAGCAGTGGCCTATACGCTCCATTGTATGCATTTTTTCTATTAAAATTTGAAAAGAAAGTTGGGTAAACCTCCAATCGTGGGTTAACTGTTCTACAGTGGGGTCAACTTTCTGTTGCTTCTGGTTCTTACATTTTGTTTGTGTCAGTGGGATTGAAGTTGCATACCAAGAAGCTGTTGCTTTGAAGAGGCAAGAAGAGCTGATTCGTGAGGAGGAAGCAGCGGGACTTGAAAATGATACGAAGGGGAAGCGCAGTGGTGGTGTCAATGAAAAGGACAAGCGTGCAAAGAAAAAGCAGGTTATTTTCTTACGTATCTTTTTCAGTTAGTTTCGTAGGTTGTATGTTGTATTGCCAGTATATAGATATGCCACAATAGGAACCAATACACTAGCTAACAGCTATAGTTTCTTGAACAATTTTCCCGCCCAAGAATTTCTAACTTACTTCATTGAGTGATCATTGCGAGTTAGGATTATAATTCTTCTTTGCAGTTTTTGATGCAGGCCAAAGCATAGTTTTGATTTGAGTTACGCCTATATTTTACATTTTCATCAGAGTCGCTACTTTCATATCCGTCTGCGTCTCTGCAACTGCCAAGTTGACGTGGGTCATTTTCCGATAGGAACTGCCTGGAACTTGCTGCTGGGATGTTAAACAGTGGCGTAGCCACACTATAGCTGTGTAGTCAAATGGCTACACATCATTTTGATAAATTCTTCACATAATAGGGTAAAAATCATACGGAAAAAAATGTAAAATTCACACAAATACATATATTTGGCATCATAAGTTTACATTGACATCACAGGTTTTGCGTTTGGTTTGTAGTTAGAACTAGTTTACATTGACATCACTGATGTTAAACTCGAAAAGGCAGCATGTGGTTTGTAGTTAGAACTAGTTAAAAACTTGGAATCCTTCTAGAAGAACCTATTTTTCTTGGAGTTTTCAGTTGTGTTATGAAAACACTTAAAAGTCAGCTTGATATCCTGTGATTAAGTTGGCCCATAGTCCAGCTAAACTTGCATAAAGTTTCCTGAGCTTGAAAGAGCTGTTTGACCTATGGATGTATAGCGGCTCATCCCATTTTAGCGAGGAACAGATTTTTCTCTGCTCTGTTATACCATTGTTTTGTTGCGAGGATACTCTAGAACTATTGAACATATATTTTATCCCTGTCTCCCTACCCTAGCTCCTCTTTTACGTGATATTAAGATACAAGAAGTTTGCTGCATGGTTTTGGTTTTCAAATGTGTGCTTATTACTATTTTCTAGTTTGCCACCCTTGGGTCTCAATGTTAGGCTGATGCTTTCTTTGCTCTTGTACTTTCTTGTTGTCTGCTTGTAGTCTTAACTTATTTCTTTTTCAGGCCAAACAAAAGAAAAACAACCGTAAGGTTAAAGACAAGGAAAGAGAGGAGAAATCTGAAGCGAAAATTCTCGAAAGACTTTATGACGAAATCACAATTGATGACAGTGAGGGCTTGCCATCTAAGCAGGCAGAAGAAGTGACGACGAAGGTTGGCGATACCTTGGAAGAAAGTGCTTCAGATGGGCCAGATCATGTGGACAGTTCTAGACCTATGAATGGAAAGAGAGGCTCCTCTATAGAGGCTAACTCATTAGCATTTTCGGCCGATTCTACTGCTGTGAATGGTGCTCACAACAAAGTAAACAATTTGCCAGACATCAGAAATCACTTGTCACCAAATAGGTAGGTGGACACAATGTGTTTGAAGTTTTGCATTGTTCTTTGTAAGATTCGTGCCTGGCCTAACTGGACTTGTGTGCAGAGGAAAAAATCAGCGTAACAAGGGCATAAGCGTCATCAACTTTGCCGAAGAAGACGACTGCCTTCCCTCCTCCAGTGTTACTGGCAGTTCAGATCGCAATAGTTCTGGCTGTGGTACTGCTCCAAAATTGGACCGAGATACTGTTCTGCTCACCTTGAAAGATAGACTTCGTGAGCTGGGGCAGCGCCTGCATGAGGTGAAGTTACTCTCTCGCCTTCGTGGTATTTTCCTTTATAGTTTCAAGATGTATAAAGTTCTGCTGCATTTGAGAGTTTTTACATATGCATGAATGTTGAATGATCCGAATTGTGAAAATTGGTTTTAAACTTTATAGATATAATACATGCTCACTATCCAGAATATTTGTTCCCTGTTACTCTATGTACTCATGTAATCTCTAGAAGTTGATGGTTCGACACTAATTTCAAAATGGTTAGCATTGCATTTCATACGCGGTCTGGATAAATTCATGTGATCATATCTCAAATCAACATTGTTAAGTTATTCGACGATGTCCATTGATATGTTATTTGCTTTTTGTTTGTCAAGTGAGAGAGGTAGCCATGGGCCTATGGTGAAAGAACTTTTAAATGCAAAAAAGGTTATGATTTATTTTTCTTTCCCATGTCCCGCCCCACATGTAGGATAAGTATTGTCTGTGGGAAGAAAATGTACGTCTCTTTTTTTTATTGCATGAAAGGGAATAAACTGTATGCGAAGTCCATAAAATACAGATGTATATGTAGCGTAGTCACTCATGATAGCAGATGCGTCTCCTGGGTCTTGTCTTTCTGCTTCTTAAAAGCTTCAACCAATTCATGTCTGTAACCTGTTTTCCTCTATATGTACATTTCA
Source organism: Poa annua (assembly GCA_026929855.1). Lineage (NCBI taxonomy): Eukaryota > Viridiplantae > Streptophyta > Magnoliopsida > Poales > Poaceae > Poa > Poa annua. Next base: position 61,465,194 of record CM049438.1, on the reverse strand, counting down.
GAAAAACATCGAGGGAAGAAAACTTTTCAAAGCTCATTTTGAAGCAATGGAATCTCAAACGAAGACAAATGGGTCATCCTCCTCATCCAGTTCTTCGGAGAAGCCATCTGATGTTTTGAAGAGCCCAGAGCATTCCCAGGAAGTTTCTAATGATGTAAAAGCTAATGGAACAGCCAATAAGGAGGTCCCTCTGGCCAAATGTGTGCCAGAGGAAGCTGTTTCAAGCACGCCAGCCACCAGGAGCACTGAAGCTGTGCCTGGTAAGGCCCCTGCCAGAACAAAAGTTGACCCTGTTTCAAGCAAGGATAATGGTTCAAGTTTGACACCACAAACGGATAGAGCATCTCCGAATAGCTCAAAATCAACTCCAGTTGATACAGATAAAGATGTTCCTCTTGCTTCAAGATCCCCACGAACCAATAGAACTGCTCCAGTTCCCCCCAAAACGCCACCAACTGATAAGGCTACCCGAGTTCGTCCAAAATCTCCACCAATTGATAAAGCTACTCCAGTTCCTCCAAAATCTCCGCCAACTCATAAAGCTATCCCAGTTCCTCCGAAATCTCTGCCGGCTGATAAAGCTACCTCGGTTCCTCCAAAATCACCACAGACTGATAAAGCTACTACCGCTCGTCCAAAATCTCCACCAGCCGCTAAAGCTTCTGTGGTTCCTCTGAAATCTCCAGCGACTGGTAAAGCTAGTCCGGTACCTCAAAAATCACCGTCGGCTGGTAAATCTTCTCTAGTCCCACCCATACCACCAACATGCGCTAAAGATGCACCCCTTCCTTCAAGATCACTGCAAGTTGATAAATCTGTACAGGCATCCCCAAGACTGCCACAAGTTGATAAAGCCGCTTCACTACCCTCAGAAGTGAAACAAACTTCAAACACCATTTATTCAGAAGCTCGAGAAGAGACTACTCTCATAAAGGTCGCACCCACCAAAGTTTCTGAGGTTGCTGTCACAACATCAAGGCCTTCAAGTGCCCCCGTCTTCCCTACACCAAGAACAACTGCACCAGCTACACCACAAGTTCAAGTTTCTACATTGCTTCCACGCTCAATGAGTGAAGCAGCTGGAAGATCAGGAAATGATCCTTCCCCTTCTGCCCCAGCGTATGTTCCACAGACCTACCGTAATGCCATCATTGGTAAGCCTGGTCTGGGTACAACCTCTTTAAATCTTTCATATCAGTCAACTGCTCTCGGACAAAGTACTGCCCTTTCGCAGCCGCTGTCAACATATGCATCAACTACATCAGTAATGATGCCTCCTGCTGGGAGGAACGATCACCTGTCAGCTAAGCATGGATTCAAGTCTGGGTTGGGGAATTCAGATGGACATGACAGTTGGCAACCATGGAAAGGTGATAGTAACATCAACAATCATCTCTGGAGGGATGAGTCCCCTTACCAACGAACGACAAACGGCCATGCATACCAACAAACGTGGAAAGATGATGGGTATCAGCAAACACGAGGTGCTGAAACAGAAAAATTCAGCAGGTTTGGAGGATTGCAACCACCTAGACAGGCTCCTGTCAGTTTTGTGATGCAGCAGCCACAGGCGCCAGTTGCTGAAGAATATCAGCACCTGGACATCATCAATGATTTGCTTGACGAGGAACAGAGCAATGGCAGTATGCCAGAGCCTGTACTACGCCATGATTACCATGCCTTTGGCCTTCCATTTTCGCTAAGAGGCAGCATGTCAGATTCAGAAATGGCTTCCATAAGCAGTCCCGGGCGGTTTAACAGGGGCAACATAGCAGACTTGGATATGGCTTCTGTTGGTAGCCCCAGGCGTTTTAGTAGAGGAAACCTCGCAGATTCAGGAATGGCTTCTCTGAGTAGTAGCCCTGGACGGTATAGCAGAGGTAGCCTGGCAGATTCCGAAATGGCTTCTGCCAGCAGTCCCGGCCGGTTTAACACCGCCGACCGTTACTACGACGACGGATTCTCGAGGACCTACGACATGAGCCCTCTCCAAGGGATGTCCAGGGAGATGCAGTTCTCGCCGTTGGATGCATACGGTACCAACGGTGGCTTGCCTGACATGGGCACAACGAAGCCCTGGCTGTACGGACAAGGCCCTTCTTCCAGCCCATCGGCAAGCCTCGGGTCAGCGAGCACAAACGGGTTCCCACAGCAACACCACCAGATGGGGGACTACGGTAGTAACCTGGCGAGCGGGGTGAACGGAGGCTACCGCCGCCAGGCCAACAACGGACGCTGGTGATGCGTGCCTGCCTGCCTGTATACAGTCTTACAGTGAATCAAAAAGAATAATGCTTGTTGTAACAGATGTTGGTGCCGGGGCCTGAGCTTTGCCCGTGGCATGTAATTTAAAAAAAAAACCTTTTAGCTGTTAAAAGGGGAAATGAAAGGGATACATTTTACATTCTGTATAGTGTTGCTCGCTGGGTCTCTCCAGTTCTGACTTCTGAGTCCAGTGGTCGTCTGACTAAGGGCATCTCCAACGGCCCGACGCATTTTGGGACCAAATCATATCCGATTTGGTCCGTTTGCGTCGGGCCGCGGACAGAAAATGTGCTCTGTCCGCTCAAATGTCTGTTTGGGTTGCCACCCCTCCCAGCGTCCCGACTCAATTTTTTCAAACTTCCTTTTATATTAATATTGATACGTTTATGCGAAAATAAGTGCAGAAATATAAGACATAGTTTTAAAAAAGAAACCCTAACTAGGGCTTCCTCGACCGCCACCGGGGCGACTACTCCTCGTCGTTGTCCTCGCCGGTGAGGTCGTAGAACGCCGGCGGGTCCCAGTGAAAGGACCATGCCGCCGCGGACACTGGTGCAGGAGGCGGTGGAGGCGGCGGTGCAGCACTGGAGGAGGAGGAAGCGGCAGGCCACGGAGACCACGGCTCCGGTGGCTGCTCTGGTCCCCGCTCCTGCTTCACTGGCAGCAGTGGCCCGGCCACGGCTGCTGGACGCGCTCGAGCGCGGAGGCCCTCAACATTGTGCTGAGGCCAGGCCACCGCCCGAGCTCCTCCCGCTCGCTCTCGATCATGGCGGCGTGGAGGGCCTCCTCCTCCGTGAGCCCCGGTGGCTGGAATTCAGCCTGTGGGAGCTCCTCCTCCTCCATGGCGGCCGGCGCGTCCTCCTCCGGCTCCTCTTCCTCGGGCTCCCACTCCAGCGGTGGCGGAGGCACCCAGACGGCGGCGGCGTGGTAGTCGAAGTCGCGATCGCCGAGGAGGCCGGCGCGCCTCCTGGCGTCGCGTTCGAACCCCGGCCGATCCCACCACCGGGAATCGGGGTGGAACTGGTCGTCGTTCCGGAGGTCGGCGGGGAGGAGGTTGCGGCGGCGGCGGATCTCCATCATCCGCTCCTCACCGGCCCTTGGCACCGGCGGGACTGGTACCCTCCTCGAGCTGAGGTGCCAGTCGTTGGGGAGGTGCACGTCGCCGACGGGCACCGGAAGGTTGCGGGGGAAGAGCGCGTGCGCCAGGTCGACGCCCACGTATGGGCGATCCCTGGGCTTCTTCGGTGGCGGCGACCGGCGCGACGAGGACGCGCCGGTGGAGGGCTCCTTCTTCGGCTTCTTGAATGGCCACGACCCCGTCATGGTGCCCGAGATGGGAGGGGAGGTAGGAGGTGGGAGGTGCTGTGTCGAGGGAGGTGGCCGTGGTGCCCCTTTTAACGGCGGTCGAGGACGCGTTCTACATTAGTGTCGACGGGAGCGGGGGAGGCAGTGGGCAGTGGAGGCGTCGCCATTGATGGCGGCGCAGACGCTGAGGAGGCGGCGCGACAGCCTTTCCTCGAGTCGTCGCGGTCTCGGGAGACGAAGCCAGCGTCGCGGACGCTGACGCGCGGGACCCGGTCAAAGGGGCACGGACACGCGCGGACAACGCGGACCGTCCACGGCGACGCAAACCGAGCCCAAATTTGGGCCGCGGTTGCGTCTCCGCGGACGGTCCGGGCAAGATGCGTCGTCCCGTTGGGCTGAGTTTTACCCGACCCCGATCAAAAACGGACAGAAACGGACCGCGGACGTCCGTTTGTGTCGAGCCGTTGGAAATGACCCTAAAACGCAGCATTGCTAAACGCTGTTCTAAACCCTTCGTCGACCGTCTGTGCCCGTGCCACTGCAGCTTCGCCGTTGGTTTCGCCAGGAGTCGTCTGAATTGTTAGGAAAGCGCGCACGAATGGTCGCCCTGTCTGACCAGTTTCGTCCAACCTGTGCAGAGTCGCTGGCACTGTGCGTCAGGCGCTGCCTACTGCCGGGTGCCAACAAAAGAAGCCGGCCGTGGATCGCTTTTGCTGGGTCAGGTCGCTGCCGTCCGGCCACGCCGCACCAGGTTCCAAAGCGAGCCGGCTGCGAGGGGCTACAGACTATCCACGCGAGTCAAGGCGTGCGGCGTTGACGGTGCCCACGCCGAGAAGATCGGAAGACGTCGCCGGGTACGTACATACCAGCACATGGCCTCCCCTCCCCGTCTAGTATCATTACAATTTACAAAAATAACCCCCTGCACTTTGGAATGCCAAAAAATAACCCTCACCAAATGAAAATGCGAAATCTTTTTTTTTTAGAAAAAAAAAGAAAATGCGAAATCTAGCCTGACGGGAAGGGTGGAAAGCGACACATCTCTCGCCAAATGATACGACGGGAAGTTATTTTCCGCCAAGCGATACTGTCTAGGCAAAAGGCTTTGTCTCGTTTGGCGTCCGGAACACTTTCCGCCCATCTTATGGCATCTCAATCGGCGGAACACGTGTAGTTTTTTATAACCCGTCAGGAGTAGATTTGGGCCCTGTTTGGAACAAAGAAATTTCAAAAAAAAATTTGGAGGATAGGAATGTTATAGGAATTTTTTATGGTGCTGTTTGGAATAAATAAATAGGGATTCTTTTAACATTTCTATGGGATAGGCTATTTGCCTATTTCATAGGAATTTTAGAGGAAAACAAACATGAGTTCTCAGCTTATGTTTTAATCTTCTTATGTCTATAATATCTGTGTTATTTCTGCATAACATCCAAACGACACTTTGAAAAATTTCCTGTGGTTACTTGGTTCATATAGGAATTCAGAAAACATGACACCTTAATTCTTATGCTTTTCCTATTCGTACGTTTTTATTTCCTGTGTATCAGGCCTTAGCACTCTTATGTTTTTGTTTTACTTCCTTCCTGTGTTTTAAACGGTGCCTTAGCATGTTCACTGAGTGATCATAAAAAAAAGCATGTTCACTGAGTGAGGGTACTTTTTTAGCGATTTCAAAGTGCAGGGGGTCGTATTTGCAATAAAATCCGAATCTGGACGGTGTGCAGAGTCAAAACTGCGCGCGATCATCACTCATACATACGGCCACCGGCCGTTGGCACGCCCGCCACCAACCTCCACCCCCCCGTACTGTACGCACGCCGTCGCGAGGCCGCGAAACCTTTATTTCCATATACAGATACAGCCATCCCCTCTTCGCCGCGGGGTGGGAACGACGGGACGCCTCTCTTCCTTCCTCTAGCCATTCTCCCGCGCCGTCCACATCATCGCCGCCGCCGGCCCCGCCCCGCCCCGCGGATTCCGGTGGGGAGCCAGGGCACGCCACTGCTCTGAATTTCCTGACCCGCCTGCGCTAGCTGACGCCAGGAGAAAACCTCGACGCGACGACCCGGCCGGGTCGTATCCGTGTAAAACAAATCGGCGCCCTCCTCCTACTTCTTCCCATTGTTGGGGGCGCAGCCCGGGCTTGTGCACTCTGCAGCCGCAGCGCCGCCTCCTCGTCTCGACCGGACGCTAGCCGCCCTGCCGGGCCGACGGACGGAGCGGCATGAGGGACGACGGGCCCGCGGCGGCGCTGGTGCCGCGGCTGGTGGTGTCGAGCGCCAGCCGCGTCGAGGAGCTCGAGCGCTTCTCCCATTACGTCGGTACGTACGCACGCACGCACGCTCCTCCCCCTCTCCTTCCGCCCCCTGCGTGACCCGCCGGTTGTTGTTCATCGGTCTCCGTTATTCCGTTACTGGGAATCGATCGACGGGAGCGGGCGGGGCTCTGCGTCTCAGACTTTCCGGTTACAGTTCGTGGATAAATTGGGCGGGCACTGTTCATTTCCTGTTGTGCCCTGTTCGTTCATCTGTCGATTAATTTAGCCACTGAATGAATTGCGCGTTCCGTTTCATCGGGGCGACCCGCGCCACATTTTCGGGGGTTCTTCGCGTCGATGCTCGTCAGCTCGTGGTGCACTTGCCCCCGAGCCCGATCCCAATCCAAGAAACAGGGATAGCTACAGCTCGGGATCCCAACTCCACGAGACTTTCTTTTTTTCCCCGGTGGAGGATGATTTAAGTAGACCCAACTTGCTCATCATAGAAGCCTCCAACAAAGGAAACTCCTATACATTAGATAACGATTTCCGCTGCATGCACATCGCTATCATTCTCCATGTCTCGGGATTAAATAGAGAATGCTACTGTACATCGCTATCAGGATCCAATCGCATGCCATGTTCATTCATTTTGGACTAGGCTGTTTCCCCTCCACCTTCCTTCCTGCCTGCCTTGCCTGTGCACTGACGAGACAAGAACTGGCCTTTTCCAGCTAGGCAAATCGGGTTTGACCACGCCACCGAGTGCCCCCACCTCTGCACGCTAGCCTACGATTATCTGCGGAAGAACAAGGGTTATGAGGAGAACATTTTCGCGTTCTTCCAGAACTCCGTGGACCCCGAATCCCTGATTGCCAAGTTCATGGAGGAGCTCGACAAATGTATACTCGGTTACTTCTCCTTCCATTGGAAATGTTCAACTTACATGATTACCCAGGTAATTAAAAAGGAGTTTGAGATCGACCTTCTGTTCTAATTTCTTCCTTACGAATCTTCTTCCACTGATATTTTGTATAATTGATACAGTGTGATCTCCACAGGTTATGACGGTAGAAGGTGCGCCTAAAAGAAAGCTCAGGAACATGGTATTGGAGGCCACTAGGTATTTTTTATCCCTTCTTAGGCTACATGCCTCTTAGTCAATGCACTGTGATTTGCTATCCTTTGCCTTTTCTTCGCCCACTAGCTCAATTGGCTTTAGCGTACATCAGCTCCTTAATTAACTATATTGGATTTACTTGGTATGTCAATCTTGTCTAAATAGTTTAAGAATATCCCATTTATCCTTGCGCTGGGTCTCCTCATTCAGTCATTATTATTTACTCCCATTATTTCCATTTTCTCCTATCTGACCAAACGATACATTAGTTAATCTCAGACCGGATCAACTTCAGACCTCAGCATGGGCATTGCAGCAGAAACTGAGTCAGCAGTAATGAGATGTAGATGATAGGCATGTGCTAGAGCTTTAATTTACTCCTAGAACCACATGTTCATTTGTCATGGAACTTTCCTGGAAATGTTGTCTACGACCGAGTCCAATGCTTTTTTGGTTGCTTTTCTTAAAGCAATTGATTCACAGCCAGCGGGATACAATAATTTCAGTGTGAATTTATCTATTTTTAAAGTGAAGCCTTTTATGAATCGGCGAACCACAGTTGAATTCATCCATTAATTGTTTTTCATAAAAATAAAACTATAACAATTATGTGCTTAAGATGTCACTTTCACGCTAGCATCTATCTCCCTAACTTGATAAAAGAAGAAGTTTAGATTGAACATATGCTTACAACTTAGATCTGAGATGTTACTTCTATCTAAAAAAACATAAACCTGTAATTTGGTTCAATCACATAGGAGATATAGAGTAATGATCTCTGTTCCTTTGACACCAAAACTGAAGTCTAGTATCTGTTTCTCCTATAATGCACAGGAATCAGAGATTTGAGAGGGTCACAAAAAACTTGAAGGTTACCAGGCTATTCTCCACATTGGTGGAGGAGCTGAAGGCCATAGGACTATCTTCCCAAGATCAGGCGCAATGCAGTGATGTGATGGTCCCGGTAGCACATTGTGATCGCAGCCCAGCCCTACTCCTAATGGGTGGTGGGATGGGAGCTGGCAAGAGTACTGTACTTAAAGATATACTCAAGGAGTAGGTTTTTCAACTTGTACTTGTTTCTCACTTAACTTTCATCTTGCAATATGCACGCACTGCCCCACAAAAAAAAGTAGAATAAAATAAGAATGCCTAGCTGTTCAAATTAATTTGAGAAAACAAATAGTGGATCAGTTCATCGGAGCAAGTAGAAAAGCTACATAAAAGACTTTCAGGTCATAAGCTGATCCTGTGCTATACATTCATTATTGTAGATCATTTTGGTCTGGAGCAGCAGCCAATGCAGTGGTGGTGGAGGCAGATGCATTCAAGGAAACCGATGTTATATATCGAGCCATCAGCTCAAGAGGCCACCACAACGATATGTTGCAGACAGCAGAGCTGGTATTTTATATTGTTTTTGCTATGTACACATATTATCTAGAAAAACATGATAAGCGGTTAACGGTATATACCTGTCAGTTGACTGATCAAAATGAAATAATGAGCATAATGTACTGGTTCAGATTTCAAATAACTCAAACGGTGTCAGCACCTTTGGTTTATATCTGCAACATTCAAACATACTGAAACTAGCAATTTGTGTATCCAGGCCTGAAGCAAACTCACAAACTCATCATTTTGAATATACTGAACTGAAACAAGCAATTCATCCGAATTGAATTAGCTGATGAACCATTACACACTTTCTTGTATCATGATTCACAACCTCGATACAGGTGCACCAGTCGTCAATGGACGCCGCTTCGTCACTCCTGGTGACCGCCCTCAACGAAGGGAGGGACGTGATCATGGATGGCACACTATCCTGGGAGCCATTCTTCGAGCAAACAGTAGCCATGGCAAGGACCGTGCACCGGCAGCGGTACCGCATGGGCGTCGGCTACAAGGTTACTGAAGACGGGACAATCACCGAGGATTACTGGGAGCCGGTTGAGAACTGCGGTACCGACGAAGAGAGTGAGATGAGATCAAGGAAGCCTTACCGCATCGAGCTCGTCGGTGTAGTCTGTGATGCCTATCTCGCAGTTGTCAGGGGAATCAGGTGAATTTCACAACACAACCCATGAATTCTGCTCATTTACTCATATTTCTGCCTGTACTACTGTCTCTCACAATCTGGCATTGGCTGAAGTGCATAGTTAGTTTTGCGTACTGAACATCTCACCCAAAAAAGGTCTTTAAGATGTCAGTCAATGCTGGAATATTTCTGCACGCACTGAATCCAAACACAGAAGCACCATCTAAAAAGTTGGCATTGGCAGGAGAGCGGTGATCACCGGGAGAGCAGTGAGGGTGAAGTCCCAGCTGCAGTCACACAAGCGATTCGCCACCGCGTTCCACGGGTACTGCGGCGTGGTCGACAACGCGAGGCTCTACAGCACCAACTCCTTGGGTTCTCCAAAGGTGAGAAGTCACTCTTAAGGCCAACAATCCACCCCTGTAGGTGGAGTAGTTCACTCTACATGGATCAACGTTCTTTTATAAACCTATGGTGTGTGTGTCGTTCCAAATGGCATCGCAGTTGATAGGGTGGAAGGACGGCGAGAGCAACCTGCTGGTGGACCCAGAGGAGATCGGCATCCTGGAGAGGGCAATCAGCTTGAACGAGGAGGCCAACTCGGTGGACGAGCTCTACCCCGACGGGGAGCCGTCGCCGTCGGCGTGGCAGGACCTCGTCGCGTCGCCGTCCAGGGCGTCCGTGCAGCGTGAGCTCAGGGCCGCCGTGCAGACGAGCGAGGCGCGCTTCCGGGCCGCGTCACAGTAGCCGTCGGCCGGCCGGCCGGTCCGTGCCTGACGCAGTGGCGCACCGGTACAAACTTTTGAGCCGTACTGGTGCCTGGGCGTTTTTCTCTTTTTTTTTTCTTCTTCTTCTTTCTTTTGCCAAGATCTTTGGTTGATGTGGCTGGTGAACTAGCTGGTGGCCCTAGATTGCTCATGGAAAAGGCCGTGGTTTCTCTAGGATGTCGAGACACGATCGACCATTGTGATTCTGTATCTACTGAATGCGATGTCCTTTTATACCCGACCGTAGGTGCAATTTTTTGTACTACCTCCGATCCGAAAAAAGAGTCGCATGTTACACATACGAGTTGCACTATCCCCGTTTGCTGGCGACATTTTTTCCGGTCCGGAGGGAGTAGTTGTGTTTTGGTAATCTTCGAAGAGACCAAAGCTCCGGCTAAAGACTCGAGCTGTGGGGTTTCAATAGTGAAGAATGTTCCCTAATTTTGCATGGCTAATTTTTCAGGATAGAGTTTGGACGATTGACGTTGAAGCCTAGGGATGGCCAAATGACGGGTTATGTCAACTATGCAATATGCAAGATGAAAAGGGGCTACCCTATATTTCAACACTTTCCATCATGTTTGGACTTGAAAACCTTATATGGGGAACGGTGAAATGGTGCAACTGGTGCGTTGGTCAGGCCTAAACTTGAAACCTTTTGGATTTGATACCATACTGAATTGATACACTAGCCAACAAATCAGAGTTCGTGGAGCATGTCATGTTTAAGTATCATTATGCGACATACTCGGCTAGTTTTGAGTACAAAACAGTTTACTAAGAAACATGCCTTCATAGTGGCCCCTACGAATCAGGGTGGGCACAAAAAACCGTAACCGAAGACCAAACCCAAAATAACCGAGACCGAACCCAAAAAGACCGAACCCGAAATAACCGGTCACACATTCGGTCCCAACAACTCGATGACCGAAATAATATTGGTATGTTCGGTCACCATTAATGGAAGACCGAAATACCCATTTAGACCGAAGTTGCCATCATTCCCGAAGGCCCAAAGCCCATGTAGGTACACTGTACAGCTAGGAAGGCTTATCACGTTGTCCGGTTGGTTGTTCGTTGCTCCCTGCTCCGCCTCTGTCTTCGACCCCAGCCGCCGGCACATCCCCGACCACCAGATGCAGACGCGGTGAAGGCAGCCTGTGAGTACTGTCGTGCCTCAGTGCTTGGATTCATCTCTCCTGCACCTTGCAAGTTGCAAGGTGAGAATTGAGAATGATGAACTGAGAATTGCTACTTCTAGTGTGATAAATACCTGAAATGGTCATCGTTTTGTGTTGTCAAATTTATAAACTTGTGATGATGTTTCGTTTATTTGGTCTATTTGGTCATGACCGAAAACCGGACCGAAAAGACCGAAGACCGAATACAGAAAGACCGAAGAGACCGAAGGTAATTCGGGTAGCGTTTCTAGATGACCGAAATTTTGGATGACCGAAAAGACCGGACCGAGCAAACCGAAACGACCGAACGCCCGGGGTGACCTACGAAGCTCCCTACGAGGCGTATGACCTCGGCCGGAGGCCTGATAGCCTTTGAATCATTGCTGAAGCCCGTTACTAAGTGGATCGGTTGTATGTATTGCTTCTCCGTCCGGTCCGGTCTATGCCACGTGGCCCTCCAGCGAGCTCATGGCTTTCTAGGTTACCGCCCAATTCCGCCACTCCCTTGAGCTTACCGCCTCCGTTGTCACTAATTCACTGATGTCTCGAGATCATATGTCTCCGGTGCTCCTTCTCCCCTTCCTATTTGAGCTATTGTTCACTACTTATGATTTGGTCGGTGATCATCTCCATGCACATAGGGTGTTGAGCAAAATACTTAAAAGGGTACATTCACAACTAAACCGTTGATTTTAATCGTATGTAAATTATGTTTCCTATAAATCGCATTAAACTTACAAATTGAGTAGATGAGCGAGTCTATCGTGATGTTTTCCGAAGACTTGTTGTCTTCTGATGATTCTGATGGCGGCTACTTGTTTGACGATGATGATTTGGAGGAAGTTATTGATGTTTGTTGCAACGAAGATGAAGGCGAGAAGAAAGAGAAAGTATTTGGTTTCCCAAATGGGGTGGATGTGTGGATTCCTCGGAATAGAGCGTTCGACCATGAAACGCTCGTTTAGGACCAGGTTCGTGTGAATTCTAGGGGTACATCTCTTAATATTACATGACCACCTGAAGCCTTTTTTTGCTACAATTACATCTCTTATGGAAATGGTCACATTTCTCTTGTATGTGTAATGTATGAAAAATGGTACTTTTTTTGCTTTGTGCTGTGAGATTTTAATGTGCAGTGAAATCTATATTTCCAGGTTTACGAAAAAAGCTCAGTGCAAACGAGTGGAACTGGAAAATTCGTAATTTATGAGAGCAACAGAGATAAGTGGATTATGTTGCCCATAACATGCCATATCGGTGACGGTTAGTTCTTCCGTATCGGCGCCACCCACTTCTCGAGGTTCATTCCCCTCAAGTGAAGGAGCCGCCGCCCAAGCCTAACTTTTTCCTGGACTTGTGATCAAGTGTTTCTTTCTGAGGTGTAACTCGTAGTCTGTCTAATATGGTGCAAGTACGAGATGGAATTTCCAGCGTTTCTATTACTAGAAATCTTGGAACCTGCTTGCTACCTATCCATGGAAAATTGGGAAATCGGAAGGGGAAACAATGCAAGCAACCTGTTATCTGTGTGGCTGAAGGGTGTAGCTAATGCCCATTTCGTTTGTCTGCCTGCATTATTTTCCTGAGATGATGTGTTGAACCTGAAGCCAACCGTTGCAACGTGGTGGGGGGTTGCCTGGTTGGAGCCTCGTCTCACCGTGCAAGCCTCTGGTTATTTTGCCAGTAGGAACCTGCCTGTCCGGGTGGCAATTGCCGATTGGACCCGAGAGGATAGAACATATAAGGCGCCAGGGTACCCAGACAATCTGCATCCTACACATTGGTTTGTTCTCCTGCTGTCACTCGCTGCATCTCCCTCAAAGAGCTCAGGCCGTCCACAATGGCAACGATCAGCGCCGCCGCCGCCACGGCCACCGTCTTCGTCGCCAGGCCGTCGCAGTCTCTCGGTAAGCAAGCTCGTCATGCAAAAACAATAAAATGTCTGCCATCTGCGGCATGTCAGACTATCTGTACTGCAGTATGTTCAGGTGTTTAACACTGAGACGCTGTTGCTGCTGACTGCAGGGCTGCCTCAGCTGAGGGTGGCCAGGGCCGAGAGGCTGCGGTGCGCCTACTCCAAGGACGGCAAGGAGGAGGCGGCGGCGGTCGTCAAGGGCGGGGCGCCGCTGCTCGCCGCGGCGGGAGCCATGGCGACGGCCGCGGCACCCGCAATGGCGCTGGTGGACGAGCGGATGTCGACGGAGGGGACGGGGCTCAGCCTGGGGCTGAGCAACAACCTGCTGGGGTGGATCCTGCTGGGCGTGTTCGGCCTTATCTGGTCCCTCTACACCGTCTACTCCTCCACCCTCGACGACGACGACGAGTCCGGCGGCCTCTCGCTCTGAACTCTCAACGACGGCACCACGATCTTTTTTCCTGCCCGCTAATGTCATTGCATATCTCAGCTATGGCAGTGTTAGATTGTCGCGCTTGTTATGCTTTTTAGTGGGTGGGAATCTCATTGCGAGTATCAAGCAAATTCAGCTCTGTTAGTCCATGTCTTATCCAGCTGTTACAACTCTGGCATTAAAAAAAATTAAGATCCAAAGGAGCAACACCTAATTATTCAGTTATGTTAAAAACCTAAACTCTCATCCAGTTGTTCATCAAAGAGTTCAATTGAATGATAAAGATGCGAGTATGCGACAATCCCTTTAACGCAGTGCAGCTGCAAACAAGTTGGCAATACAATCAAGTAACAAGAACCACAAGGAACCAAGTAGCCCTTGTCTCGGACAGATATCACAACGGGGTGGTGGCGCAGTTGGCTAGCGCGTAGGTCTCATAGCTAAAGCGAGTGATCCTGAGGTCGAGAGTTCGAGCCTCTCTCACCCCAAACTTATCAAGTTGGCTTTGTTAATGATGAAACGCTCCGTGACAACTTGGGTCGTCACACAGACACCTGAATCATCAGGTGAAATTGAGCAACTCTGAACTTTGCCAATTCTTTTTTTCTGCTGGTTTGAATTATGTATGCAACTTTGTCACTCCTTTTTTTTTTGCTTCTGGTTTAACTTATCAAGTTGGCTTTGTTAATGATGAAACGCTCCGTGACAACTTGGGTCGTCACACAGACACCTGAATCATCAGGTGAAATTGAGCAACTCTGAACTTTGCCAATTCTTTTTTTCTGCTGGTTTGAATTATGTATGCAACTTTGTCACTCCTTTTTTTTTTGCTTCTGGTTTCAATCATGTATGTATTTCGGAACTTTGTCACTCCTTTTCTGCTGCTGGTTTGGAATCATGTATATGTGTTGCTGACTCCGTGACAACTTGGGTCGTCACACATACACCTGAATCATCAGGTGAAATTGAGCAACTCTGAACTTTGCCAATTCTTTTTTTCTGCTGGTTTGAATTATGTATGCAACTTTGTCACTCCTTTTTTTTTTTGCTTCTGGTTTCAATCATGTATGTATTTCTGAACTTTGTCACTCCTTTTCTGCTGCTGGTTTGGAATCATGTATATGTGTTGCTGAATCCGGAGTTCCGGACATAATGCTTCTTTTTTTACTGACGCAGTTGAATTACCCATGTCACTCTAGTTGTGTTCTCTTTTTTGGCTCTTGATTGTAACTTGTAAGAGCAGCGGATTCCATGATTCATCATCCGTGTGGAGCTGGCCCGTCAACCTGCCGCTCGAGTTCTTCGGCGTGTTCCAGTCCGAGCCCCTCGAAGACGAGGACGACGGCACGCGGAAATGGCGACGCCAAGGTTTTCCTGGAGTGTGTGACATCACAGGTGCAAAATGATGTTACCTAGTATGTGCGGCTCTAGCAAAAAATGCAAATTTCATTTGTCTTAATTCATCCTTTGTCGCTACCTAGCTCCAGCCCCTTGTCATGTACCCATGGCTTGCAAACCTTGTATTCCTGTGGCTTGGTCTGCTGGCTTTCCTTTAACAATCCAAGGTTCGCCCTGCTTGGGCTAGCTTCAGCTTACTGCTGCTGCCTGCAACCGAAAGGTAATTAGAGAGTATGATACCCTATCTGAATTCTTCATATGAGGCTTTGTGACATGCATGGAGGTCGGTTGGCATTGATCCCGTCACAGGGAATGAATAATCAACCACCAGGGAGTGCATCCATGAGCACTTGGAAAAACACTCCAAGTATATAAGAACTAAAATTTCTCTCCAACATCGTTTCCAAACCATGACACGGATTGTTCCAGTTGGTTGGGTTGCTTAGCTCAAGTGGATCGTCTCGATCCAAGTAGGACTAGTGCCCAACACAAGGTATTCATGCTCCCAACTTGGTTTCTTTGATGACAACTTGGTGGCGGCCATGGTGGTGGAGGCGGTGGAGGTAGTGGAGGCAATGATGGTGAGTATGATGGCAGAGGTGACATATGAGTGTTGTGGTGTTGTCCTATGCACAAATGAACTCTTATTTTGTGTTGATGATGAATCGATAACTTTCTATTCGTGGTGTTGTTCTATGCACAATAAACTTTTATTTTTTGTTGATAATGCACTTTGTGACTTGTGAGATGCACTTTGCTACCGGTTTTATGGTTGATAAACTTGTATATATGATGGATTTGAATGTTTGTGCAATTGTTTTAATTATCTTATGCATGATTTGTAGTTAATTCGGATTATATTGTGTTTGCATATGGTATATGTTGGAGAGTAGTAGAGATGGAAATGCTCAAAACAGTGCAACCAATTTTTGGGCACCCAAATATGGGTAAGTTAGAAAAGTAGATTTTTTTTATACACATACCTTCTCTCTCCTCTACCCATAATGGTTTTGACTGTCCAAAATATGGGTATGCTCTTGGAGATGCTCTAAGTTGGCAGACATATTTTCAGCAATTTGCTTTCACGGGACAGTTACCAAGTGAGTGAGAGGTACTTCTTTGATTGATGTGACACAGCTAGGTAGCGGCTGGGTTGTCAATTCCTTAGGTACCGCTGTTTGACAACTTGGGTCTCGTCAAGTTGTACACCTGAACCATCAGGTGAAATCGAGCAAA
This sequence comes from Poa annua, assembly GCA_026929855.1. Lineage (NCBI taxonomy): Eukaryota > Viridiplantae > Streptophyta > Magnoliopsida > Poales > Poaceae > Poa > Poa annua. The sequence continues at coordinate 61,449,273 of CM049438.1, read as the reverse complement.
TCTGAACATATGGTTTTATTTTCTCTTGTCGCTAATCGCCACTGCTGCTCTGCTCACGCATGTCTGCTTTGCCTCCTCCTCTAATTGTAGCATATCTACTATCAACCAAGTTACTGTAAAAGATCATTTGTCAGTTTGAGCTAACACGCCCACTTCGTTTCTCTTCCTTAATCGATCCTTAATCTGTCGCTACCTACAGCACTTGTCGTGTACCCGTGGCTTGCAGCCCTCTCGTGCATACTCATGGCTTGGTCTGCTGGATTTCCTTTGAGAGACACAACCAAGTTGCTTCCTCCAGGATTCAAGTTGGTTGTGATCGCCGCCTTGGACAAGCTCGTGCAAAAGCTCTGGCGAGTTTCACAAGCGAGGACCTGTGATGCATGTCAGGGTACCAAGTGCATGCATGCCCACCCATTGCACTCATGGTTGGTCATGGAGTATACTATATATAAGAGGCCTGGGTGCCCAGACTCTTCACACGCACATACCACAGTTCAGTTGGCTCTCCTGCTTGCCGCAGCTTCCCCACAGACCACACACACACAAGCAATGGCCGCGTTCAACACCACCACCGTCGTCACCGGCTCCGCCGCCACCGCCAGGCTGCTGCCAACGCGGCGGCCTCAGCTGAGAGTGGCCAGGGCGGCCGACGCGCTGAGGTGCGGGTACTCCAAGGAGAGCTTGAAGGCGTGTTCAGCCATGAACCTGTCTCCGGCGGCCCTCAAGGGCCTGGGTCTCCGGCGGGTGTCGACGAGGCCATGGGGATCCAAGCTCGTCGAGGAGCGGCTGGACGCGGAGGACACGAGGCTCCGGCGGGTGTCGGTGGCTCTGAGCCCGGAGCGGGTGCTGGCGTGTGTGGTGGGCTACATCTTCTTCAGCCCTCGGCGTCTACGACGCTGCTACGATGACCGCAACTAACTCCGGCGGCCTCACGCTCTGAACCTGATTAGTTCTACAGTATTAGTTGTGAAAAATCTTTTGTATAGATGTTCAGTAAGTTCTGTTTAGCTAAAAAGAAGCTACAAATGTCGAAGGCCACTCTTGTTGCGGCTACTAATCAGTAATCACCATCTTCAGAGATTTATAGCGTACTGCCTGCGGTAGTGCGCTACTCTGGTCTGCTACTCCCGTCATATAACGGTTCGCTAATCGTATGGCACAACGGGATGCTGGCGCAGTTGGCTAGCGCGTGAGGCTCGTACCTGATGGGAGCGATCCTGAGGTCGAGACTCGCTCACCCCACCCAACTCATATGTGGCATCGTAATGATGATGAAAACGCTCTTGTGTCGACAAACTGAGGTCGGTCGTCACATTTAACGATTGAAACGCATTAAAATGTAAAGATTGAGCAACTCTGAACTTTGCCACATCTTTTTTTTCTTCTTTTAATGTTTAATTTAATGATTTCCTCCAAGGAGAACACACATACTAGACATAAATTTCAATATGTAGCAATCCGACCTAAACACTTGAATTGCAACCGTCATGTAAGATTCAGCAACTCTGCCACATTATTTTTTAATTTTTGCTGCTGGTTTTAATCATTCTGTTTAATGATTTCCTCAAAGAGTGTTGAGGTCGTGTGGTGTCGACTTTGGTCGCTAGGGTGTCTTGATCGTTGATCCGTGTGGGCTTTGGAGTCGGCGTGAATGTTGAAGCGGTGGCTCCGGACTTTCACCTTGCTTTGAGGGGGGTTTTGGTGTCGGCCGCCTTGGTTGCTTGACTACTTGGGTCGTCACCATCATGTGAAATTGAGCAACTTTGAAGGTCGCTACTTCTTTTTGTTGCTAGTTTTAATCATTATGTTTAATGATTTCCCCAAAAGGCGACTTTGATCGCTAGGGCGTCTTGGTCGTTGATCCGTGTGTGACGCACCTTTGGAGCCAACGTAAATGTTGGAGCGGCAGCTCTGGATTTTCACCTCGTATTGAGGGTTTTATTGTGCCGGCCTTGGTTCCTCGGTCGTCGACCCGTCTTGGTTGCTTGACAACTTGGGTCGTCACACAAACACCTGAATCACCATCATGTGAATTGAGCAACCTTGAAGGTCGCCACTTCTGTTTGTTGCTAGTTTTAATCATTTTGTTTAATGATTTCCCCAAAAGGTTGTTTGGCGTCGATTTTGATTGATAGGGCGTCTTGGTCGTTGATCCGTGCGTGACGCAGCTTTGGAGCTAGCGTAGATGTTGGAACGGTAACTCCGGATTTTCACCTCGTGTTAAGAGTTTTTTTATGTCGGCCTTGGTTCCTTGGTCGTCGACTCGTGTGGGACGCGGCCTCGAGTCTGGTGTGGTTTCTTTCGAGCTGTAACTTTTTTATTTTAGACCTTATCCTTCATGTTTACTCGTTCTTTACCAACATAAAAGCTTTTGTCTGATTTCAAAAAAATCAACATAAAAGTCAAAAAAAATTGCCTAGTGTAAAAAATATGATTCCTTATTAGACATTTTGAATTTAGGAAAACATGCATATTGGTTCTGAATCAAGAGCTTCAATGGTCATAAAAGTAAAACTCGAATGGTCAGGGAATCTAGGTGTTTCTGTCATCTGGACCGTAGATTTCGGGTCCGACGAACACAATCGCACAGGGCCACCCGCAGTTCCAACCCGCTAGAGCTTCGGCACCACTGCACTAATCCTCACGGCTACAGCCGCCGCCGTCGCAGCCATGCCTCCGCCACCGCTGCTTCTGCTGCGCCGCCCTCTCTCCCTGCTACTCCTCCGCCGCTCCAGACCTCCACCTACTCCCCTCCGACGCACCAATCTACCGCCTCCGCTCGTCCTGCCCAGGCAGCGGTGCCTCTCCGCCGCGTCCGCGTCCGCGCAGCTCGCCGACCCGCTCGTCGCCCCAGGTTAGCATCCTCCCCTTCCGTTCACGCGTGCCTCGTGACTGCGAGACTGCTGTAACCGTGGAGGGGCTGGATTCGTTGCTGCAGGGGTGGACGAGGCGGTGGCGGGCTTCGTCACCGGCAAGCGCAAGGCCACCGAGGTAGCCCACGCGTAGGTACTACTAGTCCCCCACATTATCCTTTCATGAGGTTTTCCTGCTAAAATCACCTTCCAGTATGAACTGTGCCATTGTCAGTGATATATGTATGCACCTGTTTACAGCTCTGGAAGTAAATGGCCTGTTTGGATTACTCTGTAGAATTCATTCAGATGAGATGTCTATCACAAGCTATATTTTTTATGTGGGTGTGTTTTACTTATTGTTACTTCTCTCTCTGATTAGGGTGTGGAGAAGTATTGTTCGAAAAGGAGATACTGTGGTAGACGCCACCTGTGGGAACGGCAACGACACGTTCGCTTTGCTTAAGATGGTGGCCGATGAAAGTGGGCGAGGGCGTGTCTATGGGATGGACATCCAAGACACCGCGATAGATAGCACTTCCTCTTTTATGAAAATGGCTGTCGATACCCAAGAGGTATGCATTTGAAGCAACTGCAGGAAATGCAAAAATAATTGCTGGTTTAATTTTGGACTACCAAATGTGGATTGTCTTATCTATACCCTTTGAGAAATGATAGACCCAAAATGAACAGTGATGAAGCAGTGTACATGATTATGAAGCAATACTCACATAAGTTATTCTCGGTCTAAATGTTGCTGACTGAACTCTATATATTTTTGCTGCAGATGGAGCTAGTCAAGTTATTTCCGATGTGTCACAGTAGAATGGAGGAGATTGTTCCAAAAGATTATCCTGTGAGGTGATCAAGCCATCCTTCTTTTTTTGGTATTCCAAGTTTTGCAGCTTGTCTAATGCTATGATTCAGAGAAACATTACCGTGAAATTGGTAGTTCGTTGACTTAAGGAGCATGACACTAGTGGCGCTCTGTGTGTAGGCTTGTAGCATTCAACTTGGGCTACCTTCCAGGAGGAGATAAAAATGTAATTACTGTACCTATGACAACCGAACTGGCATTGCAAGCTGCCAGCAGAATTGTTAGCTCAGGGGGACTCATAAGTGTCCTTGTCTACATTGGGCATCTGGGTGGAAGGTAAATGTCATTTGCCAACTGTAAATATGTATGAAAGCCATTATTTTTTTAATTGATTGCTGATTGTTAGTAAGTGGTAGTTGATTACTGATGCTTGTAGCATGTCTTTAGAATCATGTTGTTTAACATTGAACTCCAATCAAATATTAATTAAGACTGAATACATTTACCTTTGCTTTCTTAAATGAAGGGATGAACTTGACATTGTCGAATCATTTGCATCAAGCTTGCCTGTTGATACATGGGTGAGTTGCAAGTTTGAAATGATTAACAGACCAGTCGCTCCAGTACTTGTTCTCCTGCACAAGAAATGATCGCAGTTCCTGTGAGGGACTCCTTGTTTATGGAAGTGAGTGCTACAATGCATGATGTGAATCCTGTGATGCTGAATTGCTGATCACCATTATGAGTTGTACGAAGGTATCCTGTAAAGGCTCTGCAGCCGAATGATTTTTGTCAATGGTACAATTCATCTTGTGATGCTGACTTGCCGACTGAGGTTTCAGTTATGAGATATTGTACAAAGATTTTCAAACAAGCTATGGGCTCACAGAGCGAAAAGAGAAGAGAAGGCATCAGTTCAAAGATGGGTCGAGGAGCGTCCAGACTGAATTATGTTAAGTTCCTGTGCTAGGTCCATTTGTTGCAGTCATATTGCTCTTTATTTTTGTATTTCCTCTTTTTTCTCTTTAAACTATGGATGTAAACTTTGAGGCTTTTAATGAAAACAGTTCTGGTAAAGCTCTACGGTTTTGGGACTTCCTGTTCCCCTTCCTGATCGAACTAAGTGCTACAGTACATGATGTGAATCATGAGCTGAAATACTACTGATTGCGGTTTCGAGTTAAGAGAAAGGAATTCTGTAAAGGCTGCAGTTAGCTGCAACCAAATGAAAATTGTTGTCGATTGTACAATTTCTCTAGAGGCTACCTGCCAGTCCATCCACACATGCACATATTCCTGGCATCAGATCAAATTAACTGAAAAACAGAAGCGACCAGCCAAAAACCATGCATATAGTACTCCATCTTACCTGGCAGAGTACATAAGAGAAACGTCTTTCTTGATTGCTTCGAAAAACCATCTTACCTGGCAGCATCATGTTTGTTGGAGACAAGAAAATAAATGTCTTTAATGTTCAGTTAATCATGCAGCTCCATGGTCTATCTAGCATGCACTGATGTAACTATCTTAGGTAAACTGCATGATTCTTCTTCTGCAAATGCCGCTCTAATTCCCCTTCCACGAGTAAATAAGACATTTGTTTCAAGAAATAAGTATGTGAAGCATGAGTACTCTGCTGTTGTTTTACGAAGGATCTGCATTCTTTCCAAAGGTAGAAGTTAGTGCTTTCCATCAAGGTGCGCTCAACACAGAATATTACTGTGGTGACTAAGATGGACACAGTCATTCGCCTCGGGTTTAGCCCAGTTTACTTTAAGTTAACATGATTTGTATTTCTTTAAACTTTAACTTTAGTGCCCCTCCACTTGTATCTTTCTTATGCAAGGGACTGCAAATGGTGTGGTTTGCTCAGTTATGTGCAAATGTAGTCACAGATACACCATTGTCAAACTTATGTTGTACCATTGTCAAACTTATGCTGTACTAACAGAAACTACTGCATCATTAGATTAATGCCTAATCATCGATCAGCAACTGATTTATATATTTATATATAGTTTGTGACTTTGAAGATATCCAATCAAAGAGATCGAGAGCACATGCTTACCTTAAACCTTATGACTCTTTGGCTAGTTTTTATGAGTTATATTATTTGAGATTCATAGTTCTGACAGCTTGGCATCATGCAATCTGCCACAGAGAAGGACTTCCAAGTTCAATCCAAACTACAAAGAGAAAGATTCAAAGAAGCAACACTGGGCTATCAATTTATCATTCCATTCGAAACAGTTTGAACAATTCTTTTATTGATCTATGACCAAAACAGAATTTAATAGTATGACCTGAAATTCCTGTAGAAGTCTCTAAAAAATTAAACTAGTATAGCCGGAAAATTTCCTGGTGGAAACAAAAAGAAAGTATGAAAGGGAGCAGAACTATAGAAGCTCACTTTCCCTGTGTCGTTCTAATCCAGTCCAAAACATGACAACAGTCTTCATCGCCAAGGAACACCCTGTTCTCCGAACGGTAGGTTTTGAGATCTTTGCTTGTGTGCACACAAGTTTCCCTTTTCATTTCAAGTGATTCAGGCACCACCATAGCCTCAACGCCGTTGTAAGCATTGCAGATAAACTGAACAATCTCCTCAAAAGGCCGAGACGCATCAACCCACTGGTAAATCTTCTCATTGCGGAACCAGGTCATCTGCCTCTTTGAGAAATTCCTAGACGTTTGCTGAAACTTGGTCAGGAACTCCAAGAACTCTTGTGGGGAGCTGCTGCCTCCGTTCTGTCTGCAGTGCAACAAGTACTCCATGGTTTGCCTGTAACCTATTGCACGGCAAGCGGAGTAGCCCATCTCACGGCTTGCGGAGTTCATATTTGGCTGCAGACCGATATCAAGAAGCCACGAGGCTTCTGAAAGAAGGCCTCTATCTGTGTCAGCCAGCATTTCCTCGCACCTCAAATCAATTGATCTGTAAAGCTGAACACGTGGGCACGCGAGGAAAATGCATAGGTAATCATAATCCAGTTCCTTCACTTGGCAGTCCGTCGCGGAATCGGCCAGCTTGGTGTTGTGCTGCTCCTGGAATGAGCTGTATGGTAAGGCGAATGCAGATGGAGGGGAACCTGATGACCTGATGATCTCGAGCCTTCTGCTCAACCTGACCCAGTTATTCGTGTCCAACTCTCGAGCTTTGGGGTCCCCAGCCTGGAGCACCAGCTCCACGGCATCTTCCCACCGCCCGCTCTCACGTAAGCCAGCGAGCTCAGACCGCACACTTGACGAGATCTCCACGGACGACCGCGGAACATCGGGCTTGCCGTACATAAACCACCGCAGGTACAGCCCGGTCCCTCCGGCGACAACAGGCACGCGGCCCCTGTCGAGAACATCTTGAGTAGCCCTCCTCGCATCGTTGAAGAATGTCCCGGCCGAGTAATCCTCACTCGGGTGCACGATGTCGATCAGGTGGTGTGGCACCAGGGCCATCTCCTCCGCTGACGGCTTGGCGGAGCCGACGTCAAGGCCGCGGTACACCTGCACCGAGTCCGCACTGACAATCTCGCCCCCGAGCCTCCTGGCTACTTCCAGCGCCAGCCTGCTCTTACCGGCGCCCGTCGGGCCCGATATCACGATGACCTTGCTCTTCTTCCTCGCAACCAGTGGCGGCGGCGCGACATGCAGCTTCTTCGCAGAGCAGCAGAGGGCAGGCCAGATGCGGCGCCGCGCGGTGGACCCGAACCCGAACGGTGGCCTCATTTCACAGCACATGGTAGAGCGAGCACCTGCACAAGGTGACATTCGTTCAGGAATTTAAAAAAAAGGTGGGAGAGCTCGTTGGCGGCATTCCGCCGAGCACCTAGTGCGCAAACGAAACCAGCAGCCCATGGGCTACATATATCCAATGCAAGACAGCTCAGTCTGTATTGCCACGGCAGCAAGGAAATAGTTCGGAATAGCAATCAGGACGGGGGTTCCTTCCTTACCACCGAGAGAAGAAGCGATGGATCCTCTCCGCTCCGCTTCAGCTAGTACGTAAGAAAGCGAGGGGGCGCGGGGAGTAAGAGAGCATAGGATGGGAGGGGGAAGGCGGCTGGAGCGGAGACCAGGAAGCTCGAGGAGTGGTATAGCCGTCCGGCGACGGCGGCGACGGCCATGGCCAGAAGGGAGACGACGCCGAGAGAGGGAGACCAAAGGATATGATGATGGCGATGGCGTTACATCTGGGCCGAAATAGATGGGCTGGCAAGGAAAGGAAGGACGGGGTTGAATCCAGAAACCTACGGCGTTCGGCCCAAGATGAGTGGACAACTGAGATGGATGGAAGATAAGACCCGCTTGTAGCCACTTTTCCGGCTCTAAAGCGCCGATAATGAGTTCAGTTAAATTACTAGTCTCTCTCCTATGTTACACTGTAGTATATGCTAAATAGATTTCCATGTTTGATTTTGGATACACTGTAGTATATGCTAAATAGATTTCCATGTTTGATTTTGGACACATAATTTTAGTTGAAAATCATGCGAAAAACTGTTATCATCAAATGAATCTAATTGTCAATACAAGCATAGTAACATAATTAAATCTTATGCATGCATGCGAATTTGAGGATGGGCAATTTATGTCCGTGGATTCTACAAAAAAAAAGTGATTCCATTCCAATATCAAGCGCATAACATGCACATGTTGCAGACTTATTACTTAACTCACCTTACCTGATACGTTTGTCGAGTCCTCAATTTATACTCTAGAAGGTTCCATAATTATACCTTCCTAATCTTACACTAGAATCACTAATAAAGTAATAAGATATTTGTTCGACTAAACATTTGGGAGATATCTATCATAATATTTAAGAATATTAAAATATATAAAGAAACACATATACACATACAGAAATGCATATGTATGCACTATATGATTTATGCAACCATGAAAAATAAAATGAAGGAGGACTTTTATTACAATATGCAATTTAAAACTCACCACAAGCAAAACTTTTATGCAATTTACATTACAAGTGGATAACAAAGTCTTCAGTGTAACTAATTTTTGGAAACATCATTATGTGGTTACACATGCTATGTAAGTAATAGAAATTATATTCTCATTAATAGTACAATAAGATAAAGTTTAAAATAAGTATAACAATTTAGTATAAGAGTGGATTTGTTGCCCCTGAGGGAGAATGCCAACCCAATAGTTACCGTCTGATCTTTGATTCAAGATTCGTGCATGCAAGACAAATCATGCGGCATCTACGTAATTCGACTATTTAAGCCCCTAAATTTCAGTCGATTATGTCAGTGTGGTAGTTAGTGTCCTGGTAGTCGGTGTCATATAGCGTGTCAGAATCGTCGGTAGACTCGTTATGATGACTGCAAAATTAAATAGCTTCGTTGGGCATACAATTATTACCGCAGGCATAATCTAATCCAAAGTAATTGGCTCCCCAGTGCTCCGAGTTTGTTTTACATGAGTTTGTTTTACCCGCAAATATGCAAGTTTAAGTAGGGAACCAAATCCACCATATCCTGAATTAAGGGAATTACAGTATGATGATGAAATTGCACTTGTTCACAAGGGAGTATTACTTTTTTGAAGCTTCGCCACTCTCTGACCATGTATGCCTGTGGAACGGAGTGACCCATCTCCATGAGGTCCCATGAATACAACGTCGTTAAGAGTGTTAAGCAGCATGTTTCATGTGTGTGCCGGCGTGTGCACACGACGACCATGACATTTTAGCGACGGTGCACGGCATGGAGCCTCTGATGGCGTTTAACACACTGATGGAATAATGGATTACCTGGGCGAAGGGGGCAGTGGAGAGAACTGTTGTGGATGTAGCGCTGTTATGGAAAGCCAAGGTCACGGTCACGGTGGGGAACGGGAACAGGACGAAAAACGACCTGAACGGGGAACGCTAACTGAATACCCATAGGTCAACTCATGCTCCAGCTAGCACTACTGATCACCATCTTCATCAGTGTTTTTTTTAATATTTTGGAAGATCTTAACAGCCACGTCTACAGGTTCGTTCTGGGGTAGTACAAAACACGTTATTTCGTTATGTAATCACAACAGGGTGGTGGCTCAGTTGGCTGTGTAGCACCTGAGGTGAAGTGTTCGAGCCTCTCTCGCACCCTCTCTAAATTGTGACCTCGTGATGATGAAACGCTCCGTTGACAACTTGGGTGGTCACTTCTCCACCTGAATTATATCAGGTGAATTGAGCATATCTGAACTTTGTCCTGTTTTTTTTTTTTTTTGTTTCTTTCACCTAGCATCCTCCCCGTAACAAAAAAATAATCTTGCATTGGTGGATCGATCCAGGGCCTTATTCCGTATGTCGATTCCAGGTTGAATTCAGTGTGGTGAGCTAGATGTAGCCATTTTATTTTAGCTGGCGTTACATGAATACTGATGACAGACAAGGAACATTAGCCATGACTGCGTATATTCAGACGATCTAGCTGCAGGCTTGACAGCGTATAGCAGGGTTAAGTAATAACCAAGAAACTGAATCTACCAAGAACCTGAATGTTCAGAGGATTTTTTTAATCGAATGGGGGTACACCGGCTTGTACAAATAAGCTTATGATTTGATTTTTTCTTAAGAACCTGGACCTCGTTTCTCTGAATCCTCACAAGTCACAACTATCAAGAACGCAGCTCCAAGTCTCCACCCAGTACCACAAATCCTCCGCCGCTGCTGCTACTGCGCCACCCTCTCTTCCTGCTCCTCCGACGACGGCCTCCCAGATTCACCACATCGCCTCCTCTCCGCCGGCCGCCGCCTCTCCGCTGCATCCGCCCAGCTCGCTGGCCCTAGGCTAGCAGGGTCAGAGGCGGAGGAGGCGGCCCACGGCCACGCGTAGGTACTACTAGTCCCTCCCCCCATTATCATCCCCTACTGCGTAAATTACTCTGTTTTACTCCCGTTGCCGAAATTAGAAGCACAAGTTCCATTTCATGAGTTTTAGAAGCTGAATTACCTTCTAGTAGTATGGACTCTCAGTGCAATGTTACTGATAATATGGACTCTCAGTTTCACAAAATGGCTATATGTTTATACTACTTGTTTGTATCATATCAGCAGAATCTTATTATTCAACAGTAATACTCTAATCAAATATCATTCGAGACTGAATCCATATCTTCTTCGTTTCTTACATGTAGGGATGAACATGCCATTGTCAAATCATTTGCATCGTCCGTTGATACATGGGTGAGTTGCAAGTTCGAAATGATTAACAGACCAGTTGCTCCAGTACTTGTTCTCCTGCACAAGAAATGATCGCAGTTCCTATGAGGGACTCCTTGTTTATGTGAATCCTGTAGTGCTGAATTGTTGATCTCCATTATGAGTTGCGACGAAGGAATTCTATAAAGGTTGTGTAGGCGAATGAATTTTTGTTGATGGTACAGTTTTCTTAACACGAATCTTCTTGTTGTGAAGCATCTGACGCTGACTTGCTGATTGAGGTTCTGAGTTATGACAAATTGTACAAAATTGTCAAACAAAAGCTATGGGCTCACAGAACAAAAAGAGAAGAGAAGGCATCGGTTCAAAAACGGGTCCAGGAGTGCAGACTGAATTATGTTGAGTTCCTGTGCTAGGTCCCCATCTGTTGCAGTCCTGTTGCTCTTTCTTTTTGTATCTTCTGTCTTTTTTTCTCCTTTGTATCCTTTGTAAACTATCGCTGTAAAATTTTCGAGTTCTCTCGTCTTTTAATAAAATGATAGCATTTCCAGTGAAGCTCTATGGTTTGGGACTCCATGTTCCCGTTCCTGCTCGAACTAATTTCTGCGGTACATTATGTGAGTCCTGTGATGCTGAAGTACTATGATTCTTGGTCCAACTGTATCTGTTATAAGGCTTGTGACATTCCACTCTAACATTAGCATTTAGAGAACAAAAGAGGGTCATTTCTATATTCTTATGAAATTTTATTATGTGTTTTGTGCTTATTGCGACCGTAACTCAGTTTTTTTGCAGATGGAATTGATCAAGCTGTTATCCACAGAATGGAGATTGTTCCAAAAGAAATTCTCCTGTCAGGTAACCAAGCCATTTTATATCTTATATCATGATTTCCAAGTTTTGGGGCTTGTCTAGTGGTGTGATTCAGATAACCATTAACCATTACACTGTCTGAAGCTTGGGTCTAACTGGCAGTGAAAGGATACAGATTGACCATTCATTGTGTTTACACAACTATCACTCAGAATTTTAAATCAAACGCTATATCTTAGTCAAACTGACATAGAGATTCGAATAGGTGTGAAACAGGGGCACGGAGGTAGTAATTAAACAGACCATAATAATTATAACTAATAATCATCAGATGGAACAGTACAAAAGGTGCAAGAACCAACTGTAATCCCATAGTCAGGAGCTGAATTATGAATATTTCTAACTATGACACCACTAGTGATTGTAAGATGGAACATTACAAAAATTGCAAGAATCAATTGCAATCTCAAAGTCAGGAACTAAAGTCTGAATATATCTAACTATTACAGCAGAGGACATTGGCTGAACAAACATCTCAAAATGAAAGAATAAGATCAAATAAACTCCTAAACTTTCTTCTCATTCAGCCAGCTCGGTCCATGGTGTGCTTCAGGGAGCAGCAATCGAGTTGCAGAAGTCCATTCCGCCGCAGAAGGGAACCGGTGCCGCCGTCATCGAGCAGAGCCAGGGAGCCGGTAACTCGTCGATGTAGTTGTGTTGGTCCCACTGAACCATCTGTTCGTCGACATGAGCCGTCAGATTTGGTGCAGGAAACTGGAGCTGCTGCCTCAAGGGATCGGAGTTTTCACCGAGAAAGACCTCCTTGAGGGGTGAACTTGGCGCGGGAGGGGAAGGGAGCTCCCCGATGCTACAGCACTCCCTCCAGACAGCCTGCCTCCAGAGTTGCTCATCGCCAAAAAATGGTTCCTCGCCCAGCGGAATTGGTGCGGGTGCGGGAGGGGAATGGAATCGGAGCTGCTGCTGCCTCACGGAATCAGAGTTCTTGGCGCCACGAAATGTTTCATCGGTCAGCGAGTCTGGTGCAGGAAACAGGAGCTGCCGTCTCACGGTCACAGGAGAAGAATCGCCCGTGGTCTTCATGATCTTGCGCGCAGGCGCGGACAGGGATGCCGGGGAGGAATCAAGATCCGCCGCCTTCCTCTTGCACGCGGAGGCGTTGCTCTTGCACGCGGATGCCGATGACGAAGCCTTGGAGGCCGAGTTGAGGAACCGAGGGCTGCGGTAGATCTTGCAAAGAACCATTCTTGGTTCGCTGCCGCCGCCGTCGACTTCTTGATCCAGGCTGAACTCCACCATGAGCCACTCCGGCTTCTTGCCTTTCTCCTTGGGCTTGGGCGTGTAGGTGAACCTATCCAGGCGGCCGACGGCGCGGCCCTCCACGGGGTCGAGGACCATCTCGCCCCTCTCTGCTTTCCAGGTGCCCTTGCCGCCGCCGACGATCCGGGGCTTGCGGCCGTCGCGGGCGATCTTGGGCTTCTCGGCGCAGAAGAAGTACCAGTTAGGGCTCTCGCCGAAGGTCCTCGACGATCCGGGAAACTGGTGGCGCGAGGTGAGCGTCTCTGGATCGTCGGCGTACACGTCCGCCTCGACGAAGAAATGCTGGGTGGCGGCCGGGAGCGCCGACCCGGCGAGCTTCGGGAGGAGGTACTGCGTCACGAGGTCGTGGTTCTGTGGGTAGAAGGAGCTCCCGGGCGCCGGCTGATGGGGAGAAGCTGGCGACGCCATGGGGATGGGCTGGAGATGAGGACGCGCAACGGCGAAATCTAGGTCTTGGAGCTCGATTGGATTTGGCGCGGCAGAAGGAGCGTGAAGAGGAAGCAGAGACGCTCTGCTATTTCAGAGCGCGGGTGAACGTGAGGAGGGGGGCAGGGAGCTCGGGCGGCTTTATCCTGGGCCGGGCCTCAGTGAGGAATAGCGGACCTAATTTTGGGCCGACGCGTTTACGGCCGCTCTCGGTTTGGAAATCCTTTGATCTGCTTTCTTTTTTTCCTTTTTCGTAGGAATTACGTGTCAATTCAATTATTATTTTAAATCCTTTGTACCGTTTTGTTGGGGCGTTTGCATTTTAAAATCTCAATCTTTGATTGTTGCACATGTGCTTCCAATTGTAACAAACTCGTATGTTGCCTTTGTCGTGAAATCACTCGCCAGTGGCTACAAGGTATTTTCGACATTAGCTAAAAGGTTGTGTATTTTCTTGGACTGTTCGATAATGTTTAATTACGTGATTTTCATAGTGCAGAAAAACATGGCATTTCTAGTACCGCTTGCTTTTTCTTTTTAGAATAGTTATTCCTTTTTGTTGCAAATAAGTCTTCAACATGATTTCTTTCATGTAATTGGTAAACATTATTTTTAATTGTTGGTAACTTTTATTATAGATCAATCGGCACAAAAAAAAAATTGTTTAACCATTTTGTTTTGACATGTTGCAACGATTTGTTGTGTTAGTATATTTTTTTGTACTCAATGTGATAGATCTGAGGGATAAAGTACCAGAATTATCGAAAAAGGCCAACTTCCATAAAAATGAGGACCCAAAATGTAAAAGTTACATTACATAAAATGGGACAGCTAAACTCTGCATGTTGTCCGATCCATTGGTGCGGAGGACGACCGGCCGACCAACACGCACGACCCGAGTTTGTTGTAGATTATTATTTACCTGCCACCGAAACCGAAAATCCAATCGTGTTTTATAGTCATCACACTACTGAAGGAGGTCAAGAGGCTGCCCGGGAGAGCCAGTGACAAATGATAATTGTGACAATAATAGGAGTCAGAAGAATTTGTGCAACAATTGGAGTTATCAAATGTCAAATTTGTTTGTTAATTTGCACTGTCAAGCTTGTGTGCAATTTTAGGATTTTCTGGGGGGAAATGGGGCTGCCCTTAGTTAGCATGGTATTTTGTTCACGAACAAATATCTGACACCAAAAATTAAAAGAAAAACAATATGAGGCACTCCAAACGGACAAAATTTTGGGAAAACCGGAACACTTGAAGGGTGCCCTTGAAGATGCCCAAAATGTGCTTACATTCTGTAGGCTTGGTTCAGGCCACAGGTCAGCCTTATCTTGAAGGACAACCGGCAAGTAATTAAACATTGTGCATATGGCATGATCAAAGAGAGAATCTCCTGCTGGTGAGCCCTAGACGTGATAATCTCCTGCTGTTTGCGGTTTTGAGTTCTGTGTTCCTCTTCCTCTCACAGGGCCTCCCGAGAGCGGACTGAGACCTCGCTCCCGCGACTCCCTCCCCCAACCCTAACCCTATCCGCCGCCGGCGACCGGCCCGCGCCGCCGCCTCCCCCATCCTTCCTCGCCCCCTCCCTCTTCCCCCCCCCCCCCCCCCCCCCCCCGAGGGCGACGGGGCTGCGCTCTTCTCCCACGGCCGCACCCTCCTCCACCGCCTCCCCCCCTCACCACCGCCGGAAGGGGTCGTCGGGCTGCGCCCGGCGGCGGCGGCTCTCCTTTCCCCGCGTCTTGGAGGGCCGGTCAGGGCCGCACCCTCCCTGGCGGCGGTGCTCCTCGGAAACTCCTAGTCCGGCGTGGCCGGGTGAGGTTGGTGGCTGGGCCGCTTCATCAAGCAACAAGCGGCCCAGACGTGGTCCTCCTTTGGAACCATGACCCGATGAGCATTTCAGCATTATGTTTTGTTTAAGCTGAAGTGTGGATGCAGAGTAGAAAGCATGTATTATGATGGAACGTTTTTTGAGTATATAGCTTATAAAGGACAAGTCTAACTCTTATAATTACAATACACATGCAGAAGGAAAAGCCTTCTTTGAGCTCACAGAGGTTGCAGATTGCAAGCCGCTATGCAGTCAATTATCCAAGCACTGCTCGCGGCTTTTCCACCGGAGGCGCGGGCCAGGGCCTGGGCATCATCGGCCTGTCTGCAGCGGTCATCATCGTCAATCTTTTTCTCCATGCTGTAGATGACGACCACGGGAGAGCTGTCGTCGAGCAACTTCTGCTGGTCCCTTGAGACGGGCTTCCGGTGCAGAACGGTGCCGCCAGCCGCGACCACGAGGTCTTGCAGGAAGCCTCTGAAAGACTTGGTGTAGTCTCCGTGGAGGTAGAACCGCAGGCCATCCAACAGCTTAGGTTCCTGCAGAACAAATAAACAGTTAACTGATTGATGTAGCACATACCCATAAGCACTCATGCTCAGTTCAAGCTGAGAAGCAATTTTATTCTGGTCTTTGATGCTATGAACGTGCGGAATTGGCAGTTTTCAGTATATAACAAATCCTTCTAATGCATGCATAGGCACAGAGTTTTTTTAAGAAAGAAGGTAGTGAATCATCCACCTTATGGCTTCATTTTATGGCTGAGAGGCTAGTTTGTTACAATTACAGCATTTACGATCAGATAACTGCCTAGCAAAAAAAGAAGACAAACCGTAGAGTATAATAGTCGAAGAATTTTACCTTGTTGATTACTCTCAGTCTTCCTAACCTGGGGCCCTCATTAACCCCATGAACATCAGTAGCTACTTCAAATTTCTGCTCATCAACAGGTTCCATGAGATCCATGCAGGCCTTAACCCCTACAATACGAAGTCAGCAATTAGCAATGAAGGGTATCAATATCAGTTCTGCATGGTTGCGACAGTGATGAGTCTGCTATCCACTTACAGTCGATGGAGACAATCCATTTGCCATTCAAGATTGCCATCAGAAACTTCAGTGTGCGCTTGCAAGCACCAGAGAGGTCAGTTGATGCAATAACATGGGTAACACTGGGACTCCAGCTTGTGGAAATAGGCACACCGGCTAATTTCGCAAATTCTGATACAACTCCCTGAATAATTTGACCATTTTGTTTCAGTTAAAACTCATCCGGAGAAAATATCACAGATCTGATCAGGAAATAAGATGAACATCATAAAGTACCTTCTCAGTAGCAGAGAGAGCTGAACAGCAGAGAACCCATTTCTGTGGTGATCCAGATGGCCATCTCCGGTTATTATTACAATTTTCACTAGATTTTACTTGCGATGGGCTGAAAAAACAGATATCCTTCAGTAAGTATAATCATATATTTGACAGTCTTAAAACCATTACTTAACTATTTGTCATAAAGAATGTTCTAGACATACCAGTTTGGTGCTATTACTCTTTTGGATTGCTTTTGTGGCTCAGAAATTTCATTAGGCAACTTGGAAGACTGATGCAAAGGGCATAGCATCACAAAGTTTTCCTGACAGTGAAAATACATTAGAGCAATAAGGTGGCAATTTTGAACTTTGAAAAATGTCAAAGAATTATTCTGGTAAAGTAAATTACTAGTTCCAGAACACAATATACTTACATTATCCCATCTACATTCTGGGATCAATTTAGCACATGTGAAGTGGAAGCTTTTCCGACAACTCTTGTCAAAGCATCCAAGCGCCGCACCTTTAACTCCACAGCAAGCACATTTGATCCTTTTACTTCTAGTCATCTCAGCCATTAGATTAAACACAGAGTCGTCTTTAAAGTAAACGTCTGGAGCCCTATGGTGAAATAGAAAGGTATAATTAACATTCGCTAAGTATACCGAGAATAAAAATATTTTACTACAGTATGATCATGTGCTAGATAGGATGACAAACCACTCCGTGCAGTTCTTGTGAGCATGTATGACATTAGCACCTCCACTAAACTGTGAAGGGACTTGTTTGCCTTTATGGTAGTGAACCATCTCGCCAGACACCTTAAAAAAAGTAGAGATATTTGTCATTCAGTACACCAAGGATTCGGAACCTTCACGAAAAGGCATTTGAAAACTATCTGAGCATACCTCTGTGATATCAACAGACTGGCAGAAAGCACAGGAAACGTTGACAGTATCGTCACATTTCTTCAGGAAACTATTCTGCACAGTGCAGGCTTGGAGCTTTCCAAAGTTTTTCATTCCTGAACAATCTGTTTGTTTGATGCCATTTGCAGAATTGTTCTTAGCAGATACATCCATTACTGAAGGAGCTGAGTGTATTGCCTCATTACTTTGGCATCTACCAAGTAAAATGCTTGATGTACTACCACCAATGTTTGATTTCATGCTAGGAAGTCCAATACGACTGTTCATTTCTCCACTGAACTTGCTATTTTTACTTTTACCATCTGAAAGCCTGTGTTGGGTGCAACTTCTCATGAAACTATGAAGTACTGGTATTTCTGTTTCGTTTCTAGACCCATCAATAACTGTTATCTTTTCAGCATTGACACCATCATGCACATTTCTAACTCGCTTACTACTTGGCTCACAGTTAGTCTCTGTGGTCTCAGCTGCTCTCTTTCCCGTTGTTCCCAGCTTCCTTTCACTTCTCTTCTGCTTACTATCTTTTCCCTTTTTCTGGGATCTTTTTGAAAGTTGACCATCATGTGTGTCACTCTTCGGACCATCTTGAGGGAGAAATGTCTCTGAAGAGTTATTGTTAGAGCAAGGAAATAGATTGATGTTGCTAAAAGCCTTGTTTCTTCTGTTTGAAGTATTCTTCTCTGTAACACTGCTGTTTTTGTCACCTGACTTTGCAGCAAGAAGTTTAGTACCATTTGAATCTTGCTGATTGTCATCGGCTTCTCTTATGCTCACCTTCAGATGACCGGGCAACTTTGTCTTCTTACTGTTCCTAGCTTGTGCCTTTTTTCTCTTCTGCTTCATTTCCTTAGCATTCACAAGCTGAGCTGCATTACTTGCATGACCTAACTTATCAAACGAACCACCAAGCTGTATATCTTCCTCGTCATATGTGTCTGCTATGTAATCTAGTATATTCTTACATTTACCCTAAAAAGGCAAAGGTTTTGAGTAAAATACATGCTAAGTATAAAATAGATGCAAATTATAAGATTATCAAGAAAGGAAAAGGTTAAAGGTAATAGTGGCTGGCCTCAAGTAGCAAAAATACCTGCTTTTTCGATGGAGTAGAACACAACTCCGGAGAGCAAGGTGTCTGGGTCCATTCAAAGATTTCACTGTCAAAGACTTGTGGAACCTTAACTTTGCTCTGCAACTCAAGTAGCTAATGGTAAGGAAGATTTATTTAAGGCTGATAAGCATGGATTTTTAAACAGAAAAGAGTATGTTCAGAAAACATACATTTGGAGTTGCATTAGGAGGGGTATGATCTTCAGAATCTTTAATATCACTAAAACAAGGTGCATTGTGGCGCAAAGGTGTGGCCAAAGATAGTGGTTCGCTTAAAGATTCAACAGTGCAACCTTCTTCATCCTCTCTTTCCTTCAACCAGAAAAAAGGTGCCAATGAAAAGCCATCAGATTTATCAGAAGCCAATGCTTTATCTTTGCCTTGATCATCATCATTCAACCTATTATTTGGCTCTTCAGGCTTCATGATCTTCCTTGGCCTCACTGGTGTCTCGGATTCAGGGAATGGTGTCACATGTATTCTCTTGTTTGTAGAAAAAGAAGGCTTTTTAGTAGGACCAGATGCAGAAGCCACAGTAGGTTTCATTGTATTCGTCTTCTTCTTGGATGCTGTCTTCTTCTTTTGCGCCATTGATTTTGTAGAGTTTTTGGAATTTTTTCCGCTGTTAGCATGTTTTGATCCATCTTCAAAATCAAGTAAGAATAAAAGTGTGAGCTCGAGATTGTCCATATTTTTCTATAAGTTGATTGCAGTTTTATAGAGCCAAACAGACAACTTGCAACAAGTGTGGTATGGACCCAACAGATCCAAAAGAACCACATAACCAAATCAAAATTCAAATTAATGTTGCCATTGACCACCTTCACATATGCCAGCGAGCAAAAGAAGAGCTGAGGCTATGCCACAGAATTACCTGCGACTTCTGGCGCAGGAGTCGCCTGTGTCGAGACAACATTTGTTCCTGTTGCGGCCTCCATGCCTTTCAAAATGCCGACTAAATTGTCCATGTGTGGTGCTGGCCGTATTTCTACAAGCAAAACCAAAGCTCGTTATAATGTGGATTCTGTACCAGATAAAGATAAGGCTATTACATCAGAACTTCCAAACTAACAGTAAACACCAGTTCAGCAAAATCAGATCAGTGGAGGAAAATTAGAACTGTACTGCTTGTTTTCAAATAAATATTGTCCTTTTGGTGAAGTAGGCATTTCATCCGTGTTAAATTACGCGGTTCTCAAAAGGTTAATCATTTTAGCACGCGCGGCAATACAATCCCGTCATTTTGTGGTCTAGGATTTCTACGCACCACACAATAAGTAATACAGTATAACAACTGAAGCAGAGCCAGGCGACAACTGCATCCACTAACCTCTTCGGCGGAACGGCACCTTGCACACGGGGCAGCTGGAGGAGGATTTCATCGACTCCGTGAGGCAATCGCTGCAGCGAGGCGGGGAGACGACATATGAACCCAGATCGGGCAAGATATTCCATGGCGTTACAGTTTTACAGCGAGATTGAGACGAGGGGAACAGGGAGAAGGGACTCACTTGCAGAAGATGTGGTTGCAGGTGACGGATACAGCCGATTTGAGCAGGCTCAGGCTGACAATACGATACAAATCGACCAGTTAATTCACAAGAAAATGTCAGTCAAGGTGGACAGGAAATCCACCTTGTTGGGGGCACTGATGGGGACAGATCCAAATCGAGGGAAGAAAAGGGGATGGCGGCGGGTGGCGTACCAGATGGGGCACTTTAGCTCCCGTCCCATCTTCTCGAGGCTGCCCATGTCCGCCATTCGGATTGCTCGATCTCCTCGGTCGTTTCTGCGGGGGCGGGGGGTTCCGGATTTGTGACGGGGCCTAATGGGGAGACGACGATTTCGGGGGAGATTTATGTTGGCGGGAGTTTTCCCTCCAAGGTTTCGTTTCAATTTGTTTTCGTGCTTTCCATCCCTTCCATTGGAAGGAGGCGAGCCGCCTGCCACTCATGTGCGCCTCACGTGTTTGTTTCCAGTATACAGATTTTCTTTGGAAATATAATAAAAGCTTGGCTAAATTTACAACGCTAACCTTTGCGCGTTATGATTCAAAAAAAAAAAACTTTGCGCGTCAATCACATTTATATATCTTAATTTTTGATGAAGAATAGCACATACTGTACTATGTAGTGATATTTTGTTGCTGCCATTCATTGACAAAGTCGGTGGATTCTTCAACAACTCCTTTTCTTTTGAAGTATATGTCAGCAATGTTGTCGCAAATTAACGTGGCTACTTATACCAAGGTCGGGGTGTTATTAATTGCCAACCTCTATCGTGCGGTTCATTATTGTGGCCTGGTCACAAGTCTTTGCAGGTACTTCGGTGGTTGAATTTCCCGTTGTTGTCCATTACCGACGAGAGGTATTATAGTGACACAAGAAAAAGTTTGGTTATGAGAACTTTTTTGGGGGGGGGGGGGGGGGGGGGGGGATTTCCTGCTCATGTTGCTCCCCGGAGAAGGCGAAGTTTGCCGGCGTGCTGAACGAAAACATCACGACATGGTGACGGCCGCAAGGATGGTTTTGCTGGACAACACCTTGCCCAGCACGGACCGCAGGCTGGCAATGCTGCTGCCGGCGCTGCTCTTCTTGAAGCCGTGGTTGCAGAGCCTGGGCAGGCGCCGGCACGCGACGACAGGGCAGCAAGCTTCGGTTCCTCTTCCTCCGCATGTAGCTCCGGTGCGGCCCCGCCGTAGCTTTCTGGTCTTGGCGGCCTTGTCGAGGAACGGCTCCTACTGCTCCTGGAGCAGCTTCTAGTGCCTCCTCCCTGCTGCCGCTCCGGCCACTTCTTGGCGCACGCGAGCACCGAGACTCACAAGAGACAGAGAAGGGAGATGGCGAGCTCGAGGAGGAACCGGAGCACGAGGCCGATGAGGCGCGCGGCGGTGGCGACGGGTTGGGAGGAGCACGGTAATGGAGGAGGCGAGTAGGGGCGGCTGCTGCGTGGTAGATAGAGAGGGGAGAGGGAGCCGTGGTGGGGCTGAACAAAAAGAGAGGAGAAAAAGGGACTGTGAGGCTGTTGGTGGTCCTTTTTGCATGTAAAGTTTGCTCCGGCGCCCCCAGCTTTCCCGACGCACTGGGCTCGGTCTGGGTGTCCGGATCCAATTTTGCTCCACTCCGGACCAATACGAGGCCCTGGGGGGCTGACTGGGAGATTTGTGTCCATCCGGAGCCGAAAAATGTCTTGGGGGCATGGCTGGAGATGCCCTAAGTTGTAGGTTTATTACGAAAGTACGGGATAGGCACAAGCCAAAGCAAACACTCAAGGCCCATGTCTCATCAACAGGTCTATATTTTTGTACCCAAAAAAAGGAAATTCACCAAGCATCATAATTCACGAAAAGTAAAAATCTACAAATTTCATCAAGTTCGGATAATTACGATCAAATTGAAACTTGGTCTGTTTGATCACGCCTACGTCAACCCTGCTAAAATTAGACTAGACTCGCTCTACTCATTATGTGTGATATCATCTTGATTTTCCATAATATATTCCCTTCGTCCAAAAAAACACCCTAGGTTGGCCAAAACTGTAGCTAGAATTTATGAAAACAACAAGAGGTCCAACATCCAACTAATTGGCCTCAAAATGAAACCATTACAGGTCCAAGAATATCTGGCACGACATTTCGCCAGGTGAGCTGGGACGCAAACCGAACTGGAATTTTTTGGTACAAAACTAATATCTCGTTAACCATCAAAATGGCCGAAATTTGACAAAATTTTGAACATACTCTTTCCGTTCCATAATATAAGATGATTTAGCTTTTTTCAACATTCACATGTATAAACATATATCTAGACATATTTTAGTTTATATATCCACTTATTTTAATCTGAATCTAAACAAAACGTACAACACCTAAAACAACTTACGTTTAGGAACGGAGAGAGTAGTTTAACGCATATATCCCTCAACCAGAGTTCCCTAAATCTCACGAGTTCCAAACCCCACAATCCTTAAAACATTTTCTAAGGACTGTCTTTGGATCAAAGGTGCTACCCAGATGTGCTATAGGAATTTAAACATCAACCAATTCCAATTTGTAACCACTCCAACCAATTCCAATTTGTAAGAATCTTCTGCGTAGATTAGTGACATTCTTTTATTCCATCCAAATTTCTGCATTTTACAATTCTCCATTCTGCATCCTCAAACCAATCATACTCCTGCGTTTGAAGATGTTCCGATGCAAAGAGGCCCCTAGTTAAATGTGAGAATGGTGGCAGAACTGCCCCATACCTTAACCATACCCGTACGTTTACTCGTGTAAACCCGAACCGCACCAAACTTGTTAAATGACAATGTGAAACCTACCAAAACTATACCCGCTGCCTTTTTTGACCAAACCGAATCATAACTGTGTTAACACCCATGGTTTAAACCATTTGGTCAAATGGGTGCAAAACCATTTCCGTATGATGATGCTGCTCCCGCGTGTCATCCAATCCGCTTCCACGGCTGTTGGCTGCTGATACTCTCTCGCTCGCTCGCTTGACACCAGTAACCAATCAATGAGACCAGAATCAGATACTCTATGCTGATCCTGGAGCAGCTGACCAGCACTACGTAGTGCACAGTAAAAGAGTAAATAACACCATGGTACATTTCGTTCAGAGCAATACAAATTCAGAAACAACAAGCCCAATTAGATCTGATATGACAAATTTAATAATACAGCAATACTCATTTTGAACAAATCTCAAACATGAGTAAATCCAGTCCAACCAAATTGCTCATACAAAAATATAGATAATCGTCATGACTTGCATTTTCTCACATCTCTTCACTCATGGCGTCGTTCTCACTGACCACCCAAAGATTCCTCATTTCCTTGCTTCCTTCATGTAAACTGCTAATTGCCTCTTTCCTGTCCATGTCCTGCAAATGAAACAAGTGTTAGAGAGGTAATAATAGAAAACATCAAGGTAAAAACTAATTAATTGAAACAACATCAAGTATTAACAGATTCTATAGAACTACAAGTACAAGCAGGAGCAATCAAGCATTAACAGCAAGTCTACCAAGAAAGGAACCATTAAGAAAATTGCATGTTTTTACTTACCCTCCTCCTTTGGTATGAACAACCAATCTTTCGCACAAACAAGCGCTTGTAGCATATCAGGGTTCAAAGAGCTTCTCGTATCACCAAGTATCCTTCCACCACAGCTGAAGGCTGATTCAGATGCCACTGTGCTCAAAGGAATTGCGAGAAAATCTCGAGCCATGGATGCCAATAAAGGGAACTTTTCAGCATGCCTCTTCCACCAGGCCAAGACATCAAAATCATCACCGTCCTCCTCACATGCTTCTTCCAAGTATGCGTCAAGCTCGGACTTGTGCACACGTGACCTCCGACGAGACTTGTATTGGGCAAACTCTTCTTCTAACCTTCTTTTCCCTGCAATTGGTGATCCAATGGTGGTATTGCCTTGACTAGAAGGTGTGGACTGTGCGGTGTTTGTGGCTGCGAGTAACTCGTATTCTTTCACATATTTTCTCACCCATTCTAAAGCAATCGCCACTTGTTTCGAAATCTGCTCCTCATTGGTACACACCTTGGAATAAAAGAAATCCAAGTAATCTCCTTTCCTTCTTGGATCCAAGAAGGTAGCAACGACAAGTGCAAAGTTCAACTCAATGTCCTTGCTTTTTCTACGAGGGTTAGGCTCTGCATTCTCCTTCTCCTCAGGATCCCAATACTTATCAAGTTTTGCTTGCATCGCTGCTGCCAATTCCTTCAACACATCAGAGGTTTGCCAACCGGGATCTTTCAATGCATGGCGAATGCAAAGCACCATGGGCAGAAACTTATGTGCAGTTGGCTTCCTGTGAGCTGAAACAGTCAAGGTGAGCTCTTCAAAAGCTCTAAGGAACTCACAAATCGCTTCTGCCTTCTCCCATTCTTCCAAACTTGGAGAAGCTTCAAACTTTCGATGTGCATAACTAGCAAGAACTAATTTGTACCTCAACGCTTCTACGAGCATTTTCCATGCCGAGTTCCATCTTGTTGGTGTATCAACAGAGATACCTTTCTTTATAGGCAGACCCATCCCCGTTGCAATTGTGTTGAAATCTTGAAGTCTTGATGTAGAAGAGTCAATGTGCTTCAGCAGCTCTCGTATCTTGTCAATAGCTCCATGGATGATTTTCATTCCATCTTGAACCAAGATATTAAGAATGTGTGCGCAACACCTGACATGCAAGTGTTGACCTTCAAGGAGCAGCTCATGTTTGTGATACTTTATCAACTCCTCACATGCAAATGTATTATTGCTTGCATTATCTAGTGTCAAAGTGAACAGCTTGCCCCTTATACCCCATTCCGTTAAGCAACCAACAATTTCTTCCTCTATGGCATAACCTGTGTGGGGATACTTCACTTATGCAAAACTAATGATCTTTTTCTTGTAGATGAACTCTTCATTGATGTAATGGGCAGTGATCGACATGTAACCCAAACTTTGTGTTGATGTCCACATGTTCGATGTTAAGGAAATGCGAGAATCTAAATTTTGGAGCTCAACTTCAAGATCTTTCTTCATTCCTTGATACATCTTCATTGCGTCATCGCGAATCGTGTGACGACCCTTGATTTGAAATGCTGGCTGCATTGAGTCAATCCATGGCTGAAGGTACGGATCTTCGAACTTGAGGAAGGGAGTCTCGGCATGGATGCAAAATTTGACCATAAGCTCACGGCAGATTTTTTGATCAAAAACAAACACGCCTTCGGATGGTTTCTTCTTCCTGGCTGACAGATACCTCTTCCTGCAATCATCCTCAATTGCTCGACAAGACTGTCCAATGTGGGTTCCCAAACTTGTAGTCCCAAACTTGGTGTGCAGCTCCCCTCTGCAATATTTGCACACCGCCATGAGATCACTACCTACAGTTTTCAGCTTTTGTTCATAATGCTCCCAGACCTTCGATCTTCTAGAACGTGGTACTTGACTCGTACCCTCATTCATGGAATCAACACTCATGGAACCCTCTGAAGTAGACATAACTTGATTTTGCTGTGAAGGAATATAAGTGAATTAAGTTACAGGAGGCAAGAGTAATATGCACAAATGACAAAGGAAACAACAAGTAACATGTGAAACACAATCAGAAGTATAGGTCTACACATTAAGCATTTAACCGAGATGCTAAAACAGTAATAATGCTAGCAAGTAATGAACATGAAAAATACTACCACTCCAGAACAGAAGCTAGCGTCTACTTCAAGATGTAACAAACAAGAAGATTATAATAACAAACAACATGGCTAGCAAAACTGTAGCTACTAGATTATAAGAAGATTACATAACAGAACTGTAGCTAGCTTCAGTTAGCTAGCAAAAAAGGAGGAAAATGGAGGGAGCTCGGAGTTACTGGCTACCTGATAGTCAGGGGAGGAGGAAAGGGATGCCGCCAGTCCTCTTCAGCGCGGCGGGATCACGTCCGCCATCGACGCTGACGGCTTCATTGCCGCCGATGCTACTGCAGCTTTCTTTGAGCGGTGGCAGCGGGGTGGGCGTTCTTGCTGCGACGAGCTTGGCGCCGCTGGACGATGATGCTCGGTTCTTGTTGGACGCAGCACGCCGTCTCGAGTCTCTGGGGCGGGGGACGAGGGCGGGGACGGGCTGACGGCGAGCCGCAAGAGGAGGCGACGGCGGCGGCTCGAGTCGCTGGGGCGGGGGACGAGGGTGGGGTCGGGTACGGGCAGACGACGAGCCGCGAGAGGAGGCGATGGTGGCGGCGGCTCGAGTTACTGGGGCAAGGGCGCTGTCGGGGACGGGCGGACGGCGTCGGCGAGAGGAGGCGGCGGCGGCGGAAGGAACAGGAGGAAGACACCTACGACTACGAACCAATCTCACCCACCGGTTGAAACTCACGGGTTAAACCTGTTTGGAACCGAAACCATCGAACCCAAACCTGACCGTACCCAAACTGGTTTTACGTGATACCCGAACTAGGCCAAACCTGTTTAGCAGCAAGCCCATTAACACCCAAACCGAAAGAAGCCCATGTGTCAAACTGAACCGTTACGCCCAGTTTTACAAAAACCATTCTCACATTTAGTTAGGCTGCCGCATGCTTCGGCGCCGCCTCCAGATCTGTTAAGATTCGATCGATCCTCAACCAGCCTTGCTTGCACGATACGTATAAACAGCCGGGGCAGTTTCTTCCGCGCACGTTGTGCGTACAACGGCCACTGCCCGACCGGCCCTTCAAAGCGATCAAGTCCTTGGACGAAGGCAAGTGCAGTAAGCAGTTTATTTAAACAAGCAGACTAATTAAACTCCGGTCATTAGCCTGTTAATAATCCTTCAGTCTAGCATGGACAATATGTGTGTGCATGCGTAGGCAAGCATCAGACCCCTAATGTATAAGAGCCTTGATCCACCACGACATCCCATGTAAAAGCAACAGATTAATTAGCTAGGCTAAATCAATTACCCGGCCATTAGCACATACCGCAAATGCACATATGTATATTTCGAATTTTGCAAAGTGACCATTGCCGCGTAAACTTACAGAATTTGAAGCACAAAAACTCATCAAACAAAAATATAGGAAAGACAAAATACGAAATGGCAGGCTAATCAAAGGGTAACCTTTGGGAATAGGAAGCATTAGGAATTCGATTTGTACAATGAAGGCTGGGTCAATGCCATTTTCTGAAATGCTACCGATTAGCGGAGACTGTTTTGGTGTGCCTGCCAATATCAGCATGCCAAGTGCTGGCAACGGAGCTGCTAAAGCGATTGTTCCACCTGCCTGCTACGTGTCCTGTGTGTTTTAATCGGAGTCGCTGGCTGGCTGCTTCAAATTTGCAGCATACTGCGCCCGATGATGATGAATGCCCACGACCACGATGGCCCCTTGAGGCCTTGATCAAGCTCATCATAGTCGCACGATTTTTTCATCTCTCGGTTCACATTGAGAAAACCAGTAACGTTTAGATGAACCACACTTGTTGATAAGCAAGCACCGATATGTATAAATAGACTTGCGGTTCATTCACTAGATGGTCTTGTACTTCAGTATTTCACTCATCATACATCCCTTTTGGTATTTATCTAATGTAAATAATAACATTGTAAATACCGAAGTTTCCTTTTCAACTATTGGACTTGGACGGACCTCAATCTTTACTCTAAGGAAGACAAAAAAATGTTTGCATGAGCACGTCGTCGAGGTAGCAGCCGCGCGGCCACCTCCTCCTCTCGATGTTGTTCCATCGGTCGGGCAGAACGCGTGAGGACCTCCGTGCACTCGGCAGTGAAAATATTCGGCTCGAGGTTGCTCTCGGCCTTGTAACTGGGGCCTCCTGATGTGCCGGCTCCATACATCGTCGTCAAGAAGATCGGCAGTGAAAATATTCGGCTCGAGGTTGCTCTCGGCCTTGTTGGGCGGGATTCAAAATTTGAATCTGGCCGGCGCCCCTTATCCCTCTCTTTTCTCCTTCTCACCTTCTCTCCTCTCATTTCCTCCTCCTTCTCCTCCACTTCTCCTCTCCCCTTCTCCTCCTCCGTCTTCTCGACATCCTCCACCACCACCTCCGGCGACCTCCTCCTACTCCACCACCATCTCCGACGACCCTCATCCTCCACCCACCCACCTCTGGCGCCCCCTCCTCCACCCACTTCCGACCATGCCACCTACGGCCATGGCCACGGCCACCACAGCCTCCGACGAAATTCTGCCAAAATTTGGGCGGCGGTAGATCTGGCTACCTTTTAAAAAAATCAAAAAAAGAATTATGTGGCGCATGTTGTCGGGACGCGCCACTGAAATATTTCTGCGGCGCATGGAGGTGAATGTGCCACAGAATCGTGGTTTTTTCTGTGGCGCACCTACGGATGCGTCACCGAATTATATTTTAGTGGCCAGATGTCTGTGGTGCACCCACCATGCGCCACAAAATGTTGAAATGGGTGCGCCACAGATATCCATTTTCCTACAAGTGATTAGAATGTTGCTCCACTGAAAGAATATCCTTTCAATGAAATCTCTCGGTAAATATTATTTGTTCTTTCGTGATGAGACATAACAAACTTTAGTGCAAATGAAATATTACAGGTTTAAGTGATCATGACATTATAATCCCACATTTTGTCCCTATACATGTGCTTTTAGAATCCTACAAATCAAAGATATACTTAAGCATTGGTGAGAAATCCTATCTTAACTCTTGCTCTAGCCTCAGGCCCTCAGCTACCTGCCCGAAACAATAACAGTATCTGCCACTCCACATTGTTTGGAAGAAAACATCATGAAGTACTCAATATGTTTCGATATCTCTTGAAAAGATGTGTTTACTATCTCTGTTCCAAAATTTAAACATTTTTAGCAAGTTAAAGTAGCTAGCCAAAAAAGCTTAGATCATGAAATGGAGGAAGCACTTGTATCCAAGAGAACATGCACTAGAGCTATCGGTAGGATGAGGTTGAGTGCCCTTTCCTACCTTTGCTCACGATGAATTTCCTTTTATATGTATGTATATCGACGAAGCATGTGCTCGAAACAATCGAGCACGGGCTTTTCTATTCAAGTGGAATAGAATAACCTTATTGAAGAGTAAGGATCACCGCACTCAAAGTTAGGGCATTTTCCATTGATATAGGAACTTTTGTACACAGAAAGAGTAAAATATTAATGTAAAACGTCCATTGCCTAATGGATAGGACATAGATTGTCTTAGATTTTGCATTTTGATGAGCCTCCTTTTGAGGAATTCATGGAATAATCAGTTCAGAAATTCACAATATCAAAAAAGAATTGGTTGGCTTCAGGAGTCACTCAATTGGATTTGATCGGGGACAGGAATGAAACTTCCGAAAACATATCTTACGGACGGCCTAAAGCACTCATGGTATCATTATGAATGTATAAGCCAAAATTCAAACAAAAAAAAACTAATCCGTTTTTCCTTACTTGAGTCCTTTAGTTTTAGTTAGTTGTGTGGCTGAATCGGTGGATAAATTGGTTTAGAGAACAAATAGGCAACAGAAAGGAGAAGGTTAAATTTCCTTTTATATGTTCGCCTATTTCCAACCGCGCTCGTTGGCTATTATAGGCTGCTGCTATAGCTGGCTTGGCCTGTCCTAACTTAGAGTCACTGACCTGTCGGACCAGTTGATGTGCGGCCAACCTGTCAGATGCCCAATTGCAGAGGAATGTACGTAAGGAAATCTATGTTCCTATTACCGACGATGCTTCAATCCGGGATTAATTCTCTCGTCTTACTACCGGCGGAGAACTTGTACCTCTAGCATGAATTTCCGGTGCATGCCATTTCTAAATACTCGTGTCGCCATCAACTGCCGGTTTCGGTTGTAGACTTGTAGTGTCGGACGCTCTTCGTTGCTCTCTTGGACTTGTCTCTATTTTCATTGTGCGCGATTACCCCCTCTGATATATAGGTTCGAGCATTGCTTCGGCTACACAGAGAAGCTAGCTATTTATAGATGGGCGCAAATGCAGACTTCATTCCTTCACAAAACCTCACTTGTTAATTGATGACTTGCAATATTATATATTACAAGTACTATATATAGTTATTGAACAAGAACTAACGTAT
Organism: Poa annua; assembly: GCA_026929855.1. Classification (NCBI taxonomy): domain Eukaryota; kingdom Viridiplantae; phylum Streptophyta; class Magnoliopsida; order Poales; family Poaceae; genus Poa; species Poa annua. The sequence goes on along the minus strand of CM049438.1, from coordinate 61,419,098 downwards.
CCCTAGGAATCTACGATGTATAAAAACTGAGAAATGCTCCGGTGCTTTTCGAGAAAACATATTGCACGAATTTTAAAGAAAATCGATGGCTGTGATAAGGGGTGGGGATTAAAGGTGCTAATCCCACATAGTCAGTACTCCTCTTAGAACACTTTGTGAACCTAATCATAGCCGTCGATGCGCTTTAAAATTCGTGCAACTTATTTTTCAGGAAAGCACCGGAGCACTTCTCATAAAAACTTTCGTATTTTTGTGTGCAAAACAACAAGATATTGACGAATTTTCTCGCTGCGCTCCTAGCGGTGCCCCTGTACGTCCCGTGGCGACTTGGATTAAGTCTGCTTAAGGCAGCCTACACTGAAGCCAAGGATGCCATGATTAATTGTCACAAATAATTCCCTTCTCCGTCTCTCGTAGTACTGCACCTCTACACCTGACGATGTCTCGGCCGACGAGATCAATTGGGTAAAGGATAAGAAGGGTCATGTCTGTGAGAGAATTTTTTTAGGGGTGTTTACACAAAAATATCAACACCACGTGTTAGTCGCATTTTTTATTATTTTGCACTGCAATCACAAGTTCATGTACCACGTGACCCCGACATGAAAATTGTTGTATGATTTTGCACATCGTGATCAAGTTTATGTATGTTGTGGTGTTATTAACACCACACAACACATAGAAGATCACTGCTTACCGACTTTGCGGAAACATAGCTTATCAGGTCGAAATCTGAAGGAAAATGCGAAATTGGGCTGAATAGACGTGCTGGGCCGCAATCTGGCGTCGCGCCGCTTCTGTCGCTCGGTCGTCTGTGGGCTTCGATTGTGGGTTCAATCGATCACCAGAACCAGAAGGCAGGCAATCATCGTTCAGCAAAGAAAACTGAAGACGCTCGCGATTGCCCTGCCACCAGCCGCCAGCGTCTCTACGGAAAAAACTTACGGAAACAGAGTTACGGGCTGACGTGGAACGGTACACGTGGCATCCATGAATTAAACAGAGATCTTCAATTCCCCAATCCCATCGCTTCTCTCCTAGGCGAGGGCTGACGGCAAAACGAGCGGCCGGAGTGAGGCTCCAGCTGCTCCCAGGCGGCGAGGCAAGCTCCCATGTGCATGAAGCGGCAATACCTCGGTCCCAAGCTTCTCGTCCGTGCGATGTGTAGCGTCCACCGGCTATCTACCGAGTAGCTTTCGTCCAGGGCATCAGTATTCTGATTGACGGAGGTGAGTTGATAATAAAGCGCATAAGTCAGGTGAGTTGCACGCACAGGGAAAGATTCACGATTTTCGACTACAGGGAACTCGTCGTTCATCACAGATTCACAGTGCGGACAGAGGTTAACCATGCTCGGGAGATCTGTTGCAGGCTACGAACTGGGCATGACCAATGGCCGAAGGCGGCATCAGGAGCTGACGAAGACGATGGGGCGGGCAGCGACGCCATGAATCGCCGGGAAGCGGCACAGCCGCGGGTAGTAACCGGCCAGAAATCAGAGCCGTCGTTTTCTCCGTTGTTCTTTTAATAAATCCCCATCAATTTCCATCGTACCGGCCAGAAATCAGCCCGTAACTTTGTTTCCGTAAGTTTTCCCCGTAGCTGTAGCATTACTGCTCACTTCCAGACCCTGATCACTTGTGTGGTTCTGTAATTCTGCAGTTCTGCTGCTGATCGTTGGGTGAGTCCTCTAATTAGCAAACAGATTAGCAATTTGTTAATCTCAAATTGATAGGCATCTTGTGTTTCTGAAATACAGGTTTGGATCATCATGTGAAAATATAAATCGGGTGCCCAGAAGCATATGAGAAAGAAAAGCAAGAAGAATTAATTAAATCTAAAAAAGGTGACTGTAGCACAATAAAGACTTCACAATATCACCTGAGACCCCGGTGTTGAAGAAGATTGATTATGAGGATGTCATTAAAGATTTCATTTCGAGAACACTAAAAGAACAATGACGTCCAACTAACTACTAGTTAATTATTACTGTATGGGTTATACCACTAATTTTTGTGCTTATTATTTCTTCGAAATTGATATACGCGTGATGGTTTATGTATTTCTTTAAGATATGGGCTTTGGTCTTAGTGTAAACCTAATTATATCATACAAGCATTTATTTTGACCTAACTAATTGCCTCAAAAGATTTGATTAGTCAAAGAAAATAATTAGCCATCGACACGTTGGGACAATTCTATACTCGTTTTAGGAGCATATGGTTTCATATGCCTCGCGGTCCCTAAGTATTTTTTTTTATTTTAATACAATGATACCTTATTTATAGGGTTGCTATAGAATTTAGCTCAAAATAAGAACCTTATTGTATATGGTTGCCAGAGGATTTAGTTCAGATAAGAATGGCCTGGTCAGACTGTGTGTGAATAATTACATTTTTATTTACATATTTTTTCTATTCAATAATTGAAATTTCTTCTTTATATGTTCAGACAAAATCGATGTTAAAATGTAGGGTAACTTTTTGATACGGCATATCCTTTAGTAAAATCCTGGGTACGCCACTGTGTGGTGATAATATGTAACCAGGAGAACATATACATAAAGCATCCATCTTACGGAGAAAGCTGTAGGAAAGTGCTAGATCAATAGATCATCCAAATAGCATGATGCATGTCCGAGCGAATGGCTCGACTTGCTCTTGCGGCAATGGTCCAGGTTGACATTAATCCTCTCGGGTCACCACCGGCGCACACCCGGCGGAGAACAAATTAGTTATGCCAACCGCGGGGTTGCACGAAGGATCTCTAGCATGAATTTCCAGTGCATCCCATTTCTAAACAACGTCTTCCACTCTTCGATGTTCTCTTGGACATGTCTCTACTTTCATTGTGCCTGATTAACACGCGTACCCCTCTTTTTGAACACCTCTTCCGCTGCACGAAGAAGCTAGCTATCTATAGACAGGGGCCAAATGTAAACTTCATTGCTTTACCGAACCTCACGTGCCAACTAACGACTTTAATTTTCTTTCTTAGGAGTACTATATATTTTGAGGTGAGGAATAACATTACTCCAGGCATCTCCAGTGTATAATTTTCTGTTTGACCTTTTTGTGACATCGACTAATTTTCTCTTGCTTTCTTTTTGGACAGATTAAATTTTGTGTTTTTTGTTGGCTTGTATTTTCACAATCGGTAACATCAGAAAGTATAAGACTCATATAACTAACCAATTTAAGCTTTTAAGGATGATTCCATATTTTCCAGGTTATCAAAAATCTGAAATTAATAATCCACGGAGCTTTGTAGAGTAAAGTACGTATTAAAAACAAATCATATAGAGTATGATCAACTACCGTGCTATAAAACACTAAAGATAAATTCATTTGTTAGGGCCACAATTTTCCCTCTAGATGGAGATTGAACTAGGCTTGGCTAATCAATGTTGTAGTACTAATGAACATCTACTCCAATTACAACACCAAGCATACATCCTACTCAAGAGCAACTAAATGTTGTAGATCTTTTGTCCTGCTAACACTAATTGGCGCACAAGAATATTATCTCCTTACAATAAGATAGGCGAGATTGCCTCTAACTATGGAGCTTAGAATTATCTTTTGTATGTAATGTGCAAGACTTAGGTGGGGAAGACTTTGGACATTTAGGGTTGAGAAAAATTCACGAACAATCACTGGACTTGTCCGGCGCGTGCAGTTTCATCACTGAACTCAGGAAATGCCACTTGCGGGTGATTAAACTTGTTCCGTCGCTGCACGTACGGTCACTGGGCGGTTTGACGTACGTATTTTGGCCACGTGTCGGCATGTTGCACTGTATTGGGCCAAGTCAGCAGGTCGCACTGTATCTAGGGACCGCGGCTGTGAGAGAGTGCGAGTGGGAGGGGCTTTCTAAAAAATGGTCTCGAGGTAAAATTCCCCAATCTGTTGCAATCCCTAAATTCCCAATTCGCCTCTCCTCTGAGTCGTGGCCCATGGCGTGACGACGAACGTCTCCTCGACGACGTTGAGGAGCGGAGACACTCCGGCGGCATCGTTGCCGTCCATTGTCCACGTCCTTGCTTGCGCCGTCGGCCTCGTCGCACTCGGCCTCCTCCTGGTTGCACTCCTCCTCCATGGAAGGCGAGCGCGGGGACGTCGTCGTCGGCGACCCGCCGGACGTGGACTGCCCGAGGCTCGGCTCCGCCGCCACCGCCGTGGCACCTGCGCTATGCCCGCCACCAGAGGGAGGTTCTGCCCGCTGCTGCGTGGTGCCGGCGAGGGAGTTGCGGTGGACGGGGGCCGGGTGGCTGTGCTCGCCGCCGGTGTCGGTGAGGATGAAGCCGTCCGGGTTGTCGCGGCAGCGCTCCACCATCTTCCTCGCCGCGCAGGCCTTGTCGGTGCTGCACCGGTAGTAGCCGCGCGGGTACGGCGAGTCTTCTCCATCGCCATTACCTCTTCTCTGTGGCCCGCGAGACCACCAGAAAGCCCCTCCCACTCGCACTCTCTCCATGGCGTGGTCCCTCCTATGCTGACTTGGCCCAATACGGTGTGACATGCCGACACGTGGCCAAAATACGTACGTCAAACCGCCCAGTGACCGTACGTGCAGCGGCGGAACAAGTTTAAGCACCCGCAAGTGGCATTTCCTGAGTTCAGTGATGAAACTGCACGCGCCGGACGAGTTCAGTGACTGTTCGTGAATTTTTCTCTTTAGGGTTCTATTAGAAATAAAGCATATTTTGTGTAACTCTCTCTTGACCAACATTAGTCACTTTATCGATAAGTTGATGGGCAACTACGGAACAGTTCCTTAGAGTAGTTTTTTCATCAACTTTTTCAACAAAATATATAATCCTCTCATGGTACTTCCTATGAATCTTGACCGATAATTTCCCAATCTTTTTAAATAGTGCTCATTGTTATGGGTCTCTTATTTCGTATCATTTGAATGACTTTAGCAAATTATACGTTTAGGGTTTAATTTAGATGGATGTTTAGGCTTCCTGTTGGACCAATCACAATGCAAGAGGTTTATATTGGACTCTTTAACATAAGAGGCTAGTGGACACATCCTATATAAATAAAAAAGATCATTCACACTAATTTAACCCATTTTTCTCATCATACAGATCTTTGACCTCAACACAATTGCCACCTCAGCTATTTCAGCTTCCATCTTATGTTTCATTGATTTTTCTTGTAAGAATTTTGCGTCAATAGTTATGTTCATGGTATGACACAGTGCATAACCTTATGGCCGATTCAGCCGTATCGAATAGAATGATCTGTCCCTGCAAGGTTCATACTCTCCACCAAAAGCATATGGATACATCAACATGTTTTCCTCCTCTCGGTCAACACGATAGTACATGACAACACTGCCTTATGCACTTGGTATGTCTTTACTGCTCACATGACCCCCTTCCATTTTTTTGTGGTTGTGTTTGTTATTTTCCTCTCATGTAACTCGTGGCAAAAACACGAAAATCAAGCTAAGGTTTCCTCCAGTGCCCTCCCCAAAAAAACCTCCCTACTGTTCTTAACATTATATAAACCCATCACACACCACCAAAATGCCCACATGCACTGTGGTTGTTTCTGGTGCTTCCCATTTCTAAACAATTGTCTATATTGAACTGCTGGTGTCATCGTGTTGGCCACTCTTCGTTGTTCTCTTGGACTAGTCTCTACTTCCATTGTGCCTGATTACCTCACATACCCCTCTGCTAGTTTCAAACACCGCTTCCACTTGACAAAGAAGCTAGCTATTTATAGAGAGGGAACAAATGTAAATTCATTGATTTACTGAACCTCACGCGCCAACTAACGACTTGAATTTTTCTTTCTTACAACTATATATTTGTTGGTGAGAATTTAACATCTCTCAAGGCATCTCCGGTGTATAATTTATTTTTGACAAGACATTGGATAATTTTCTCTTGCCTTCTTTTTTGGATGATTAAATGTTGTGTTTATTGTTGACTAACGTAAATAACCAACTTAAGCTTTTAATGGTGATTTTATAGTTTGGATGTTACTGTTGTAGGCGCAGAATCGATTTACCAAGAATCAAGCAATCACGACACGATGACGACACCAAAAATTGTTAGCGCAGTTTAGCGAATTCGACTACACCTGTGGGGCATGACTATGTGTGCTTCTACCCATTGATACTGCAACACTCCCCATCTGTCTATTCTTGATGTCTTGATCAGGCTATGAAATTGTGTTGGTGGTAAGGCCGAGGTCTCTGAGTGTACTTTCTACTTGACATGAGTATATATTTTGTAAGAATCTAATACTACGCAGAAACGGAATCAGTAACCAATTATGGAGAGTTGGTGGAAACTTAAGGGTTGAGAGTATGGCAAAATAAATAATTTCGGATTGGATGTGGGAGACAGCTAGCAGCCAGCGGCAGCTAACACATCCATTTGATTCAGGTTGAGTTTCATCCGCGTTTCCCTCTGAAGCAGGGGTTGCACATCCATTTGATTGGATGTGGGAGCAATTGCTCGAGAAATCTAGGCACACCATCACAAACAAGTGGAAAAACGGAAGACCGGATCCAATATATTCAACAAAGGTATAATCAACAACCCCTCAGTTACGACTAGAAGCGTATGTACTCAACACGATATTTATTAAATTATATAAAAAAATGAACAAGTAATTAACAGTATATGTACTCATATATGAACACGAGAAGAATCAAAGAAAGATCACAAATGGCGCGCACGACGCAAGTCGTCCACGGCCTCAGAAGAAGTAGCCGAAGACGAGCGCGGTCAAGGACGCCACGGCGACAGCGGGGGCAGCCACCGACGCGCCGGAGGTGGCCGGTGCGGGAGCTGGCGCCTGCGCAGAGGCCATGCCGACCAGCGAAGAGGCCACAACGGCGGTGGCAGCAGCCACGGCGAGCATCCTGAGCTTCAAAGTCGCCGCCATTTGCTTGCTCGTCGACGGGTGCTGCTGCAGCTAGCAAAGGCTACTTTGGTGGTGGAGGAGAACAGAAAATGTTGTGAAGCTTGTGATCTTGGGTGGAGGAGGAGAGATCATTTGGGGGGTTATATATAGTGGAATTTTGGAGCTGGCGACTTCAGACTTAATCGAGAGCCTCAACTCAACTTGGCTTCGAAACAAAGGTTTCTGGCTGTAACCCTTCTGGCCGCCGGCCGGCAGATGCTGAGTGGCATTGGCTGGTTCGGTTGGCTGCTTCGCTGGTGCTTGTTTGTGCTGGATTAAATTAGCAGCTAGGGAGAGATGTGGAGGTTGGCCAGTGCCCAGCTGTTGTGTTTTGGGTCCACGATTTTGCTGATTGCGTTGCATGTGTTTGGTTGTGTGATGAGCTGGTTTATCGAATTAGACAGCCATGGAATGCTTAACATGTACTGCTAACCATGGTTTCTCGCTGACTAGATACAACTCACAACTTGCACATTTTTAAACATGATTGTTTGTACAACTTTTATTAGAACTAGACGTGTTTGAATTCAGTTTGATCTCTAACACTGGGTGTTGGATTTGGTCTCATATGGATTGTAGAAATGTGCGGAGCACGACTTATAAAGATGAGGATTGTTCCTCTCTTCTTCTTCTTTTTTGAGAAACTTGCCACTCTTTATTCATGTAAGATGTTCAGAGGTGCATTTATAAGATGATAAGGGGTTCCTAGCCACACATGGCGCCCCACCTCTAAAGAAGATGCAAATTTGGCAAGAATATGTGCTTCATATATACTTAACATTCCTACGTTCATTAGAGAAAGTGCAATTATCGAAATGAGCAGCTCGTTACACAATCTCCCTGACGATTGGACCATACCTCCCCAGTGTTCCATTCGAGATATCATCAACGACTTCTTTGCAATCCAAGGTATATAATATGCATAATATTAAGCTGAAGATCGGCAGCTACACTTAAAAGGTTGATCGCCTCTTGTATCACCTTTCTGCGCGCCGTCCAAATAGCCCATAATGTGATCACCATTCTAGTAAAATCCTCATTCGGTCTATCTCACCCCAGTCAGCTGGTCGGTCGTTTATCAAAAAACGGAGGCAAAAGTCTTGACTCGTCTCATTTACTAAGAAAAGGAGAAGTATTCCTCACAAACTATAGGGTAACCCCTACCCATCTGGATACCTACACGGAGTATACACATATCATCGAGAAAAAACACATTGTAAAGTTTCTATTCAGTGTCATTGTTACCACTCCTCCTCAAACCGGTGACTATGAGTTCACATTAGATGCACACCCACGAATCCCTCGCCACATATGATATCAGAACCAATGTCGGCTCATGCCAAGTAGATGGCTACACAGTGAAGAGATAGCTCCTGCTCTGGCGATGAATATTAATTACAGGAAAGAAACTTTGAGCTTGCATCGGCAAAGCCCTCGCAGTTTCTCGACAACTCTAACTCAATAAAGACAAAACAAAGTGGAAACCGACTTTCTCCATGTTATCCTCTAAAGCAGGGGTCACACATGCGCAATTGCTCGAGAAAGACGATATATAGGAAACTTGGAAGACTGAGTCCCCAATATATTCAAGAAATGTATAGAACGATCAGTTACGACTGCCGGCTTATGTACACAACACAATATTTACTATTAAATATGAGCAAGTCATTAAGAATACACGTAGTCATAGGGGAGCATCGAGTATTCATCAATCGGTGCAGAGGCCAAAATCTTTCCCCCTTTCAAGAAAATGAACATCGAAAAGAACAAAAGAAAGAGCGTAGATTGCATGCAGGACGACATCGTTCACAGCTTCAAAAGAAGTAACCAAAGACGAGTGCGGTCAAAGACGCCATGGCGACAGCCGGGGCAGCCACCGACGATGCGTCGGAGGAGGCAGGAGCAGGAGCTGGTGCCTGCGCAGAGGCCATGCCGACCAGCGACGAGGCCACGATAGCGGTGGCAGCAGCCACGGCGATCATCCTGAGCCTCAAAGTCGCCGCCATTTGCTTGGTCGCTGACGGATGCTGCTGCAACTAGCAAAGGTTACTTTGGTGATGGAGGAGAGCTGAAGATGTTGTCTAGCTTATGATCTTGGGTAGAGGAGGAGACGTGAATTGTGGGGTTATATATACTCCTTCCGTCCAATAAAGGATGTCTCAACTTGATCAAAAATTGGATGTATCTAGACATGACTTAGTGTATAGATACATCCAAATTTGATATAAAGTGTGACATCTTTTGTTGTACAGAGTGAGTAGTAGAATTTGGAGTTTGAGACTTCAGACTTGAGAGCCTCAACTCAACTTGGCTTAGAAACAAAGGGTTCTGCCTGTAACCCTTCTGGCCGGCCGGCCAGCCAACGCTGGGTTCTCGTTTGGGTTGGATTAATTTAGGAACTAGGGATGTGGAGCTTTGCCAGTGGCTAACTTTTTTTTAGATAAAGAACCAGTGGCTAACTGTTGTTGGGTCCTTAATTATCAATCATGCTGATTGCGTCGCATTTGGTTTGTCAAGTGAGCTGGTTTTCGGGTGCACAACTACACCTTTTCTATAGCACTAATCCCAGCTTTCGGGTGCACAAAACCTGCCCCCACACATTTCGAGCCTAGATTTAATTGTCTATTTGTTAATAAATATCGGTTTTTGCTAATCTCCAAGTTTGGGTTCACTCAACTCCACCACTGCAGATTTGCATAGCTATTCACGCGCCATGTGAATTGTATGTGAGGCGAGTATTCAGGAACATCACCCTCCAACCATCGATGGTGGCGCGCCTGGTTTGGGAGGAGATGGAGTAGCGGACGTTGGCCCACCATCACGACCCAGAAGACTAGTTTCTTCTACATTTGTTTTCCGGTTTTTCTGAGACTCGGATCCTATTCAGGCTGCTGCCTCATCAGATCTTATTATTCTATATCTATTTAATCGGGTGGCAGATAAGCCAGCCTTAAAACTAAAACAGAAAATTATGTGTGGGTTGCACGTAAGTTAGGAATTGTTTCCAGTGGACATTTTCAGACTTCTCAATCAACAAGATACGATTGAGTACTAAATGAAAATACTTTGAAAGAAAAAAATCTCTCAAAAGAAAATACTCCTCGCAAGTCGCAACACTAAAAGAAGATTGTATGTGCGTTGCATGTAAGCTAGGAATTGAGTACTTTTTAGGGGGTATAAAAGAAAAATACATGCAACACTAAAAGGACGAGGTGGCCGTCAATTTGGCAATGGATATCCATTACCCGATAACGGGTGGTTAATTCACCTATTAGGTGACGGTTTTGGTTGCATATTACTACCCGTGGGGATCTTATCAGTGCTAAAACACTCCCCAACGGTTATTGCGGTGACGGATCTGGTACACCAGTATCCATACCCGACATACCCGGTACCCGATATGACATGTGGGGCCAGGATACAAGAGGGAGCTAGACACATCACACATGTATATATGCCCCCAAAAAACCCTAAATCCCTAGCATTATTATGGCTTGTGTGTCTTGTTGAACACTTGAACCAACTATTCGTGGCATGTGTGCCTTTGTTCAGAATGTGAACCAAAAATTTGTGGCCTGTGTGCTTTTTATGTATTGCAAACATGCTGTTGAACATTTGAAGTATTTGTGGCTTGCGAGCATTTGTGAACTGCCCATTCTGTTGTTCATGTTTTTCTACTGCAATAGATTTTACTATCTGTCATTTTTCTACCCTTTTATAGCTAGGTACAGAGGAAGTTTTGCCCTTTTTTCTGACTCAAAGGTTTTGGGTATCGGTACAGAAACACTACCCGTGACCTGTAAAGGCATATACACTCCAAAGCCCTTACACGGGCGCTTAAAAAGTCAATTCGCAATCATGGACAAGCGTCGGACGCTAGGGGCTTGATTTTCTGTGTGTTTTGCAAACGTCGGACGCTTGTTTATGCGTCAGCTCCTCAAAAACGGCCGGGATTTCTACAGAAACTGCCGGATTATTTTCTTAGCGTCTCTGTTGTACATGGCCTAACAGGGACGGGATGGTATTGTTTTTTCTGAACGGGACAAATATGGTTGATCATAACCAGCGGTTACCTTCCCCGTCGAAGGTGTGCGGTGTCATTACAGCCCATTTTAACCTTTTGCTAGTAGTTGCTAGTTGGCGAGCGAGACATTTCAGCCCACCTCGCGAATCAGGACGTTACGCAGCCCGTCAGTTGGCGACGGCGGGAAACGTTCGTTGTTGATCCATGGGCCGTACCCGTGGCCCGTTGCCAATTTACAGACGGCCTGGTGCATTGTCTGTGTTTTCTTGGATGTTCGTTCTCGTGGATTTGCTGCGCAGCACACAGAGCCGGCGTTCGCCTGCTCCACTAATTTTGGCAAGCGTGTGTTCGTGCGACGTCGACGCTCGCCAGCACTGGAGCATCTCAAGGATAGAACAAACAAACAGCATACATACGTCTATCTATTTTACCCGCAGAATCAGCAGTTACGTACGTAAACTTGGGCGCGTTCTCAGCTGTTGTGGTAGTGCAACTTTCCTGTCCGAACATGTCACTGTTGATGCGATATTCCATGATCGGCTCGTGTCCACACATGAGCAGGACCCCGCCGCCTATCTATGCGGCTTCTATCCACGACCAGGAGCCACTCTCGCAATTCAAAAAAAAATTAAGAGCCACTCTGGGGCTTAAGGGCATCTCCAGCCCGAACGGCACGACGCAAACGGACAGCGGATGGACGTCTGTTTTGGTCCGGAAACGACCGGGGTTAGGAAAAACTCAACCCAATGGTCCGACGTAAATTGTCCGAGCTGTCCGCGGCGACGCAAACTGCGCCCAAATTTGGGTCGCGTTTGCGTCGCCACGGATAGCCCGCGCTATCCTCGTGATGTCCGCCCCCATTACATGCCTGACCCGCCTGGCAGTGCCGCGAACATCACCCCCACTCCCGTCATTTATCAAATTTCCCCGCGCCCCAACCCCAAACCCTCTTCCGGCGTCGATGGAGAACGCCGCCACGATGATGACGTAGTCATGACCGGCTCCGTCGTGGCCTCCACGCCTACCCGCCTACCGCCAGCACAACCACCGCCAAGACCAAGGTCAGTGCGGTCAGGATGAAGAAGGAGAGACCAGCGAGTCAGCGACTGACGAGGAGAGGTGTGCGGAGAACGCCAAGCAGCAGGCGCAGTGGGTGGCCAAGAAGTAAAGGAAGGCTGAGGCGTTGAGCGCAACCATGGATGAAGATAGGCTCTTGCGGATGACCGTGGTGGCCGCCCGGGTTCAGGCGAAAGAAACCATGAAACTGTGCGAGCTCGTCGGTGAGGGCAAGACCGACGCCGTGGCCGGAGCGGCATCGAGCAGTTCGGTGATGTCGTAGGCTCTAAGCCCTCCCCTGGTGTCCCGCTCCCCCACGACGCCGAGAGCTGCTGGAGACAGAGGAAGGCCACACGGGCCACAGACCTCACGAGATTCGGCCCCACGGAGACAAGATTGCCCCTGATCTCATCTCTGACCTCACCAAGTGCGGCTGCTACGAGCCGAGCCGCCGAGCTTTTCTCACCGAAAAGGACGTCCAGGTTCGATGTACCCACACGAACCGGGGTCAATCCACAGCGCACCTACTCGCGCATCTTCAGCCGCCTCGCTAGCGTTTGCCCGCCAATATACAAGTCCAGCGCTCGGTGGCCACCGGCGTGCCTCCCCAATTCTGACCGACAGGCGGGCCCGCGTAGGCACGAGACCCACCTGGCAGCCGGCTGGCGTGGGCCGTGTGGCCGCCACGGTCGTCAGGTGTGATGCTCGCATTTCTCCTTCTCTCCACCTTCACCAGCACGCACGTACCTGCACCGGTCGCATGCACCCACCGGCTAACGTGGACGGACCCACCGGTCAGTTCTGCTTCTTCTCGTCCACGATAGACGCGGCGCAGGCGAGTAGTTTAGCTGGGCTAGGTGGCCGCTCCCCATAAAGCCCTCTCGACCGTGCGAAGCGCCCACGACAACACAACAACAACAAAATCTACCGCTCACACTCACTCCTCCTCCTCCTCCTCGCCATCGCATCTCCCACCGATTCCTGCTCCGGCCGGCGATGTCGGCGGCGGTGGGCGGCGCCGAGTTCCACGGCTTCGGCGGCGCGGCGCAGCTGCCCAGGTCCCGGATGCTCGGGAGGCCCGTCCGGGTCGCGCCGCCAGGGGCGTCGTCACCCTCCGGCGGCGGCACCGCGTCGGCGGCCAGCATTCGCGCCGTCTCCGCGGTGAGTTCTGCGGTGGTTTCGGGAACAGGGGGGTGCCGCGCCTTAGACCGTCGGGATCAGTTGTTTTTCGGGACGAGATTTTTCTGGTTTGGGCGGGCGTCGGGAACAGAATCAGGTTTACAGGAGGAGGCAGTTTTGGCGACCGTGGTTGTGGACGGTTTGCTGGAATTGATTCTAGTATTATAGATGACTTTATTATGATACTAGTATGTTTAATCCTGCGAGTTTTAGTGGACCGAACCAGTGGTGGCGTGAAAGCAAATCAGTCCCCCCTGCCGAGTGTTGATTTCAGCATCTCCATCGTTCGGCCATGTCAATGGTTGAAAAATGAAAATGAACTCGTTTTAAGTATGCGTAGAAATCTGTTTGTCTTGGTAAATTGCCCCTGGAATGTTGACTAGAACACTATAAGTTATGTTATGCCCATACTTTGCTCAGTACTAAGACTGTAGGGCATACTCTGTTTTTATCTGTTCTAAAAACTTTTGCCGTTCGTGCAGCCTCTGAAGAAGGACGCTTCGGCGGTCAAGCGAAGCAAGGTTGAGATAATCAAGGAGAAGAGCAATTTCCTGCGGTACCCGTTGAACGAGGAGCTGGTCTCGGAGGCTCCCAACGTCAACGACAGTGCGGTGCAGCTGATTAAGTTCCACGGGAGCTACCAGCAGAGCGACCGGGAGGTCCGTGGACAGAAGAACTACTCTTTCATGCTCCGGACGAAGAACCCTTCTGGAAAAGTTCCCAACCAGACTTACCTGGCTATGGATACGCTGGCCGATGAGTTCGGGATAGGGACACTCCGTCTGACGACCAGGCAGACGTTTCAGCTGCATGGCGTTCTCAAGAAGAACCTGAAGCATGTCATCGGCACTGTGATCAAGAATATGGGATCGACCTTAGGTGCCTGTGGAGATCTCAATAGGAACGTGCTTGCACCTGCGGCGCCATATGTGAGGAAAGATATTCTCTTCGCTCAACAAACAGCAGATGATATCGCGGCACTTCTTGCACCACAGTCAGGGGCTTACTATGACCTGTGGGTGGATGGAGAGAAGATAATGTCAGCGGAAGAACCTCCTGAGGTCACGGCAGCCCGGAATGACAACTCACATGGAACAAACTTCCCTGATTCCCCTGAACCAATCTACGGGACGCAGTATTTGCCCAGGAAATTCAAGATTGCAGTCACAGTTGGTGGCGATAACTCTGTGGATATTCTGACCAATGACATCGGTGTTGTTGTTATTTCAGATAGTGCAGGAGAGCCTGTGGGTTTTAACATTTATGTAAGGGCCTATGAAAACTCTGCTCTCATCTTATAGTACGTTTAGCAAAGCCTATCTTTTTGATTTATCACTCAACCTTTGACTATCCCTATTTTTCAGGTTGGTGGCGGCATGGGAAGGACACACCGAGTAGAAACCACATTTCCCCGGTTGGCTGACCCACTTGGTTACGTTCCTAAAGAGGATATATTATACGCTATAAAGGCAATAGTTGTCACACAGAGGGAAAATGGAAGAAGAGATGACCGTAGGTATAGCAGAATGAAGTATCTGCTTGACCGCTGGGGAATTGACAAGTTTCGGGCTGAAGCTGAAAAATATTATGGAAAGAAGTTTGAAGAGTTCCGTCCACAGCCAGAATGGCAATTCAACAGCTACCTTGGCTGGCAGGAACAGGTATAGCCATCATGATGTATCTAAGTCAAGCAATTGCAATATAATAATTGATAAGAGACAATTTATCTTGTTTAGGGAGAGTGTGTCTATTTTTACTAGATATTTTCTGTTATTCATCCTTTTTTCTTTTACTTCCCTCGGTATCCCGATGTGACATGACTTGCCAATTTATTTACTCACTCGCTGTAATCTACAAAAGTATGTTCAATTAATGCTGCCATATCTCTGATTTGCTAATTCATTGATAAGATCTACATTTCGATTGGTTATTTCTCAAATTCTGATTTTCATTATATTTCTCTTTGTTGTCTATTGCAGGGTGATGGTAAATTATTCTATGGGGTGCATGTTGATAATGGTCGTCTCGGCGGGCAAGTAAAGAAAACTCTGCGAGAGATAATTGAGAAATATAACTTGGATGTTAGCATTACTCCAAACCAAAATCTTATCTTATGTGGGGTTGAACAAGCATGGAGAGAGCCCATCACAGCAGCTCTTGCTCAAGCTGGCTTGTTGGTAAGATTTCTTTTGTCCATTTCATACCCCTATCCTGCAATGTAGAGTATACACTTTTATTTGCTATTAGGTCCCTGTAAATTACTCCCTCCGTTCCACAATGTAAGCCTTTTTAGCTAGCCAACTAGCTAGTTAAAAAGGCTTACATTTTGGGACAGACGTAGTATTTATCTCCGGGTGCTATTCCAAGTGATAATTCTGCTCTTATTGTTACTCTTCCCTATACAGTTTACACTGATTCCTTCTTCTGACATTAATTTTTTTTTTAAACATCCTAGACTTTCCTGTATATATTGTTTGCTGTGCAAGACCGCAATTAGAGCTTAATTGTTTTCTGCCCACTAAAATTTTGGTTTTCAATGTATGTAGGAACCAAAGGATGTTGATCTCCTGAACATAACCTCCATGGCATGTCCTGCCTTACCACTGTGCCCTCTAGCACAAACAGAAGCGGAACGAGGGATCCTACCAATTCTTAAACGAATTAGAGCAGTTTTCGACAAGGTATTCATCTGTCGTCCTGTCAAAACCCAATTTAACACTTGATACTATGTTGTGTGTAGTTTATACCTGTCTTGTCGCTCGAGGATTGAGATTATGTTGGCTGCTTAATAGGTTGGCATCAAGGATGAGGAGTCTGTTGTGGTGAGAATAACTGGCTGCCCTAATGGATGCGCCAGGCCATACATGGCAGAGGTTGGTTTTGTTGGTGATGGCCCAAACAGTTACCAGGTAAAATCTTTGTTTGAAATATTCTGTCATCATTTATGTAACAAGATTACTTTCTTTTTGTTCGTTTTCCTAAGTGGGTTTGTATATTTTATTTAATCTTAATCAGCCCTTTTTGTGTTGACCATAGATTTGGCTTGGAGGAACACCAAACCAGACCACCTTGGCAGAAACGTTCATGAACAAAGTGAAGCTTCAAGATATTGAGAAGGTTTTGGAGCCACTGTTTTCCTATTGGAACAGCACACGCCAAGAAGGTGAATCTTTTGGGAGCTTCACAAACCGAATGGTGAGTTCTTTCTTCAAATACCATGGCAGTTAGTGATTTGTGAAAGAAGCACGTTTGAACTGGACCTTCACAGAAGGATTGGCCGTTTACAAGTTCCCGAACCCCATTTTGCTCCTTTCTTCTGAAGCTGCTTACTAATTACTAAAAAAACAGTAACAATGTCATGTGGGGCCAGACCTATAGGCGCAAGGGCCCTGTGCCACCTTAGTTCTTTCCTAGTTTGTTTAATTATAGAGTCCTTTTAGATTTAGGCTAAAGAGTCTGGGTAAGGTTACCCTGCCAACACCCAACTAGAGTTGGAGTCTGTTACGTCTTTGTAATCTGCTACTTATAGCCACCCTTGTACGATCAATGAGGCAAGCAGAAAATAATCTATCTCCTCACCTCCTGCACCTGCGCCTCGGCGCCCTCCTCCTCACCTCTTCCCCAACCATAGGTCGACGAGAGTTTCGCCCTCGTCCTCCAGCCTCCCACGAATACAACCTCCGGTCCAATCCACCCCCAGCCCGTGACAACTTGGTATCAGATTCATCTTCGATCCCGGCGGCTGCCATGGCCACTCCGCCGCCCCTTCCGCAAACCCTAGAAGAACTCGCCACCAAACAGCAGAAGGACCATGACGCCGTGATCGCGACTCTCACCAGCCTCTCCGATGAAATCAAACTGCGAGGGCTGAACGCGCTGAGGACAGCGCCACCCTCAAGTCCATCGACGCGGCGCTCCAAAAGCTCCAGGGCCAACTCGACGATACGTCGCAGCAACAGCGCGCGCAGAATCTGGCCCTCCTCCGGCTTGAAGGGAAGGGCCCGCCTCAACTTGGCGGCCTCGGGCTCCTGCAGCCACCTGCGGCTACATCCAGAGCCGGGGACAGGGCCGCCCTGTCGGATCCGTCAGATCGTGCTCCGCGACTCTACAAAATCGACTTCCCTCTCTTTGACGGGGCGAGCGATCCACGGCCGTGGTTGACACGCTGCAACCTCTTCTTCCTCGGCCAGCGGACGCAGGATTCAGATAAGACGTGGCTCGCCTCCTACCACCTCACCGACGTTGCAGCCTTATGGTACGGCCATCTCGAGGCAAAGTTGGGCCAGCGGCCGTCCTGGGGAGAGTTTCAAACACTCATCTCTAACCACTTCGGACCGCCGTCACGCGCCAACCCCTTTGGCGAGCTGATCTCGACACGCCGCTCTGGCACCGTGGCGGAGTACTCCAAGCGCTTCCTCGAGAACCTCTCTCGTGTGCACCCAATTGCTGATGCCGAGGAGCGTGATATCTTCACCAACAATTTAGGCGAACCCATGAAAACTCAGGTTGAGATGCTGAAACCTGCGACTCTAGATGCGGCTATGGACTTGGCAATTTCGTTCGAGCACCTCAACACCGTCACCGGAGCCACGGCTGCTGCTGCTCGACCGAGCCGCCAAATTCGTCCCATGGCCAGCCCTGGTGTGGCATTGCCGGAGTCCTCCAGCTCAACGTCAAAAGGCTTACCCCGGCCGAGATGGACGACCGACGCGCAAAAGGGCTTTGTTTCAACTGTGACGAGAAGTTCGTTCGAGGCCATCGCTGCAAACGTCTTTTCTACATTCAGTCAGCCGATGACGAAGAAGAAGAGCCATTAGCGGATTTCCAGGAGGCCACCATCTCGCTTATGGCTGCCACAGGGATTCCCACCAGCGACACCATGCAGGTCGCTCTTCGCGTAGGGGATCGTGACCTCGTCGCCTTGCTTGATTCCGGTAGTACTCATAACTTCATCCACGAGGAGCTGGCCACCGTCGTGGGCATGCCCTTCTCCTCCGACCGCCGCCTCGGGGTCACGGTCGCTAATGGTGATAAGGTTACTTGTCGTGGACTCCTCAAGCATGCTGCCATTACGATTGACAAGGAGCGCTTCATTGTCGATCTGCACGCCATACCGTTGGGCGGATTTGACATCGTCCTCGGCACGTGCTTCCTCAAAACCTTAGGGCCGATTCTGTGGGATTTCAATTCCCAGTGGATGTCGTTTTGGCACACGGATCACCGCGTGGAGTGGTCAGGACTCGGCTCACCAGCACGGCCTTCCCAATTACATGTGTGCGACGGCAAGGACTTACTCGACAGCCTCCTGGCTGCATTCACAGACGTCTTCGCCGAGCCCCAGGGACTGCCGCCGCCACGCGCCCATGACCATCATATTCACCTTATTCCAGGGACGCAGCCTGTTGCCGTACGGCCTTACCGCTACCCCGGCTATTCAAAAGGATGAACTGGAGAGACAATGTGCTGAGATGCTGGCTCGTGGCCTTATCCGCCGTAGTTCGTCGGCGTTTTCGTCACCCGTCCTACTCGTAAAAAAGCATGATGGTACTTGGCGTTTCTGTATCGACTACCGTGGACTCAACCTTGTCACCATCAAGGACAAGTTTCCTATTCCAGTCGTCGATGAGCTGCTGGATGAGCTGAAAGGCGCCCGTTTTTTCACAAAACTGGACCTCCGATCCGGCTACCACCAAGTTCGGATGGCCCCTGAAGATATCCACAAGACGGCGTTCCGCACCCATGAGGGTCTCTTCGAATTTGTGGTGATGGCATTTGGTCTAACCAATGCTCCAGCGACATTCCAAGCGCTAATGAACGAAGTACTCAGTCCCTTCCTTCGTCGCTTTGTGCTGGTTTTCTTTGACGATATTTTGATATACAGCTCTTCCTGGTCGGATCACCTTCGTCATGTCAAACTCGTCTTGGAGGCTATGCGCACACATCAGCTTTTCCTCAAGCGCTCCAAGTGCTCATTTGGGGAGGAATCCATGGCTTACCTCGGACATGTCATCTCTGCAGCAGGAGTAGCCATGGACAGCGATAAGGTCCTCGCCGTGGTTGATTGGCCAGTTCCGCGCACTGTCCGTGATGTGCGTGGTTTCTTGGGTCTTGCAGGCTACTACCGGAAGTTCATACGTGGTTTTGGCACCATTGCAGCACCCCTCACAGCGCTGCTCAAGAAAGGTGGGTTCCTCTGGACCTCTGAGGCGGCCAACGCGTTCGACGCTCTCAAGACTGCACTCACCACCGCACCGGTGCTCCAATTACCTGACTTTGCAGCTCCGTTTATTGTGGAATGTGATGCATCTGGGTCTGGTTTCGGTGCGGTACTGCATCAAGGTGGAGGGCCAGTTGCCTATTTCAGCAAAACCATAGCTCCTCGACATGCCTCTCTAGCCGCTTATGAGCGGGAGCTCATTGGTCTTGTTCAAGCCGTGCGCCACTGGCGGCCATACCTCTGGGGGCGCGCCTTCGTCGTCAAAACTGACCACTACAGCCTCAAATTTCTGCTGGACCAACGCCTTGCCACAATACCGCAACATCATTGGGTGGGCAAGCTCTTGGGCTTTGACTTCACCGTGGAATACAAGCCAGGCCGCCAAAACATCGTCGCCGACGCGCTCTCTCGCCGTGATGTTCCTACAGGCACCGCATGCACCATCACCGGGACTTCTTTTGATTTATTTGATGCCCTCCGTCAAGCCGCACACACAGACCCTGCGCTTGTCACATTCAGGGAACAGCTGGAATCTGGCAAGTTGGGGCAGCCTTGGGCTCTCGTAGATGGCATTGTTACCTTTCAGCATCGGGCTTATGTGCCGCCCTCGTCACCACTGGTAGCGGAGGTCCTGGCTGTGGCCCACGATGACGGCCATGAAGGCATACAGAAGTCATTGCATCGTCTACGCAGGGATTTCCATCTGCCTCAAGCACGGTCGGCGCTTCAGCAGTATATTCGTGCTTGTATGGTTTGTCAACGCAACAAGACGGAGCAGCTGCATCCAGCTGGCCTGTTACAGCCTTTGACAGTACCATCTCGTGTCTGGGAAGACATCTCTATGGATTTCATTGAGGCATTACCAAAGGTGGGCGGTAAAAGTGTTATCCTTACAGTGGTGGATCGTTTCTCCAAGTATGCACATTTTATTCCTCTAGCGCATCCATACACTGCTGAGTCCGTTGCTAAGGCCTTCTTCTCCAACATCGTTCGTCTTCATGGTTTTCCAACATCCATCGTTTCAGACAGAGATGTGGTGTTCACTTCGGGATTTTGGAAGGCTTTGTTTGCAGCCGCGGGCACACGATTGCATATGAGTTCTGCCTTCCATCCGCAGTCTGATGGTCAATCGGAGGCAGTGAATCGCGTCATCACTATGTACCTTCGTTGCATCACTGGGGATCGCCCACGCCAGTGGCTCCAATGGTTGCCGTGGGCAGAGTTCTGCTACAACACTTCATATCATTCAGCGTTGAAGGACACTCCTTTCAGGGTGGTCTATGGGCGGGATCCCCCGTCTCTCCGGGACTATACGCCAGGCGAAATTCGCAATCAGGCAGTAGAACGGCAGATCATCGACCGCGACCAGTTCTTAATAGACGTACGCGAGCGTCTCCTTCAAGCAGCGCAGCAGTACAAGCATTACTATGATGACAAGCATCGGGCTCTTTCCTTTGATGTTGGGGAGTGGGCTTGGCTCCGTCTGCAGCACCGCCCAGCGGCATTCCTCGGAGCAGGCGCAAAAGGCAAATTGGCACCCAAATACTATGGGCCTTTCAAGGTCCTCGCTAAAATTGATACGGTCGCTTACCGTCTGGAGTTACCCCCTCGCGCCCGCATTCATAATGTCTTCCATGTCGGGGTACTGAAGAAATACCATGGTCCTCCTCCTGAAGGTCCGTCGATGCTTCCTCCGCTGTTTCAGGGTCGAGTACATCCAACTCCCGTCCAGGCATTGCGTGCTCGTATTGCTCGCGGTATACAGCAGGTGCTCATTCAATGGGAGGGACAGCCTGCGTCTGCTGCTTCTTGGGAAGATGTCACAGCCTTCCGTGACCGTTATCCAAGTTTCCAGCTCGAGGACGAGCTGTTTCAGAATGGAGGGGGAGATGTCATGTGGGGCCAGACCTATAGGCGCAAGGGCCCTGTGCCACCTTAGTTCTTTCCTAGTTTGTTTAATTATAGAGTCCTTTTAGATTTAGGCTAAAGAGTCTGGGTAAGGTTACCCTGCCAACACCCAACTAGAGTTGGAGTCTGTTACGTCTTTGTAATCTGCTACTTATAGCCACCCTTGTACGATCAATGAGGCAAGCAGAAAATAATCTATCTCCTCACCTCCTGCACCTGCGCCTCGGCGCCCTCCTCCTCACCTCTTCCCCAACCATAGGTCGACGAGAGTTTCGCCCTCGTCCTCCAGCCTCCCACGAATACAACCTCCGGTCCAATCCACCCCCAGCCCGTGACAAACAATGTTAAACTATCACTTTCCAAGAGGTAGTTTTCTCATCACTAGAAGGTCGACATGAACATGCCATGTCAGAATCATACAAATTCAGACTTAACTGCGTGGTGGCCTGTTCAGTCTTATACTGGAAAAATGCCATGTCAGAATCATTTGTTGTTGACATGGCTCTAGGTGCTGGTGTACTAATGCCCATCGCCCCATCAACTAACCAAACACTTGATGCGGTGCATTGGTTATGTCCAGAACTGGCTTTTACTCACTGCCTTTGTCCGTCTCTTATTCCAGGGTTTTGAACAACTGAAAGAGGTGGTCAGCAAGTGGGAAGAGTCAGCGGCAACCGCGTAAGAGCTCTTTTTGTTGGACAAGCCCCAGCACAATTTAGGCTGGGGGACAATCTGGTTGTGGCCAAGGACTCTTCAGATATAAACAATGAGAGGAAGAAGAAATCTGTCAATTCCGTTGACAGGCAGAGGATGAAGACCCGGTTCTGGCCGGAGATGAACAGTCTTTCTTCGTGTGTACTTGTTTGTGTAACTTGGTTGGCTGTCTTTGTTTGACTTGAGAATAAATTCCTTGCAACAAAAAATATTTGAGAATAAATTTTGTTCAAGTTAGTGGTGTCTTTGTTCTTTCTACCACACAGGATTGTCTTTGGCTCAGTTTATTTTCGGGGATTGAAATAAGTTTTGTTCAAGTTAGTGATTGTCTTTGTTCTTCTTTGGTGGATAGTTTTCGGGGGGAAATGGAAATTGTAGATGCCCTGGGTTCAGACCATCTCCAGTCGCCCCCCCCCCCCCCCCCCCCCCCCCCCACAGATGTTTTTGTACCACTCAGCCCCCTAGAAGTCCAAATAGCGCCGTCTCAGCGTTATTTTGCGCCGGCGCCCCCAGGCGAAACCCAGCCCACTGGGTTTGGCTTGGGTGGCGAAATGGTAGGAAAGGCGACGCGGGCCAGCGCTCTCAGCCACGCGGGAGAAAATGGCGCGGAACAGAACCGCCCGTGAGCGCCCGCGTGCTCATCCTCTCGGCTACCGCGTCGGTAACGGCGTGGCCAGCGGCCAGTGATCGCGCCGGTCAAAGGCTGCCGGAGTAATGGCGTGGCCGGCGCGCGTCGCTTCGACGTCCAATCGAAGGGCACGCTGCGCAGTAATGGCGCGCCACCACCGCCCCTTCGCCAGGCCGCCGCGCTATAAAATCACCCCGTCGCCATCCCTCCGCACACTCGCCTCTCTCTCGCCGCCTCTGCCTCCCTCTGCTTCCTCTCTCGCCAGATACCAATGGCCTACGACGCCGCTGCCGCCAACTCCGCAAGCACGAGGCCTGGGCGCTGTACTAGGCCCGTGCCCACCTGATATGCGCGTCTCCGGCGGCCAAGGACCGTGGCAACTCAGCGCCGGTGGCGTCCCCGTCCCCCCCCCCCCCCCCCCCCGTCCCTGCCGGCGTCGAGCGCGATTACGCAATCGCCGAGGTCCGCAAAGGTCTGACGCCGGAGCAGGCCGCGGACCCGCGTTGGTGGGCGTAAGGCAACGAAGCCTTCTGGACGGCCTACTTCCAGCGCCTCCACGACGACGACGTCGCCGACCGCGGCAACAACGGCCTGGTGGAGGGCCGCCATAACTCCATGGGGTGCAAGCGGTGATGGGGCGGCCCACACCGCACCCTCCAGTGGGTCCTCGACTACATCACCGCCGGCAACGAGCCCCGTCTCACCATGCCGCCACGGATCTCGTCGTGGATGCCACGGCGGATGGGAGCCGCGAGCTCCTCCTCCGCCACATCGTCTTCCCCCGGCGCGCGCTCGGCGCCTCCAGGTACACGCGCCGCGCCCCACTCCCTGACTCCTCCCACCCTCAACTCCGGGCGCCCTGCACCCATGCGCAGCAGCGCGCTGCGCGGCTTCTCCTCCTCGGTCTCTATTCCGGCGCCTCGTCAAGCCGAAGAAGGAACCCAAGCAGGAGCCGGCGGAGGAGGCGGAAGAGGAGTGGCCCGGCCTGAGGGAGGCAGAGGAGGCCTCCTTCGACACGGTGCAGCCGGCGCCGGATGAATACGCCGAAGACTAGAGCCTCGGCGACTTCACGGCGAAGGAGCTGGAACTCCAGCGCGAACTCCTCGCCGAGGCGGAGCGCAAGCGCGCGGAGGAACGCCAGCAGGCCGCCTCTACCAATGCAGGCCGCCGCCGCATTCATCCTCCTCCGGTGGCGCCGGAGATCGAGTACTATGTACTCGACTCCGACAGCGAGGAGGACGACGAGTTCAGGCGGTCCTTGCTCCTGAGCAAGTGGAACGCCGGCGACGGCGGCGCAGGCCCGAGCAAGCCCCCCGGCGGCAAGGACGGCTCCGACAACGACGGCGACGGCGACGACTACAGCCAGGCGATCCGCAACATGCCCACCTAGCCCTGTAGATCACCGAATAAAATGTTTTTAAGTTTTTAGTTTAAATTTCTAGTATGTAAAACTCGGCGAGTTTGCGCCAATATGAATGAATTCGCCTTCTTTATCCACCCGTCATTTTTTGAATCTTATGGACCGAAACCTGGGGCTGGGCTCGACTGGAAAACGCGCCCCAAGATCAGATTAGCGACGGCCCCAAAATAACGCCGTTTTGTGCCTTGGGGACGACTGGAGATGCCCTCAGGACGTTCAGTCTCACCGAAACTGTGTCAGGTTTTTTGTTTTGTTTTATGGAGAGTAAACTGGGTCAGGTAGTCAGCATGAAAGACCTCTCACGTGTACAACATGACATGACGGCTGTGTTATTATCCCAAGAAGGAGCGACCGGTGTCCGCGAAATCTGCAAGGACACAAAAGGCCGAGCCTGACGTTATCTTCTCTGCTGCTGCGTGCATGTCGGCGTGCGAGCGTCGCACTTTTACGTCGGGGGTTGAAACACTGGGAGCTTCCAGTGGCTCGGGCTCACCTCGGGACTCTGCCGGCCGCTGCAAAGGCTCCAAAGCTGGCGGCAGAAAGCGTAGCAGCACGCCGGCCTCCCATTCCCGTTGGGTTCGCTGCGCACGCCCCCACCGTTTCCGGCCAAAGGCAACCGTGGCGGGGCGACGGCCGGTCAGTAGCCGGTGTGGTGGGTACGAGCACAGCAGGAGGGAGCTGCGTTAAGATAATCGGGGCGGGGTCGACGCCGCCACGAGGGTGGCGACAACGGCGAGCGCCGAGCGGCCGACAGGCGGCGGGTGCGCGGTGGTGGGCACGTACCGTATGTCCGTACATCAACAGCGCGGCGCGGAGCAGTGGCGCGAAAAGCTTAGCGGCGGGCCTCCATCGTGAGCCCCGTTCCCTGTCGCGGTCTCAGCGTCGTGTGCGCGCCGGCGTGCGCACGCGGATGCACTACACTTTTCTCGTATGGATGGATCTACTACTGATGACTGATGGATGCGTGCCACCATGAATCTTGGATGCGTGCCACCATGAATCTGAAGAAAATCAGAGCAAGCACAGCTGAATCACTCAGTACACTTGTCACTCTCCATGCAGTTTATACTAGGACTCCGTAGTATGATTCGACGTCACTCGTGTTGGGCAGCAGCTCGACGCCCATTGAATGTACATGCACGGATCGACACGTTGCTCCAATCGGCAATTCAGTTGCACTGGACGCGCCTCGGGTGCTGCTGCGGCTGCAAATGCAGTGCCGTTGAGGATGGAGTTATTGAGCTGCGCAAATGCGGAAGTCCCCCCCCATTGAATGCGCAAGCGAACCGATCGCGATGGACCATGCATAGACGGAGGAAGAAGAAGCAGCCATGGTCCATGGATGGATAGGATCGGACATTAACACAAGTGGTAACTCAAGCGTTGTAGTAGAAGAGAAGAGATCGGAGCTGTACTAGGTAGGAAAGAGGTTTGCAGTTCATTACAGAGCTACTCTGGCCACAGTCTACAGATGCTGCTAATTAACATGTACAGCCTAGGATTAATTTCTTACCGGGTGGTCGCATCCGAGGGACAGAAGTTACCCGCTGAATGCAGCTCCTGCTGAACGTGGTTGCTCCTAACTGTAACAATGGAGCAATTACCTGCTGATTAGCTAGCGCTACAGGAAGATGAAGCATTCCATGGACACCAGGGGGTTCTCCAAGGACTCCTTCCCCTCCCCACCGCCGTGATCTCCGGTCTTGGTGGCGCTATCCTCCTGCACCGGTGCCTCCGGTGTTGGTGGCGACGCGCAGCGCGTAGGCTGGGACGAAGGCACGTCTTGCGCACGCCGCGGCGTCGGCGCGCGCCTCGCGGGCACAGGCGGCTTCCTCTGCGCGCAAGAAGCAGCCGTGTCGCGGCGCTGGTCCTGCGACCGCTTCGCCGCCGGCGACGGCGACCTCCGGCCAGCAGGGTCGCGCCGCGGCGAGGGAGACGCGCGCCCGCCAGGAACGCGGTCCCGCCTGGGCTCGCCGGACGCGGGGCCATGCCTGCCGCTGCCGCACTGCCTGGGCGGCTTCGACGGGGACCGCTCGGGCCCGGCCACCGTGGTGGCGGCCGAGGACTCGGACGCCGCCTCAGACTTCTCCTCGACGGAGCGCGCGGGCCGCGCCGCCGCCGCCCTGCGGACCCTGCCGGCGCCACCGTCCTTCGCCCTGGCACCGCCGGCCTTCGCATTGCCGGGCTTCTCCGCCGCCGGCGCCACTAGGGCGCCGGCGCCCGCGACGCGCCTGGGCTTGGGGCGCGGCGTCTCCGAGAGCACCTCCTTGACCTTCTCCTCCTCCGGCGGCGGCAGGTCGCGGGCCTCCACCACCTTCCTGCTGTGAGCGTCCCCGGCCGCGCCCGGCGGCTCGCTGCGCTTCTTGCTCACGCAGCAGCCCATGCCTCCACTCTCCTCCTTGCTTCTTGCGAGCTCAGCTTCCAACGAGCACGAGCACGAGCACGAGCACGAGCTGGTGGTGGAGCAGTGAGAGGGGACAGAAGGAGTGGCTTTGGGTTTCCCTCCAGTTGTCCTTTGATTTGTGTGAGCACTGAGCAGAAGAGAGCAGCTGAGGAGGAGTTTGTGGTGGGAGACCGGGAGTCAAAAGGGCTGAGCCTTCTGATCTCATGTGCGAGCTTAAAATACTGATCAGCTCATGTTCTTGCTCGGTGGAATGTACAGTACAGCATTAGTGACCTGTTTGACACCGTGTAAAGTGATTCTAGGGTCTCATGGCTTCCTCTTTTTTTTTTTTTTTTTTGAATTTTTAACCACACTTTATTAGGTCAGCAAGCCGCCTCATTAAAAACCTTACAGTCCCCTTAGGTACCCTGGAAGGAAAAGAGTGCGTCTGAAACTTGCCGCCTTAACCAAACAAAGTTACATCGTTTATTACATCAGGCAAGATGAAGCTAGGGGGATCATCATCCCAAAAGATAGCTGAATTTGACTCGTAGCAAAACCTAGCTAGTTTGTGTGCTACCACATTTGCTTCTCTTCTGCAAAACTGAACCGAGGCTGCCCCAATTCTCTGGGAGATTAGAAAGCAGTCCGTTAATATCATGGCATAAGGGCTCCAAACTTCTGTGACTCCATTGAAAGCCTCGCACACTTCCATCGAGTCTGTTTCAATAATAACAGGAGCACACCCAATTTGTTCTACTAACAGCAAACCCTTCTGTAAGGCCAGAGCTTCTGCTGTAGCTGCATCCAAAACATTGTTTAGGGGCCAGCACGCACCAGCAACCGCGTCTCCCCTGCTATTACGCAAAACAGCTCCTGCAGCTCCTGATCCATTCACAAAAAAAGTAGCATCAATGTTAAGTTTATAAGTATTAGCTGGAGGCTTCATCCATATCATTTCATGTGGCTTTTTTCCGGCTTCAGCGCCACCGTAGTTCGATGCTAGGGCCAGGATCGAGAACGCCGATCTGGACGGAGTAGCGACACGCTCACCCTTCACGGCTTCCCTCCTCTGCCACCAGATGTACCAGGCGCCGACCGCTACTGCTTCCTTGAACTCTATATTACCGAGACTAGAAATATCTGGGCTTTTGTTCCGAAGGATTTCTTCCATAACCACTGAGCCTGATCTATCATGTAAGTTGCATTCAATTCCTTGCCAAACACCAAGCGATGTCCAAACTTCCCTTGCTCTTGGACACGTAAACATCAGGTGCTTAATATCTTCAGGTTCTATCTTGCAAAGTGGGCACTGAGGGCTGGTTTTGATGTGGCGATCAGCGAGAACAGCTAAGCCCGGAACAGTGCCATGTAAAGCTTTCCATACGAAAATTTTGACCTTACTTGGGACCTGTAAATTCCACAATATCTCCCATACTGGGTTACGGATCGATTGCCCTTGATTGTTCTGACCAGCTGACCTTCTGCCGTAACTATGAGTCCATTGAGCAAAATAGGCAGACCTAACCGAAAAGGAGTAATTCTTTGTTAAGTTCCAGGCTATAAAATCTTCCGTCACAAGCTCATTTAAAGGAATCCGAATGATTCTCGCAGCATCCACTGGATTAAACAGATCATTAATTAGCTGTAGATCCCAATAATTAGTATCTTGATCAATTAACTCATCCACTGTTTTCAAAAGAATTTGGCCTTTCGGTGTTAAGACCATTCCTCGAAGGGCTTCCTGGGATCCAAGGGTCCTCCCAGATATTTATTGAACTCCCCGATCCAACTCTCCAAATAAAACCTCTCTTAAACGTACTTAAGCCAGCAATGATACTTTGCCATGTAAAGGACGCTCCCTTTTTAGGTCCGGCCTTGAGGAGGTTGCCATGAGGATAGTACTTAGCTCTTAAAACTTGAGCACAAAGGGAGTCAGGCTTTGATGGGTCTCATGGCTTCCTTGATTCAAAGGGTTTCAAAAAAGAATCTTATTCTGTACAAAGAATATTTACTACGTGTGCTGTTTGATTTTGCTCATATAGCTTTTCGTAAGGATTCGGGCTTCTTTGGAGTGCAGGAATAGAAAACACATGAATTGGAAAAACACATGAATCTGATAGGATTGCAGTGTCAAACAGAGGATTTTAAAACAGAGGAAAACTGCAGGAATGGTCATTTGGATGGAACACAGGAAAAGTGCCTCGATCCTATGTGAATGAGTGCAAAAAAGAGGTTAGAGTGGATGTTAAAATTCCTATGAAATTGGGGCATAAGAATTCAATCCATAGAAATTTTGGAGGTGTCATCCCTTTGATCCAAATGCAATCCTTAGGAAAAAATCCTATAGATTGAAATTCTCCAATATTCCTATGAAAATGCTTCAATCCAAAGAGGCTCTTCTTCTCTACAATATTTCCTACTACTATGAAATTATCCATCCGCTTGAGCCTCCTGAAAGAAACACTAGTTTTCCCAAAGTTGAAACAGTCAAGACTTTTTAGAGATTGGATGCAAGTACCAATTCATGATCTGAAATTCGTGCAGTTTCAAAAGTCGCGAGATGTCACTCTAATCCTACATTCTAACTTCTATTATTTTTAACTAGAAATAGGTCACGGCATATGCTCATGAGAATCCTATTTTTTTTGTGAATATAAAACAAGAGAACAATGGTACGCGTTGCCGTGATGCAAAAAAATATATGGGAATGTCTTGTGCAAAACAGATAAAAAAACAAATTCAGCACTTGGAAGTGACAAAAGACCAACACTATTCGGATTCGTATTTGCTATACCTTCAAGTGAAAATGAGTTCCTACTTGAAATTTTACATGACTCTATCCACTATTATACTTATAACAAAAATGTTTAACTAGAAAAAAAAGTTATCAAGTCAACAGTAACTTTGCTTTTGAACTTGATGACATGGGTGGTTTTCAATTGTTTATTGAACTAAGGTGCCACGAGGGAAGTCATCAGTCATCTTAGCTAAAAAAGAAACAAATTTTGTATGAAATCACAAGTTAATGTATCACAAGTTTTCAACACTTGCCTTTGATCTTATGTCATGGCACAATCTCCGGAAAGAGCAACGTGATTAAGACATATAATTATAAGCCTCTTCAAATCTAGCATCCTACTCAAGAAACCTCACATTATTCGGGGTTGTGCAGCAATAGCAATGGTCAATTTAGGTAGAGAGATATTTATGTTGTTAAAAGTTGCATGAGATTTTAGAGAAGTTAGTCGGTAACCCATCAATTTAACCGTTTATATATTAAGAATGCATGCAATTGCTAAGTCTTTTTTGAAACTATGCAAAGACTAAGAAATGTTTGTACAAACCGATTAGCTACAAGTGATATTACTATCTCATTCCGGGGTATACCAGACTCACTCACGTTACGAGTCTATCTGTACTCCTCAATTTGGTCAACCAAGTGTAAATTATTGTCCTCAAAAGGATCCCTAGATCTAAATTTGAGATCATTGACCGAAATCACTAGATCTGAGACTCAATTGTCATGATCAGTTCATACTTGAGATGCAATGACCCAAACCAGTGACGAACCCATACAAAATTTGCCAGGAATCGACCTTCCATAATTTTACCGTAGACAGAGTCACCAAATCGTGCCAACGAGCAGAAGAGGAGCTGAAAAAGACGAATTCAAACCCTGCAATGTTTGTTTCTAGTTTTATTATCAGCGATTCTTGTATCTTATTCTTGATTCAGTTTATTCGATTGAATACAATTGGTTACTACTTGATTACTTATAAATCAGATTATTTGCTTTACAAAACACGAAAGCGTCAGCTAAACCGCGTCGGTGAAGATAACCTACGATCGCGGTTTCCTCGCGACGGAAAGGGACGCCACACCACCAAAGTTCCAAGAGATCACCAACACAACACAGTACCGCACCGTACGGCCAGGCTAGCGTCTCGCATTCCGCGGGGCCCACTCGTCAGCCACACGGACCCACCTGTCATCGACTACCTCCCGCGCAGGCGCAGCCACCGCGTCTCGCTTTCCCCGTACCAGCAGTAGTAGAAAGCAACGCAAGTAGCACCGGTTGGTCGTCACCACGTCCACTGCCGCCGTCGGAGGAGGAGGAGGAGGAGGAGGAGGAGAAGGAGGAAGGCGGCCGCACCATGGCGGGGAAGGGGCGCAACGGCTTCGAGGACGACGACGTCAACCCCTTCGCGGTGAGCTGCTCCGTCCTCGCTCTCTCTACCCGCCCGTCCCCGCCGCCACCCTGGCCGTCTCGACGCCGTCGGCGCGGGCCGCCTTCGAGAAAGCTTCCCCCGTTCGCGTAGATCTCGGGCTGTGCTTTTCCGCTTCGATCCCCGTAGTTTTTTTTTGCTTGCTTGTGTCTCGGATCCGCCATTGTTTGGTTCCTGGCGTGCTGGATCTGAGCGTGGGAGCGGGATGCGCAAGGGAGATGTGGGTTTGCGCGCTTCGAGTTGGCGACGACTCCGTGTAGGTGGCGCGGTTTGTTTGCTCTGGATCTGTGTTCATGTCATCGGATGAACCGAGCCGCGTGCTGGGTGGTGATGGGAAGCGAGATGCACGGGACCGCCGAAGTGTAGCATGGTTGCTGGAGCTTTGCGGGTTTGATGCCGTAGCAGACTAACGCAATGTGGTACCCTGGATGTGTGTGTGATACAAGTTGATCTCGCGCTTTTCCCTGTCTAGCATGCCTAGCCTCGGTCCTTGCTTTTGATCGCGTTGTTTATTGCACACCGGAGTGAAATTGTTGGAGCTCGTTTGCTATCGTATGCTATATTGGATGCTTGTGAGTTCGACTGTTTGTGCGGAGGAGGATGTCCAGCTTTTCTCCCTTAGTTTGTTTATGCTGCTAGTGTTTGTAAGTCAGGGGATGAGCCACTTGCTGCTGGTACGGAAAATGCGATACGATGATGCTTACTTTACTTCTTTGATGTTATTTTAAGGCAGTGATAATTTTAGTCCACGGATGACTGGGTGTATAAAGCCAAAATCTCCGTTTAGTTCTCAGTAGTCATTAGGCATGCAGCAGTTCTCGCATCCATCTCCACTAAATGTTTTTTTTGGTGTTTTTGTTTTGGTAAATTCTTTCACCAGCTTTTCATTTTCTGCTATATTATGTTGGTAGTTCATGCATATAGAATTTTGTTGTTGACCAGCAGGCTAGTGTTTTTGGATAAAGAAGACCATGCTATTATTAAGTTGGTCAGATACTTATTGTTATGTATCTATCTGTTCCTAATTATTTCCAAATGCTTCCTATTCTACAGGGAGGGAGCGTCCCCCCTGCCTCCAATTCTCGACTCTCACCTCTTTCCCACGAACCAGCAGGTTTCTATAATGTGGACATTCCTATGGATTCAGCTAAGGTATTTCTAGTGATGATTATTATGACTAGTTCTGATGAAAATTATAAGATATTCATGCATACATAATATTGTTACATTTTTTCCATTATTGTTTTCATTATCTTTCTTAAAGAATCTAACCAACCACATTAATATTCTCTGGAATCTGCCCAAAGCAGTCAATTGAATGGTACTATAGTCATTCTGTTTCTTAGCTTCCTCAGTTTTGGAGGTTTTCTGATCCACGTGCCAGAGCAAAATACACCTCAAATTAATGTATGGAGTAAAACTGCATAAGGCATGCGACATCTTGCTCCTTTATTTACACTGTTCATGTGCAAAGTTAGTTTTGGTTACCCCTTGAGTATTTGTTTATGTATGTACGTCATCCATGCTTTTATCTCTTTTTAGGATAAGAAAAAGGAGAAAGAGCTCCAGGCGATGGAAGCTGAGTTGAACAAAAGAGAAAAGGTATGCATTGCTGAGTTATTTAGCAGCTCTGTTGCTCTTAGCCAGTTACAGGAATATAGATACGCTAGCTGTACTGGTTATCTCATAAGTGGTGCCAAAGCATATGTATAGCTAGAACCTACAACTTCACCCGGATTTATGGTTTTCCATTTGCTTCCTGCCGCATTACTTTATTTAAGGTTACAATCATTGAACTAATCAGGCTGTATTTATTTTGATTTCGAGATCATTACTGCTGCATAGGGTAGCTATCCTAACCCTAAACTATTGATAGTTTTTACGGGTATATATTAATAGTCTGCTGATTCTGCAATGACAATGTGGTAAATTTGTAGTGGTATACTAGTATGGGTGTACAGAAGTTGTGTGTCCTCGACTTGCCAAAACTCATCAAGCAGTTCGACGTAACCATCCACAGAGTAATGGAGTTACTGGGACACGTACTGCGCATGACCTGAGTAGTAGGATATCTATGCGGTACCAGAGCTATCAACTTGCCATTGATGCAATTTTGAGTTCGAAAGTAATATGGACAGAAACAAGCATCGTCCTGTAGGGTTGGGCATATAACTGCTCCGCTAGAAAATAAATAGTGCTTTTGCAGGGTAGATCAAACATTCATATAAATTCTAACGAAAAAATATATTTATTGCACCGTAGATTTTCTGATTTTCTGCTCTTCCCAAGAGCAGGTTCTTTCAGGAGCCATTTCGATTCACGCTGCTTTTACCCCTTTGTTCTCATTATTATTTTGATCAGCCTCATCCTCCAGATAGGAGAATCTATGTCTGAACTTCTTGCTAATTGGGGTGGTTATCACCTTTTATATCCAAGTGGTGAACAATATATACAATTTAATTTTCCAGTCAAAAGGGTTCATCTGGGAGAACCATGTTTCTGGAAGTCGATATTTGGCTTGTTGAATTCTTACAGTGTTATGTTGGAGCATTTTTAATAAAGAAAGACCTTTCTAGTGCATTCCATGTATGTGGATACATATTTTAGTTACCATATGCGATGTTCCTTCTCCAAATGCTCATCTGGTTTCTCTTTTTTTGTCTCCTTGCCATAGGAATTGAAAAGGAGGGAAGAGGCTGCATCACGAGGTATGAATCACATTCTTTCTGTTTGCAGAATAGCTTTAATAGTTTTGTTTTGGTCTCAGTAGCATAAAATATTGAAGACAGAAGCAGCATTTATATACACAATTTATTAGTAGAGTTCAGTGTTTCAGAATTGTTCACAATAAAAACAACATAAATAACCGTTTCAGTCTTTGGAACATGGAATAGGACATCAGGTCTATTATCTGTTTATCACACTGCATGGTTACTGGTAATTTTGCTGATGATGTTCCTTTTCTTGGAATGATAATTTAGAATTGGTCTTTTCATTGCTCCATTTTTTAATGTCTGACCATAAGCGATTGCCATTTCTTCTGGCAAGAGCAAAATAAGTTTCATACTTATTCTTGTTTTCCTATTGGCAGTATGTTCAGACAGTTCATTCAGACAGTTCATTTCTCCTAATCACATATTTGTTTCATTTTCAGCTGGCATTGTCATTGAAGAGAAAAACTGGCCACCCCTTTTCCCTCTCATTCACCACAATATTTCAAATGAGATACCCATCCATCTACAAAAGATGCAGTACCTTGCATTTTCATCATTTTTGGGTAAGTTCTGATAATTTAAAAAATGAATTGTTTGCTATGAATATGTTGTGCTACCAGTGCCTATTTTTTTGCGATTACCAGTACCAACTACTACATGCCCCATGATTTGTGTTTCTAGCGTATCAACTATCAAGAACTTATGAAAACTGGATCACCACATCAAGCTGTGTGCATACAACGCAGAAGCCGGGAGTGTCTTCTCTTGTATTATCTGGACTAGACACCACGTCAAGCACCTTTAACAGCAGGATCATGTCTCGCACTTACCGACACACTCCAAACCCTGCCCCCCACCACCTCCCATCCACATGCCCCA
This sequence comes from Poa annua, assembly GCA_026929855.1. NCBI lineage: Eukaryota > Viridiplantae > Streptophyta > Magnoliopsida > Poales > Poaceae > Poa > Poa annua. Next base: position 61,384,818 of record CM049438.1, on the reverse strand, counting down.
AGCCTCGGCCTCCATGACTTCCTCACGCTATTGGCACTCTCCACCCTGCTGCCTCTGGTTGAACCATCACCAAGCCTCCACAGCAGACATCCTAGTAGGTAGACAAGCATGGTCAACAACCAACCCAAAGTATAAAAGTACCGGCGTAGAGAGCAGCACCACAAGTCCACAACATGGATTGCAACTGATCAGCCACCATAATATCACTGACACGAACCATTAAAAGATCAGCCCGACAATCTAAATTGGAGTCCAACAGTAAGGTCACAAAAACAGAGCCATACAAAGCCACCACTCTTTTCTTTCACCGCTCTTGTTGTGTACTACGGCCAGATCCTATGAGCAGCGAGCAGCCATATTAAACAGCGACCTACCAGCAACAAACTTACTCTTCTCAAGTCTTCCTATCCATCAGCCGACAGGACCTGCACAGGTAGCTACTGAAGCCTGGCGACACCTGTTTGCCAACTACCAATTTGAACTCCTATTGGATCCTAATACAACTTCACTAGCAAGTTTTTCAATTGCGATTTCTTCTCATATTTATTGTACAAGTTACATGATTATCAATGTGAAATGAAAACAATGTCTGGATTCCTTGGCATATTGCAAATGGATCTACCTATGCAGGTCGCTGCTGACAGAAAGCATTTTGATAAATAGAGCTACTTTAGGGATGTAAATTTTGAAATTTGGATGTCATGCAGGAATTGCCGCCTGTCTCTTCTTCAATATCATAGCGACCACAACAGCATGGGTTAAAGGGGAAGGTATATCTGAAGTGTACCTTATTGTCTATATTTTATATCTTAGTTGCTATCACACTACTGAACATGTGAACTAATAATACATCTCTGCTTTAACAGGTGTTATGATTTGGCTGCTTGCCATTATCTACTTCATATCTGGTGTCCCTGGGGCTTATGTGTTATGGTATCGCCCTCTTTATAACGCAATGAGGTAGGGCATAGACATTGATATTTTATTATCTGTACAAAAGATATTCATCTTTCCAAATATTTCATGTGACCATATCTTGATTTATTTTAATGCCTGTCACAGAACTGAGAGTGCTTTGAAGTTTGGGTGGTTTTTTCTGTTTTACATGGTAAGATACGCCTACTAGGTTCCGTGCGGCCACATTTTAGCATCAAATGATAGGCTCTATTCTCAACCGCGGGCCCTACTGATCTTCTTTGTCCATTTCCAGATTCATATTATCTTCTGCGTCTGGTCAGCAGTATCTCCCCCATTTCCTTTCAAAGGAAATTCTTTGACGTAAGTTTTCTTTTTCTTTTTCTTTTGTATCTACTTCTGAGATGCTGTAGAGCTTATAAGTTGTAAATGCATCTAGATGAGAGGGGTTATGCATTTCCTTGGTCACAGTTTATGTTTTTTCCGTGAATGACTGTCATCACTTCATAAAGAAAGTTATTTTGTTAGAAACGCACAACAAATAACAAAGATAATCCACGACCTAGAGTATTGGTTTAATGTGGAAAACCCAAATCGAGAAAGAAATGGGCACACCCAATGAGGTGAATTGCAAGCATGGAAGTTAATAATGTGGTGTCAACAAATCCGTGCAGCTATAAAGGGTAAGGGTATATATACAAGGGGTACATTGGCGAATCCAAGATGAATACCTGAAAACTGTACACATCAGCAGCTGTTACATGCTTGTGGTCAATTAGAAAGTTCCTGAGCGCAGTGTCACCTTTTTTCCTTGAGCTGTGGTCAAGCTTGACTTCTGCAAGGGATTATGGAAGAAACATAGTTTCTGATCCTGAAACTGAACTTATATAGGAATAAAATGTTATACAGATTCATGCTAACGCAGACTGCAATTGTCATGCTTCTTGTCAAATGTCAATCATGCCACCCAGAATAGTGCTTTCAGTAAATTCTGACTATCCATGTTATCATATTCAGATTTAGACCTTTTTATCATAACATTTTCTTTCTGTTTAGAATGCCTAAACACTTTTATTGACCCAAATGACTAAATTTCTTTTCTTTCTAATGCTGCAGCGGGATTTTGCCTGCCATTGATGTCATAACCAAGAGTGCTATTGTTGGGGTAAGTCTTCATTACAACAGGGCTTTGCTTGGTAGATTGATTTGGAAATGATATACTGGATCTGCAAGTCTTATTCCCTTCCTGATGTATACACTTTCGTGACATTTTTCTTTGGCAGATATTTTACTTTGTTGGATTTGGATTGTTCTGTCTTGAATCTCTGCTGAGCATAGCCGTCATTCAGGTGGGTGTGATTCCCTCTTTTTGGGTGATTAAATCCTTGTTATTTATAGATCTCAGTCTCCATGGTCTATTATGTATGTACTGTTATATCTCTATTCCAATCAAGATAATGGGTTGACAGCTTGACTTGTTAGCTGCCAGAGGCAAACAGATGTTTCAGTTTGTCACTAGTTGATGATTATGTAATGTTGGCCACCTTGCTCCTTTCTTACCGATGAGTAACTTCACACAGAATGCATTGTTGCACTTTGCATAGGTATCCATAGGATGAAATGTTCAGTCTGTGTTAGACAGATAGTCATACCCTAGAGATCCTTACAGTGCAACTCATGTTGTTCCCATCTCTTGATCACCAAACTCTCTTACTCAACATGCAGCAAGTATACATGTACTTCCGTGGAAGTGGAAAAGCCCAGGAGATGAAGCAACAGGCAGCACGGGGCGCTCTGAGTTCTGCGTTCTGAGAAGCAGCCAGATTCATACCCAGGGTAGTGAGTGGAAGGAGACGGGATGTGTGCTGATTGGGCATGGTAGTCTTGTACATCGCTGCACCATGCAGATTTGGATCAACAACAAAAGCATACAGCTATACCTTCTTGCTCTTCTGTTAATACAAATATAACGAGCCTTCTTGTTTTGGTGCGTGTCATGTTGTTTCCATTTGTTGACATGGTTTTAGATGTGGTTGATAGTGAGACTCGATTAACATTCTTGGGGGAATATATCTGCTGATATGCCTGTTCATTTCCTAGCAATGTTGATGCAGCCTGATGATGTGTTTGTCAGCTAAGACGATTACAGAAGCATTTCTGGATTCTGAGACTTTTTCCGCCTGTGATTGGGTAGCCCAATGCATCCGGAGATTTCAGCTGCATTTTCCTGTAAAATTTACATATTCCTCCTAACGTTTAAGGGACCAACGCCATGGTTCCCTCTTTTGCGTGTGAACCTCCTCCGGACACACGAGCTTTCTTTGCATTCATCTACTCCTCTAGCCCTAGGCGGTCACCCTCAAATGCTAGTTTTACCTACCAGAGTTCAGCATAACCAATTATCAATGGTGACGCAATATGCTTCCACGTCCGTATCCGGGGTCCCCCATTTGAACGATCTCCATGGCTGTAAGGTGAAGCTGTGACTGTGACTGCCTGTAGCCTAATGACTTTACCAGCCCTGGTAATTCTGGTAGTGTTAAGGATGTCTGAACACATAAATGGTGTCTTCCAGAAATTCTCAGAGGTCTCCGTTTTGGGCCTAGCTGCAGCCTAATTTCCATTAGCTCCCTCTCCGTCTTCTCTGCCTCGCAGCTTCTTGGCATACTTTTCCCGCAAGAGCTCTCACTGCGATTCTCTTTATAAAGTGCCCAGGTCAAGCCTTCATGCTTCTTCATGGCTACTCCCTCCCGTCCCCGGACGATGGTTGTCACTTGCTCTGGTGCACGTATGGTGTTTGAAGAAATGGCCGTGAGGCTCCCGGCCTGCCGCACCAATTAGGTCAGCATACTGCTCACCGTCTTGTATGAATGCGACTAGTAGCAACTGACTAGTAGTAACGTCAGTAGCGACACAATTTCTTGTTGTTTGACTTGGTTAGCACGTATGCTCTAACTTGGCTAGCTTGTAATCAAGGTCATTTAGTTGGATGACTAGAAAAATATGACCCTTTTCCACATGCTTATGGCAGTTCTCCCATAGCATACGTTTTCTGGTCAAGGACTTTCCAAGTTCGTCCATACAACTAACTTGCTGAGCAGATCGAAGACTCAGTCGCCATAATTTATAACTTGCTGAGCGCATGAAATAGACCAGCTAAGGTGCACTTTCATGACCAATTAGAATCTAGATCAGCGTGGAATGGTAAGCGCACAAGCTGGAGGGTATACTGAAGCACAAGCTGGAGGTATACTGATCCACCAAATAGTGATAGCGCCAATGAGGTCAGCATACTGTTGATCATCTTGAATGATTCTGCTAGTAGCTACGCCACAATTCTTCGTTCTTGTTCAAGTTGGTTAGCAGTTTAGGGTCAAACCTTTCGGCGTAGCGTATGAAAAGACCACCTAAGGTGTACTTTGAGGAACAGTCGAGAATCTAGATCAGCGTGGAATGGCAAGAACAAGCTGGAGGTGTAGTAGTCCACACAAAAAGAGATATTCTTCAGCACGTCCCTTTCCCTGTTGTCTATAAAAGGTCACTCTCAGAGGGCAACATCATGTTCGGCAGCACGTCCCTTTCCCTGTTGACGATAACAAGTCATTGTGTCCAACATCCAACACAACCAGGGGCAGTCTGCAATTTCCCTCCTGCCTTTAGTTAGAGCACTGAGATAATTAGATTGGAGGTATTGATGATGGAGCTTGCTATATCTGCAGTAACAGGTGAAATCGTAAGCCGATTCGTCTCCTTCCTAGTTCACAAGTATCACTCAGGCCGCACATACTCCGGAGAGAAGCAGCTGGAGAGGCTGCATCAACTGCTCCTGAGAGCTCGCACAATCGTCGAAGAGGCAGACGGGCGATACATCACAAACTCTGGGATGCTCGTACAGCTCAACATGCTCGCAGAGGTCATGTACCGAGGCTACTGGGCACTAGGGGCGTTCAGGTACATGTCACTTCAAGGGTCTCCAATGGAGGAAGAGCAGGTCAGCTATTCTTCTCCTCCTAAACGATCTCGCATGGTCCATGGCAGTTCAAGAAAGAGCGAGGGCACGTACCTTGTTGACTTGCAAAGTACGTTGGAGAGTTTAGAGTATGTAATTTCTAGCATGTCAGAGTTTGTTATTCTCTTGGCTGGATGCGACCGTGTGCTTCGTCGACCATATGACGCGTATCTATACAACGACAACATCATGTTCGGGCGCCACGCTGAAAAGCAAAGGCTGCTGAACTTTGTGTTGCAGCACGTCGCCCCTGGAGGTGAACCGGCTGTCCTCCCGATCATCGGGGGTCCTGCGGTCGGGAAGAGGACCCTGGTCGCCCATATATGCAAGGATGAAAGGGTTAACTCACACTTCTCTTCAATTTTGCACCTGAATGGGGATTCATTTTGTAGAATCACAGACCATTGTAGTCTCTTGTCAGGGAAAGTATTGGTAGTTGTTGAGCTTGTTTCAGCTGTTGATGAGGATGCCTGGTCCAAGTTTTGTTCTGCCCTGGCAAGTATGGACAGAGGAAGCAAGGTGATCATCATCAGCCGGTGTAAAACTTTAGAGAAACTGGGAACAGTCAAGCCAATCCTCCTCAGTACCCTATCATATGAGGAGTTCAGCTATCTCTTCAAGACACTAGCATTCGGTAGCATGGACCCGTTACAGCACCCGCGGTTAGCATGGATAGCAGACAAAATGGCCGGGGAGCTGCGGTCGGATTGGTCACTCGTTGCTACAAATGTGGTCGCTGATGTGTTGAGAAGGAATCAGAATCTCCATTTCTGGCTCTTCATGTTGACAAGCATGAGAAGATTTGTTGAGAGGAACTTATCCATGTACGGGGAGCACCCACATTCCCTACACCTGAGTCACCATGAGATAGATGTTTCAGACTTCTTCTTACATCCTTCTTCTCCACTCCACATCGTGCCATCATTTGCCAGTGGCAGCAGCCGGACTGAGATTACAGTGGAAAGGGAGTCGCTGCCGAAGGTGAGGCTTGGGGATCTGTTAGTAGATCAGGGAGTTAGGCCACAAGGTGATTTTAATTTGGTCATGTGGAAATCAAGGCTGCCACCGTACACTTCATTTGTTCATTTCGTTCCAAGTGGTGCTCCAGGTGTGGTGGAAGATAATCCCCGTTCTAGCCGGAAGCGTACACAAGTGCTTTTATGAGTCCTTTTGATTCAAAGAATTTCTATTGTCCCATCGGTTTGTAGATAAACAAAGTTTTAGATATGGATACGGAGTCAAATCTTTAACCGTCATCTTAATACATACTCCCTCCATTCATTTATTAAGGCACGAGTTATTTTCTTATTTTTCACCAAAAAGGAAGGCGCAAGAGCGGTAGAAAGCAAACCTCACGAATCTGCCCGTCCCGCGCCATGGCTGGAATTTGCATTGATTTAAATCAGAGGGATATATATTTACTGAAGGTATCTCCTTAAACATATACATTGGTATTTTCTATTTCTCCCCTAAAATTAATTGTCCAGGACAAAAGGAAGGGGATGAAGTACCTAAGAACGATAGGAATAGGAGGCATCGGGAAAACCAAGAGCAAATTTCTACCTCCGTTACTGTAGGACAAAATCGAGCTCAGGCGTTCCTTCAAGTTCCTATTCCAACTGCTCTTAGAAACCCTCTCTTCCTCTTCCATGCTCAGTCTCGAGCCCTCGCGTCGCCCGCGCCTGGCAACACGGGGGAACCCTAGCCGCCGCCGGCGTCGAGCCCCCCTCCTCCCTCCACTGCTCCGCCCCCGCCGGAGGTCGCGACGGCAAAGCCGCGAGCGTCCAAGGATGGTGGCGGCGGGGCGTCTTTCCTCTGCTCCCGCTCGAGTTGAGCCACGCAGGCGCGGCGTGGGCGGGCGGGAACGGCGAGCTGGTGGTGCGGCAAGCTTCTGGCGGGGGGTGCAGAAGGCGGCGCTGCGCGGGCGTGCTGCGGCCGCGGAGCTGGAGGTTGCGGGCGCGGTGGTGGCGGCTGCGGGTGGTCAACCGGGCCCGATCTGGGCCGGGGGCGGGCCGTGCGGCCGGGGTCGCGTGGTGCTGGTGGCGGCGCCCCCAGGCCATGGCAGCGGCGTCCTGCGAGCGGAGAAGACTGGAGAGCGGCAGCTTGCGGCGGCCGGGCTCGATCTAGGCCCGGTATGGATCTGGCGGCAGCCGGGCTCGATCTGAGCGCGGCGGCTGGCGGCGCGGAGAAGGATGGTCGCGGCTGCTGCGTGGGTCTGGACGCGCGAGGGCAGCCTGAAGTCCTGCAGGCTGATGCAGATGTGGAGTAGGTGTGGCGGCTGCAAGGAAGGCATGAAGCGCATAAGACTCAGCTCCAATGATCGCATCCTCTCGGTGCTTAAGATCTGCAGCCATTTTTCGGACGTGGAGGAGCTCCGGGCGAAAGCCCTGCACCGACCATGGTCAGTGCCGGCGACAATGACGCATCAGGCGTCGTTTTCCTTCTTGGAGGTGTTGTCGTGGACTCCTTTTCCTCTCCGAAAATGGTCTGGGTTCTCCGGGTGAAAGCCTAGTCTCCGGTCGGAGCGGACGACGACGGCGTCTTCGTCGCTTCCCCCTTGGGGGCGTTGTCTTGGAGATCCAGCTGGTGTCTTTTGTGTGGAGCTCCTTTTGCGCACTTGGTTGGTGGACGTCGGGGCAGCGGCTCCGGGTGGTTGTTGTGCGTCGAGGCGGCGGCCTCGGAAGGCTATGCAGCAACGACTCTATGGGGTGGTGTTGTTGTATTGCATAGCATGGGTGACAATTCTGAGCTGTGAGTGCAGTGGGGTTGTCAGCTCGGTGGACGCATCCCGGTGGGGGTGGTCTAGCAGTATGTCGAGGCGGCGGCCTCGGATGTGGTGTGGCGGCTGTGGTCTGCGGGTAGCTGTCTTGAGCAGTTTGGGCTGCAGCCAGCTAGGTCGTGCGGCGTTGCAGCTCGTGTGTGAGCGGTGGCATGTCGGGGCGGCGGCCCCGGAAGGTGGTCCAGGTGGATTGCGCAGGGCGTGATGGAGAGTTGGATGTCGGGGCGGCGGCTCCGAGATTTCTGTTTCATCATCGAGGGTGTTTCGCCTTGTGTCGTGTGGGCGACAAGGTTGCTCACGGTGTTGCTCATCGTCGAGGCTCCCGGTGGTTGGTCTCTTTCATCTTCGTTGGAGTGTCCCGTATCTGCTCCTCACATAGCAGTTACGGCTTCTTCTCTCCGGTGAGGGTGGATGGCCGACCGGTCGGTTGCGGAGTGGTGGGTTGTGTTTGGCTCTAGGTGGTGTCGTTGTTGTGTGGGCCCCAGCTCGTGGTGTTTGTTGTTTGGTTTTCGCCCGGTTTCTCCCGCTAATAAACCGGACACCTTCTTCTTAATTAATATAAGGCAAAGCTTTTGCCTTAAAAAAAAAAAAGTCTTGAGCCCTTAAACTCCACAAACTTTAACCATAGAAAGCTCATACTATTGATCATGGTTCTACCGTTCTAGTGTTCTGAAGTATATATAGGCCTCTAGAATGTACAAATAACCCGTGAAAAAAGCAAACATTGCACCTACGCTGTATGGTACACAATCAGGCAAAGTAGTCAATGGCAGTGTGTGCACAAAATAGTTAATGTGAAATAATCTAACCCAAGGCGGTGCATTTATAAGAAGGTAAGAAACTGGATATGGGAACCATGTGCTCTCTCGGGATTCTTCTCAAGAGTGAGAGGAGGGAGGGTGGAGAACATGACAGATTACATATGTCATCGACCTAATTGCTAATCTTATTACACCAAACTTTAACTTAATAGTATTCAGGAATTGTTTGACAAGTGAACCTTCAATTGTCAAAATCCCGGGGATTTTTAACTTTAGGTAATAATAAAAAGGAGCATAGTTAATTTATATTGTTATGTTCCTACAGAAGATATAATCATACATGTAATCTTACTCGAGGAATTAGAGGCCACCAAGAAAGCAAACTAGAAATGCAAATAAATATGTACATATGTTACAAAAGAATTCAGGAATTGTTTGATAAGTGAACCTTCAACTGTCAAAATCCTGTGGATTTTTAACTTTAGGTAATAATAAAAAGGAACATAGTTATTATTGTTATGTTCCTACAGAAGATATAAGCAATCATGTACACTGTAATCTTGCTCGACGAATTAGAGGCCATCAAGAAAGCAAACTAGAAATGCAAATAAATATGTACATATGTTACAAAAGAATAAACATTACCACACCTTTAAGAAGAACAAACATGGCTTGTTTTTCTTGTCAATATTTATTCTAAAAGTTATCGTGTGCATTCATCTGTTAAAGCACCTATATTATTTCAAGGACGTGCTTAATTCAAAATAAGCATGATGAACCAGGAGTCTTGAAGATATCCAGGTAGCTTAGCTTGGTCTATGCTTCACCACACTGTGGACATAATGTTAGCTCAACAAGTATATTGTTGCATTTATGGTGGGAGTAATAGCAGCCATTGCTGCAAGTTGCTAACTGAAGCTTGTAGAATTTTGGACATTCAAATACCGTCATTGCACAAGTTTTCCTGCTAATTATTGTATATATCTCCGTTTGTTTCCAATTCCCCGTGGTCATGAGGCTCCCAGATTATAGGCAAGTAGGAATACGAGAATTAGAAGCGAAAATTTATGATTTTGTAATAGTTATTGTAACATTCTGAGATCATAAAATAAAAGTTCATGGGTTGTCTAGAAAAATCAAAACAGTAGTTGGAACGGTGACAACATATACGCAACTTATTTAGGGTGGTTTTCAGTTGTCTGGATGTTTCCCCGCCACCATCAACTTTTTCCTGGGGCAACTATATAACGATTACCGTAATGTTACAAAAGACTCGACGAGAAAAAACCCCTACTCTAGACTATTTTTGTTTTTGTAGCAAATTTTTTTTACCCTCCACTGCTACACACGAATCGAATACCTGAAAGCAGTGCTTGATTTCCAGCTAATAGACCCCAAGCATATGGAGCAACTGGTTTGGGCATTGGCTGATGATGACCAGATGCTGCGGCAAGTACCACCTATCTAAAAAAGTCACTAAGTACCACCACATCGGCAGGTACAAACACTAATTTACTATTAATATGCGTGTGTTCATAAAGAGACAGGATTTGTCCGGACTAGTCTATATGGATCGATTCGTGTGTTAGCAATTCGTAGAGACGCGGGATTTGTCCGGACCAGTGTATATGGATCGATTTTTCAAGTGTTATTATTATCCAGTACCCTTACCACCTTGTACAAGATCTGAAGTATTGGCAATTATAGAGAAAAAACGAGGGAAGAGAGACTGGGGAGAGATGAATGTGGAGCAGTTGGTGCAGAATGCTATCGGCTGAGACTAAGAGACACAAGGACTGGGGTTAGAACAAAAGGAAGAATTGATACAGCACGTATTGTATGTCAGAGAGAGCAGTTGATTATCCTATTGGGGCTGCAACTTTTTTCCTTCCTGAAAACAGGTGGAGAGTTTAGATTAAAACAGGATCTGTAAGTTCGGAGTGCCAACTTAAAAGTTTAGGGTTCGATTTGGCCACCCTCTGTAAGTTAAAGTTTCATATTAGACTGTAATGAGGGGAAAACCCGAGCACCTGAAGGCATTTCACGAGTTTAAAATAATTATTTACGACGATCAAAAGTTCAAGAAATAAGTATGCTCGCGCAGTTCGAAAAAAATGTTGGTGACTTCAAGAATATGTCCATATGGTTCAAAAGATTTGTTCACGAGATTCAAAATAAAAATTGGGCATGTGCTACTTGTCAGGTGCGACTTATGTTCCGTACAGTTTAAAATAAAATAAAAGAGTATGCACATACGCATGCATCTACTCCCTTGGTACCAAAATATAATTTGTTTTGTGTCAGTAAAGTGCCTTGCGACCGAACATAAAAACATGTGATATTTTGGGTTTGTCATCTAAGGATCGACTTGCTTTCCTTTCGCCTTTGATTGCCTAAGCTCTACCTATTATTATCAGAACATTTACATCCTTTCTTTATTAAAATTGGTTCAGTAAGTTCAAACCAAAATGTCACATCAATTGCCTCTTTGAGGTGGTGTTTTGCCTCATAGGACTAGATACTCCCATTATGAAAAACATTTTAAAACCATTTTAATGTAAAAAATAGTGTAAATCCAAACATTTTATCTTCACGCACCAAGTTTCGTAAAAAGACATTTTTTATGGCTTGTATAGAAAAGACAAATTTTGGTGCTCCAAAATAACTTTTGATGAGACTTTTTTTTGTCTTTTTAACACAAGTCACCAACAATATACATTTTTTTGCAAAACTTTGTGTACGAACATAGGATGTCCGTATGTACACGCGTATATATTTTCTAGCATTAATTGAGATATTGAAATGTGTTTTTTGGCAGTGGGAGGATATGCTCCTATGATCTGAAATGAATTTTCTACCTTTATGTCTTTTTCTTATGATGGATACTAGTTAAGTTTATGTACAATGAAAGATCTTTTTTTGTTTGGATCAAATAAACTGCATGCGGGCTTTACTCATTTGCCCAAATGAAGCACGGTTGCGATAGATTATTTTTGTTTCAAAAAGTAGAGATAAACACATCCGAGCACTAGATGTAATTAGCACAGAACAGCTCATAATGTCTTAAAATGCTACCCTAATACATTGTCGCGTAAGAAGACTAGGAAAATAAACCGGGACACTCCTTTCCCCACAAGGTTGATTTGGGCTCATAAATCGACGCACCTCGGAGCAGAGTGATCCAAGTGAACAAATGAACGCACTGGTTGACCACGGCTAAAAAGCTTGGATCAGAATAGTAAGTATATCTAACACCCACTACTGGAAATCAGGCCTGTAGCCCCGGTTGGGCAACTGGGACTGTCAAAGCGGGACTAGAGCCCCCCCCCCCCCCCCCCCCTTTGGTCTCGGTTCATCACCACCCAGGACCAGAGCGCCCGCCCAATGAGGACCTCCCACGTGGGCACGGCACATCGCGCGGGAGGCAAACCCTTTAGTCCCGGTTCGTAATACGAACCGGGACTAGGGTTTTTTTTTTCGATTAATTTTAGGGTTTTGCTTTTTCTATTTTAATTTCGACCAATTTTCAGGGTAGGGGTTTCGGATGGTACCACACGTCGATGCGCCAAATTACTATACGAAGCTAGATTAAGTTGCATATGATGCATATATACAATTACATGAAGATCATGTTGATGACACACACACAATTAAGTACGTGGTACATGAAGATCACGTTTCCCGGTTCATGAAGATCATTTTGATGACACATACACAATTCAGCACGTAGTGCATGAATATCACGTTTCCCGGTTCCAAGTTCGAGGTACTTAGTTACATGGAGATCACTATTACATATACGCCTGCTACTCAGGATTTTTATAGTGGTACTCTCCGGAGGCCGGTATGACATGCGCAAGGTAAAATCCCGCCAACTCCTCCGCAATTGCTCTGAAGCGGGCATTTATTGGTATCTCGTTGCGCTTTCTTGCCAACTGTGATATCAGAATGAATACATGGATTGTGTGTATATATATGATATGAATAAAACTCATCACGATTGATGGTATAAAAATAATGTTGTGAATAATTACGTACTTCTTGACTTCTTTTGCTCTTCAAACTTTCGTTGACCACAGTGTGCATGTACTCGCAAACGTAGAATCCACATAAATCAGTCGCCGGTGGCTGTGTAAAGCAAGTCTATAGAAGAATAGAATTTAATCAAACAATAATCAAGTATGATAATGGTGCATGGGTCTAGGTACGTGTAGTACTACTTACGTTGTTTCTACGCCATAGCAGCTTCTCTGGCCATCCACCGGTCGGATCTTCTGCGATGAACGTTCGCCAAACGCTGCCCAACAAAGAAAATGAACAAATTAGTCATAAATTTTTTGATATCAGAAAATGAACAAAAAAGGCGATAAGAAATGAAATTACTTTGTCACCAAATCAAAACATGACTTGTATTGTTTGGGGCATCTCCTTAACGAGTCAAGGACAAGAATTTCTGCTTCCCGCAATTTAATGACGAGAAGAATGAAGTGGTACCTGCGCACGTTTATAAATAGTCATGCATAACTCATTAGTTAAACGTAACATCGGGTGAGAAAAATAGAAAGTGTAATAAATAGTAACACTCACTTGAAGTTGTAAGCCCATAATATATATGTTTTGTCAGCTTGTCGCTTGAAAAACATTAGCAAATTCGCCGGTGTATCCTTGTTAAGTTTTGAATCTTCTATGGTCTTTTCATGCATTATATCGGGGTCAATGAACCCAATGTGCTTGATTTTATCCTTTTTGCATTCGAGCATCTTCATTCTGCATAATACAACGCCCAAAATATTATAGTGAGGATAATCATAGACAATGAACGAGCTAAGCTAAAGACTTAAATTACAGAAATAGATCACATACAGACAATAGGAACTGATGACAGATTTGTCGAGGGCCCGAAGATTGTATAACAAAAAAAGTTCGCTGAAGTCAATGATAATAGCGTACTCTTGGAAATAGTGCTCTTTCCTAACTGCCAACATGAGACTGAAGTACCCGTCCTTTGCGGCATTCTTGTACCAGTCATGCAACTGACGCATTCTTGTTGGTAAGTCGCTCTCGAATAAATTTTCCCCGTGAACATAAGTAGCAACAACATCAGCGACGGGGAAATCAGCTCCCGAATATACCAGCTCCCGCACATTGATGTTTTTGAGAACATTATCGCGAAACACCTTGAGCGGGGGGACCGATTGTGCCTCTTGATCTCCGAGCTGGGCAACTTGTTTCCCTTTTTTCGATCGAGTTTCCATCTCTTCTTCATATGACTTATCAATTGAACGAGCATAGTCTGTTGGCGGCGGCGGTGGAGGGTTATATAGGTTATCAAGGCAATGCCAAATTTTCTGCTTAGGAATTCCGGCAGTAAATTTTGGAGGAGGCAATTGCTTCGCTCTCGCTTTCTCTTTCACGCCAGCAAGCCACGCATCCGTATTTTCTTTGCAGGCGATACTGTTTTCCTCGACGGTTCTGTCCCAAGGTAACTTTGGAGGAGGCGGCGGTGTTTTCTGCTTTCTAGGTTTCTTCCTAATAGGAGAACCGGACTGGCGCTTCCTCGAGAGCAACTTACTGGGCGGTGAAGACTGAGATGGCCTCGCGCTGGGCTCCCTCTCGGGGAGGTGTGGGCTTTGCTGATGAGGTAGAGATGGACTCGGGCTGGGGTCCCTCTCGGGGAGGTGTGGGCTTTGCTGATGAGGTGGACTTGGCAAGGGGTCTGGAAAGACGATGTATTTCTTGTTCCACAGGGCGAAGCCACGCCTGATGTCTGCCAATGTCTTCTCCTCGTCACCTCCAGGAATCTCAAGGTCCAAGGTTTCAAATCCCGGCATAATTTTGTCCACCCCGACACGAGCATAGCCAGCTGGAATTTCACTACAATGGTAGAGTTCTCCGGGTTCAATTACTAAAGCAACGCTCACCGCCACCTTCAAAGTTATGTTTCTCATTGATATATGTAGCTCACAACTTGTCGGCTCTGTGATGTCATCCACGGGGTAGGGACCATCGTCTTGATGCGTGGAACCCACGCTGCTTCTATGCTGAGATGGGGCGGCATCGGCTGCTTGATGCTCTACTTGTAGCCGCTCTTCAGGTTCCCTTCTTTGCTCTTTCAATGCTTTCAGTTCCTCCCGTGTCTCCTTCACCGCACGTTCCAATTCTGATAACCGGTCGGCCTCCTTCTTCGTACTTCTACTACGGCTTCTATAAGTGTCAGCGCAATCCGGCCACGCACTCTTAAACGTAGTACCGCCGGGATAGCCTCGAGCTCGTCCAACATGTTCAGGATTCCCCAGGGCCCGTGTCAGCTCGTCATCCTCTCTATTGGGTATGAAAGTACCATTGCGAACATCTCTTATTGCATCTTCAAGCTTCTTTGTGACTATTATGATTTTGTCCTTCCATTTTCCTCGTGCAATAATCTTTTCTGTCACTAGGTCCAACCCTGCCCCATGCGCAAACAACCAGAATTTTGACCTCTCGGGCCAGTCAAGTGTCTGTGGACGGACCCCTGATAGAAGCAGTTTTTCTTGAAAGGCTAACCACTTAGGAATGACGCTCTTGTAGCCACATGTCCCCAATTTATGGTGGTATTCCTTCTGCTTATCATTCAACTTATTTTTCTCCGATCGGGTCACAGCCGTAGTTGATTTCCTATACGCCTTAAACGCCTCCCAGTCAGGTTCTAACTTTTTTAGTGCTCCACTGAAATCTGGATCTTCTTTTGTTTCTTCATACTGATTCCATAACTTTTTCTTCCAGTTCCGGAATTGTTCCGCCATCTTCTTAAGAGTTCACTTCTTGAGGTTGTCGCTCTTGACTTTAGAGAGATTTGGCGGGAGGTTGAAATGTGTCAAGAGCGTGTTATAGACCAAATCCTTAAGAACGTCATGGACATAACATGGGTCCTCCTTATCTGCGGCCGCCGGCTTATTCCATTCACGTATGCTGATCGGGATCATGTCCCTAACAATAACTCCAGCTTGACTTATAAATTTGTTGCGGTTCTGTTTTGGTTCGAGCGGTTCGCCGGAATCAGCAATTTTCTCAATCGGTAACTTTGGATCCTCGCTCTTCATTCTTTTTGCCATGCCTTGAGGAGCACATGCTGGTTTTTTGACTGATTTGCTCGATCCGGAGGGCTAAAAGAAAAGTGAGTCGTTAATAAGTGCAATACAAAATCAAGTAATGCATCTAGTGATCAACAACATATCGCCCTATTATATACACATATACACCTCTCCGCCGGAGTTTGTTATGGCCACATCTGCTGACTCCATTCCATCACCATAGTCGTTCAAAAATTGTGAGAAATCGTCATCTTCGACATCTCCTCCACCCCGGGCCTCGTTATAAATGATCTGCTCCATTTGGTCTTCTCTCTCCTCGTCTCGTTGAAGTAGGTCTTCTCTCTGCTCGTCTCGCAAGTGCTCCATAGCTCAAATGTACCTGTAAATTTAACTGATAAGTTTTAAAAAAAATGGTGAGCACAATTCAAATTTAACTGATAAATTGATAGATCTTCATAACCAGCTTGGTAAGTGATATATTTCTCAAAGATGATTTTTTATTGAGATATAGCAACATGTTTGTGTTTTGAAACGTGAATAAATCCTGATTTTCAACTTTAATAATAACAATTTCAATACTCCAGCCTTGGACAATTTCAATAAACACATACGGAGCAAGCACATACGGAACGATAGCCAAGAACAATTTGCACATACGGAGCAAGCTCGGCAGCGGTGGTTGCGTAGGCTACAAATTCCATGAATATGTTTTTAATAACCTAGAAAATAGATTTCCTTTTATTAAACCAAGAAATCCAAAAATACATATGTGTCAACAAAAAAATGTACATTGACATAACCATAACACATATACATGTGTAATATCATTAAAAATTACAATTATAATCCTAGCCACACGATGAGGCCGTTCGTGAGCAGCTCAAAGCAAACCTAGCCACACGATGAGGTCCGCATCAACATTGAATCACTACTAAGCTGAATTTCGGAGATTCATATAAGGAACGAATAATTCATACAAGATCCACCCGAGAATCATATACATTTTTCATCATTGCTAGGTTCACAAGATTCGTGAAATATTCATGCAAGTATTACTCTGTGTTTCAATTTATCTTTCCTAATACAAGAAGAAATTCTGTGTATCTGAGTAGATACAGAGCTTGACAAAATATCAGTGTAATGTACTAGTACTCCATTTCAAGCAAATGAAGGAGTAACAGCAAACAAATTTGGAGGATTGCATCCTTCTACGGCCTAACACATGAGTAAACAGATGATGCGGACCTTGGAGAGGCCGAGCGGCGCCGGCTGCCGCGGCGACGGGGCGGGGCTCGCGGCCGGATCGCGGGGGACGGTGGAGAGGGTGCGGAGGCGGAGGAGCGCGGCGACGGCGGCGTCGGGCGTGACGGCGGTGTGGGAGGCGGAGGCGACACTGCGGCGTCGGAGGCGACGACGACGGTGGCGTCGGAGACGGAGGAGCGCGGTGACGGGGGCGACGGTGGCGTCGGAGGCGATGGCGGCGTCGGAGGCGCAGGAGCGTGACGACGGTGGCGTCGGCGGCGCAAATCGCGTCGCAGAGGGTGTGGGAGAGGAGGAGGCGGAGGCGTCGATTTGGGGAGCAGCACGCGACGGGCGGCGCGGAGAGGAACGCCGGTGGCGGCGGAGAGGAATGGTGGTGGCGGCGGCGGCGGTTTCACGGGAGCAGGGCTTCGCCTTCGTCGATTTGGGGAAGAATGCGAAAAATTTCGGCCGCGACCACACAAAACGCTGCGAAAAGGACCTTTAGTCCCGGTTCCAGCCACGAACCGGGACTAAAGACCCTCTAGTCCCGGTTGGTAACACCAACCGGGACTAAAGGTCTGTCTGGGCCGCGAAAAAACGCGCGCGAAGCCCAGCGGCCCTTTAGTCTCGGTTGGTGTTATCAACCGGGACTATAAGTGTTTTTTTTCTTTTTTCTATTTTCTAGTTTCTAGTTTCTTTTTTCTTTTGACTGGTTTTTGTTTCTGTTTTCTTTTATATACTTTTTGAATTGTTTGAATTGTTTTCTTTTGACTGGTTTTTGTTTCTAATTTTGTTTCTGTTTTTCTTTTATATACTTTTTGAATTGTTTGAATTGTTTTGAATTGATTTATTTTGACTGGTTTTTGTTTCTAATTTTGTTTCTGTTTTTCTTTTATATACTTTTTGAATTGTTTGAATTGTTTTGAATTGATTTATTTTGACTGGTTTTTGTTTCTATTTTTGTTTCTGTTTTTCTTTTATATACTTTTTGAATTGTTTGAATTGTTTTGAACTACAACTGTTTGATAGTTTGTTCTGAAATTTTTGAAAAAATCATTTTGAGGTACACAACTAGTGGTTATATCACAGAAACACTGACAATTCTAGAAAATATTACCTCTTTCTACGAATAGTCATCGCGACCGTTTTGATCGTTTTTACGAAAAAATGAAATAAATTGATAAACATCTCAAAAAATGAAATCCTTTGGCATGGCCTCCTTATATGTGTACTAGTTGCTATGAAAAATGATAAACTTGATTTTTGACGAAATGTGCAAAAAAAAGTCTTCACAAAAAGGTCTATCATGTATGAACATCTAGAAGTTTTAAGACAAATGACCAAGTAATGGTCATTTCTACGGCATAGTTTGTGATAAATATCTCATATCCCACAAATAGATGTATTTTGGTATAAGAAACAACCTTGCCGAAGGAAATCTTAAAATTACTTTCATAAGTATTATTTTCCATTTTTAAGTGCAAAAAATGACTTTTTTTGTGAACAAAGTACCAAAAATATGATGCAAAATGGGACCCATTTAATTTTCATGGAAACTAGTACACATATTATGGATAATCCCCAAGTATTAGGTTTTTCCTTGATTTCTAACTAATTTTCCATAGTTAAATGAGTTTATGTTGATTTATCGAAAGTAATTCAAATTTGAACTACAACTGTTTGATAGTTTGTTCTGTAATTTTTGAAAAAATCATTTTGAGGTACACAACTAGTAGTTATATCACAGAACCACTGATAATTCTAGAAAATATTACCTCATTCTACGAATAGTCATCGCGACCGTTTTGATCGTTTTTTACGAAAAATGAAATAAATTGATAAACATCTCAAAAAATGAAATCCTTTGGCACGGGCTCCTTATATGTGTACTAGTTGCTATGAAAAATGATAAAATTGATTTTTGACAAAATGTGCAAAAAAAGTCTTCACAAAAAGGTCTATCATGTATAACATCTAGAAGTTTCAAGACAAATGACCAAGTTATGGTCATTTCCACGGCATAGTTTGTGATAAATATCCCATATCCCACAAATAGATGTATCTTGGTATAAGAAACAACCTTGCCAAAGGAAATCTTAAAATTACTTTCATAAGTATTATTTTCCATTTTTTAAGTGCAAAAAATGACTTTTTTTGTGAACAAAGTACCAAAAATATGATGCAAAATGGGACCCATTTAATTTTCATGGAAACTAGTACACATATGATGGATAATCCCCAAGTATTAGGTTTTTCCTTGATTTCTAACTAATTTTCCCTAGTTAAATGAGTTTATGTTGATTTATCGAAAGTAATTCAAATTTGAACTACAACTGTTTGATAGTTTGTTCTGTAATTTTTGAAAAAATCATTTTGAGGTACACAACTAGTGGTTATATCACAGAAACACTGATAATTTTAGAAAATATTACCTCTTTCTACGAATAGTCATCGCGACCGTTTTGATCGTTTTTACGAAAAAATGAAATAAATTGATAAACATCTCAAAAAATGAAATCCTTTGGCATGGGCTCCTTATATGTGTACTAGTTGCTATGAAAAATGATAAAATTGATTTTTGACAAAATGTGCAAAAAAAGTCTTCACAAAAAGGTCTATCATGTATGAACATCTAGAAGTTTCAAATGACCAAGTTATGGTCATTTCCACGGCATAGTTTGTGATAAATATCTCATATCCCACAAATAGATGTATCTTGGTATAAGAAACAACCTTGCCAAAGGAAATCTTAAAATTATTTTCATAAGTATTATTTTCCATTTTTTAAGAAACAACCTTGCCACCAACCGGGACTAAAGAAGCACACGGATCGTGTGTTTCTTTCAAGCACTTGTGAGCCGTTAGATCAGGAGTGTTTCTTCTGTCCCGGGTTGAGCCACCAACCGGGACTAAAGATGCCTCCCCCTGGCGATGCTATAAATAGGTGCCCAGACCTTCTGGGTTGAGCCACCAACGGGGGCAAAGACAGAGGACTCCTCTAGGAACCAGCTTCTCGAAGATGTCCTTGTGAGCATACTTAGGACATCTTCGAGAGGCTGGGTTTAGAAGCATTCTCTTGTGAGGTAGGAGGAGCAAGCAGACATGTCTAAACTATGTCAACACTTAGTGTAGTTCATTTGATATACAAAGCATTCGGATTCCCTGCATACGCCCAACAGTGCATTTGATATGCGGGCACTCACGAGCCACTGTTGGGCTGTATGCAGGGGAAACCGTGTGTTTTGTTCCATGCATCTACAAAATACTTCAGTTCATCGACCGAATACAAAATATCTAGTGTTCACTTGTTCTTCTGATTGCGCCGTAACCATGGACAATCTTCTTCATTTAACTTGATACTTGGGTCAGTGTTCACTTTGAAGGGCGGAATGTCATGAAACTTATCGTAATCTTCTGACATGTCTGTCTTGTCCTCCACTCCCACGATTACTCTTTTCCCTGAAAGAACTATGTGGCGCTTTGGCTCATCATGTGATGTACTCGGTTGCTTATCTTTTCTTTTTCTCGATAGGGTAGACATGTCCTTCACATAGAAAACCTGAGCCACTTCACTGGCTAGGACGAATGGTTCGTTCTCGTATTCAAGATTCTTGAGATCCACTGTAGTCATTCCGTACCGTGGGTCTACCTCTACCCCGCCTCGTAGGTTGAACCATTTGCATTTGAACAAAGGGACCTTAAAAGTAGGTCCATAGTCAAGTTCCCATATCTCCTCTATGTTACCATAATATGTGACCTTTTTCCCATTGCAGTTTTTTGCATCAAAGCGGACACCACTGTTTTGGTTGGTGCTCTTTTTATCTTGGTTGGCTGTGTAAAATGTATTTCCATTTATCTCGTACCCTTGAAAGTCAATATAGTCGAAGATGGTGACTGGGCTAACAAGTATAGCTGTTCTCCAACATTGGTGTCATTAATGAGACGTTTTTTTAACCAACTGCTGAAAGTGTTCATGTGTTCTCCGTCAATACCATCTTCAGATTGCTCCGGGTATATGGAGCGTAAAACATTCTTGTGTTCCTCAATATACGGAGCCACCAAGCTGGAATTATGTAGAACTGTGTCGTGTGCTGGAGTGAAAGAATTTCTGTCTTGACATATTGTTGATTTCTTTCCTAGGGTGCCTTTTCCATGTAGTCTCCCCTCATAGCGCGATTCAGGAACACCGATCGGCATCAGATCAGGAATAAAGTCTACACAAAACTCAATGACCTCCTCTGTTCCATAGCCCTTGGCGATGCTTCCTTCTGGCCTAGCACGGTTATGAACGTATTTCTTTAAGATTCCCATGAACCTCTCAAAGGGGAACATGTTGTGTAGAAATACAGGACCGAGAACAGAAATCTCTTCAACTAAGTGAACCACGAGGTGTGTCATAATATTGAAGAAGGTTGGTGGGAACACCAACTCGAAGCTGACAAGACATTGGACCACATCCTTCTCTAAACTTTTTAGCGTTAGTGGATTGATAACCTTCTGAGAAATTGCATTGAGAAATGCACATAGCTTCACAATGGGTTCTCGAACATTTTCCGGTAGAAGCCCCCTCAATGCAACCGGAAGTAATTGTGTCATAATCACGTGGCAGTCATGAGACTTTAGGTTTTGAAATTTTTGCTCTGCCATGTTTATTATTCCCTTTATATTCGACGAGAAGCCGGATGGAACCTTCATACTGCGAAGACATTCAAAAAATATTTTCTTCTCTTCTTTCGTAAGAGCGTAGCTTGCAGGACCTGGATGATTCTCTGAATGAGTGTCGTCTCGATGCATCTCTTCGCTCATACGTTGATGGGCCTGCCTTCCTTTCGGTGTATCTTTTGACTTCCCTTTTTTTGACTTCCCTTTTTTTGACTTCCCATCTTTTGACTTCCCATACACGCCCAAGAAATTTAGCAGGTTGCAGCAAATGTTCTTTATCACGTGCATCACGTAGATTGCAGATTGAATCTCTAGCATTATCCAATAGGGCAGCTCCCAAAATATAGATTTTTTCTTCCACATGGGTACGTGGTTGTTTGCGTCATTCGGAACAGTGAGTCCGCCAGGACCCTTTCCAAAGATTACTTTTAAATCCTTGACCATATCATGTATAACAGAACTAGAAGGGTGGGTAGGCCTCGGCCGATGATCTGCCTCACATTTGTAATGTTTGCCTTTCTTCCTTAAGGGATGCTTGGGTGGAAGAAACCGACGATGGCCCAGGTACACATTCATGTTACCTAAATGTGTACTATCAGTCTCAGCTAAGCAGTGCGTGCATGCATTGTATCCCTTGTTTGACTGTCCTGAAATGTTACCTAGAGCAGGCCAATCATTGATGGTTACAAAAAGCAAAGCTCGTAGATCAAATTCCTCCTGTTCGTGCTCATCCCACACACGTACACCTTCTTCACGCCACAACTACAAAAGTTCTTCAACTAATGGCCTGAGGTACACATCAATGTCGTTGCCAGGTTGCTTCGGGCCTTGAATGAGCACTGGCATCATAATGTACTTCCGCTTCATGCACAACCAAGGAGGAAGGTTATAGATACATAGAGTCACGGGCCAAGTGCTATGACTGGAGCTCTGCTCTCCAAAAGGATTAAAGCCATCTGTACTTAGACCAAATCTTAAGTTCCTTGTATCATCTGAAAATGTCGGGAACTCTCTGTCAATCTTTCTCCACTGGGACCCATCAGCGGGGTGTCTCAACATCAAGTCTTTTTTACGGTCTTTTTTATGCCATCGCAACAACTTGGCATGCTCTCTGTTGCTGAACAAACGTTTCAACCGTGGTATTATAGGAGCATACCACATCAGCTTTGCAGGAATCCTCTTCCTGGGGCGCGGCTCGCACTCAACATCACCAGGGTCATCTCGCCCGATCTTATACCACAATGCACCGCATACAGGACATGCATTCAAATTTTCGTGCTCACCGCGGTATAGGATGCAATCGTTAATGCATGCATGTATCTTCTGCACCTCTAATCCTAGAGTGCATACCACCTTCTTTGCTTCGTACGTACTAGAGGGCAATTCGTTATCATTTGGAAGCATCTTCTTAATTATTTTCAACAAATTTTCAAATCCCTTGTCAGAAGTACCATTCTCTGCTTTCCATTGTAGCAATTCAAGTGTGGTACCCAGCTTTTTCTGGTCATTTTCGCAAGTTGGGTACAACAATTTTGCGTGATCAGCTAACATGCGCTCCAATTTCAACCTTTCATTTTCACTTCCACAGTCCATTTGTGCATCACGAATGGCCCTACGAAGATCATCGTCATGCTCATCAATATTGGGATCTTCTTCAGATTCGTCTTCTCCCATTGTAGTATCACTGAACCAAGGATAATTGTCATTATCCTCCTCTTCTTCATTTTCTTCCATTATAACCCCTGATTCTCCGTGCTTGGTCCAACAATAATAACCAGGCATAAAACCATTCTGCAACAGGTGGGAGTGAATGACTTTTGAGGTAGAGTGATCACTCATATTCTTGCAGACATTACATGGACAACGAATAAAACCCTTCTTCCGCTTGTTTGCCTCAGCCACATGGAGAAAATTATGCATGCCATCAATGAACTCTGCACAACATCGGTCACCGTACATCCATTGCCGGTTCATCTGTATTACATAAAAGTATATCGAACCCCATTATTACACTACAGTCATGAATAAAATGCAAGACCAAATTAATTAATATAAGTTCATCCCATTAAAAGCAAACTAGAGTAGTGACAGCTCGTAATACATAGTTCTCATAAAATATACATTAATTGAAACAAATATAAAAACTATCTAAAGAATTTAAATCCAACAACAAATGCGATCAAAATCGCAACTAAGGTAAATATTGAACCAACAGCATAATGATACCAAGCCTCCTGATTAATGACATATTTTCTAATCCTTTTAATCTTCAAGCGCATTGCATCCATCTTGATCTCGTTACCATCGACCACGTCAGCAAGCTTGAGCTCTAATTTCATCTCATCTTCTAAGCATTGGAGATAAAGATCTTCACTTCTTTTTAGTTTTGCTTTCAAATCATTGTTTTCTTTATCCAAAAACTCGATAATAGGGTCAGTTTCAATTTCCGGTTCAACTACCTCCTAGATAAAAATAAACCTATGTCAAGTTGGTCGCCATAATTGCCAGAAACACAAAATGAAACAAATAGTTTTGAAAATATACCACATCCGAATCATAGACCGGACGAGGACCGACGGGGACGGATATCAGAACCATGACACTATACATATAATACAAGTTAGAAAATTATACAAGTAATAACTATATATGCACCTAAACCATAAAGCTAAGTTTAAAAAAAATAAAAGATAAAAACAAGAGACTCACCGAGGTGGTGTCGGTGACGGGACGACGCGTGCGATCGACGGCGGTAAGGACGGGGACGACACTAAAACACAAAAATCATAATTTAGTTTGAGCTCAAATTGCATATGAAACAAATGAAAATCTAACTTAGTCATTTCATCGAACACCTAGCTTTTACTAGAAATATGCAATATGCTAAATGAGCTAAACAAGCAACGAAACAAGTGCCGAAAGAAAGCTTGCGATTGCTAACCCTTGGATAGATGCGGGCGTCGTCAATCTTGGAAAATGGTGAAAAAAATGGAGACAAAATCGAGCTCGGGTGAAGAAAATGGAGGAGAGAATGGAGATGAACTCGAGCTGGAAAAAATGGAGCTGGCTGGCTCGGGGTGGGTGACCATGTAGTCATCATGGTAGTCCCGGTTCGTGCCACGAACCGGGACTAAAGGCCCCTGACGCTGGGCCCCGACGCTGCGGCCGCGCGCGGTGACCCTTTAGTCCCGGTTCGTGCCACAAACCGGGATTAAAGGTCCCTCACGAACCGGGACATGGTTCGCGCCGTTCGGACAGGGTGGGGTGCCCCCCTTTAGTCCCGGCCCGTGCCAAATTGGGGACTAAAGGGGTGAACCTAAGACCCGATTTCCACTAGTGACCGTTCAATCTGCAGTTATGTAAACCCAAATTAAAGTCTTCCACAGACCTCGCTAGGCGCGGATAGTTGGTCGGGTTCGCACTTCGCAACGTGAGTGTCATGAACAGATTACCGATAGGTGCCGGGAAATGAAGATAGGCTCGACACTTTCAAACTACAAGTATCGAGGGGATTTCCGGTGCCTCCTGTTCCCGTGATTTTGTGTTGTCTTTTGCCAATGAAGCTTTATTGCCACCACCCGCTCAATCAAGCATCTGAGTTCTTGTCACATAGTCACATATGCGATATATCTGCATTAATATTCTAAGGCTTTAAATTCTGTTGGTTTTCACGGAGAAAGCTTGTAATGTTCAGACGAACCACGAGCCTACGGCCGCTGACATATATAGAAACACACGGCTCAACCACCCAAGCCTCTTGGACTTTAGTGTTTCACCGGTCACTAACATATTGTTTATTGCATGAAACATATATCTCATACAAAAAAATGCCAAGTTTGCATCTGAAAATCAACATTATGGACTTTAGAATTATGTTCTGATTTAAAATGATTAGGGTTATAACATAAAATCATCAAAACCTATGAAAAATGAAGCAAGATTACACAATATACACCTATAATCTAACATATTTAAGGTTCAAATTTAATTTATACATTTAGAAGTGAAAATCAAAATCCCATTGTGAAAATACATATATGATACTATTTGTTGCGGGACTAGATAAATCTACCGGGGGTTCTAACTAGACCTACATGACATATTCAATAAGGTACCGGTCCAAAGCCATGGTCAACAAGTAAAAAAGGGAGGGGAGGAAAATATATAATCAAAAACAAAATGGGCAAAACCTATGTTTTTGCCCGGTTTCTTGATTAATTAATCGAGTGAGGTGAATCCACTTTGGCACTCGGGTGCCTATGCACTTGGTATTAAAAAAACATATTCTGAAATATTGATTTTCTAAATAAAATACAGCGGATATAACTTCACATTCTATATGCTCACAAAATCGTTTCATAGAAAAACAACTTTTTTGTCCAACGTGAAAAAGATAATAGAATATCGGTGAAAAGATTTATTTATCACCATTTTTTCTTTTTTACACAGACCCCAAAATATAGAATGTTAAAATGTATGTGGGTATTTTTTTTCCATTTATTGACCTTTCAAAATGGGTTTATGTACGCTTTAAATACCAAGTGCATATACACCCGAGAGGCAAAACGCCTCCCCACGAGGGAGTGTTTTGTCGTGTGTAAAAAAGATAAATTTCAGTGTAAAAAAAGTTTTTGGTGAGACATTTTTCTGTCATTTCAACACAAGTTATTGAAAATGTCGGTTTTCTGTTTAATTTTTGCCTGCGTATATAGAGTGACGAGATGTACCGCTGAATTCTGATAAAATTTTAGACATTCCAAATGTTTTTTTTTTCGGTGGTACGAGTATTACCGATTTTTCGGTGGTAGATCATTCCACGACGAGAGAGCGCACCTTAACATTGAGGCGTCGGCGCCGGCCGACCAGAAAGATCCTAGTATCCTACAGTCTCACAGGTGCTTGTGCAGCGGTGCTCTACAGTCTCTTGGACCGTTGGACGCTCCAATACTCCGTTCAGTTTTCTCACAGTTCAGCCAGACCTCTCCCTCTGTGGAGGAACGACCGTTCCTCGCCGCTCGCCGCGATTCTATTTGTAAAGTGCGCAGGTCAATCCCTCAAACTTCGGCATGGCTACTCGCTCGTACACGACGATTCCGCGTCGCTTGCTCTGGTGCTCGTGTGGTGTTTGACGAAATGGCCGTGAGGCTAACACTTCCCTGCCTGCCGCTGCCCGCGCCAATGAGGTCAGCATAACCATCTTTTATGAATCTGCTAGTAGTAACGCCACAATGCTTTTGGTTGTTCGACTTGCTTAGCAGTTTACTCCCTCCGTTTAGGTGTGTTAGGCCTCTCACCAAAAATGTTCTCACTTGGGTAGCTTGTAATTAAGGTCATCTAGTTGGATGATGACTAGAAAAGCCATACACATGTGGAGAAGGGTCATACTTTCCGACACTCAGTCAACATGATTTATGTGTGGCGCATGGAAATACCAGCTAAGGTGCACTTTCAGAACCTGTACTCTACAATCTATATCAGCGTGGAATGGTAACCACAAGCTGGAGGTCCACACAAATAATGATATTCTCCAGCACGTCCCTTTCGTTGCTGGTGATAAGAAGGCACTCTGTTCAACATCCGGTTGTTGGCGTGCTAGGCAGGAGCAGGGCAGTCTGCAATTTCCTCCAGCCTTCTCTTGGACTCCCTGATTAGTTAGAACTCTGAGATAATTAGATTGGAGGTATTGATGATGGAGCTTGCTATATCTGCAGTAACAGGTGAAATCGTAAGCCGATTCGTCTCCCTCCTCATCAACAAGTATCACTCAGGCCGCGGATACTCTGAAGAGAAGCAGCAACTGCTCCTGAGAGCTCGCACAGTCGTCGAAGAGGCAGACGGGCGATACATCACAAACTCTGGGATGCTCGCACAGCTCAATATGCTCGCGGAGGCCATGTACCGAGGCTACTGGGCACTAGGGGCGTTCAGGTACATGTCACTTCAAGGGTCTCCGATGGAGGAAGAGCAGGTCAGCTACTCTTCTCCTCCTAAACGATCTCGCATGGTCCATGGCAGTTCAACAAAGAATGAGGGCACGTACCTCGTCGACTTGCAAAGTTCGTTGGAGAGCTTAGAGTATGTGGTTTCTAGCATGACAGAGTTTGTTATTCTCTTGGCTGGATGTGACCGTATGCTTCGTCGACCATATGACGCGTATCTATACAACGACAACATCATGTTCGGGCGCCACGCTGAAAAGCAAAGGCTGCTGAACTTTGTGTTGCAGCACGTCGCCCCTGGTGGTGAACCGGCTGTCCTCCCAATCATCGGTGGTCCTGCCGTCGGGAAGAGGACCCTGGTTGCCCATGTATGCAAGGATGAAAGGGTTAACTCACACTTCTCTTCAATTTTGCACCTGAATGGGGATTCATTTTGTAGAATCGCAGACCATTGCAGTCTCTTGTCAGGGAAGGTATTGTGAGTTGAGTGTTTCCTGCCATCCCCTTTCTCCGGGAGCAGAGAAGTCCCAGCCGGTAGCAGCTCCGATTGTCCCTGGTTACCTCCCTCCCTCCGGGTTGTCGAGCAGCAGCTCGTCAGAAACAGCCTGCAGCCCGAGCCATGTCCACAGGTCTCTCTCAGCACACGGCTATCTCGAGAATGCGGCGTCGGCAGGAGGCCGAGCGCGCAGAGGCAGAGGAGCGTGAGCGAGAGACTGCGGCAACCGCTGCAGCAGCGGCAAGGGCGTCTAGGCTGGCAGCTGCGGAGCTGGCAGCCAGAGCGGAGGTAGAAGCAGCAGCGACGGCGGAGGCAGCACGTCTGGCTGCAGCGGAGGCTAAGGCGTTGCATGGCAGCGCCAAGAGCTCTGAGTCCGCTGAAGGCAGCGTCGACGCAAACCGCGACGGCGCGGCGCAAGAGCGGGCAGCGCAGTGGGCAGCCGAGCACGCTCGCGGTGGCGCTCCTAGAGGAGGCGCGCACGGCCACGACGGCTGGGATGACCAAGGCCGAGGCCTCCACGGGGTCCGGACTGTGGTCAGGGACGTTGGTCCCAGTGTGGGTGGACTACCCTCACCATAAACCAACGAAAATTGCCCCAACTCTCCTAGTGCCATCCTCTCTCAATGAGTTAGCCTCAAACAACTCACAGGTATTGGTAGTTGTTGAGCTTGTTTCAGATGTTGATGAGGATGCCTGGTCCAAGTTTTGTTCTGCCCTGGCAAGTATGGACAGAGGAAGCAAGGTGATCATCATCAGCCGGTGTAAAACTTTAGAGAAACTGGAGTCAAGACAATCCACCTCAATACCCTATCATATGAGGAGTTCAGCTATCTCTTCAAGATACTCGCATTCGGGAGCGTGGATCTGACACATCACCCGCGGTTAGCACGGATAGCGGACAAATTGGCCAGGGAGCTGCAGTCGGATTGGTCACTCGTCGATACAAACCTGCTCGCTTATTTGATGAGAAGGAATCTGATTCTCCATTTCTGGCTCTCTATGTTGGGCAGCATGAGAAGATTTGTTGAGAGGAACTTCTCCATGTTCGGGGAGCACCCATATTTCCTCATCCTGAGTCGCCATCAGATAGATGTTACAGACTTTTTCTTGGGTGCTGCTTCTCCTCCACTCCGTATTGTACCGTCTTTTACCATTGGCAGCAGCCGAACTGAGATTACAACGGAAAGGCGACTACTACCAAATGTGAGGCTTAGGGATCTGATGGCGAATCCTGGAGTTAGGCCACGAGGGGATTTCAACATCCTTTCTTGGGAATCAAGGGTTCCACCTTACACTTCATTTGTTCATTTTGTTCCAAGTGGTGCTTCAGGTGTGGCTGAAGATACTTCTCTGCCTGGGAGGAAGCGTAAGGTCATTTGATTGAAACGGTTTTCTGTAGGGATTTTGTAGAGCTGGAATCTTTATTTCTCCATCCGTTTGTAAATTGACAAAGTTTTAAATATTGAAAAAAATTATCCAGTATGGATATGTAAACCGTCTTTTTAATACCTATATGTCAACAAAGACTCTTGAAATTATAGATTTACACCTGTGACAGCGGATATCACCTGTGAGAGCGGATATTCACACCTATACAAAGCATGCATGTAGGAAAAAGATATACGCATTGTAAAGTTTTTACCTTGCTCTATCCTTTTTTCCACTACATCAGCTCCTGAATCATACTTCTAAGCCATCTAAAGGTGGTTCAATGTAGTATTGTATATGTGTTCTTCATTGCAATGAGAGAGCAGCTCTCGGTGCTTACAAACTGGAACGGGTAGTGTAGTATGATTCAGTGTGGTGTCCTCCGTTTTAAAGGATCCTTCAGCATCTTTCTCTCATACCACGGGACAAATTGGAGACCGTCGGTGGTCACATACAGAGAAAGAAAGGCCAAAGGCAGGAAAATTTGTGCAACACTAATTAGAAATGGACGAAATAGCACAAATTCTTGTGCCGCACACGTTGCGTCGTTGTTTCCCGCCCAGCTAATTCCCGCGCATGCAGCACTAAAAGTGACCGCACTGATTGCCATGCATGTGGCCAGCACATCCCGCCACTCCCTCGGAAGGGAGGAACCTCCAGCCACGGCCCTACCTACCTCCTTCCAACCGCATTGGCAGGATGACGTGGCGCCTACCACGCTGGCCTCCCGCCAGCAGCGGCTGCTAGCCCACCACGTCCCATCGTTGCATGTGGCGGGAACAGTCCTCCCGCCACTCCTCATGGAGGAAAGATCCTCCCGCCATCCGGCGTGGAGGGATGTGACACGTGTCACGTTTCTAGCAACCCGCCAGGCCACTTTTGATAAAGATTTTCAGAGAGGGTCATTTTTGACAAATCCAGTCTGCAGTCATGTAAACCCAAAAGTCTTCCACAGACCTCGATAGCCGCGGATAGTTGGTCGGGTTCGTACTTTGCAACGTGAGTGTCATGAACAAATTACCGATAGGTGCCAGGAAATTCAGATAGGCTTGGCGCTTCCAAACATCATGTCTCGAGGGGATTTCCGGTGCCTCCTGTTCCCGTTATTTTGTGTTGTCTTTTGCCAATGAAGCTTTATTGCCACCACCCGCTCAATCAAGCCTCTGAGGTCTTCTCACATATACAGTACTGTTTGATATTGTATGATATATCTGAATTAATATTCTAAGGTTTTAAATTATGTTGGTTTTTACGGAGAAAGGTTGTAATGTTCAGACGAAACACGAGCTAGAGGCCGACATATATAGAAACACACGGCTAAATACCTGTCCACCCAAGCCTCTTGGATTTTAGTGTTTCACCGATCACTAACATGTTGTTTATTGCATGAAACGTATATCTCATATAAAAAGCTGCCAAGTTTGTATCTGAAAATTGACACTATGGACTTCAGAATTATGTTCAGATTTCAAATTATTAGGGTTATAACACAAAATCATCAAAAACTATGAAAAATGAAGCAAGATTACACATTATACACCTATAATTTAACATATATTTGGTTCAAAATTAATTTATACATTTAGAAGTGAAAAAAATCCTTTTGTGAAAAATTCATATGATACTATTTGCTGCAGGACTAGATAAATCTACCTAGGTTTCTAACTAGATCTACGTGACATATTCAATAAGGTACAAGTCCGAAGCCATGGTCAACAAGTCAAAAATGAAGGAGAGGAAAATAAGAAATAAAAAACAACATTGGGCAAATCCTATGTTTTTGCCCGGTTTCTTAGTTAATTAGGCGAGGGAGGTGAATCCACTTTGGCACCCGGGTGCCTATGCACCTGGTATTTAAAAAACATATTCTGAGATTTCAATTTTTTAAAATAAAATACAGAGGATACATCTTCACATTCTATCTGTTCACGAAATCGTTTCGTAAATAATCAACTTTTTTGTCCAGCGTGAAAAATATAATAAAATATCGGTGAAAAGACTTATTTAGCACCATTTTTTTAAAAAAGACCCCAAAATATCATTTTTTTCGTGAAACGACTTCGTGAACTATAGAATATTAAAATCTATGCGGACATTTTTTCCATTTTTTTGAACTTTTGAAATGGGTTTAAATACGCTTTAAATACCAAGTACATATACACTCGAGAGGCAAAACGCCTCCCACGAGGGAGTTTATAAAGTGCGCAGCTCTAGCCTTCAAGTTACCCCATGGCTGCTCTCTCCTATCCTCCGGTGATTCTGCGTCGCTTGCTCTGGTGCACACATTATGTTCGACGAAATGGACGTGAGGCAAACACTTCTCTGCCTGCCGGCTGCCGCGCCAATTAGGTCAGCACACTGTTGATCATCTTGTATGAATCCGCTAGTCGTAACGCCACAATTTTTTTTGTTGCGACTTGGTTAGCAGTTTAGCACACATGCACATGCTCTCACTTGGTTAGCTTGTAATTAAGGTCATTTAGTTGGATGATGCCTAGAAAACCCATAAGCATGTGAAGGAGGGTCATACTTTTCTACACCCAGTCAACATGATATATGCGTGACGCATGAAAATACCAGGTAAGGTGCACTTAACGATATTCTCCGGCACGTCCCTTTCCCTGTTGGTGATAAGGCACCTGTTCAACATCTGGTTGTTGACGTGCTAGCCAGGAAACAGGGGCGGTCTGCAATTTCCTCCAGCCTTCTCTTGTACTCCCTGATTAGTTAGAACTTGAGATAATTAGATTGGAGGTATTGATGATGGAGCTTGCTATATCTGCAGTAACAGGTGAAATCGTGAGCCGATTCATCTCTCTCCTCGTCAACAAGTATCACTCAGGCCGCACATACTCTGAAGAGAAGCAGCTCGAGAGGCTGCAGCAACTGCTCCTGAGAGCTCGCACAGTCGTCGAAGAGGCAGACGGGCGATACATCACAAACTCAGGGATGCTCGCACAACTCAACATGCTCGCGGAGGCCATGTACCGAGGCTACTGGACACTAGGGGCGTTCAGGTACAGGTCACTTCGAGAGACTCCAATGGAGGAGGAGCAGGTCAGCTACTCTTTTCCTAAACGTTTTCGCACGGCTCATGGCAGTGCTAGAAAGAACAAGGCCACACACCTTGTCGACTTGCAAGGTGCGTTGGATAGCTTAGAGTATGTGATTTCTAGCATGACAGAGTTTGTTGTTTTCTTGGGTGGGTGCGACCGTATGCTGCGTCGACCATACGATGCTTATCTTTACAACGACAACATCATGTTCGGACGCCACGCCGAAAAGCAAAGGCTCCTGAACTTTGTGTTGCATCACGGAGCTACCGATGGTGCACCGGCTGTCCTCCCGATCATTGGTGGTCCTGCAGTCGGGAAGAGGACCCTGGTTGCCCATGTATGCAAGGATGAAAGGGTTAACTCACACTTCTCTTCAATATTGCACCTGAATGGGGATTCATTTTGTAGAATCGCAGACCATTGCAGTCTCTTGTCAGGGAAAGTATTGGTAGTTGTTGAGCTTGTTTCAGATGTTGATGAGGATGCCTGGTCCAAGTTTTGTTCTGCCCTGGCAAGTATGGATAGAGGAAGCAAGGTGATCATTGTCAGCAGGTATAAAACTTCAGAGAGACTGGGAACAGTCAAGCCAATCCTCCTCAATACCCTATCATATGAGGAGTTCAGCTATCTCTTCAAGTTACTTGCATTCGGGAGCACAGACCCGGCACAACACCCAAGGTTAGCACATATAGCAGATGAAATGGCTAGGGAGCTGCATTCGGGTTGGTCGCTTATCGCTGCAAACTTGCTCGCTGACGTGATGAGAAGGAATCTGAATCTCCATTTCTGGATCTTCATGATTAGCAGGATGAGAAGATTTGTTGAGAGGAATTTCTCCATGTTTGGGGAGCACCCGTGTTTGCTCATCCACAGACGCCATCAGATAGATGTTTCAGAATTCTTCTTGCATCCTTCTTCTCCGCTCCACTTTGTGCCATCTTTTGCCCCTGGCAGCAGCCGGACTGAGATTACAGTGGAAAGGAAATTGCTGCCGAAGGTGAGGCTTGGGGATCTGGTAATGGATCCTGGAGTTAGGCCACAAGGGGATTTTAATTTGGTTATATGGGAATCAAGGCTGCCACCGTACAGTTCATTTGCTCATTTCGTTCCAAGTGGTGCTCCAGGTGTGGCGGAAGATAATTCTCGTTCTTGGCGGAAGCGTCTAGCAACACATTTGTGAGGCCTTTTGATTCAAAAGATTTCTGTATCGTTAGTAAGTAGACACAGTTTTAGATGTGGACACGGTTTCCAGTATGGATCTTTAACCGTCATCTTAGTACATATATGTCAATATAAACTATTTTTAATAATGATTTTAAATCTCCATTCTGTTTTTCTGGGTGGATTCAGTTTACCAATTTCTTCACTAAATGCATAGTGAGTTGAATCAAAGATAATGCTGTCCGGTTATCCGTATAGGTTTGACATGCCAAATATCGAAGTTAACCATATTTTCACGAAAAGTGTGGAGTCAATCTTTTAGATATTGACGAGAAACATCAGCATATAATGCGCTCCTATCCTCATTTTTTCGAAAAGGGAGAACCCGGCCTCTGCATCGATTGATGCATACAGCCTTTATTAATTTATTTCGGATCCAGTATTACAAATTTATGGGTCACACAAGGTCGAAACATGAATCAACCATCTAAAGAGAAAAGACAACATGAAATGACGCTTTGTCAACATGTTAATCTAAGATCAAAACGCCAGCTGCACCGGATATATAACTCCTGTGCCACCAAAAGAAGCCGGCTGCACCCAAAATCCAGAGCGGCTCGCTTGTCCATTGGTTGTAGGTAAGACCACATACGGATCCAATGGATAGCCATCGGTACCACCTGCATAAATGAAGAATTTTGTGCCTTGTTAAAAATAACATCATTGCGTACGTTCCAAATGGCCCATAGTAAAGCACATACACCCACTCGGATTTGTGCTTTGTCTCTCTTATCCACTCCCCTTAACCAGTTTCCAAACAGGTTATTCATATTTCTCGGGGGACTGATGTTAAACGCCATGGAAACAATTCGCCAAACCATCTTAGCTAGTGGACATGTTATAAACAAATGTTGTATCGTTTCCTTTTGATCACAAAAACAACATTTTGTACACCCATTCCAATTCCGCTTAGCTAAATTATCTTTTGTAAGAATCTCTTTCCGGTGCAAGAACCATATAAAAATCTTTATTTTTAGTGGTACTTTCATTTTCCAAATATATTTGCGAAGGTATTTAGTATGATCACTTAGATAATCTAAATACAAGGATTTAACAGTAAATTTTCCTGTTGTGGTAAGACCCCACTTGAACTTATCAGGCCCATTAGTTAGGTGAACATCCATAAGCCGGCTAACAAGGTGTAACCATCTATCCCACCTGTTACCGGTTAAAGCTCTCCTGAAACCTAAGTTAGGAGGAGGGCCTTGAGCCAACACATCTGCTACCAAAACATTTTTGTTTTGAGTAATGCTATACAGGGAAGGATATTGACGAGATAGGGGCTTGTCCCCAAGCCACGTGTCCTCCCAGAAACGGGTACTTTCCCCATTCCCAATAGCAAACGACCCACGATCAAAAAAGTCCTCTTTGACTTTCATGAGTCCTTTCCAAAACGGGGAGTCAAGCGGTCGAACTTTAACTTGGGATAACGTTTTAGAATGTAAGTATTTATTATGTATAAGCTCATGCCACACCCCATCCTCTGAAAGGAGTTTAAAGAGCCATTTGCATAACAAACTTCTATTCTTAGATTCTAGAACCTCAATCCCTAGGCCACCCTGGTCTTTTGGCCGGCAAATAATGTTCCATTTAGAAAGTCTATACTTCCTCTTATGTCCATCACTTTGCCAAAAGAATCTCGATCTAAAGAAATCCATTCTTTTCCGTACCCCTGTAGGTACTTCAAAAAATGAGAGCATAAACATGGGTAAACTGGTTAAAACCGCATTAATCAAAATGAGCCTGTCTCCATATGACAACAGTTTCCCAGCCCAACTAGCAAGTTTCTTTTCAAATCTATCTTCCACCAGTTTCCATTCCCCATTTTTCAGCTTTCTGAAATGTATAGGGATGCCCAAATATTTAAAGGGAAATGATCCAGATTCACAACCGAAAAGAAGTTTATACTGATCTACCTCCTCTTTTGCTTTGCCAAAACAAAACAACTCACTCTTATGATAGTTTATTTTCAGTCCTGATAACTGTTCGAACATACATAAGATCAGTTTCATATTTAAAGCTTTTGCTAAATCATGAGACATGAAGATAATTGTGTCATCTGCATACTGAAGTATTGACACCCCACCCTCTACTAGATGAGGAATCAGACCTTCAACTTGGTCATCTTCTTTTGCTCGTGCAATTAAGATGGCTAGCATATCGGCGACAATATTAAATAACAACGGTGATAGCGGATCACCTTGTCGCAAACCTTTTTGTGTTTGAAAACAATGTCCTAAATCATCATTCACCTTTATACCCACACTACCACGACTCACAAAATCTTTGACCCACTGACACCATTTGGGATCAAAACCCTTCATGCGTAACACTTGTTGTAAGAAAGGCCATTGAACTTTATCATAGGCTTTTTCAAAATCGATTTTCAAAAGCACACCATCCATTTTCTTCCTATGAAGTTCATGGATAGTTTCATGAAGGATTAAAACACCCTCGAGAATATGCCTCCCTGGCATAAAAGCTGTTTGAGTTGGACGAATCACCTTCTGAGCCACAGCCGTAACCCTATTGGTTGCCACTTTGGTAAATTTTTTGAAGCTAACATTAAGTAAACAAAAAGGCCGATACTGTTGTATCTGAATAGCATTCTCTTTTTTCGGAAGCAAAATAATTGTTCCAAAATTTAACTGGAATAGAGGTAGCTCCCCTTTTTGGAAGCTTTCAAATAACCTCATAAGATCATACTTAATAATATCCCAGAACCGTTGATAAAATTCAGCAGGGAACCCGTCTGGTCCCGGTGCTTTATTCGTTTTCATCTGCATAATCGCGCCGTGTACCTCTTTCTCTAAGAAGTCTGCTGTAAGAATCAAGTTTTCCTCCTCAGAAATCTGAGCAATATCCGAAGTTTCTGTTTCAACCAGGGAAAAGTTGTTTTGTGCCGATGCCCCAAACAATCTTTTGTAGAAGTCGGAAATGTAATTCTTAATATTTTCATGTCCTGTTATTATGCCTTCCTCTTGCTCAAGCTGAAAGATCTTTTTCCTTCTATGCTTGCCATTAGCAATTAGGTGGAAATATTTAGTATTGTTTCCCCCCTCCTGGACATGTTTTATTTTTGCTCTTTGTGCCCATTTAGATTCCTCATCACGTCTCATACTAGCCACCTTACAAGTAGCCTCTTTCATTTCGTCCCTCTCGGCCTTATTAAGTGGTGTTGTTTCAGCCTTCAAATCTAAATTCTCTATGATACTAAGTAGCCTTGATTTTTCTTTTTTATACACACTACTCTGATCTTTGGCCCACCCTCGTAAAAAAGAACGGAGATGGCGTATCTTATTCTGCCATACCTCCATTGGGGTAGTACCAAAAGAGATAGATGACCATTCTCTAGCTATCATCGCGCCGAAACCTTCTTTTCGTAACCACGACAGCTCAAACGAAAAATGTGCTTTATTACCCAGATAGGCTTGTTCCCCTGAGTCAAGAAGCAACGGTGTGTGATCCGACCCCGCTCTCGTGAGAGCACTCACAGACACCAATGGAATTTTTGTTCCCAAGATACACTTGCCAACACCCTATCCAACTTCTCATAAGTCGGATTAGGTCTGCGACTAGCCCAAGTATATTGCCTTCCAGAAAGCTCTAACTCTCTAAGTTCCAAACTTTCAATAATTGCATTAAAAATAAAAGGCCATCTTGCATTAAAATTATCATTATTCTTCTCGCATTGTCTCCGAATGATGTTAAAATCGCCTCCCACTAATAGTGGCAATTGTTCATTCTCACAAATACGCACCAACTCAGCTAAGAACTCGCCCTTTTGGCCATCCTGAGCTGCACCATAAACCACCACCAGAGACCATTCAAAATTGTCATTTTTGGATAAGAGGTGAATCTTAACACACCTCTCACCTGGTTCCACATTCTTAATGGCTATAGCGTTCGCTCGAAACCCCACAAGTATGCCTCCCGACCGTCCTTGTGGCGGTAGACATACCCAATCAAAATCAACTCCTCCCGCAAGATTATTCAAGAAGGGGTTTGTAAAATTGTCTCTGCCCGTCTCGATTATTGCAAAAAAATCTAATCTTTGTTCTCTAATAGTCTCCAAAACCACCGAATGTTTTGCCGTATCCCTAAACCCACCACTATTCCAAAAGCAACCTTTCATGTGTTCTTTTTCCTGGAAATAAGCTTAATCCTAATACTACGACGAACAATAGAGTGTTCCGACTTTTTCTGAGACACTCGCCGTTTTTTTGTGAATTCGTGGAGGTAAAAGTCCTTTTGACCTTCGGAACCTGTTTGTTCCTCCTCCTCTAAATCAAGGCTTAAGCCTATGGCCTTGTTGAGCACCATACAGTTAGAATTATCCGCATCAAGTTCCTGTTTATCGTTGTTCTTTTTAAAAGAGATTAAAGTGCGCTCGAGGTCTAAATCTTTAATATCCGATATTGAATTTAAAACTTGACAAGAAGACGTTCCTAATGAAATTCCTAATTTTGCCGCTCTATCAATAACCACATCATCCGGAATAGAAGCAATCGAAAATTTAGACGCAAGATTATTACCTGAGCCTAGGAGATCATCACGTTGTTGAGCCCTCTTCTGAGCCCTCTCCAATGCCGTGTCATCCGCATCCTTCTGAGCGCTGACTCGGGCACTTGCTCGGGCAGCGACCGCACTCGTCGCAGGAATGCCGCCGAAGGCGATGACCTCCTCACGCGAGTACCGCCCACCAAGGAACACTCCTGTTCCGCATGGTGGCGAGACCGGGCTCCTGCGACATGCACTCCCTCCTGGTGTGCATGGCAAGACAGAAGATGAAAGAACCCCCTCCCCCGCCGACACGCGAGGGGACGTAGATATTCCAGCACGCGGCGACTCCGTCAATTTGGCCGACCCACACGAACGTGGCGAACAAGGAGGAGACACTCGCAACCCACCAACTCCAGAACGCAACACTTTGTCAACAAATGGACTATTAACAAGTCCCAAGCCCTTCTGTCCCTTGTCAACTTCATCCGCTGCCTCTGAAAACTGTCCAGCGAGGTCGATAGTCGCATCTGGTGCAGCGAAACGACGGGTCGGAAAACCATCACTCTCTAGGATGGCCAACCGTGGAGGTGCCGAAACAGCCAAAGGAGAGGGGAGGCTCTCTTCCTCCTCCTCAACTCGGTCAGCCCAAGATCTTCTAGGCAACGAAACCCCCCTAAGCGCAGCGAAGTTCACTGTACCAAACTGAATATTTGGTGTGTCCTCTCTATGTAACACAGCCGAAGTGAGCCCCTTCTCCCCCGATCCGTTTTGAGCTGAACCAGGAAGTACATCAACATACCATACTATTTAAGCCTTTTGAGTCTGCAAAGTGCCTTGTGACCAAACTTAAAAACATGTATTTTGGGTTTGTCAGCTAAGGCGATTGACTTTCTTTCCTTTCACCTTTGATTGGGCAGAGTCTTCTACCTTTAATATCAGAACAGTTACATTTTTTTTCCCACCCAAACTGATTCAGTAAGTTCGAACCAAGATGTTGCATCCATTGCGAGATGTCTCTTTCGTACGGTGGAGTCTAGTTAAGATTATGCACGAGGGAAGATATTTTTGTTTGGATCAAATAAGCTGCATGCGGGCTTCACTCATTTGCCCAAATGAAGCACAATTAGGATTGATCACTTTTGTTTCAAAGAGCATAGAATAAACATATCTGGAGCACTGGATATAATAGCATAACACGGCTAGTAAGGTCTTAAAATGCTACCCTAATATGAGTACATTGTACCACAACACAACACTAGGAAAATAGACCCGCACGCTTCTTCCCCGACAAGGAT
The DNA here is from genome assembly GCA_026929855.1 of Poa annua. Lineage (NCBI taxonomy): Eukaryota > Viridiplantae > Streptophyta > Magnoliopsida > Poales > Poaceae > Poa > Poa annua. The sequence goes on along the minus strand of CM049438.1, from coordinate 61,345,442 downwards.
GTTTCGGGCTTATCGTCATCGACACAACTTGGAGCAGACCGCACCAAGTGAACAAATGAAGTATAAGGCGGTAGCCTCGATTCCCATGAAATCAGCCTAAAATCACCTCTGGGTAAAACAACATGACCTTCTCCTGCTAGCAGGTCCCCAAACATAATCCTAGGCAGACCCTCTTTCGGAGCACCGATCACGCCATTAGCAGACTCTACGACGCGTGATGGAGCAGCTGGATACAAGATGTAGCTGCCGATCAAGTGCACAGGACGACCTCGGCTAAAAAGATCCTGCGGATGAGCGCCGAAATGAGAGATGTTCTTCCTAATAGTATCTCTGACCCCGTTCAATCTGTACAGCCAAAAATGGGCACTCAGGTTTTTCCTCAGCGCATCTGCGAGCACATTTGCTGAGATGAGCGACCCTCCCAGCATCATTGCGAAGTCTTCCACCATTGCTGCTAGCCGCGGATGGTCGGTCGGGTTTGTGCTTCCAAACGCGAGCGTCTTGAACAGGTAGGTGTACTCCTGTATATCCAGGTTCAGAGAGATAGGCTTGACGGTTCCGAACTTCTCCAAGTTAGTATTTCTTCCTAATATTATCACCTTGCTTCCTCTGTCCATGTTCACGAGAGAATGATAAAGTTCTACCCAGACATCTTCTATTTCTGAATGAAACTCAATAACTACTAATGTCCTCCCTGTCGGCCTTTCATGGTCTTTTATTCTGAAAAGATCATCTCCATTAAGGTGTAAAATCACATGGAAGTGAGAGCGCACCCTCTCATCGTCGCATACATGGGCGACAAGAGTTTTCTTCCCAACTCCGTTGCCGCCAATGACTGGGAGCACGGCCGGAGGACCAGGGGCGTTGTGCTGCAGCAAGAACCTGATGATGTGCTGCTTCTCGACATGCCGACCAAACATGAAGTTGTCGATGTAGAGATATGCGTCATACGGTCTGCGGGAGATGCGCTCGCAGCCGCCCAAAAGCATGACAAACTCCGCCATGTTAGCAACACCGGACTCTAAGTTTTGCAGAGCACTCTGTAACTCCGAGCTGAAAACCATGTTTGTTGCTCTACTACTACCGATCGTACGAGAACGTTTGTAAGGAGCATGAACAGATACGACGGACGAGTTGCATACCGACTCCTCTGAAAACTCCCTGTGTTTCCTGTAGTTGATGGCGTCAAGCACATGGTGGCCTTGGTACATGGCTGCCGCTAGCGTCTTCAGCTGTATGAGCATACAGGAGTTGGTGATGTACCGCGAGTCCGCCTCCTCGATGACCATGCGAACTCTCAGCAAGAGTTCTTGTAGCCTCTCCACCTTCTCCTCCGAGGATACGTGATCCGTGTACTTGTTCATCAGAAAAGAGATGAGTCGATTCAGGATATCACCTGTGACAGCGGATATGGCAAGATCCATCCTGAGATCCCCTGAGCTAGATAGAGGGAAATATGGAAGTTTACCTTACATGGTATTGATATTCTGGATAGCAAATCCCCTCGGACATGGACCTGTTTTATAGAGAGAGGGCAGGAAACATCTTTCCTTTGGTGTGAACAAGAGTTTTGGTGTTCTGGAAAACTTTTGCGAAATGGACAAACTGCTCTAGTGTGCCTACAGCAGCTGTTCCATCAAATTTACAAGAAAATGACTGACATGCGAGGTGGCATCAAGAAACTTTCCAGTTTGATCTTACTGCAGAGTACAACGAAATTCCAAGTCAACCTACTGAGCTTTCAGCAAGCCCGTGCCTATATGCAACTAGTCAAGGTCTTCTTAGCAAAGCCACTTGTACAGTTGTACCGAGAAGAACTGACCATTGTTTGAATGGAAGGGTGGTTGTACCCAGTCTATCAGGGATTAAACCTCACATTTTGTGTGTCTTACTAAAGCAGATTAGTTGTTCGATGTGAGGTGATATCCCCTTCGACTTATGTGCCCGGTGGTGGGGCAAGTCTTCGTCGTTGGTTGTTGTGGGTTTGTGTTGTAAGCAATGTGGCCTTTCATGATACGTCCCCCAAGGTGTATCCTACAAAAAAAATCTTGAAACTCCACGTCTCCAGTCTTCAAAGTCTAAAAACACTTACAGTGTGACATATGCATATTTCCCAAACTGCCGTCTATCTAAGGTAACACATCCAGTTGTCCTAATTAAATTTTCCAACTTGCTTAGTTTGATCCACTGATCCCCTCTAAGGTAGGGTTAGCATTATTTCACTTTTGTCCCTAGTTACGACTTTTTTTTTTACTTGGTTAGCACATATCCTCTAAGTTGGTTAGCTGGTAAGTAAGGCCATTTGGTTGAATAACTTGACCTTTTCTGATGGACTTTATGCCCTGCTATCTCATAATTTATGCAGGACATATTGCCACTTGCCAGCCTTCCCGTAGAGAGAAGAACGTGATCAAACAAGTATGACCCTCCTCCACATGTTTCTGGATGGTTGCCGTAGGCTGTTCCATCGAATATGTGTTCTGGACAAAGAATTTGCATGCACCTATGGTTGTCCGGCCCCGACGAGACAATACGGCGGCGCCGCACATTTGTCTTAGGGTTCGGCGTCCCTAATTAGCCCACTAGGTACACTAATAATTTTAGCACGAAGCGCTACTAGCAGCGCGCTAACTGGAAAAACTTCACGTGTATGTTGGAAATGCTCTAAAGCAAAGCAACCCAAATATTTTTCCTTTATGGGAGTGTACTTCCCGCCCCTAATTTCTTACAGAGAGGATCCGATCGATCTAACTAGAGCTATAGCTGATTCGTGTACGGAAATCCATCGGCATCACGTCTCACATCTACTCTGCTCTGCGCCGCAGCTTCTTGTTACAGTTTCCCCGCCAGACCTCTCCCTCTGTCGAGGAACGATCGGTAGCATTCCTCACCTTGATTCTCTTTATAAAGCGCGCAACTCAAGCCTTCAAGCTTCGCCATGGCTGCTCTCTCCTATCCTCCGGCGATTTTGCGTCGCTTGCTCTGGTGCATGTATGGTGTTTGACGAAATGGCCTGCCAGCTGCCGCGCCAATGAGGTCAGCATACTGTTGATCATCTTGTATGAATCCGCTAGTAGTAACGCCATAATTTTTTTGTTGCGACTTGGTTAGCAGTCTAGCACACATGCTCTCACTTGGTTAGCTTGTAATTAAGGTCATTTAGTTGGATGATGACTAGAAAATCCAAAAGCATTTGGAGGAAGGTCATACTTTTCGACAACCAGTCAACATGATTTATGCGTGACGCATGAAAAGACCAGCTAAGGTGCACTATCTCAAGCTGGAGGTCCACACAAGTAATTATATTCTTCGGCACGTCCCTTTCCCTGTTGGCGATAAGAAGGCACCTGTTCAACATCTGGTTGTTGACGTGCTAGCCAGGAAACAGAGGCAGTCTACAATTTCCTCCAGCCTTCTCTTGTACTCCCTGATTAGTTAGAACTTTAGATTGAAGGTGCTGATGATGGAGCTTGCTATATCTGCAGTAACAGGTGAAGTTGTGAGCCGATTCATCTCCTTCCTAGTTAACAAGTATCACTCAGGCCGCACATACTCCCGTGAGAAGCAGCTGGAGAGGCTGCATCAACTGCTCCTGAGAGCTCGCACAACCGTCGAAGAGGCAGACATGCGATACATCACAAACTCTGCGATGCTCGCACAGCTCAATATGCTCGCAGAGGCCATGTACCGAGGCTACTGGGCACTAGGGGCGTTCAGGTACATGTCACTTCAAGGGTCTTCAATGGAGGAAGAGCAGGTCAGTTACTCTTCTCCTCCCAAACGATCTCGCATGGTCCATGGCAGTTCAAGAAAGAATGAGGGCACGTACCTCATCGACTTGCAAAGTTCGTTGGAGAGCTTAGAGTGTGTGGTTTCTAGCATGACAGAGTTTGTTATTCTCTTGGGTGGATGCGACCGTATGTTTCGTCGACCATATGACGCGTATCTATACAACGACAACATCATGTTCGGGCGCCACGCTGAAAAGCAAAGGCTGCTGAACTTTGTGTTGCAGCACGTCGCCCCTGGTGGTGAACCGGCTGTCCTCCCGATCATCGGTGGTCCTGCGGTCGGGAAGAGGACCCTGGTTGCCCATGTATGCAAGGATGAAAGGGTTAACTCACACTTCTCTTCAATTTTGCACCTGAATGGTGATTCATTTTGTAGAATCGTAGACCATTGCAATCTCTTGTCAGGGAAAGTATTGGTAGTTGTTGAGCTTGTTTCAGATGTTGATGAGGATGCCTGGTCCAAGTTTTGTTCTGCCCTGGCAAGTATGGACAGAGGAAGCAAGGTGATCATCATCAGCCGGTGTAAAACTTTAGAGAAACTGGGAACAGTCAAGCCAATCCTCCTCAATACCCTATCATACGAGGAGTTCAGCTATCTCTTCAAGACGCTCGCATTCGGGAGCGTGGACCCAGCACATCACCCGCGGTTAGCACAGATAGCGGACAAATTGGCCAGGGAGCTGCAGTCGGATTGGTCACTCCTCGATACAAACTTGCTCGCTGATTTGATGAGAAGGAATCTGAATCTCCATTTTTGGCTCTCTATGTTGGGCAGCATGAGAAGATTTGTTAAGAGGAACTTCTCCATGTTCGGGGAGCACCCATATTTCCTCATCCTGAGTCGCCATCAGATAGATGTTACAGACTTTTTCTTGGGTGCTGCTTCTCCTCCACTCCGCATCATACCGTCTTTTACCATTGGCAGCAGCCGAACTGAGATTTCAGAGGAAAGGCGACTACTACCAAATGTGAGGCTTGCGGATCTGATGGCAAATCCTGGAGTTAGGCCACGAGGGGATTTCAACATCGTTTCTTGGGAATCAAGGGTTCCACCTTACACTTCATTTGTTCATTTTGTTCCAAGTGGTGCTTCAGGTGTGGCTGAAGATAATTCTCTGCCTGGGAGGAAGCGTAAGTCCATTTGATTCAAAGGGTTTTCTATAGGAATTTTGTAGAGCTGGAATCTTTATTTCTCCATCCGTTTGTAAATATTGAAAAAGTATTCAGTATGGATATGTAAACCGTCTTTTTAATACCTATATGTCAACAAAGACTCTTGAAATTATAAATTTTCAAATCTCCAATATTAGTTTTTTTTGTGGGGATTCAGCTTACCGGTTTCTTCACTAAATGATAATCAATCAAACATAACACCATCCATGTATATCTGGCATGCGAAAGATCAATGTCAACCATTTTTTGTGATGACCAAATTGGTCAGAGGACAAAGAAGTGTGGCAGGCCACAAGTCTGAGTCACTCATTTCGTACTCTTCCCAGCTCACTTCCAGAAAACCTCATCATCTAAGCATATGCATTGGTATTTTCTATTTCCCCCCTAAAATTAATTGTCAAAGTCAAAAGGAAGGGGAAGGAGTTCCTAAGAACGATAGGAATAGGAGGCATCGGGAAAACAAAGAGCAAATTTCTACCTACGGCATTGTAGGAGAAAATCAAGCTCAGGCTTTCCTCCATGTTCCTATTCCAACTGCTCTTAGAGACCCTCTCTTCCTCTTCCCTGCTCGCTCTCGAGCCCTTAAACTCCACAACTTTATAACCATAGAAAGCTCATACTATTGAACATGGTTGCAGTGTTCTGGAGTATATATAGGCCTCTATAGACTGTATAGAAACCCCGTGAGCTAAAAGCAAAAAATTAATGAACACAACTACTGCATGGTACACAATAAAGCCAAGTAGTAATGGCAGTTTGTACACAAAATAGTTAATGTTAAATAGTCTAACCCAAGGTGGTGAATTTATAAGAAGGTAAGAAACTAGATAAGGGAACCCTGTGCTCTCTCGGATTCTTGTCATATAATATGTCATGGAACTAATTTCTAAACTTTTTGCACAAAAGTTTCACTTTGACAAGTGAACTTTCGGTTGCCAAAATACTGTTGATTTTTAACCTAGTTAATAACAATGGAGCACTGTTAATTTATGCTGTTTTGTTCCTACAGAAAACATAAGCAAGCATGTACCATGTAATCTTATGCCAGGAATCAGAGGCCACCAAGAAAGCAAACTTGAAATGCAAACAAATACGTACTTATTTACAAAAGAATAAACATTACCACACCTCTAATAAGAACAAACATTGGCTTGTTTTTCTGGTCAATATTGATTCAAAAAGTTATTGTGTGCATACATGTTAAATCACCTATCATTTCGGGACATGCTTAATTCGAAATAAGCATGATGAACTAGGAATCTTGAAGATATCCAGGTAGCTTAGCTTGGTCTCTGCTTCACCACACTATGGAGATAATGCTAACTCAAGATGTATATTGTTGCATTTAAGGTGGGAGTAATAGCAACCATTGTACTGTATGCTAAGTTGATAATCGAACTTTGTAGATTTTTTATGCTAATAATTGCATTTCTCCAATTGTTTCCGTTTCCCCGTGGCCATGAGGCATGACCCAGATTATAGGTAATTAGGAATAGGAGCACTAGTTGAGCCGATCTGAGTGATTTTGCAACTAAAATGGTGACAACCTCCACATACACTATCATATGGTGAAGTTAATGTACTAGTATATTCTATTTCTCTCCTCTCTACTCCAGCATATGTCCTTGGAGCTTGTGTTTTATTTGCACTTAACATGGCTGTAGTGCTACAAAAGAACCAGCTATGAATATCGCTATTAACTAAAACAATGTGTCCTTTCTTTTATTTTTTTTGTCCTTTCTTTTAATTTGAACTGTACTAGCTAGTTTCTTATGAACAATAGCTTTTGGTGTTGGCCATCTTGCGTTTGATTGACGCTTATCAGTCATGTGTGTCATGTTCCCTTATAAATCGGATGGTAGGTCCTACAGATTATGACCAAGCCTTAATTATGATAACTATATATGTACATGTCATTAGTATTAAAACGTGCTAAAGCAAATTAAGATGAACACAACAGACATTCCTTGGTATGTTACTGCGAGCCAAAGGAAAATTAAGGATGATCTAAGAGAGCTACATGAATTGGAAGCAATGGGAAAATGCCTTGCCCCCCATCGTAGGAGGAAGTCATGGAGAGCCTAAGATTTCCTATATGTTCCCATTTCTGGTATTCTTAGAACTTATTTTCTCCGTCTTCCTAAATTCACTCTCAAGGAGCCATCATCTTGATATGTGCTTAAATGTCTTTGTCAACTAAGGAAAGTGTGGAATCCAAAGGGAAGGGGAAGGAGTACCCGAGAATAATAGGAATGAGAGGCCCTAGGAAAACACAAAGCCAAATCTCCTCCTCTCATGCGAGAGGAGGAAATAGAAAACTTGTGCTTTCCTCTGTGTTCCCACACCCACTACTCTTGGACATTCTTTCTCTTGCTCTTCCCAGCTAGCCGTCCCTACAAAGAATCGATCTTGAAACAATCTTCAGAGTTTTGGGGTATATAAAGATGTCTTGGTTGTAGTGCCTATCTATGATAAATGACGACACCTTCTGCATGTTGTACAAAATAGACATGGCACTCAATGAGTCTGGATATATGGAACCGAGTTGTTGATACAGACCAACACATGCAGGGAGGTGAGTTTCAGAATGTGCATTTTACAAGGAAAACATAAGAGGAGGAACATCACATTCGTTTGGATTATTTAAGTTCACTCTTTTCTTTTCATTCTTTAAGAGGGACTAAATCATTTCGAATACACGCTGATAGTTGTTTGCTCACCATCATACAAATACTTTTATTGCTAGTGGATGATACACATTTCATATTGGGATTTTTTCTAGGTTGCTAGAGCTACTTACAATACAAGAGGGGATATTTGGTGTTCATCTTACATGCATTATTCCTCGATGTTTCTCCCCATCTCTGTGCCAACTATTATTCTTGGCAAGAGCCTTTTTTGTCCAGTCGTCTTTCTTAATCATGCAAGTATTTTCACAGTAAAAGAAACTAAAATTTCGATTGGTGTGTGGGTTGCCTGTTCCATGCATAATTATAATGTCCAAAAATTTATGCTCGTACTTCTTTTTTGAACTGAGTTATGCCTCGTCATGGATTCACATATATACTGTCAAATGCTAACATTATGTCAGTGTAATTTGATTTTTTTTTATTGAGGCCATGCCAATCTTAGCATTGGATCAGGCACAATAAGGAAAGAAGTACACACTATCATTACCATATCCATTGCATGAAGATCCAAACACAACCCCGATACTAGTACACTGTTGCAAACCAAAAAGAAGAGGATCAAAGGAGCACCGAAGAACGACACAAATGAGAAGCATTAAAATTTATATTGAAGTCAGCTATCCACCTCTAGCGTTACAAGGTGATAAATTAATCGCTTGCGCTTTCCTCAATGTTCCCATTCCTATAGTTGTTAAATATATTACTAACTAGATAGAGCTATTCCTCCTCTGAATTCCCCTCCTTCCGAGGTCTTGGTCATCGTCTTCACTAAACTCAGAAGAGTCCGTGTCAGGGCCCTTATAAAGCATGCGGATGTTGTTATCGCTATGGTCAATATAGAAGAACAAGAACCTCCTCATGGCTTCTATTCCGTAGGTATTTGTCAGGGCTCTCGAACAACCGCAATAGAAATAAGTTTGGTTTGGCTCGGTCTCGGTGACTACTACAGCCATGAAATCCTTAGGGTTGTTAAGCTAGACACATGGTCCATGAAGGAGATGGCCTGTGCAAATACGGTTTGCTGGTTTATATGGTTTGGGCCTAGTTGATTTTTTCTAAACTAAATCTGGTGGGAATTTGGGCTTTTGGACTGTTAGGAAAGAAAATAAATTAGGTGATTAACTGGTTTCACACGGTTTGGGCCGGTTTGAGTTGCACACCTCTAATTATAGGAAAATTTATATGGGCCTTCGAACAAGCGGCAGCTCCGACGTTATATAACGGGTAGCGGGGTCAGATGGAGTACCAAATCTCGATCCCTCCGCTGCTACCCTCTCTCTCTCTCTCTTATCCGTCGAGTGATAAGCGAGCTCCACTGTGAATCTCGCCTCCCCGAGTGCAGATCCCTGTCTGGCTCCTCTCCGCGTGGCTCCGGCTAGCGCGGCAGAGGACGAGGAGGCCCGTCGCTGCCGCTCGTAGGACACATGCAAGTACGGCTCCTACAAAAGCCGCCGGTGGGTGAGGCTCGTCCCTTTCCCGAGGAGGAAGGCGCCGGAGATGGAGGAGGACGGCGACGGGTATGTCCTGCCTCCGCTGCCGGCAGCTATGACCGACGTGGCTCCGATGACAGCAACATGAACAAGCTAATAGAGGAGCTCATGCCGGTCTTCAAGCGGACCGACGACGTCGGCGTCGAGTTTGTAGTTGCCACATCCGCGAGGGAAGCAAGGGGGCTGCAGTCATCTTCTAGATGGGCCGGAGAAGAAGTAGATTTTAGTTTTCAGTTGTAATTCTTGCATCCTGCTATGTAAAATTTCTCGTGTAAACTTGAGTAGTTCATTTCAGTTTAAAGATGCACTATGATTTCGTGGAGCTGCTCTGCCCCGCAAATTTTTATTAGTGTATACCCGATACGATATATCCGGTACGGGTTTTTAGTTGATCTGCTAGAGATGCTCCAAGATACTAAGAAAGTGTGTCAAGTCACTATAGTTTTTTGGCAAGAAGTCATTATAGTTGCGATCAAGCACTTGCCAAAACTGTTTCTACTACATGAACACTTGCAAAGTTGTACCGAACAATCTGAGAAACGAAGCTGCACAGCGCCGAGATTCGTGCACGGTGGACCTGCGGGCGGCTGCCGACGATTCGCGGACGAAGACAGACACTTCTCCCACCGTGAGTGAGAGCGAGCGGCTTCCACACACTCCAGTCTCCCCGCAGCCAGCCGCCGCCGCGAGCCAGCTAAAACCCTAAACCCCCACGAGCGCGCGATAAAGCCAAGCATGGCGCCGCCTCCCCGAAGCCTCAGACCATCCCCACCCACCCCCCATGGCGCGCCATCCTAGGCCCCCGTCCCCCTCCCCCTCCGCGCCGCCGCCTCCCGCACCGGCGCCCGTTGACCAGGACGCCGGCTTCGACCCCGTCGCGGCGTGGCTCCTCGACGACTTCGACTTCGACCAGGCCATGGAGACCGAGCTGGCCAAGAGCTTCGGTCTCGCCGACGAGGCGGCCGCGACGGTTCCGGGTGCGATGGAGCCGGTGGACGGCGGCGCTGGGGTCCCCGTCTCGGAGGAGCACGGCTCTGTTTCCGGGAGCGGCGGATTTGGCGTGAAGGAGGTTGTGGGGGAGAAGGGCGGGCCGCTCGGCCTGTTCGATGCTCCTCGGGGCGTCGAATTGGATGTCAAGAAGGAGGCCGTGATGCTGACCAGCGGTGGATTGGGCGCCCCTGATCATCAGCTCTCGGTGTTGGGGATTAGCGGTTCGGCTGCAAAAGAGGGTTCTTTGGAGGGAGCGGTTGATGCAGAGATGTGCACCGTAGCTCCTGTTGATGCTGAGATGAGTACCGTAGCTCCTGTCGATACAGGGATGAGTGCCGTAGCTCCTGTTGATGCTGAGATGAGTACCCGAGCTGCTGTTAATGCGGAGATGAGTACCGCCGCTGCTGCTGATGCTGATACTAGCGTCGTAGCTCATATTGGTGCTGATACTAGCGGCGTGCTTCATGTTGATGCCGAGATGAGTTCCGGGGTCTCGGAAAACGGGGAAGTGGGGAGTGGAGGAGGCAGTGGGGAGGGGGAGAGCAAGGATGAAGTGTTGGAGATTAGCGATGATGAGGAGTCAAGCGAGGCCTCGTCGAGCAGTGACGAGGAAGAGCAGCAGGCCAAGAAGGATGAGGAATCGAGTGAAGCCTCGTCGAGCAGTGATGAGGAAGTGGCTGTGGCGAAAAAACAGGGTGGTGCTACTGACATGGAGGCCCTCCTTGAGGAGGGTGAGTTGATGGCGGAAGTCGTCGATGATGATGACGAGGATGAAACACCAAAGGGTCCTATCAAGTCCAAACATGAAGCAGAGGTATTAATACTGTGCAGCGTATCCTTCACATATTTTAGCTGTCTTTTCTTGCATACAGTATAGTGAATCATTAGCTATGAGTTAGAATTTGGTTCTAGTTAGTTCAACTAACTTGCGTAAATAGTTGTTTCATGGTCAGTTTTTAAATTGACAGTCCAGTAAAATTAAATGCTCACCTATCCATTTGTTCTTGCGAAAAGTCCGGCACTTTCTGTAAACGTATTATAGCAACACATTATTCTCTATTATTATGAAGCTGACACAGGTATACACTTTTGTGCTCAGTTACCAAAAAGCCATACATATATTTGCAAGGCTCTATTAAGCGATAGGCGCTGATTGAGCGCTTTGCCTCCCCTTTTCCCTTTTCTGAAGAATTAAAGTGCTAAGCGCACATTTGCTAGTGAGTTATAATTCGGTTCTAATATTTGTTTCACGCCTATCCATTTGTTCTTGTGAAAGACCTGCACTTTACGGCAACAAATTATTCTCTGTTGTTATAAAGCTGTTACAGGCATATACTTCTGTGCTCTGTTACCAAAAAACCAGACATACTTGTTGAAATACGGGTTTACTTGTTTGTATGTCTATTTTAAATTAGATGTACCATAATACCTTGCAGGTGCTTCCTCCAATTCCAAAGATTGAGGTGCAGTTGGAACCATTTCATAAGGCACTCCCAGTGGGAACAGTTTCAGCTGTAAGTCTTGTATTGGACTCTGAATTTTCATATAAACTTTCTTTGCATTTGTTGGTGAACAAAAACCATGTTTTTTCCAGCACTTTATAGATAGTATTATATCTATGCATCTGATCAAGAAACAAGACTAATTTGAATGTAAGAAGTAGAAACCTATTGAACTTGTATTCGTCTGATATGTCTGCTCTATTAGTAGTGCATTCTGGAATTTGCAAGTTTTTGGGTGATATATATTTTGTTTACTGCAGTTATTGTTTTGAGTAGCATACTTTTCCATTGTGATGTTTGAGATTTGTGAACATGGGCTACTTCTCATTGATGCCTGTTGAAATACACATAGTAGTATATTTCCTATGAGATCTGTATCCTGACTGTTTGCCTGTTCACTGTTCGTCCAGATCATGGGTGAGAGAGTGATTGTTGAAGGGTCTGTGGAACACAGTCCCCTGACTGAGGGTTCTATACTCTGGATAACTGAAAGCAGGACACCACTTGGCATTGTTGATGAATTATTTGGACCTGTAAAAAACCCATACTATCTTGTGCGGTATAATTCTGCGGAAGAAGTACCTAGTGGGATCAGTGCAGGAACTACTGTCTCTTTTGTTGCCGAGTTTGCTGATCATATCCTAAATATCAAGGAGTTATATGCCAAAGGCTACGATGAATCTGCAGACCATGATGAGGAGGCAGATGAACCTGAATTCTCTGATGACGAGGAGGAGGCTGAGTACAAAAGATCACTACGGTTAGCAAAAAGGCAAACTGATAGGCAGCAGGAGTCTATAAAACCATCTGGTGATAAGAAGAGGGGGCAGCCCAGAAATGCTGGATTCCGGAATGACATGCCACCTAGGATCCACGATTCATCGACACGTGGTCACCAATCACAGCGTCGTTTTGACCGTTCAAATATGGCCCCTGCTATTGCTGACAGCCCAACTCATCGATCAGGTCCTAATAACTTCTCTATGAGTACACCATCAAGAGACATGCCACCTAGGATCCATGATGCAGCCACACAAGATCACCGATCACAGCATCGTTTTCAGCGGTCGGATATGGCTCCTACCAATCACAGCATGACTCGTCCGTCGGGTCCTCAAAACTTCCCTATGAGTGCACCAACAATATTGCCGCCAATCTCAATGAATCATTCTATGCCATCAGCTGTTCAACTTGCAAATCAGATGGGTAGTTGCTTCATCAATCCATCACAACAGTTCTCTCCTCAGCAGCCAAACATGGTTTGGCCTGGCGGGCTTCCGCATCAGCCAAATATGGGAGTTGAAGGAGCTGCTCTTGCAGCTAATATTATGCAGAATATACTAATTGGAGCCAACCAATACCAGCAATATCTACAGAATCAGAATTTTGGTGGCTTCCCAAATGGAATGCCCATGCCCCCACCACAATTTATACCTGGGAGCGGCATGCCTGCAAACCCGATGCCATTTGGTGGTCTGCAGGTAAATCACCCATTTGGTCTGCAATCACAATTGCCTATGGGGCAAGGCATCTTTGGTCAGTTACCACATATGACCGGCAACCAAGGGCCGCCTCCTGGTTTTCCCAACACCCAGGGGTTTGGGCGCTTCCAATCCCAGCATGAAGATGGAGCCCAGCCTCCTGGATTTCCGAACATGCAAGGATATGGGCGCCTCCCATTGCCACATGAAGATGGAGGCCAGCCTCCTATGCAATTTAATTCCCTCCCTTCACCGCACGGAGATGGAGGTCAGCCTCATATGCAATTCAATTCCCTCCCTTCACCGCAAGGAGATGGAGGTCAGCCTCCTATGCAACTCCCTTCACCGCAAGGAGATGGAGGTCAGCCTCCTATGCAATTCAATTCTGGGCAGTTTAATCAGGGGAACTCATCCTTCCGTGGCAGAAGGCCGCAGCAACGTGGAGGCCGACATTCACCAGGGAGAGGTGGTGGCGGTGGCCGGCATCGCAAGTAGTTAGTTAATGATGGTACTTTTACCCCCTGTGTAATTTTGACTCATGTTGAACGAACTTTTATATTAAATGCAAGCATGCCGGTCCCCTGTATTTCATAAACGAGATGTAACATCGGTTTCCTGTAATATGAAGTTGTTTCTTCCTGTACTTTTCATCCATCTATTGTTAGTGCTTGCAGCAGCTGGGCAGGATCTTGACATCTCACTTTTTCTCAGATGAGATTGGATTCTTGATGTTTCTTGCTTATGTAGGATTTGCTAAATTATATTTTGGTTGTATCTTTTAGTTTCTTGATGTATCCTGTTGTTTGGAGGGAAATGGTTATTCCTGACCCTGCAGCAATTCTGCAAGCGTGCTGTAAATTCTCTATATCCGGATATGAACTGGGTATGCTGATGGATGATGGTTTTCTTATACGTTTGTTTCTCAAATGGCAGCATTAGTTCCTGAACGGCAATGTGATACGTATATATAATCTCCACAGTTTATCTCGAGCTAGTTATCGGCTCAGGCATAATCTAGAGATAATTACGTATTTACGTTGACCCAGGAATTCACAAGTACTTTTATTTAACCAAAGTTCCATACTGTATACTGTGTAGGAAGTTCAATTTTGTTGATCCCTTCTCCAGGTGTCCTGGGAATTTAATCGAATGAGAACATACAAATGATTTAATGAGAACATACAAATGATTTACTAGTCTCCCTATAATGCGATGAACACATGGTACAAATGGAAAATTACAGAGGAACGCAATAAAAAGGAACCAACTGGTCATTCGTGCCGCAGCCATCACTCACTATCTTAGCAAATCTGGAGTATCTTAATAATCAGGCTTAAATGAACAACAAAACAAGTAACTAAGAGTATATTTGAAACACAGTATATCGAGTAATATTAAGCAAAAATGACTACAAGCTCTTTGAGCCAGCTCTGATATCTCATAGACGACAGCTTCGGAAGATTGCACCGAAGTAAATCGCAACACACTGATCGAACAACATCCAAACTTCAGAACGGTCTGAATTGCAGATGCTACTAACTAATGAGGTCAATGTCTTGCTGTGTTGGTACAGCAAGTGGATGCTGTTATCTGTTCAGTAACCGAGGAAGACTACCATGGCTCGGGTCATCAGTCATTCAGTCTTGATCAGCAGAGAGGCATCCATCCTCTTCCTTGCAGTGGCAGTAGCATTGGAGAATTCCACTGTTCTACATAGCTGCGCAACGGAGTTGACGCCGCCGACGAGGCTGTAGGAGCAGAGCAGGGCTGGGCGGACCAGGAGAACGGCGAGTCGTGTCTGAATCCGGTGACGGGCAAGCTCTGGAGGAATTCCGACCCGCTCGTGCAAGAACCGTAGGAGACCTTGCTGTAGTGCTCGGACGCTGCCGGGGAGGCCCAATCAGCACCGGTGGGCAGGAGGGTTGTACCGGGGCAGCTCAGTGCGAATCCGGCGTGATCTGTCTCGACCAAGTCCATCCCGCTTAGGAAAGGCGTCCCCGTGGTCCAAGAACTAGATTGGGCGCCGCCGTTAGCCAAGAATGTGATAGGATCGAACGCTGGTGTTGATTCCTCTGCCTGTTGATGCTGCTTGACGGATTCGTTCAAGAAATCTTGCTCGGGAAACTCTGTTGTGGCTGGCGGCGGATTCGATGCGGGAGGGGAACGAAACTGGAGCCGCCGCCTCACGGAAGCTGATGGTGCCGCCGTACCGGAGCCCTCCTCGTGCTTGGCCTTCCTCTTCTTGCGCGCTGAGCATCCGCCCGTGGCAGTGCGCGTGGTCCTGTAGATCTTGCAGACAACAGGCGCGCTTTCTTGTTCTTGGTTCCCGCCAAAACCAAATTCCATCATCAGCCACCCGGATCTCTCGCCGCTGCTGGTCTCATGGCTGAAGCTCCGACGGTACCCGACGAGGCGGTCCTTCCCGTCAACGACTTCCTTCCGGCTCTCGGCGTGCCAGGTGCCCTTGCCTTCCCCGACGGTCCGCGACCTGCGACTGCCGCGGCTGTTCTTGGCTCTCGGGCAGGTGAAGAAGTACCAAATCTTGCTGCTCTCTTCGATACCCGAGGACGCGGGAGGGAAATCGGTGCAGAGAGTATCTGGATCGGCGGCGTACACATCGGCCTCGTGGATGAAGTCGCCGGTGGAGGCAGGGAGCAGCTGGCCGGCGATCTTGGGGCGGAGGTAGAGGGTTATCAATTGGTCATCTTCGGGGGCGAAGGAAAGGCCGGTGATGCGCTCATGCGTCGGAGCAGGAGGCGGAGACGCCATGAGCGCAGTCGTGAGCTAGGGTTTGGAGTTCTTGCCGCCGGTAGCGGCACGCGCGTCAATTTGAAGCAGAGCAGGGAAGGGTGCGGGAGGAGAAATTGAGCGAAAGAGGGGATCCTATTTCCTTTGAGGGGAAAGCCGCGTTAAAGCCTCCGCCAAAAGGACTTGGACTATGGGCCAGGCCCAGTAAGGTGTGTGGTCTTTTTTCCTTTGATTGTTTTTCGTTTTCTCATTTTTGTTTCTTATTGTCGTTTATTGTTTCGATTTTATTTTATATTCTATTTTTGTTTTCGTTTTTCATTTAATATTTTCGAATTAAGTGAAATTTCAAAATATTCTTGATTTGAAGAAATATCCGTATATACCGAAAAACAAGTTTATGTCTTGTTTTTTGTTGATAGGTTTCTAAAAGATTTCCACGTGTTAAAAAACAATACTCGTTCACACGTATAAAATCTGTTCAAGTTAAAAAATGTTCACGAGATGTTCGAAAAATGTTCACCCCTTTGAAAATAAAAGGTTTACGGGTTCAAAAAAATATTCACGGGTTAAAACAATGTTCATGGAATTCAAAAAAAATGTTTGCAAGACATTTACTTTTTTCACAATTTTTTAAAAATAGTTTCATCGGTTTGGAAAAATGTTCATGTGATTCAGAAAATGCTTATGGAGGAGGCGGTTCCCGATGTCGCATTTCGAAGAGGCATATATGACTCCATTGGAGGCGGATATACCGATGTCACCATCCTTTGTGGATGATGTGTCAAAGGGTCCATGAGATTCAAGCGCGTTTATCGCAGTTGATCATGAGTGTAACCGGAACAGAGCGTCCATAGTGTGTGTTGTTTGTGGTTGCCAAATCCTATATTTGGCTTTTGGTTGTCGTTCCCTCCACTGTGGAGTAGCCAAACAAGGATGCCAATGCCAAAATTTTGGGAGCCGGCGCACCTACATGATTCGGCGCCAAAATTCATTTGCTGAATAAAATAAATCAAGAGAGATTGCATGGAGGGCAAGGAAAACAATACTTTTCTATTTCAACTTTTGTCATCAGAGCATGGCTAATAACACCGCCGGCTGCCGGCTGTAGAGCTATTCCATGTTACCGTAGAGTCATCTTATAGCCAAGACATATTACAGATTAGCTATAAACTGGCTGCTAGATTGGTTTCATTAGAGCAAGTACAATAATCTTATGTAAGCATGATATAAGGATTAAAATATTATTTATTGGATGACATGGAGGAGAGAGAAGAAGAGAGAGAAGGGGAGTGGGCTCTTATATATGCAAGAGCAAGTTCTAGCACGTGTTCCTAAGCACTTTGTGAGTGTGGGAGGTGGGCCATATTTTAATAAAGTAACACACTTATATATCTAACTATTATACATGTTGGCTATGTAGTTGGCTATAAATGACATGGTAATTTCTTGTAGCCGGCTGTTGGATGTACTATTGAACTTGCTTTTAAAAAATTAAATACTAACCTTGCATGCATGCGGATGCACACGATTGGGAGAAAAGTACTAGCACCTGCCTAGAGCTAGCGGCATCAGTTACAAGCGAGCTGCATGTGCTCGTACGGCGCGCTGTAGCCAGGCGACAGCAGAAGCGCCCGCTCCACTCTCTCTTTCTTTCTCTCTGCCACATAGGATTTTAGTGTCATGTCATGTGCTATAGCCGGCTGAGTAAGCTTACTATACTTGCTCTCACCCGAACCAACATGCATGGCGATATGGCTTCACACGCTAAAGATAAATCCACCAATGCCATTGAGTACTACGTGGCCAATTTGACATTTGGCAACATTGTGGCTGCCCTCAGTGGACCTAGCTCGTGGCATCTTCTTCATATGCCCTTTGACATCAATTGGAGACTTTTCTCACGATGTGTGCTAATTTGGCCTAACGGCCCTAACCCAAGATTGATCTTGTCCGGATAAGAGCAGGCTCATGAGGATTAGAGTGTTGGCCTGTCGTGGGCTGCTAGATCTATAGGAGACCATGGTTGCTTTGGTAGTGGTTTTTTTTCCCGAAGAAACTTCCAATCTATTCATCAACAATCAAGGCGATACAAAGAGCACCGGAAGCAATAAGAATTACATCTAGGTCCGAAAACCACCTAGCGACGACTACAGACACTAGGAATCAAAGTAGGAGGTGGTAAACAAATCCAAGTGTGCACCGTCAGTGGCTAGTGCAGTTTTCTATTGAATTATCTAGGAGAATAAGGGTTCCAAGTTGCGCATCATCCTCTACATGTACTATTTTTCTTTTTGCGGGTAATGTACTATATATATGTAGGTGAAGATTTATTTGTGATATCTGTTTTGTTCGAAAGTTCAGTGTTAATATGCTGCACTGCTAGCTGTAGGTGTTTATATCTTCTGTAAGTTCAGAGGCATTGTGCATTGCTGCAATGTCTGTCTTTTTGACACAGACTTCTTTTTGGAACGGTTGATGGCTCAACGGGCAAAGTGCTAAGAACATCGCTCTAGATTTGATCGCCTTTGTTAAGCCTAAGAGTGCCCTGCAGATGTTGGTTCACGAGGCCCTCGAAAACAACAACTGTATCGCAAAGATTCAGGTTACGCTGTGCTCCCGCAATCGTGCAGTTCGTCCACCTTTGGCAGGAAATTCAGTTAGCACCTAACTTGACGGCGGAGCCCGATAGATTCAGATGGTTGCTACTTGCTAACATGTAAGAGCCAACTTTTCATATTCAGCTCGCTCGGTGTACAATGGTTTTTTAATTGGAACAACACCAATTGATTTCGCTTTCTCTTAAGGAAAAATTCTTCATGCGTGGTTAGCGCTCAGGAACCGATGTTGGACAGGTGAGAGGCTGGCGGCAAAAGGACTAGAAGGTCCGTCAAGGTGTTTGCTTTGTGATCAGCAAGCAGAAACATTAGACCACCTCGTATCCAATGCTCCACTTCCAGGTCGATTGGTTTCACATCCTGACAGCGGCTGGTTTCCTTTGAATTTTGTTTATTTGTTTTCTTTCTTTTTATTATGTTTCTCATTATTTTTTATTATATATTCTCCTTTATTGTTTCGATTTCATTTTATATTACTTTTTATTTTTGTTTTTTATTTAATATTTGTTGAATTAAGTTAAATTTCGTAATATTCTTGATTGGAAGAAATGTCCGTAATAGAAGTTTATGTTTTATTTTTGTTGAAAGGTTTCCATAAGATTTTCACGTGTTCTTTAAAAAAACAGTACGCGCTCACAGATTTAAAAAATGTTCACCGTTGCAGAGTTAAAAAAAATGTTCACGAGATGTTCGAAAAATGCTAACCCTTTTCAAAAGAAAAGGTTTACGGGTTCACAAAATATTCACGAGTTAAAAACATTTTCATGGAATTCAAAAAAATGTTCGCAAGACATTCAGTTTTTTCACGATTTTACAAAACTAGTTTCAGCAGGTTCAAAAAGTGTTCATGTGATTCCGAAAATGCTTATGAAGGAGGCGGCTCCCGATGTCGCATTTCGAGGGGGCATATATATGCCTCCATTGGAGGCAGATATACCGGTATCACTGTCCTTCGTGGATAATGTGTCAATGGGTTCGTGAGATTCAAGCGCGTTTTTCGCAGGTGTATTAGTGTCGTGCTCACGAGTGTAACCGGATCAGTGGACCTAGCTTGTGGCGTCTCCTTCATATGTCCTTTGACATCAATTGGAGACTTGTCTCACGATGTGGAGTGCTAATTTGGCCTAATCCAAGATTGATCTTGTGCGGATATGAGTAGGCTCGTGAGGATTAGAGTGTTGGCCTCTCGTGGCCTGCTAGATTTAGAGGAGACCATGGTTGCTTTGGCCGTGCTACTATCTCCGTTCCAATGAATAAGCCTTATATTATTTTGGAAAAGTCCACCCATGTAAAGTTTGATCAAATTTTTATGAAAAAATATTAACATGCAAAATATAAAACTAATGTCATTAGAAACCGGGAACCTACATGAAATATGGCATGTACCCTCTTCTTGTCATCAATGTTTTGTGTCCTAGTAGGAACCATGTGCAAACAAACTAGCTGACTCTTCGTAGATACGGGTTACTTTCTGCAACATGCAAATATCTTGCACGTCGATTCATAGGTGAAATAATAAAGCTCGTTTCTCTTGAGTGGTTAAGCTATGCATATCTGACTATGACTCTGGTTCGAAAATATTACAAGGCTGGGAAGAGTGCATAGAAAGCATGAATATTGAGAGTGACAAAACAACTCTAGCATCAGGAAGACATTAAGGATGATCGGTTCGGAATAGGATGCATTAGGAATCAAAGTTGGATGTGGAAAACCAATGCGGGTGTGCACGGTCAGTGGCTAGTGCAGTTTTCTATTGAATTATCTAGGATAATAAGGATATCAAGTCAACCATCATTTTCTACATGTCTGAATGAAACATTAATTTTACTCCGATCCAAAATTATGTTAGCGTGAAACGACGCCAACATGGATCTCATTGTACAATCGAAAACGAGCAAAGAAGTATATCTCGGTTCAGTCGTACTACCAACTAGCACAAAAATTAGGGGTGTTAGAAGAACCAAGCAAGAACTAATACGAAACAAAGTAAATTTCATACATTTGCTGTAGGAATCTATACTCTTATTTTTTTTATTTTTCAACAACATAGAAATAAAAAAGACGTTCCAGAAAAATAAAATTTTGAAACCTCAACCGGTACATCTATGATTTAAATCAGATTTTTTTCTTATTTGGGTAATAAAAATACATAAGAAAGCAACGGAACATTGCTACTCCCTCTGTTCTTCTTTGCTTCACGTTCTGTTTTTTTCAAAGTTAAACTTTTGAAAATTTAACTAAGTATATACAAAAAATATCAACATATATTATATTAAAAATATATTATGAAAATAAATCTTATGAAGATTCTAATAGTATAAAAAAGTTGTTCTAAATGTTTATAATTTCCCTATATATATTTGGTCAAACTTCATAAAGTTTGATTTTGACTAAACTGAACGCAAAGTAATTGTGGAGGGAGTAATATAAAACGATGCCCACCTCTTGTAAGTGTGTATTTTTTTTGCTAAAAATGGTCTCTCGGCGGAACTAACGATGCCTATGGCCACTCGGCAAAACTATTTTCAAATTTGGTCTCTTTGGCTCGGCGCTAAAGAGGATGAAGCCGAACTTATTTATTTCAACGCCATCTAAAAAGTTCATAATTTTTTAAGGAGTTAAAAATAAATAAATGGGAGGTTGGCGCCAAAAAGGATGGAACCAACATGTATAAGGTCGGTGCCATCCTCTCTTACACCGACCTCAGGGGTTAGATTTAAAAATAGTTTCGCCGAGCGGTCATATACGTCATTAGTTCTGTCGAGAGACTATTTTTGACAAACAAAAAAAACTGCAAGTGTACTTTCAAAATGAGTCTTTGCACTAGTACGGTTAGTGAAATAATAAAAGTGGTAGCTCTTGAGTGTTTGAACTGCATTGATGACTATATATATGGTTCTCAGTCTGGGAAGGCTGTAGCGAGCATGAAGGGTTATAGTGACAAGTCAAGTGGGTCTCAGAAGTTGGGAGGACGTAAGAATGATCAGTTGGAAATAGGATGCATTGGGAATTACAGCGAAAGAGACAACGCACCTATCTGTGTCCGCCGTCATACATAGAAGCTAGGAGAGTTGTTTATGTTTTGTCTATCTCAAAATACAAGCATAACATATCATCTAACAACTTCGTTTATATTACATAGAACCGGAAACACTTTCTCGGTGGCTTCTATCTCTTACCGGTGAACTATTAATTGCTTGGTGCGACAGTTAAGTGCTTGCACTTGATTTGTCTGCTCAGCTTTCCTCGCAGCAGATCGCAGTGATTTGCCTCTTCCCCTGCAAGCGGCCTGTTGTGACGCACTGCATTGACGCCAAGAACGAGATCACAGCCATACCTATTCCTCTTCTGCTGCGGCGGCAAGACGTTGCGCCCCTGCCACTCACAATAACAGGATCAAGTAGCCATAACAATCATGGCATACCTGTTCGCCGGCTACTGCCTAGCGTCGATCCATCGTGACATACTGTTATATATTGTGTTTGGAATTGCGGCAAGATGCTCTGCTGCTAGCTCCATATAAGCAAGTTTGCAACTGAATGAACACCGCGACTGAAATTGTTTGCTACTGAATGAATGTTAAATAATGTGCTCCTGAATGAGCCGATTAAATTAAATCTCACGATTGTATTCCTTCATATTTAATTTTCAACTGTATATTGGTTTTGTGATACGATTGCTTGTTGATCCAATACGAGTAGCAGATCGATTACTCAGTTTACATATTGACGCAAATGTGCCATCGAGTTAGTATCATAATATCTGCTTAATATGTGCTTTTGAGTTGTGGTAGTGCATGGTGTCTACTCTACCCATGTGAAGCTGTCCTCGGTAGTATATATATATATTAAAGAATTGATTGATACAGATTGAGAAGCACTTAAAGGTTTTGTTTCTTTTATGAATTTAATGCATTTTATTTTAATTTACGGACACTTTTTTAGGAACACGGTTATGTGATAAGTTTATGCACACATCTTTGTTCTCTCTCAAAATACATGAACGGAATTAGCTCATTCTACCAATAGGTCGCAATATTCAATGCAAGAGCTGATCAACAAATAAATTTTTCGATAAAGGGATTTTTTTTTTGAACCGTGGGGCAAAAGCTTTGCCCCAACCATTTATTAAGAAGAAGGTGCCCGGTTTATTAGCGGAAGAAACCGGGCGAAAACCATGCAATACACCAACAACACGGGAGGAGCCAACACCGGGCAACACCTAAAACAAGCAACACCCAAAACAACAACCTCATTCTACCCAACAACAACCCCCGGCGAAGAACATACCCAACCTACAACAACCACAAACTAACAACACAACATCTGAAAAAGGGCCCACCAATTAAAGCGAAAGCGAAAGGTTTCCGTATGATGCTTCTTTCTTCTCCTATAAAGAGACTTCTCCACCTTCATGATAACATCCTCCGAAGCCTCTCCCGCCAAGACAGAAGCAATATCCTTGCCATATCCAGGACAAACCGCCTCCAAATCGACGAGCAAGTCGCAAAGCTCTTTACCAAAGAGTGCCTCGGAGTTAGACGTCATCACAATAGTCTCATCAACTTGATCACTCAAAGACGAGAGAGTGACAGAAGCAACCAATGCTCCACTATCCATACAGGCGGGTGGCTGGCAGGACTCGGACAGAGGTGAAGATGGTCCTATGTCCATCGCCAAGGACTCCAAAGTGCCAAGCTCCATCGGAAGCGCCGTAGCTGACTTGCCACAAGGGTCATGCAGCTCAGCCAAAAGCTGCCCAACTGGAGCCACAACCTTCTGAAGATCAGGCGGCGTTGCATGTGGAGCACGAGGAGAAAATTCTCCGAAGAAACAACCAGGCTCCTCATCAATGGAACCAATCTCGGGCTCAGGTGGGAGAGATACAACCGTCGTAACCTGAAGCTTAGCTAGAGCGTCGTGAAGCTCAAAGCGAAGCAGCTCAAACTTCTGAAGAAACTCCAAACGCAGCAGTGCAAACTGTGACTCGAAAGTAGAGACCAAAGAGGCACTGGAATTGGAATCCTTGCAAGACCCACGTGGGCACACATCCCCAACCCCACTCTGAGGCGACGAGGGGCGACGAGTCTGAGCGGACGGAGAAACGCTCTGCTGACAAGGAGCACGCGCATCTTCAAAACGAGCCCGAGCATCCGGAGATCGAGAACGAGCTGCAGGAGAGCGCACACGGCAGAAGCGCTCCCGATGACCCACATGACGACATCAGATGCATCTGAACGGACCGTGACATGTGCTAACCTGGTGGCCACGCTCAAGGCAGCGAAAACATCTCCCCCGAGCCCAACGCTTGAAGGCGAGACTACGGTCAAGACCTTCCCGAAGTGGAGATGATGGCGCACGGTCAGGGCGGCCGCCCCGACCCACCTGCACCCAGCCTTCCTCATCACCTTGAGCACCAACAGAGAGGTCGACGCAAGGCTCCTCAGGTGCCTCCTCAACAAGGCGCACATCAAAGTCGCTGTGAACCGAGCCAGAAACGACCAACTCTTCATCATGCTCAACAAAGCCCAAAGAAGCCGCATCAACAGGAAGGGGCACCTCCGCAGAGAACGGTCCCGAGGCAGCTGGCATCAGCAACAAGGACCCGAGGCCCTCAACAACAACGGCAGGGTCGGACCCAAGCCCCCCAGAACCCGGGGTAGGCGCGGCAGCCAACGGCGTCCGCGGCACCAGCTCTTCATCATCCTCCTCATCGGAGCTTAGGGGGGCAGCCCACAGCAGGTCGCCGGAGCCGAGGCCACCTGGAGCAGCAAGCGTAGCCAGATGGGCGAGGTTCGTCAGCGCTAATCCCACCCCGAGCGACATCCCGGTCTGGTGGAGGACCGAGGGAGTGGCAGCCGGCGGAGGCTCCGTGAGCGCCACTGGGGGAGGCCGGACGCACGGTGGGGAGAGCTTGCCGAGGTTGTGGCAGCTGCACGACGAGGAACAGAGCGGGGCAGTGACGGGAGCGCTGGAGGCGCTGGCGGGAGGAGCTGCAGCGGCGAGAGGCGGAGCCGGAAAACCCGCCTTCGAGACCTTGGGGGAGCGCTTGACGAACATCCGTCCACGGACGGTGGGAGGCGAGGACGGCCGCGGCGAGCTCGGCGGCGCGAGCGGAAGCGTTGGACGACGACGAATCCGGGACGAACACCGTCGCGAGCATGAGGACGGGGGCAGCGAACTCCGGGAGCGCTGCGACGTCGACGGACCAAGCCCTTACATGCTAAGCAGTGGGCTGGAGAGAGGACGCCGTGGGAGCCTCGGATCTGGACGCCGCGGTTGGAGCCGACCCTGGACGGAGGAGATCAGGCCGGCGGCGGCGGCAGGCCCCTGGACGCCATGGTCGCGAGAGCTTTTTTCCGGTATAGCATTATTGCATCTAAAGGGATATTTATTAGTTAAAGAGTTTTAAACATTACACCCTGCCTCTATACAACTGGGATGCACAGAGCCCCAACCACTTCACAAGTCTTCCAACGGAAGGCTCTTTAGATAAGGCACACGATGTTCCTCGCTCTGTCCGGGAAACATATGAAATTTGGGTGGCGCTTATTTGCTGCTCAAAGCTGGGCTATTTGGAATATCAGAAACAAGTTCTAGATTGAGGCTATATCCTTATCGACCAGTTGATTGTGTTTTCGAATGTGCCATCGAGTTAGTATCATAATATCTGCTTTTGAGTTGTGGTAGTGCATGATGTCTACTTTATCAATGTGAAACTGTACACGGTGGATTTGTACCCTTGAGATATTTTTTTAAAAGAATTGATTGATACGGATTGAGAAGCACTTACAGGTTTTGTTTCTTTTATGAGTTTTAATACATTTTATTTGATTTATTGACATTTTTATAGGAACACGGTTATGTGATAAGTTTATGTACACATCTTTGTTCTCTGTCAAAAGACATGAATGGAATTAGCTCATTCTGCCAATAGGTCGCAATATTCAATGCAATAACTTATCAACAATTATTTTTGTGTAAACATAATTAACTAAAGGCTCTTTAGATAAAGCACACAATATTCCTCGCTCTGTCACTACGGGAAAGTGAAGAGACGTCGACGGCCTTTGCCGTCGGGCTCAGCACCATTGCTCTCGGCTTAGTGGTACGGCCACCGTCGGCCTAGCGTCGTCGGCGTACAATCCATCGGCGTAGCGCCGTTGCCGTCAGCGTAGTTTTTGCCGTCGGGCTCATAGCTACACCGACGGCATTGCCGTCGGCATAACTCTACCAAATATTTTTGAAAAACAATTTTTCAAAAAAATATTTTTTTTCGAAATTTTTTCAACTTTTTTAATTATTATTTCAATTCCAATTTAGTCATATATTTAATCTCATATATCACACAGTTCACACAGTTAGGCTAAGATCAAACTATCCACCATTAGTCAAACTTTCTATACGGTTTCAATTGAGATGTCATACCTCGTTGCTATTAGTATGATATCAATCATATTAATCTTCATTTATGATATTACACTTTTTAATTTTTAAAATTTCAAAAATAAGATTTGAATAAACAAAATAACTATGTTTAATAATACTTGAATAATAATAATAATCAATTATTTTACTTTAGTTTTGTCTTTTCCATTAAATAAGAAATAATTCATATCTTCATATTTGTATATCGGAATTTACTAAATAAAATGTCTATATCGATCATAAAAATGAGAGGAATCCAAATATGACATCCATGTCATCATTTGCATAATGAATAATGTCTTTTAAAACAAACAAGAATCAACGTAAATCAGCATAAAGTCAATTAAACATGTGAATTTAGATAGAAAGCAAGAAAATTCCTCATATTATGGGATTATCCATCAAATATGTACTACTCTTTGTGAAAATTAAATGGGTGTCATTTTGGACCATATTTTATGTACTTGCTTCACAAAAAAAGCCATTTTTAGCACTTAAAAAAATGGAAAATGATATTTCTAAAAAGAATTTTAAAAATCGCTTCGGCGACGTTGTTTCCCATATCATGGCACACATATGTACCAAATATGGACACTTTATCACAAACTATGACACGATAATGGCCATACATTGGTCATCTTGCTTGAAACATATGTATGTTTGTAGATAATTCACATTTTTGTGAAGTATTGTTTTGAAAATTTTGTCAAAACTCAAGTTTATCATTTTTCCTATAGACTAGTACACATAAAAGGACTCCATGTCAAAGGGTTTCTTTTTTTGAGTACTTTTTCATATTGTGTACCTTAAAATTATTTTTGTAAGAATTTCAGAGCAAACTATCACACAGTTGTAGTTCAAATTTGAATTACTTTCGGAAAATTGACATAAAGTCCATTAAAGAGGGGAATTTAGATAGAAAGCAATGAAATTCCTCATATTTAGGGATTATCCATCAAATATGTACTACTCTTCGTGAAAATTAAATGGGTGTCATTTTGGACCATATTTTATGTACTTGCTTCACAAAAAAAAGTCATTTTTAACACTTAAAAAATGGAAAATGATATTTCTAAAAATAATTTTGAAAATCGCTTCGGCGATGTTGTTTCCCATACCATGGCACACATATGTTCTGAACATGGGCACTTTATCACAAATTATGACATGATAATGGCCATACATTGATCATTTGGCTTGAAACCTATGCATGTTTGTAGATGATTGACATTTTTTTGAAATATTGTTTTGAAAAGTTTACCAAAACTCAAGTTTATTATTTTTCCTAGAAACTAGTACACATAAAAAGATTCCATGCCAAAGAGTTTCTTTTTTTGAGTAGTTTTTCATATTTTTTCATTTCTTTCAAAAAACGGTCAAAATGGAGAGCATGGCTATTCATCAAAAGTGGTCGAATTTTCCAAAACTATCGACGGTTCTATGTTGTAACCACTACTTGTGTACCTTAAAATTATTTTTTTAAGAATTTCAGAGCAAACTATCACACAGTTGTATTTCAAATTTGAATTACTTTCGGAAAATTGACATAAAGTCAATTAAATAGGGGAATTTAGATAGAAAGGAAGGAAATTCCTCATATTTAGGGACTATCCATCAAATATGTACTACTCTTTGTGAAAATTAAATGGGTGTCATTTTGGACCATATTTTATGTATTTGCTTCACAAAAAAAGTTATTTTTAGCACTTAAAAAATGGAAAATGATATTTCTAAAAATAATTTTGAAAATCGCTTCGGCGACGTTGTTTCCCATACCATGGCGCACATATGTCCTGAACATGGGCACTTTATCACAAACTATGACACGATAATGGCCATACATTGGTCATTTCGCTTGAAACATATTCATGTTTGTAGATGATTGACATTTTTTTAAAGTATTGTTTTGAAAAGTTTTCCAAAACTAAAGTTTATCATTTTTCCTAGAAAGTAGTACACATAAAAGAACTCCATGCCAAAAGGTTTCTTTTTTTAGTACTTTTTCATATTTTTTCATTTCTTTCAAAAAACAGTCAAAATGGAGAGCATGGCTATTCATCAAAAGTGGTCGAATTTTCCAAAACTATCGACGGTTCTATGTTGTAACCACTACGTGTGTGCCTTAAAATTATTTTTTTAAGAATTTCAGAGCAAACTATCACACATTTGTAGTTCAAATTTGAATTATTTTCGGAAAATTGACATAAAGTCAATTAAAGAGGGGAATTTAGATAGAAAGTAAGAAAATTCCTCATATTTAGGGACTATCCATCAAATATGTACTACTCTTTGTGAAAATTAAATGGGTGTCATTTTGGACCATATTTTATGTACTTGCTTCACAAAAAAGTCATTTTTAGCACTTAAAAATAGAAAATGATATTTTTAAAAAGAATTTTGAAAATCGCTTCAGCGACGTTGTTTCCCATACCATGGCACACATATGTACCAAATATGGACATTTTATCACAAACTATGATATGGTAATGACTATAGATTGGTAATTTGAAAGAAAATGAAAAATAAGAGTTATGCCTACGCCGACGGCAATGCCTAGATCTGACAGAACTAATGCCGATTGCCGTCGGCTTAGATCTGACAGAACTAATGCCGATTGCCGTCGGCGTAGCTCCCTGAAAACTATGCCGACGGTTTTTTTTTGCCGTAGGCATACATGCGCTACTCTGACGGCGCCGACATATGGCCGTCGGCATAGCAAATGCCGTCGGCGTTCTCAGGGATTCCCGTAGTGTGTCCGGGAAACCTAAGAAATTTGTGTGGCGCTTATTTGCTGCTCAAAGCTGGGCTATTTGGAATATCCGAAACAAGTTCTAGATCGTGGGTATATCCTTATTGACCAGTTGATTGCGTTTTCGAAACGAGTATGACTTTCCAGCACTGGAGGCGGAGGCTCCTGTGAAGACCCAAGGACCAACCTATATATCTTTGACGTTTCACGCAAATCTATTTACACGTCGGTCATCCCTTCAGCATAAGGGTATATCCTTATCGGCGGCAGTCAACTCGACTCAGAGAGATAGATCGTCTTTGCTCCATTTAGTTTCAGAGATTAAACATTTAGCTTTCCAAGGTAGAGTTTGTGTTTTTGTTAAAGTGGGACGATGTCAGGTTAGGGTTAGTCACTATCTAGCAAATGTTGCTAGAATAGAACGCCAATCTGTAACTTGGTTAGGCTCTGGAGCGACTTAAGACTGTCTATACGGAATGGGATGCGTTGGGAACTTAATTGGGAGAAGAAGTTCTGACTCGTGTGTACGTTGTTGAATGTAGAAGCTCAGATAAACGTTCTCTTCAGTTCTTTAAACAAGTACTAGGCAAAAGATATTAGTGAGCTCTAACCAATTGCAAGACAATGTAGATGATTTTAGTGGTGCCGTTCGTATTGTCAGCAAGTGAATATCTTTGGATTGATGAATTGCTCGTACACACTTGCTATGTTCTTCATTTCTCCCCGGCATTTTTAATCGGCTAGATCAGGTTCAGGAAAAATCCGTGTCCCTTAAGTCGTACGTGTTTCATTTCGATGCAAATTAATCATCGCCTTGTTCAAGTCTCATTTTCTCTGTAAATGATCGCCTTTCTTCTCGACTAGGCACACTCCCGCTAATTGGTTGGAAGAATAACAATTTTTCAGACACGTACATCTAATTTTTAAGGGAGCTGATAATTAAATGACGAAATAGCAGTCTGGCCTGCTTCCGTAGTAGGAGAAAAAGTACAGAGAAGTACAAAGGCAAAGCGAAAGAAAAATGGAAATAAAACTGCTAGGCTACAACACCTAAGTAACCAAGGGACCTAAAACCTCTCTAGATCAGTCCGGCTCCCGTGGTCTTTGGAGCAAGTGTGCGGCTCTGGTTTCCCCGCTGATCGCCACAGAATGGCCTCCTGCAGAATATCCATCCTCATGGCCGCTGAATTCCTGAAGATCCTTGCGTTTCTTTCCTTCCAGGTGTTTCACCAGACCAAATGCACAACTGCCATCCATCCCCTTCTGTCGCGTTTAGGGGTCATTTTGCTTGTATCTGTTACCCAGCCCAGCAAGCTCTGATTAGCCCAGCAAGCTCATTCTTCTTACAACATTCGCCGAGCGTGTGGTTCCATATAGACGTCACGTCAGACAATCAACAAGAAAGAGATATACTGAATTTGTTCTTCTATGAAATGACTAATTCAATTAAGATCCTTGCTATCCCAAAGACTATTATCGACCAAGTTTCTTAATTAGTGCGCTACGTTGGCGGCTTCGCCATCCGGCCGGGCGTGCACTCAGCTGCAGGCCTGGAGGAGGCGGCAGATGGCGTCACATAAGCGAGCAGCATGGTCACCTCATGAATTCGTCTCTCGACCGCACTCTGCCGACGCCTAGCCACGCCACTCCAGTTTCGGTCGGCACACAGGCCATGTTGATCCCTCTACCCAAAAAAAGAAGAATGATCTAACACGCATTACTCCCACGAAGATGAGAGCGAGCGACCCTGCATGGACTTCCAGCTCGTCCGCTCCTCCTCCTCCTCCCTCGTTGCCTGTAGTTCCGTCAGACCACGAGACGTCCAGTTGTGTTTGAACGTCGTGGTTATGAGATTATTTTCACAATGTACAAACATAATGACGCCAAACGATCTGTGAAACATTAAAACATGTTGCTCTTAAGGGGTTGAATTGTGCATCTATTGCTATGACTCTCTTCAATAAATATGGTGAGGGTGGTGAGAGGTAGAGCATGAAAGGTGAGAGTGACAAATCAAGTGGCGTCGGAGAGCGGTCCAATGATAACTGGAAATAGGATGCATTGGGAATTATTGTTGGAGAGGTAGCATAGAAACCGGGGAGAAACTAGTGTGTATCCTCAGAAACACACGTCTTCATTGTCTAATTTAGGATCGTCTATGAAGAGAAACTCAGCCTTTATGCAAGTTTTGCCACTATTGCCTGCATATATATAAATGAACCAGGGAAGACTTCCCTTTTTCCACATGAAGCAAAGGCTTACAGAGTGGCCATGGTTTGTGTTTTGTGAGCTGAGTTGGTCGCTACCCTACTTTATACTGACATGAGTTGAGCTTTGGATTAGTTGCCCTTCTTTTGCCCTCAAACATATTTTACGGAAAATATTGGAAAAACGTTGTCCTGCCATTTTGCTTGTATAAATATCATTAGCATACGGTGTACATTATAATGAAGGTATAATCTAGAAGAGAGGATTTTTATGCAAGTCCTCTAGATTGCATATTATATTTGCCTTCTAGGATAAAAAGCACGATGGTCATGGAAAATGTGAGTGCACAATTCCAAGTGGGATGAAAGTGCGAATTAGAGGAATAAAGATATAATTTAATGGTTGTGACATTATTTTTCATTATGTCCTAAATTCACGACTATCATAAATTATATTATGTTAAAAAGAATATGACAATGCGAGTACCACCAAGCCCACTATCAAGGATCTCTCTCCTCACTGACAGAGTAGAGAGAAGGCTCACTGCCACTACCTGCTTCTTATCTTATGGTGATAGACCGGTCCTGGTAAATTCTGTTCTTTCTTCATTGCCAACTTTCTTCATGCTCAGCTTAGTCATTCCTGTGGGAGTTATTGAGGTGGTGAACAGAGAGGAAGGAGGCACTGTTTGTGGAGAAAGAAGGACAAAGATAAAATTCACTCCCTTGCAGCATGGGACATGATCTGCAAGCCTAAGAACAAGGGAGGTCTGGGAATTATTGATCTCAAGGTCCAAAATGCTGCATTGCTTTTAAAACACCTTCATAAATTTTACAATATGGATAACACACCGTGGGTTCAATTAATTTGGGATTCCTATTATCACAACACTGTGCCACATGCTGTGGTAACATCAGGCTCCTTTTGGTGGAGAGGTGTGTTTGCTTTGACTGATGCTTATAGAGCAGTTACTAAAACTGATGTTGGCAATGGAATATCAACCTTATTTTGGTCTGACAGTTGGCTACAGGACAAGTTGGAAAACAGGTTTCCAAGGTTGTTTTCTTTTGCTATCGATAAACTCCAGTATGTGGCGGAGTTTTGTAACAACACCAACTGGATGCAGTCTTTTCACTTGCCATTGTCCCAGGAAGCAACTGCAGAGTATAGTGAATTGCAGCGTTTGCTTCAGGATATCAGCCTTGACCCTGTGAAAAATGATATTTGGATATGTACACTTGGAGCTGGTCCATTTAAGCCAAGCAAGATGTACAAACTACATTTTCAGAATATCCCCACTGATGCTCCCTCTACCTGGCTTTGGAAAAGTAACTGTCAATCTAAACATAATTTTTTTGGATGGCTCCTATTACATGATAGACTGAACACACAAGAAATGCTGGTTATTAGGAGGCATTGGAATGTCTCTGATAGTACTGATTGCGTCTCATGCTCGACTCATCAAATTGAAGGTTGGAAGCATCTATTCTTCAACTGCTTATTCAGTACAAGGGTCTGGAATTATCTTCAAATAACTTGGAACTCTGCTGGCTCACCTGCTCAAGTATTGATAACAGCAAAGAGGAGATTCCAGGGGCCCTGCTTTACTGAGGTTGTTACCATGGCATGTTGGGCCATTTGGAAACAGAGAAATGGGTGGATTTTCAAAAATATTAAACCCACTTTCAGAGGATGGAAGTCTTGCTTCGTACAGGAAATGTCTTGGCTCAAGTACAGAGTAAAGAGTATAGATATTGACAAGTTGTCATCATGGCTTGACAGTTTGCCTTAGCTCCTAGTTTCCTTCAGTAGGGATCTGTTTATACTTGTAAATATGTTTTCTTCTTGCCTTTTGGCTTTAATAAAGTGAGGTGGTAAAGCTGTGGGGGCTCCCCCACAGCAGGAAAGTTTCAAAAAAAAAACACCTTTGACGGTCATAAATTTGTAGACGAAATATTATTATGGCATCTATCATAATACTCTCAAATCTGTCATTTGTAAGCGATATTATATAACAAAATATAATTATAATTGTAATGTTATTAGTACATCGGGATAAATATATTTGGTTAAAATCTTGATTAGCTGAAAGGGAAATGAACATATATACCCTTGTTAATAGGTAGGCCACATTTTACTGTGGGAATTATCTTGCTATAGTGTTTCTTCCTATCATTTACTTACTTCATGTCATACTACGTGATGTTGTAGAAACTTGAAAACGAATAGGGAGTACTGTCTTGACACGATAGCTGCAAACATACAGTTCCCTCAAGAAAAAAACCAAATCACGTCCCCTAAACCAAATTACGTTCCGTTCCCTCAAAAAAAATGTCCCACACGTGTACACAATACGTACCAACACGTTACGTACATATTGATCCAGCCGGCCGGCCGGCCGGCTGCATAACTAATCGATCCGCTAAATATGACGTGCTGCATGTGATCCCTAGGAA
Organism: Poa annua; assembly: GCA_026929855.1. Taxonomy (NCBI): domain Eukaryota; kingdom Viridiplantae; phylum Streptophyta; class Magnoliopsida; order Poales; family Poaceae; genus Poa; species Poa annua. The sequence goes on along the minus strand of CM049438.1, from coordinate 61,312,122 downwards.
CAACGGTCATGCACCCAAACTGTACGAGTTTTTCGAACGAAAACAGAACTTTCTTAAACATGTGGTGGCAAAAGGGTAGGAGTAAAGATATGGACAGTTCAGAAGAAATTGATAGGTAAGAAATTCCTCTATTTTTACCATGTTTCTTTGTTTAATCAAAGTCCAATTTTATAAAGTTTGACTAAATATGTATTCCTAAATAATTTTGCATGACATGAAAATACGTTTTGTGACGATTCTAATAATAAGGATTTTAAATTTTAGATATCGATATCTTTTCCTATATATTTAGTCAAAATTTATAAAGTTTGATTTTGACTAAATTTAGAACACGTGATTGTTGTGATTGGAGTAGTACGTTGTTTTTATGATTGAGTACACATAAATGAAAAGAAATTCAACTACCATCGTATTTAACCAAAAAAACCACATAACGTCTGCAAGAGCTTGGAGTCTTGGAATTTTAAAATTAATGAAGTCACAACATTAGTCGCACAACGTACATTATTCTATTATTTAGTACACACACATAACAATTTTATTCGACCATACAAACACTCTCACAAAACGCCTTCCGGAGTCGTGAAATTTGAATATTAATGAAATGTGGCAACATTACTCGCACTATCAACGGGAGCGCCCATCACACTAAGGAAATTACAAGAGTAATCACTTCTCACGAGGATGTGAATGTCCTTCCACTAAACGGATATTCCGACTTAATGAGACATAAAGCCCCAATCATTCAAAACTGACGAAGAGATAACATTAGTCGAGACACTATCAATGAGAATGTCCCTCACATTATTATAATATTTTGACTTAATGATTCACCACAGATTCGAGATAGATATGTTTCATATTTAGTATCCGAGCATAGTGTACCACTATTATTTTAATCCGAGGAATTGAAAAGCATTCACTTTATTATTATGAATTATTTCCATGGATATTGCTTGGTTTGTTTAGTAGACATGTTTGGACTATTGTATATTGTTTTCTTTCAGGTAACAAAATCAACATGAAATCACATGTCAATTCAATTGCACAACCAAATTGTTGAATAATTAAATATTCTTGAACTATGTTATTTAAGCCACACAGTAATTTTGCATAACACAAAAAATACATTTATATGGGTGCGTACAACCATTGAATGAAGATTAAAAAATGTAAGAGTCTGGAGAATTTAGATTCGTACTTCTCTAATTTTGAAAACTGATGAATAAACATGTAAACGAATATGCCTAAAACAAAATAATTTATCCTTAACAGGATATTCATATAATAAATAATAGCCAAAAAACCGCGTTCATTTTTTTAAAGTGTTGCACACACTGCGACATGAAGTGAGTAAATAAGAAAACGAAGCATCAAAACAAGATACTACTCAATGTTTAATGTGATCAAGAAGTGAGACCAACTCACCTGGTTAGGGAAGTGGATGTTCAACCCAGTCACCCAGGTTCAAGTCCCCACAGATGCAGATTTGGTTTCTTATTATTTGAAAACAAAACCGCTGTAGGGCCTTCCCCTATCGCATAAAAAAAGGTTTAATGTGATCTATCTATTAAACCGGATAAACCGTTTTATCTTCATTCAACGATATTTTATCAAAGATAACTAAAATACCATATTGTGTTTCAACATATGGCATGGTAATCACTGGATAACAAATTTGAGAGTGCCAAAGATGTTACTCGGAAACATGGTATATTGCGTACAGAAACTTTTGCGGTAGTTGGTGAACAATTTTGTTTATTGTGACATCATTAAAAATAACGTTATTGATATCAATGAAACCATATGTTATTACTTGAACACATTCAACCAATTATAGATGTTGCCCTCGCATTTGTGAGGGCCACCATGCTAGTTAGATATAATTCTAAGACTAGTCCGCGGGTCCCATGCCAGAGCTGTGGTGACTCAGTTTGCTTAAAGAGCACTAGTACAACCCAGCCTCCTATCAGGATAGTAAAAGGAGTGCATAAACTCAAACATGTGAAAGTGCAGTATACAGACAATCTGCAGGTGTGTACGCATCTTCATCCCATCGTCCACCACGTTTGATACCTACAAAGCTACCAATGTGCGATATCAGCAATGTAGGCGAGCTGGCCCTTCATAGTTATGAAGTGATTTTCACAACGTACAAACATCTTGACGCCCATGATGGGTGAAACACTTAAGCATGTTGCACTGGGCTGAATAGTGGTATATTGCTACGACTCCCCTCAATAAATATTGTGAGGGTGGGATGGGGTAGAGCATGAAGGTGAGAGTGACAAACAAAGTGTCGTCGAAGAGCGGTCCAATGAGGGGTCTACTAGAAATAGGATGCATTAGGGATATTATAACTGAGACAAGTACAAAGCATCTCACGTCATCAGCCTTTCTCACCGTCTGATGGCAAATTATGAATAGTTGGAGTGATAGCGAAGAAACCGGGCACAAGCAACTGTGTATCCTCACAAACATGTCTCCTCGTACTCTTGTTTACGAAACAGGAAGATAAGCTCCTCATTTCAGCAAGTTCTCCCACTATTGCATATTTTCTCAAGATTGAGAAGTGGCCATGGTTTCTGTTTTGTGAGCTTGTTTGGTTTCTTTTGGGCGAGGGCCTTTATTACATTGTTTCAAAATATTATATTAAGTAAGAACTAAGAAGGTACTGCTCAAAGATCACATAGGATTGATATGTGGATCAATCACCTGAAAATACATGATATGAAGTGGCTATGCATGAACATGTAATCATCTTATCAAGCTGCCGACCAGCTGCACCAATTGAATAAATCGTGTGGCATATATTTCAGCTGATTGCACCTAGTTTTCATGGCTAGCCGAGCCGCCACTCCGCCGGTTGGAGGCAAGACCACAAACGAATCCAGTTTGTAGCCATAAGGATAACCCTATAAGAAAGAATTGTCAAAAAAATATTATTACTATGTTCCATACTGCCCAATGTAAAGCACAAACTCCCAAATAGATTTATAATTCCCACGCAAAAAAAGATTTATAATTTAAGTTCCTTAATAGTACATTCAACCCATTATCAAATATATTCGTAATATTATTTGAAGAAGCTAAAATAAAAATGAAGTGAACACACAAAGGAGTGTAGTATGCACCCTGGTTAAAAAAAGAGGAAACACACCAAAAAAAACTAACGAACTGTGAAGAAAGAACAACACATCGAAAAAGCCGAGAAAACCTGGCATGGAGAAAATAACAGAAAGAAAAGCTCTGGAATAACCAAGAAGCACAAACGACTCAAATGACGGCAATAAACATGTGCTCAAATGCAGACTAAAAATGAATACACATGTTGAATCGACACATCATGTCGATGAACTATGCGGACACTTAAAATGGACCCGACAAAGTTATGTACAGTTTGAGAAATGACAAGCAGCACGACATGTCACCAACTACGGCATCAATAGGACACCATCAACCGTGAAACAACCAATCCACGAAACAGACGGTCGAACCAGCCCCGCTATGACGGCCCAGGATATCACATGACAGCGCCGCAGAAATTGGTCAGGCGCTAAAAATAGAAAAAGGAGAAAATTACTGCTCTTCCATTTTTACAAAAGTGGATGTATCGAGACATGTTACAAGTCTAGATATATCCATTTTTTGACAAATGAAAGTCATCTAAAAAATTACAAAGGAGAAAACTACTACTCCCTCTGTTCCAATATTTTTTTAGCAAACTAGTTTAACTTGTTAGAAAGGATTACATTATGGAATGTAACTCAGATATAGGTAATGCCGCTGGAAAAGAACAAAAAATGTGGGAAGATCAAATCCACCAAGAAAACTGTCAGTATTAGTAGTCAGTTTATTAGAAGTGTTAACCAAAAAAGACTACTGGAGCCACGCTCTCTCCAAATCCAAGTCTCATCGGTTTCACACTTTCACCACAAAAATATGTGGAAACATCAAATCCACCGGGAAAAGAACAAAAGAAACTACAAGAACCAATGGTCAGAAGTAGCCAGAGATTTTCTGGAGACCCTTCTCCAATCCTCCCTTCCCCTTCATGGCCTCAATCCAACATTCTCTCCTCACCCCTTCCCCGCTCTGCTGCTGTTCCCACGCTCTCCTTCACCCAAGGACCAGAAAACTATCTCCAAGATTCCCGAATGGGACCTTCTCCGCAGCGAAGCCGTTCTTGCGGCGGGATTTCTCGGAGGGAGGCGGGACATTGGCGTGGAGAATGGCGGGCAGGCGGCGCCTCGCCGTGGCCGGAGCCGGGAAAGGCCCCTTCTTTGGCGGCGGGCGGCGGCAGCGGTCAACCGCCCGGACCGTGGGGAACCTTGCCTTCGTCGCGCTGCTAGCGTACCTCGCGGTGAGCGGCCAGTTCCGGTGGCTGCTCGACGCCATCGTCTCTCTCTGGGTACGAGGCTTCTTCTTCTGAAATGATTAGTAACTTTCTATGAGTTGTCTGTTGTCTCTATGGCTAGATTGTATCAGTCGCTTGGTTGATATCTGAATAGATAAACTAGATAAGGTTCAGAAAACAAAATGTCAGGTCCATGTAAGTGTAACAGTAAGAGTGCAGTCTACTTTATTAAACTAAGAAGCTCGATTCTTGAAATCAACCTACCCTCATGTGTTTGCTTATGATTTGGTAATTTGTGCAGCACTTGCTTCTTAGTTTCCCCTGTTTTCAGACTACCATTGGTTGCTAGTCTGTCAATTGCATGCTACCTTTTTCTATGGTGCTGCAACATAGGCAGTTGAACTCAAAAGGAAATTGAGCATTTGGATTCCACAATAACCTGTAAACCGGAAACGTGCGGCCTTGATTTATTTCGCTCTGTGGTGCTAATAGCATTCATAAGTTTATGCTTCTAAGAATTTGGATTTAAAATACTAGCATAAAGGGATATCCTATCATGTCCTCTCTTTCGTGTTTAGTCCATAGTGTTACAACTTTGGTAACTTTACTAAATCTTTCCTCATCTCTTGTGACAACAGCTTATCGCTTTTTTTCTACCAATTGTCGGTCTCGGTGCACTTGTATTCTTTGCACGGCGAAATATACTTCAGAGCAATGTAAGTCTGCCCATGGATGTAATGTTCTGTCAGTTTATGCTTTACAATTGTTGATCTATATGACTATACTTGTGTATAAGTACGGTTTGCACTGATTTCCAACTGCTGTGCTGTTAGTTAAAGATAGATGATGAGGGTAAAGGTTTGTTAGTATTACGGTTGCTCGATTCTGTTTCTAACTAATGTAGACAATGAATTTTTCATTTGCTTGCACAACTTTAATACTCTCGCTGATACTCTGCTGTCAAACATGTTTCTTTTGTTGGCAGTGTCCTAACTGTGGAAAAAGCTTCCGGGTACTGAAGTAAGCATTAGAATTTTCTTTTACTTGCATAGTTTCGTAACAAAGATGAAATTTGATATTTTAATTGTATAAATATAGGACGTCTTTGAAGAATGGTCCACAATTCTGTCCTTATTGTACTCAACCTTTCTCTGGTAAGCAAAATTTTGTTTTCTGTATCTAGTTTGCTAACAGAATAATGACCTTAGAAGAACTTCTTTCTGGCTGCGCATGTTTGGTGTTTATTATTTTATTTTTTATTGATCTTCTTTTGCCCACATGTTTGGTGTTACCATATTATAAAGCCTGCTACTGGAAAATTTAGCTGCTCGGCGATACCTACCCTATGCTTCATGAGACTGCCAGACTGATATTTTCAGACCATCAGTTAGATACCCTGCTGTTCAGCCAGAAATTGTACAGCCAAATTAATTTTTGCTTAATCTTAAGAACATATGTGCACGTAATTCGTTGTTGCCTTGTGCTTCCCTTAAATAATTTACACATCCCCTACTCTTTTATGCTGAGAATAGCTACAGAGTCGAGCTTGTTTTTTTCTCAAGTAAGAGTTACACTTACACAGCATCAGAACCAATGGCGGAGCTATGTTGAGGTCTGGGGGGGCCGCCGCCCCCCCAGCCCAAAACGAATTTGATTTTAATCACCTAGTATTTAGCTATGAACTTGTCAAATGAGAGCACCCGGCCCCCTCATGCCCGAACTCGCGAGCGGCGATCTGCGAGCTGTACAAGCGGCGTCGCCCTGACTTGCCGGCCGGCGGCCAGCAGCTGAGCAGCATGCCAGCATCGGCTCCACCGATCGATCCATCCAGCTGGACCTCTTCTTTCCTACTTTGATTCTTGCTAATGTTGTTGCCAAGCCTGGCCGCTCTCTCTCTCAGCTCACTCGAACGGAGGTGGAAGAAGATGAACAGTGGATTGTGGACACAAGGTTTTCCGACCGGCGACGAACGCCGCCACGGGCGCACCAACGCCCTAGTCCTTTTCTGTATTCACTTGGCACAAAGATAAGCTGCAGATTACAACACCTTATATTGGCACACGCACACACGGCCAGAGGCCACTCACGCCACTAACCCATGCACTAACCCACTAACAGCACACCCGCTTGATCAGCCAACCACTCGCATGCAACGTTCAGCCGCACAAACAGCTAGTCCACACGGCCAAGCAACAGACTCAGCGTGATCTCCTTGCATGCAGCTTCTGATGGTTGCCCGCTCTGTAACAGCTAAATGGTATCTAACTAGGAATTTTCTCGATCTAGTTGAATACATGGCTGTACGAGCACAACCTGAACTTACCTGATGCACCTCAACTCAGTCCCAAATTCTTTATGGGGATTTTTTTATTGTTTGAGTTGCTTATTTGTTCAATTTTTCTGTTGAGTAGCTGATCGAATTCCTGTAAGAGGATTATCAGTGGTGCTAGCTTGCTAGAACTTGGGACTTGCACTAAACTTGGGGTTATCAGTGGTTTAGTTTTTTTGTCTTTCGCCCCCCAAACTTTTTTTGAAGCTCCGCCACTGATCAGAACAGAGTTGTCTTGATTTTATGGCTGAAACATTCTCAAGCTGTACGAAGGTATTGCAAATTTTCCATTGAAAATAAAATCATGAGCTTTGATGACGGCATGGGTCAAACAGGAATGGTGGGTCGTGGAATTTTTTATCAGTGGCGTAAATATCTCCATGAAATATACTACTTATCTTTATATTTAATAATTTTCTCACTCTTTTATTTAGCATCTCTCCTGTGCTTGTTCAGATGAGACCATTGTTGGAACTAAATCATCATTATACATGCTGCAGTTCAGGATGATAAGTTTGTCAGAGAATCTGCTAGCTTCTCATCTGGAAGGGTCTCTCCAAGTGCACAAGCCTTCAATGAGCTGTTCAACCGTGGATCAAAAGGTATAAACATGATTATAGTATATTACTCCTTCCTGTTGCTTGCATGTATTCCATCTAGGTGATTTTATTTTCTTAGTACCCATGACTAAAAGCAAGCATTAACGATTTTATTTTCTTAGGCCATTACTAAAATCAAGCATTAACGACGCACATATAAATGTACAACATGTTGAATTGTTACACGTCCCAGGCTCCCAGTCTGGTTTAACAAGCTACAGTCTTGTTCAACTGCATGGAGTTCATTTTCCCAATTAGTAAAATGATGCATATGAATTAAACTAAACTAGATGGTCACATATTTCATACACAAATTGCTAGATGAGGCTGGGTGGAAACATTGAAAAAACAGATATAAATATGACCATGTCAAATTATTTTAACGAGATGCCACATGTTTAGAATGATTGCTAAGGATGATGTAGACCACATATCATCATAGAATGAACAAACGTTGTATTGTTCTGTTATTGTGTACAGCTATTTCCGACAAGCTATACTCTTTCTCTCACCATAGTGCATATGATGATATACACCCAACATAGGTCATGCAGATGATTTGGGTTTCAGCTGTTATTCACATTAGACTTTTCAGACTCCGGGCACATTTTTCCTTCACCACGGACCTCCTCTGATTGAGATTTTGAAGTTTTCCACCTCTGATCACATTGTTCCCTGATGTATGCAGAAAAATCAACTTCTGGTTCCGGAACGATTGTAGACGTTGAGGCTGAAGTCACAGACATCGAGTGATACTTCTTCAGGACAGCACTCAGCCTCATAAGCCTGTAGCATTCTAGGAAATTGGATTGCAGACTAATTTGAAGCGAGTTCTGAAGCCTAGGTGTAAGACCCGGACTGCGTCTTGTAGTAATTTGCAGATACGGATCAGACGGCGCATAGAACACGTTAACATGGTTGTGAATATTTACACTGCTTCCTTTATCTGCTGCTAGGGCTCCAAACGCACCCGGGGTTATGTATATGGTGTGTATGTATATTGCAAACTCGGGTGACATTGACAGCCTTTGAACCTGATGTACAAGATGCTCGATTACTGAACTAGGGTTTGTTCATCCAGGCTACTTCATTTTGTATGAAACTCAAAACTAATGCTGCATACTTTGTGTCACAAACAAAAAGTTGGTGTATAATTCAACATACTCCCTCCGTTCTAAATTACATGACTTTCATTTATATAAAACTGGATGTATCTAGACATGCTACAAGTCTAGATTTCTGCATTGATTAAACTCAAAAATTGTTTACACGAGGTACCTTCAAAACAAGTAAGACTTCGATGTGTAATTTCATCAATTTGAAGAATACAAATCATTTCAAAAACGAAATAAATCTAATCTAAAGAATTTCCAGACTTCAGGTTGCATACATGAGGAAGGTTCGTTTCCTAAAAAGTATAGATTCATGGCACGTCGCCTGCCATCAGGTGCATAGCGTTCTTCATCCAAAGGCCGACAGCTTGTGCCTGCAGATGGGGCACATCTCGTTCCCTTTTAGTGTTTCCTCCAAGCACGCGCCATGGAAGACGTGGGGCATGGAGCACCCGGGCCACATGGCGATGTCGCTCTCCAGCAACTCGAAGCAGACGGAGCACTCCTGCCCGGCGGCCTCCGCGACGACCTTCCTACGCTTCGCCGGCCGCTCCCGGTCCTCCTCGGCTTCAGCTTCCACCGCGCAGCGCACCGGCTCCGGCAGCTGCAGCTCCATGGCGACATGGTACCCGCTCCACGGTTCTTCCATCATACCCTTGAGCGTGCCACGCACGCGTTCCATGCGCCTCTGCGTGCGGTCCTCGCGCCGGAGGATGCCGACGTCGACGATCACCTGGACGCGCGTGGCCCGCGGCGGGACGGCCACCTCCGTGGCCAGCCTCGACCACAGCGCCTGCAGCTCATTCCTGTGGCGGGCGGGATATATGAGCGGGGCCAGCGACGACCCGGCCCACGTCAACGAGCTCGCCGCGTCGCCGGCGGGCGGGACGACGAACCGAAGCTGGTGCAGCTTCGTGCTCCCGCACACCTCCACGTCGTCGCCGCCTCCGTACTCCGCCCAGAAGTGGGTATAGCGGTACAGCACCACGATCTGCTTGTCTTCTTCTTGGTTGCTCCCGGCGGCGGGTTCTTCTACTGCGGCGACGCGCATGATACCGGCCGTGCTGCCGGCGGAGGCGAACCGCGGCGCCGGCTCAAGAAACCGCCCTTCGGGGACCACGACACGCTTGCTGACTAGCGGTGCGGTCGATCCGTCGCCGCCGCTCGCCTCTTCGATCTTGAGCGGCACGTCGACCTCGCTGTCGCTCTGCTCGTAGTAGGAGCGCTCGTCGTCCTCGTCGTCGCTGTCGTAGAGCTCCTCGCCGTCGCCGCTCTCCTCCTCGCGGCACCGCGCGCAGTCGCACTCGCAAGAATCGGCCGCATCCCCAAGAACCGCTTGATCTCTGTCCCCTTGGTCCGCCAGACCCGCAGGCACAGGCAGCGCAAGAACGTAGCCCTGAGGCTGGACAGCAGCCGCCGCATCCATGGATCGACTGATCATCACCTCCATGGATGTATTGATCAGCACCGCCCGATACACAGCGGCGCGAGCAGGATCGGGCTTCGAATTGACGTTGTGGATGTTCCGCAGCTGCTCGAGCTGCAGAGTTAGTCGACAGACAACGAAAACGAGAGAGTGGTTTTTGTGCAGCATAAAGCATAAAGTGTTACTGCTTTTCTGGGTTTTCTCTGAACTTATACAGAAGGGAAACGAGTTCGTGGCTAGACCACACCCCCACGGACGCGATCGTGCCATCCCACGATCCAGGGTGCGTCGAGCTACTGGCCTCACAATAACAGCTAACTGAATTTTAACAGAAACTACTAACTGACAGCGAACTAACAGCTAGATTATTCAACAATCTCCTCCTAATCTAGATGTTCCTGATGTCGACGATCCCGATCTTCTCGCGCATAGCCTGGAACTTGACTCGCCCGAGTGGTTTGGTTAGAATATCAGCAAGTTGATCGTCGGTGTGCACATACTCCACGGCAATCTTCCCATTCTCGACACTCTCCCTGATGAAATGGTAGCGCGTCTCGATATGCTTGCTTCGCCCATGGAATACTGGATTCTTGCAGAGTTGGATCGCAGACTTGTTATCCACGAGAATGGTTGGTGCAGCAGCTTCCTTCCCACGAAGATCAGCAAGCAGCTCGCTCAACCAAACGCCTTGGCAAGCTGCAGTGGTGCCGGCGATGTACTCAGCCTCGCACGAAGACAAGGCGACGACCTTTTGCTTCTGCGATTGCCAACTCACCGGGCTTGAGCCGAGGAAGAAGATGAGTCCAGAAGTGCTTTTCCGATCATCAATGTCCCCGGCGAGGTCGGCGTCGCTGTATCCGATGAGGGAGCATCTCCCTTTATTGGTGAAGCGACAGCCGTAGTGGACCGTTCCAGCAATGTACCGGAGTAGATGCTTCACAGCACTCATGTGCTCAGTTGATGGCGACTCGAGGAACCGGCTCACATAGCCCATGGTGAACGTGATGTCCGGACGCGTGTGGACTAAGTAGCGCAGGCTTCCTACTATGCTGCGGTAGAGGTGGATGTCCGTCGGCGGCGCTGTGCTCTCCTTGCTCAGCCGCAGTCGTGGTTCCATGGGGACGTGCACTGCATTGCAGTCTGACATCCCTGCTCGCTCCAGCAGCTTGGTGGCATATGCCGCTTGGCACACAGTGATCACACCAGGGCGTTGGAGTACCTCGAGTCCGAGATAGTACGTGAGGAGGCCGAGGTCGCTCATCTGAAAACGGCGTGTCATCTCCTCCTTGAACAGACCGATGGCAGAGGTGCTTGCTCCGGTGATGATGAGGTCGTCGACGTACACTCCGAGCAGCAGTCGATCATCTCCGGCGCCGCGATGATACACGGCGTGTTCTGTCAGCGTACGCGTGAACCCAAGCGATGACAGTGTACTGTCCAACTTGGTGTTCCATGCACGCGGAGCCTGACGGAGTCCATACAGTGCTTTGCGGAGCCGCAGAACCTTGTGCTCGTTGCCGGCGAAGGAGAAGCCTGGAGGTTGCGCGACGTAGACCTCTTCTTCCAGGTCACCGTTCAGGAACACCGTCTTGACGTCGAGGTGATGCACTTGCCAGGACTCATGCGCCGCAATCGACAGCAGGAGTCTGACGGAGTCCAGGCGTGCGACGGGTGCGAACACCTCGTCGAAGTCGATCCCGGCGCGCTGCACGAATCCTTTTGCCACGAGCCTGGCCTTGTGCTTGACGACGTTGCCATCGGAGTCTTTCTTGAGTTTATACACCCATTTAAGACCAATGGGTCGCTTTCCTGCAGGCAAATCAGTTAGGTACCAGGTACCGTTCTCTTCAATTGACTGCATCTCGTCGAGCATGCCGATCCTCTAGCTTTCCAGCGGTTCTGCCTCGGCGAACGTCGCAGGTTCTTCGTCCGCTCCGAGGTGCAGCTCGCCTTCCTCCATCGCCAGGACGTAGTCGCGTAGGCGAGAGTTGGGCCTGATGATGCCGTCCCGTGCACGCGTCGTCATCTGGTGTCGCGGTGGCTCCTGCGTCACAGGAGCGGCCACACTCCGCTTTGCAGCGTTGGCGGCGTTCTCCGGCGACTCACCGGTCTCGTTGACCGGCTCCATGTGCGGCTGCTCCTCCCTAGCTTGTTCAGGTGTCGGCGTGCCCATGTCGTTGGCGTGTTCTCTGTCCGTGACAGGGGGCGCGCCGCCTGCTCGAACAGGAGCTCCTCCTGCGCTAGGGCTTGGTGCATGATCATCTTGGCGAGCGGACCTGCAACTCCAGGACAAGGTGAGGGGAAAGTGTACTCGACGGAGAAGTTGCCGTCTCCGCCGTCTCCATCCCAGTTCCATGCCGCGAGCTCGTCGAAGACGACGTCCCGCGAGATGATGACGCGCTTGGTTGCTAGGTTAAACACCCTGTACGCCTTCGTGCCCGCCTCGTACCCGACGAAGACGCCCTTTGTGCTACGATCGTCGAGCTTCGCAGCGTGGGGGCGCGTGTTCTTGGCGTAGGCGACGCAGCCGAAGGTCCTGAAGAAGTGCACAGCAGGCTTGGTACCGTGCCACGCCTCGTAAGGTGTTCGTCCGTCGAGAGCTTGCATGGGCGAACAGTTCAGCAGGAGCACGGCCGTGGTGACCGCCTCGCCCCATAACTCGTTCGGCACACGCCGCGCCTTGAGTAGACACCGTGCCATGGCGACGATCGTCTGGTTCCTCCTCTCTACTACCCCGTTTTGCTGCGGTGAGTACGGGGCAGTGAGATGGCGCTGCGTTCCTTGACCTGCACAATAAGCGGGGAACTCCACCGAAGTGAACTCACCGCCTCTGTCAGTGCGCAGGGTGCGCAGCCTCCGGCCAGTCTCTGTCTCGACACCGGCTTGGAAGTTCTTGATCGCCGTGGCCGCCTCGTCCTTGGATCGCAGCAGTACAAGCCACATGTAGCGGCTCATGTCGTCCACTAGGAGCAGGAAATGCCTCTTCCCTCCATGTGTGGCTGGGCTGATCGGCCCGCACAGGTCACCATGGACAAGGTCCAGGCGATCGCCGGCACGGTAGCTTGCCGCGCGGGGAAAAGATGCACGGCGCTACTTGCCCAGCAGACAGCCGTCGCAGACCTGATCCACCTGATGGATTGAGGGGAGGCCGCGCACCATGTCCGCTGACGCCAGCTTGCGGAGCGCGTCGAAGTTCAGGTGGCCGTACCTCTCGTGCCATGTCCACGCCACCTGATCGACTCGTGCTGTCATGCACACAGGCTTGGAGAGCTTGGCGTGCAGCTTGTACAGACGGTTGCCGCTGCGGGCCACGCGTGCGATGAGCTTGCCGTGCTTGTCTCGGACACGAAGGAAACCGCCTTGGATCTTCACCTCGCATCCCACCTCGTCGAGCTGTCCGACGGAGATGATGTTGTTCTGCAGCTTTGGGATGAAGTAGACGTTGGTGAGCGCGCGGTGTCTGCCATCTTGTGCGACGAAGAGCACGGTGCCGCGCCCGCGTATGTCGACGGCCGAGCCATCTCCAAAACGCACGCGCCCCATGATGCCGGTGTTCAGCTCGGAGAAGGCGTCGCGATCGCCGGTCATGTGGTTTGACGCACCCGTGTCGATGTACCACAGGTCGTCTCGCCGCCTAGACGCAGGATCGCCAATCGTGACATTGGCGTCTTGTTCGTCGAGGAAGACCTGGCCGCCTTCCTTGGCCTCCTGTTCATGGCCGAGCTCGGTGCTGAGGGAGACGATGTGAGCCATCAGGCATCCGTCCTCCTCTTCCTCTTCATCCACGCGAGCGATGTTTGCCTCGTCACGCTGCTTCTTCCTGCACTCCCGCGCCTAGTGCCCGCTCTTCTTGCAGTAGCGGCACTTGTCGTCGCGTGTGGCAGCACGCCCACCGTCGCGTGGCGGCGGGGCTGCTGCCTTGCCTTTCGGCTGTCCGCGTCCACCGTGGTTCTGCTGCTTCCCTTTGGGCTGTCCGTTGCTGGACTGCCCGCCACTGCGCTGCTTGCGGCGATCTTCCCACTCCTGTTCAGTGAGGAGCAGGCGTGAGCTGCTGCTGCCTTCATCTTCCTCCAGGCGTTCCTCGACCGAGCGGAATCGCCCGGTGAGCTCCTCAAGTGACAGCCTGCTGACATCAAGGAGTGTCTCGATGGAAATCGCTACCTGGGAGTATTTCTTCGGGATGACGCGCAGGAACTTTCTGACAACCTTCTCGTCGTCGACGGTGTCGCCGAGCGTGCGCAGGTTGTTAACGAGGGCGGTGGCGCGCATCGTGAACTGGTCGATCGTCTCGCCGTCTTTGAAGGCGAGGTTCTCGAAGTCCTTGCGCAGCTTCTGCGCGGTGGCCTCGCGCACGCGCCCGGAGCCAACCCGTATGGCGCGGATCGCTTCCCAAGCCTCCTTCGCCGATTTCTTGACGACGATCGATCCGATCATTTCGGGAGGAAGCCCTCGAAGGATCGCGGTCATGGCGTACTTGTCGTCGCGGAAGGTAGTCGTGTCCTTCCCTTCGACAGCATCCCACAGCGCCGCGGCCTCCATTTGAACCTGCATCACAAGTGCCCACTCGATGTAGTTTGTTGCCGTCGGCATGGGGACGTTGCCGGAGCTGCCCGGCTCGCGTACCAATCGCTCCTGGATGACTCGCTCCTGGACATTGATCTCCCGGCCCGTGCGTCGCGTGGCGCTCCTGCCGTGCCTCGTCGGCGGAGGAGTGAGCGACCGGTCGCCGGCGATGCCACCGCGTCCCGCCGGCGTGGCGGCGGTGGGCGAGTCAGTTGCCATGGTCCCAAGATCGGAACGGCTCTGATGCCAATTGTTCCGCAGCTGCTGTCGACAGACAACGAAAACGAGAGAGTGGTTTTTGTGCAGCGTAAAGTGTTACTGCTTTTCTGGGTTTTCTCTGAACTTATACAGAAGGGAAACGAGTTCGTGGATAGACCACACCCCCACGGACGCGATCGTGCCATCCCACGATCCAGGGTGCATCGAGCTACTGGCCTCACAATAACAGCTAACTGAATTTTAACAGAAACTACTAACTGACAGCGAACTAACAGCTAGATTATAGGGTGGCGTTTGAACGAGATGGCGTCCAACCCAGCCCTTTTATGAATACTCGTGTCGTGTTCGTATCCGATACAAAACCAGCTTTGCCCGCCTTATTTATTTATGAACTCGTGTCCAATTGGAAACCAACTCGAATTCAGATTCGTAAGCGTGCTGTCAAAGCAAAAAGGAAGGAAACGCTATGCGTGTCCGAGATCGATGCAACTTTCAAAAACTTTAGATTCGGATTTAGGAAGCGTGCGGTCAAAGAAAGGAAGGAAACGTTAGCGTGTCCGAAAAACTAAAAAAAAAAGGAGATCGCCGTTGCCGGGGATCGAACCCGGGTCACCCGCGTGACAGGCGGGAATACTTACCACTATACTACAACGACTTGATTGGTTAATCTTTGCGTTCATCATATATATTCTTAAAATGTCAGTAAAGACCAACCATTTGCATATTCCTTTGATGCTTCAAGGCCCAGATTGCTCTCCCTGTTACCCACTGTTGGCTGCAACTTCGCAGAGCACAATTCAGTTCACACCGAGGAAAGGCGATAGACTTGAGATAAAAGAATCCTATAGGCCTATACAACTGTAAATGCCATTGATCATAATACATATTACAGAAGAAATGATGGCACATGCCCTGTATATGCAGTAATGTATCTTTCTTTCGCATACTGATACACAGCTTCCAGTCAGTCACATGCTACAGCGACCAAGTTCAAGAAGATTTCTTCGCATCGACGCCATCCTCCGGTACACACAAGAGCTGGGGTACGTGCACGCAGTACAAGGTGGCAAATGTCAGGAACGACGCGCTACACGCCACAAAGACCCTGAACCACACGGACCAGAACAGGGTCAAGTACATGAGGAAGGCCGTCATGCCGATCACCGCCGTGAAGTTCGCGACGCACTTGAGCGTGGACATCTCCTCCTCGGTGCCTTCGTTGGGGAAGTGGCCCTGCGCCAGGAAGTCCGACAGGAGCTCGTCCTTCAGCCTGAACCTCTCCGTGAGCCAGTCGGAGACTTCATCCTCTTGGACGGGTATGTCCGAGACCTGGATGATTTCTGTGTGGATGTGGACCTCGGAAGGATCGACGCCGTATACGTTGTCCATGAAAGTTGGCAGCCGATGCTTATATGCGATTGTGATGTCGTAGACTGCATTAAAAGACAGATGTAAGTCACGCGACCAAAAGAGCAAGTAAAATACTGCAAGTTCTGCATAGTAGCAACTACATCAAAGTATTTCAAGTAAGTCTCAACTGCCAAGAATTCATCAGGTTTATGTTCTGCCTCAATTGCAAATATGGTCGTTTAGCTTCATCTACTAGAGTAAACTTTCCGAGATACTTAGGATTGAACATACATGGAACGTTACTGCAAAACTAATACTAACAGAGAATTTGGGTGAAGGAGACAGATCGGTCTAACTCACAATAATTTGAACAGGCCAAGTAGTCCAGTTTAAAGCGTTAATGTCTGATAATGCAGAAATCCTAACATTCAGAAAATTGCTGACACCATCGAACAAAGAAGTGAAGTGAATAAGTGATAACTCCAAAGGAGAGCATGAAGAGAGAAGAAAGAAAGTTACCAGCATCTAAGTTACTCCTCATCTCTTGCAGGCAGCAGTTAAAACCCTTTATTTTGGGAAGGAGGACATTTTTCAGAATAGGCAAACCGTGTTCTGCCGCATACTCTTGGCTTTTGATACATTTCTTCTCACTGAGAGATTAGTGCAAATCAGCATCCACATCAAGAAAAAAGAACAAATAACGCACAATAAGAAATATAGATGCAGAATGCTATTGTACCAGCAAAAGAACAACTAATAAGTATGTTCAGTATGGGAATTCGTTTCCGAAAATGCAAAATCTGGATACTGGATCATTTGTGCTACCAAAAATTGTGGAATATTGAAAGGTGAATATTCAACAATACTTTAAGTAGACAGAAATGCATGCCCAGATAATGCAGTTGGATTAGACAAACAGTTAGTAAGAGGAGAAGATCTTACGTATAATCAGTGCCTTCAGGAAAAACCGCGAGCCAAAGAGGATCCTTGGGGCTCTTCAATCCTGACAGCCTTCTTCGGATTAGTGGTTCATCAATCTCCCAATTCCGCTCTACTGGAATAAACTCAATAATGTGAAATGCCCAGTTGAAAATAGGCAACTTCATCAAGCTTTTCTTGAGGATGTACTTGATAGACTGCAAACGGCCTTTCCTCAACGCAAGGTCCCACAAGTACATCCAGTCGACCTCAGTTCTGTGGTTAGCAAACAACAAGACACACTCCTTTGGCGGCACTTTTTCACCAGAGAAAATAAACCTGGTCCTGTTAATCTTCTCAAACAAAAACGGAAACATGGCTAACCACATCCCAAACAGAAAGCACGTCCACTTTCTGCTGTAGTGCACACTGAACAACCGTACAACGAAGGTAGTCACAGGGGCTAGGTAGACCATCATCATAAACGCAGTGACCGGCATAATCACCAAGCACAATACACCACGGCAGCGCCTCAATGTAGTCAATGGACGGTGTCTTGGCCCATTGTTAAAAACCGAGAGAACGGGGGAATCAACACCTTGCACTTGCTTCCCATTCACATGATTCCCCTGGGAACCAGTTGAACCATTCATCGTGTAGTACCTAAACGTGGACGCTTATCCCTTACTGAAATTCACATCCCCGGCAGCACCTAAGGAGCCATCTAGACTTCACCTGTGCAGGGAGGAATGAGGCGTGCACAGAGTTAAATGAGATCGAAACATAAGCTCACAATTTATTATGCAAAAGTGCTTCAGTCTATAACGTATCCTGAAAACTGAATCATGGACAAAGCTAACATAGAACTCTAAGCAGAAAACTAGCATCTGATTTGCAGTTGGGAGTGACACCACATCCCTAAGCATCTGCCGGTGTCCACACTCCACAACACAAGAAATGAAAATAAAACAAAAAAAAAAGTCTGTATATCCATGTATGCACCTGTTTGTGATGGCAAATGACTATACCCCTTACAACTATGGTAGCAAAATGAATCCTGAAAGGTCCATCACAAATCTTACAGACTTAACAGACACTCCATTAACAGACACTCCATACAGATGCCTTTCAGCCAGGCCATGTCGGTTATGAAATCCTGTATCCATGTATGCACCTGTTTGTGATGGCAAATGACTAAATTTTGGTACTAAAAACAATCCTGAAAGGCCATACATACACAAATCTTACAGACTTAACAGACAGTTGATACATACAGACGCCTGTCACTGTCAGTCAGCCAGGCCATGTCAGCGATGAAATCCTGAAAGGGGAGATCCATACACAACAATCAAACACCTAACCATGACGCGCCAAATCCCGGCCACTAGTCAGGCCAGAGACTAACTCCGAGCCAACGCTGAAGAACACCCAGCCAGCACTTACAGAGAAGTCCCCGGCAGGTAGCATCAGAGACAGCCTGAGGACCGCTCGAGCTCGGCATAATTGCTGGCACAGGGCCGGCGCTGATAAATGCGAGTAGTAATTAATTAAATTCCCACCACACAGAGATGCGCTTGGGCCGGCGTCGTCAGATCCCAATAGCGGCAATAAAGCAGAGATACTGCATCTACACGTAAAGCTCGGCTCGTGGGGAGAAAAGGAAAACGTAAAGCTGAGGTACCGAACTAACAATGATGGCCCGCCGCCGGCACGGCACCGGAGCTGTGCTCAGCCGACGATCCAATCCTCGCTTAGCGCTAGACGCTAGTAATTCGACGGAAAATGGTGCTATCTAGTTGACTAGTACTGCTTGTCAGCGCCCAGGAAGTGGGAGAGGAAGGTGTGCTTGGTAGAGGTGCGCGGATCTGCGGGGGGCGCGGGCGGCGGGGTGGAGAGGAGTAAGGGAGGGAGGGAGTACCTGAGAGGAGGGGCAGCCGGCGGGTGCTGCGGCGGTCGGAGCGAGCGGGCGGCGGAGATTCGGGAGGGGGTTTCTGGGTTTTTTGGCTGTGGGTGGGTGTGGAAACTGTGGACAGCGAGTGTTCCGGAGGGGGCAGATTGGGGTATGGCGCATGTGACGGATGGGCGTGATGGGGGAAAGCGATTGTGGTCGGCAGACGGCGGATGCGTGACCACCGTGCTCGGCGTCCGGCGCGTCAATCGTCCGCCGCCGGAGGCTTCACCGTCGTGTTCGGCTGGAAGGTGCCAGTAGCGAGCACAACGGCGGTGGCTCTCCTGCTGCAATGGTATGACACGCACGGCTGAACACATTACCAAAAAAAAGGCAAAACGCCGTTGCCGGGGATCGAACCCGGGTCACCCGCGTGACAGGCGGGAATACTTACCACTATACTACAACGACTTTGATGCCAAATTATCTACCATTCCTTTCTTTAGATAGATACAAAGAGAAAACTATTTGCTTCATACCCACAACATCAGATTTACAATTACAAACCATATCACAATGTAGAGCTACCACTATTCATCATTCCCATGTAGATCCTCGTCCTGCGAGCAGACACAACATCCATTCCCGACTACCCACTCACCTGTTCACTGTACAACAGAACCAGCTTGCAGCCTGCAGCTAGCAGAGAATACCATCTGTGTGGTGTGCACAGAGCTAGCTCCTGTCTCCTGAATCCTGATGATCATGTGAGTGCAGTTCACAGCGACGGCGCCGTACGGCCGTCTAGAACTCGTCGTCGTGGTTGGGCTTGGGCGAGCTGAGTATCGCCGTATACAGCCGGAGCTTCTCCTCCCCGAGCGACGAGCACCGCGACAGCGGCCGTCTGGGGCGGATGAAGGACAGCGACGCCAGCGTCTTGCGGTGCTTGTACCTGCGCCACGCCAGCTGCACCGCCACGGCGGCCCAGGTGCGCCACCCGGGGGAGTAGTACCGCGCGCTCCGCCGCACCTTGTCGTTGGTGAAGGTGTACCGGAAGTGCTGCGTCACGTACTGCACGTCCGCCGCGTCCAGCCCGAACACCTCCGTGCTCTCCATCGTCACCAGCGTCGACGACGACGCGGGGAGCCGCTCCGTGAAGGGCCGGCGGAGGCACCACGACAGCAGCTCGTCGCCCGTGAAGTTGCCCGGGCCCAGCGTGCACCGGCTCGTCGCGCCGTTCCGTAGCTCCTGGCTGCACTGCAGGTGGCCTCGCACGATGAACAGCATCCGCTGCACCGGGTCGCCTTCCCGCACGATCTGATGATTATTCAGAACACAAAATCATCAACAACACACACCTTCAGTTCGGTCACTGATCGATCGAGCTTGTCGCTCTGTTGCTGATCTGAAAATGGACTTACGGTCTCGCCCTTGGGGTAGATGAGGGACTTGACCCTGTCGCACATGTTCTCGAGGACGAGGTCGTCCATGTGCTGGAAGAGCGGCACCTGGCGCACGAGGTCCAGGCAGAGGTGGTACTTGATGTCCCTTCGTAACCCCTCCGGGAGGTCGCGCACGATCTGGGACTCGTCCACGCCGCGGGTGGCCGCCCACCGCTGCCGCTCGAACTGCCGCACGCGGTGCCGGTAGCTGGGCGGCAGGTTCTTGCGCTTCATCCACCACTCAAGGCTCCGCAGCCGCGTGTGCATGGCCTGCTTCTTCGACGTGGTCGCGTTCAGGAACACCTTGATGTTGCCGATGAGCATGGTCACCAGGATGAGCCCGCCCGTGATGGTGATGATGTTGAACACGATCTCCAGCCAGTTCGTCGTGCTCTCCAGGTTCCCGAAGGTGCTGAGCGTCATGAGGCCCCAGAAGATGGGGAGCAGCATCCGCTCCAGCCGGCTCGGGTTCGACACCAGCATCACCGTCCACCTGTACGCGCCGTACTGGTAGCTGTCGCCGTTCCGCAGGCAGAAGCTCCTGGCCATGGTGTCGTTGGCCCACGCGAGCCTGTCGTCGCCGACGGCGGACACCATTGGTGTGGCGTCGCCGTAGTAGAGCGGGTTGGCGCACGCGAGCGCGCCGGACGCGCTGCACCCCGGCGGCCCGGAAAGGTGGCACTGCTCCTTGAGGCACTTGGTGGCCCTCTGCACGCCCAGCAAGTACCAGCACGCGCCCACCGCCTGAAGTGAAAACACAATGCAGATTAATATCATCCGATCGATCAATATTCAATGCATGTGTGTGATGATCGTGGGAGGGACGTGACGTACGTGTGCGGCGACGAAGTAGGCCATGAGATTGAGCACGATGCCCCACCATATGGTGCCGAAGATGTGCCCCGACTGGTCCTGCGTCCGCCGGAGGAAGGAGACGGAGTGGTAAATCTTCGGCAGGTACTCCACAAGGAACGCCAGCAGCAGCACCGACATCACCGCCGTCGTCGACCCAGCGCGGATCATCGCCGGCAACGCCACCCACATCACCACCTGCACAGACACAAACACACATCGATCAATCAAAGCGTGCTTTATGCATACAACGTGTTTCATTCTCTCCTTCCCTTCCAGGGCACCTACAGCACCGGCATCATGGTCTCCTTCTCTTTGAGTGCTGCACACAATGTGTTCGATGCAACGTCTAAAGCTAATGGATGAAGAAAAGAAACAAAATTTTAAAATACAGTCAGTCATGTCAGAAAACTAATGGTGGTCGTCATGGAGTGACCAAAACCTCGCGCGTTGCAACTTCGTGGCCCGCTTTTCACCTTTTACAACTTCGTGACCCCTAAAATTGCGGTGAGACATATTGTGGTAAGAGATTATTTCTTAGCTTAGATAAGAGAAAAGTTTTTTTTTCAGTTCTCTTTCCTCCACATCAGCAATCATTTTACGTGCCAACGCTAAGATATATTCTCTATAGACTTAATGCTGGTGGCGACGGGGGCTTCTGAGGCCATCCACGTTTCCTGATGTCTCTTACTTGTGGGCCTGTAATCCTTCTCAGACCTTCGAGAGAGCCCACGTCGCACCTGCCCTCGCATCATCCGCCTCTCCTCTCCCAATGCTCTCACAGAGCTCCTCTCCAATCCCCTTCCTCCTCCCGTCGCCGTGGCCTCGAGCCTATCCAATCCCTCGCGCACCTCTCCTCTCTGCAGCAGTCGCGCCAAGAGGAGGCGGATGGGGAGGTCGTCGTAGCGCTGGAGAGGGAGCTGAGGCGCTGGGGAAGGACGGCGGCGGCGCTGCCTGGAGAGCGGCGCGCTGTTGCCACGAGGGGGCTGCAGAGGGAGCCGGGGCGCTGGGGAAGGACGGCGGCCGCGCTGGCAAGAGACCGGCGTGATGGCTGGAGCAGGTGCAGCTCGACATGGGGAGCAGGCGGGGAAGATGAGGAACGACGGCGCCATGGCTGGACCAGGTGGAGCTCGACATGGGGAGCAGCCAGGGAAGAACGACGGGTGGGTTCGGCCTCCACGCCATGCCCTACTTCGCCCCGTCGCCGAGCTCATTGCGCCTCTGCAGTCCGCAGCTTACCTCGGTAGCGGCGTCTGCTCGACCTGTAGCCTGCAGGTTGCTCCTCCTCCGCCACCGGCCAAGTCGTGCTCACCCCTACTCAGAGCAGCTCGCTGGCCGCCGGGCCGTCCCTTCTTGCGTGTTGAAGGTACCCTGGCCGCCATCCTCTTGCAGCAAACCTCCGACCCGTCCTCTACATCTCAAGCAAGGTGTTGTGCATGATCTCTCCTGTGTTTCTTCTTTTTTGTGTGTGATTATGAAATAGTAAGCTATTAGCTTTAATTTGCTCTTATGTTCTGAAGAATAGGTGTAATTATCTGTGGTAATACCTAAGATATGTTCTCATTTCTCTCTATTTTTTTGGATTCAGATGTGTTATGGAAGATTACTATATAGTTGGATGAAAGTATACATGAAGCACTGGCAGTGATAAGTTACCATAGCTTTTAGCTCTCAGCAAGGATCATGGACATTCTCGATGGTGTCGCTCAGTTGCAGCCTGCACAGGTGTTCTTATGTCCCCTTTAGCTTTATTTCTTCGGTTTACCTGTGCAATGCGTTCAGTTGACTTTGGTTCTTCGCAGATACCTGAGCCTTGTATGCCTCCAGAAGTGTTCATGAAGCGAGGAGATCTAAGATTTCCCGTTTTGACACGACCCACTATGAACGATGGCTGGCCATATCTCGACGACAGACCGGTATGTGCATTCCTAGATTTTGCCATCTCTGTGTTTCATATGTTAAGGATCGCCTTTTACCAGTGTTTTTTTTCCTTGTCGTTCATGTGCAGAAGAATTTCTTTGAAGGTGTTTCTTCTTCACATTTTCTGGTGTTTAGAGTTCTTGCTGTTTGAAGTTCAATATGTCGATGTCTATGAATGCTAAGATCTGTTCTTTAGCTTGCCGCTTGATGGCTTTGCTATTTATTAGGTTCAGGATTCAGAAAATCGTTGGACTTTTCTTTACTACACTATATTACCAGCATTCTAGACCATCGTTGTGGCCTTTTTGACAATGTAAGGAGATTTTTAGTGGGATCAGATGTGTCTAGATATTATTTCTTGTGCTAAACTAAAGCTGTTATGAGGTAGCTTTTAATTAATTCGTTATGTTCCTTGAGTTTTGGAGTGAAGAAAAAAGGCAGCAACTTCAGCTATACAGAGCTGTCAGCATATGGTGTGTTTTCTTTATTTTCCTTGCTTTTAAAGTGCGTTTTTTGCTTTCTTTGTGTGATGGCATAGTGCTTCTGGGATTTCTACATGAAACTAGCTTGTTTCGACAGGATGATTTTTTTGTCAGTGACTAGAGCTCATTTGTCTTATTCCTTGTGTCTCTAGCGTTTTCTTCCATCTGGCCTAAGACATGTTTTAGAAAAGTAGGCTTCACAGGTTAAGTTTTTAGAGTTTTTTGTCTGTAGGATTTGTGTTTCCCACTTCTGAAGTAATCGGCATGTTTTCAGAATTTTTAGGGATGTAGAGGTTGTTTTTAAAGACATGTAATCGGCTAGAGACAAGTTAGTATAAGTAGCTGAATATTAAAACTAGACTGGAATAACTGATAGGGATGCAGGCATTCATCTTCAAAGAGAGACTACCCTTTTATCTGTATAATTTCTATAGAGATTAGCTATGGTTTGTTTATCAGGGTTGCATTACGTATTGATTTGTATAGGACAGGAAGGAAAGAGATTTAGATTGGAGTATTATTATAGTTTAAAAGCAGTCCTCCTGCTGGTTAATGGTGTCAGGTCAAAAATCATTGTGTATTCAGAGTAGAAATTAAAAAGAAGGCATGTTGCTTTTGCCATTGTGTTTTACTTATTTTGTTCACCTGTTAATTAAGTGTTATCTGCGGAATAAATCTTTTAAGGCAATTTTAGTTTACTGATACGGAGATTGGCTGCACAGATCAGCTCTGAAATAAAAAATAACTCATTGCAAAATTGTTTGACAGGCGATACGGGGATGGTGGTGGCAAGAAATATGATAGCTCAGCTAGGGCTTTTTTTTTTAAATTATAGCTCAGCTAGGGCTTCATGTGTATGCTGAGGGTATTGATAGACCGTTTACTCGAAAGTATGTCGCTTGGGTACGGTATGATTTACCAGCAAGGGAAAGCCCATATGTGTTTAGGCTGAAGAAGACCTATGGGAATCCACGCCGGTCAGAGCTAGAGGGTTTTGAAAGCCTTGGCAGTAAGCTCATTCAAGAAATCATGTTGGAGACTGGTTATAATGTAGACGATTTAAACTATCGTCTTTGCACTCATGTATGTAGTCAGTTCAAAGAGCTGTACCACATCGCCGGTGGTACAACTTTGATGGCCGACTGTGCTCAACAGACTGCTCAAGTTGTTGTTGATTCTCTCGATGGTTTTAAGAGTAAGCTGTCTCGGATATTTTCTGAGTTCGATGATGTGCTTCCTTTCTCCAAAATTAGAGCATTGGAGGATGGTGTTCCAGCTGCTACCCGGATGGAAGAGCTTGCTAAGGAGCTGGTTGCCTTAGCACGTGGTGACGAGTCAAGCCTAGATGATATAGATTAACAGGTAAATTAGACACTACCTCCAGTCCGGAATAATTGTCGCGGATACAACACAGCGATAGCACAAAGCTGCATGCATCTTACGACATTTTTTCCGGATCAGACGAGTATCCTAAGCTGTTTAACCTCTTACTGCTTGTCAGTTCTTATATCTTTTTTTTTCTCATCTTTGTTTTCTTGTTTTTCCGGTGCTGCAGCCAGAGGTTCAGCTATGCTTTTGTCTTCGTCGTAGCCAGTTGCTATGGTGTTGTGCTGTTATATGTTGGTAGTCTGTAGTAAGACTGTGATGCATGTGTCTGTGTATTTAGATAGATGGATGTTCAGTACCTCTGTGTAACGGATCTCTATGTTTTGGCTGACTCATGTTGGCCTCTGGTGCATGCTTTTGTGACTCTCGGTTTTTGTAAAAAAAAATTTGAACAAGGGAGAGGCCCAGAAGGGCCTCGATGCTGCATTAAACGGTGGGTTTTACGGGGAGGTACACGTGTAAATGGAAATTACAACTTGGTCCTCAGAATTTGCACGGAAGACCCTAAGACTAAAAAGCAAAAAGCAATCAGATCCTGGTCTTCTTCCTCCACCGCACTGAAACTTCAGGCTTGAGCTCCGGCCATCCTCACAAGCACCGGGGACACAACCACTTGGTACCATGAGGACGAAAAGCGCCGTCGCAAGCCTGATGAAGGGCCTCCACAAGGAGGTTGGAATGACGCCGCGAATCGACACCGGGATCATTAGCCACTAGATGGCCACCATGGTCGGCTGCCAAAGCTTGGGCTGCCGAGATTGTTCTCCGAAACTTCGCAGCATCACTCCATGAAAGTTCCAGATGCACCCCACCGCCCCCCTCTTCTCCCCTTCGCCACCGATGCGACCTGAAAAAGAGGAAAAGCCATGGTCCATCCCAAAACTCCCACGGCCAAAGCACCTCGAGCTTATTGACGAAGACGCCGAAGCTCCTCTCGCCCGCCACCCGTGGCTCCACGCCACCATGACAGGAAAAAGCAGCTCCGTAAGTCGCCCGACGCCGCCCGTCCGCGACGCCGACACGCTCCGATTCGGCACATGGCCACACGCCATCACGGCAAACTCTACCTCTAAACCTACTGCTACTATTGACAGGAGGGCCAACCACCTATTCCATCTCCTCGCCGGCCGGCAGTGCCTCCGGTGAGCAGGGAGGAAAAGGGGCGGCGGCGGAAGCTTCCTGACGACTCTCAAGGGAACGGAGAGGAAGGAGCACTTATCGTGGAGTGCTATGTTATGTTTCGGTTTTTGTAATAGTGTCCAGTAAAAAACATATGCCTTTAGGTAAGGATGGTATGTCGTTGTTTATACCCAGATGTGTCTTTTTATCTGTAGTGGAATTGTTTTGGTGTTTGGATTTGTGTTTTATTTATCGCTTTTAGATAATCCTCAGACGTCAAACAGTGAAGGTGATGCTCTCAGGTTTCGTTCTGAATTTTCTTCACCCATTTGTTCACATTGGTGCATGCTTATTTGTCTAGGTGCACGCGAAACAAGTTTGTTAGATAGACAGTGGCGCTGTAAGGCTTTTTGGGAATGATGATTACACAGGTTTTACATGGGATGCAAGAGCTGTTTAAAATAAAATACAGCTTATTGCACAGCGTACATAAACGCCATGCAGTCGGCGCGGCGTAGCGCGCTTGCATGTCTAGTATATATAACCACTGTACATGCCATAAGCACAATAGTGTGGATGGCCTAAGGCCTGCGTCAATGTCGTCATGACCGTGCAATTCCGCCGCGGCGCTATCGTGACGGCCAAGACTCCGATGCAGTTAACAAGTTATCATATGAGTAGCAAAAACTTAAGGTACAACTAGTCTAGTGCATTGTTTGCTATGTGTTGTGTCTACTCCCTCCATTTGCTTCTGGGTTTAGTCAAAATCAAACTTTATAAAATCTGATCAAATATATAGGAAACGATAAAGATTTACAACAAAATTCGACTTTGAAGTAGATAAAAAGGAGGGAGTATATTTAATGATTTTTGGCTCATGTATACATATGATTGGCTGAAAGCTTTGTTTTACATATAGCCATGTGCAAACTTTATATGATAGCTAATATACAACATCACCTATCTCTTCACTAACTAGTATGCGACATCGACAAAAATGTGTATAAAACCGTGTTAAGAAATATGTATAAAATGTAATATTTATGTTTGGTTTCCATTTTTCGCAGCAACATGAGCAGCAGGTACTCCCTCCGTCTGAAAATAAATGTCTTGGATTTGTCTAAATTTAAAAGTATGTGTACACTAAAACATGTCCGCATACACTCGATTCTAGATAAATCCAAGACATTCATGTCAACGAGCTATAATGGTTGTGATTTGTAAATTTGACTAGTGAAAGGGGCACATGTAATCCAAATCGTGCCACCAGTATGAACAAAAACTTTGCTAAGGTTGACGTGGGATACGCAATTAAGAATCAATCAACAATCAATCAACGGGATTAATACGGTGATCGGTACATATATACCAACGTACGGCTTTAGATTGTTCGTGCATCATGATCGTACGCCAGATGTTATCTGCAGCACGGTAGCTAGACGTTGCAGTACTCTAGCCAAGCGCTCGTTAATTTGGACCAGTAAAATGGACAGAATTAGGCACTCATGACCCACGTACCAATTACTCCGTTTAATTTGACAGTGCAGCGTACCGGCTCGATCAATGATTAACATGGCGGGCGCTTGGCTACGGCCGGCCAGCGACAAAATGGCAATGCGATAGCTAAAACTCCCAGCATACGGCCTTTGCCAAAGTGGTGATCTAAGTGAGATGAGCTGACAGGGACTGGATATGTATCACGTGTCATACCGTGGAATGGATTTACAAATCATTTTAGGAAAAAAACTAATAAGAAAACAAGTAAAATAGTTTGTAGGAACTTTTGATATGTTAATTTGGAAAGTAAAAATTATTCATATGCAGTTTTTTTTATAGAAAAATATGGGGTTGAAACATAAATCACAGTTATGTTAACATGAGGTGATTGAAAAATAATTGCAAATTTAAAATGTGAAACAATGGAACAAAATATTTGGTTCCCTAGAATGTATGGTCTTCAAGAGTATTTTTCTTCGTTATGTAAATATCTAACTATAGTAACTTTCGTGAAATTTTTTATGTCTATTTTTTCACCATATTATTTTTTTCTAATTTTGATGTTCATTAGTTTGCTAAAGGTGTGAAGTCGCTGCCACCATCATCATAAAAACGATTTTGTGATGGAGGAAGGGGCTAGATTCGAACGATTTTGACGCTTGATGGATAAATGTTTGAACGAACAATAGTGGGCACGCTAATAGAGTAATAGGAAACAAACAAAAAAAATGATAATAATATTTTTGACAAAAAGAGAAATACTCAGATGGCACGACTGGGTTCAGCGGAATCCGAGTTACAAAATTGACAAAAAAAATGTACTTGTATGTTTAAAAAGTCTTGAAGTAAATCATGCATATACATATTGATTTGTATCTCATTTGTGCATGACTTGAAGAACAAATTCAATAGTATCTGGCCTCCACAAGAAATAGAAATTGCTAACTTGCACAGTAAAATCTCGGAATTGTAATTCGTTATTTTTACCCAAGTTACATAATTTTGAATTGAAGTTTTAAACTTGTCGCGCATATACCTGCATACATCCTTTAGAAGTTTAGATGCACAATTTGTGGCGTATTTCCTATATCATTACTGTATTCATGTTCTGATTCACCAAAAAAAGTGTATTCATGTTCTAGAAATTCCTTCTCTTGAAGAAATATATTTTTTCTAGAATAATCTAGGAGGCATGTAAATGTTGTCTCAACAAAGATCCCAGCAAAGGTAAACCGAGAACAAAACAAACATCTGCGGGGAATCTATTGTATGCACTGTATTTCATTGAGTGATGAACCAGTAAAACACCGTTTCTAGCTATGTATGGCATATTTGAATTTTTCCAAATTCGTTCTTTGCATTATCTGAAGACATAAATTTTAAGTGAGCTCGGGTGAAATCCCTATAATTGTTCTCCGCAAAATGATCAAGGCAATCCTAGCAAAACCAAACGAAAAAAACAAAATGAACGTGAAACGGCAAGGAGCGGAAACCGTTTCTAGCTAGCTTGATCAGGGAAGGGAACAGAATTTGGGCACCTGCATCACGGGGAGGATGACGAAGAAGTCGAGCGCCATCCCTTTCTTAGACCTCGCGTACGCCGGGATCCTCCTCGCGGCCTCCGCGTCGGCCTGATCTGCCGCGGCCTGCTCCTCGTCCGCGATCCCACGCCGCCTCCGCGCCGCCGCCCTGGCGCCGCGCGAGACGCGGAGCTGCGTGACGAGGTTCCACGCGTGCATTGCGTCCACCATGCAGCGGAGCGCGGTGACCGTCGCGGCGAGCCAGCCGTCGAGGAAGACGCACATGAGCGGGCCGCTCACGGACACGGCGTAGAGGAAGAGCGGGTCCACCATGAGCCCCGCCGCGCAGGCCAGCAGGTAGGCGCGGTTCCACTCCCGCACCCACGGCGCGCGCGGGTCCAGCGCCCACGTGTCCCCGGCCCGCCACCTCCACTGCCCGAGCCCCAGCTGCTGCCGCCGCCGCTGCCACCGGCGGCGGAGCTTGACGCCGTGGCCGCTGCTGCTGATGCTGCTCTCGGCCTCGACCCGCAGCGGCGTGGACTCGCCATGTTGATCTCCTCCTCTACGCGCGTCGGCGCCGGAAGGGGAGGGGGCAAACGAAGGCGACGAGCGCGGGGAGAGCTCACCCGACATGACGGTGCAGCGGCGGCGCCGGCGAGTCCGTGGATCGCTCGGCAGTGCGCGTTAGCTTGCGCAAGCGATCGAAGCTGGGATCGTGTGAGCTTTGAGGTGGATGGATAGCTTGTCGATCACCGCTAGCTAGGTAGGTAGCTCATGGAGCTGGGATTTAAGCTGGGATCGAATCAGTATTCAGTACGTACATAGCCTTGCGTGCAATCACGGCACTGTGCCAGCGTTTTTCGTACTGAAAATGACCACACTAACCAAAGTACATGCTAGTCTAGTGTCTCGCATTACGCATGCATATCATATTAGCGACCGATCGATATACATGTTTCCCTTACACGGTATACGTATTACAAATGGTACCAACGTCAATAATCATATACGGCTTTATATTATTTTGCTAATCATGTGGAACCACCAATGATTAGTGCGTGGACTGTGGAGTATTATTTCCTGGATTATGAGTAGTTAAATAAAACCGGAGAGGATTTTATTCTCAAATGGAGTACCGTGCTGACATAATACTGAAAGTTTGGAATAAATTGTTTGCGACAACAATGATCCGATCCGGGGCTTGCGTGATCGTGTTGTGCCCATGGCGCTGTCGAGGAATAAACGCGGATGTCGTCGACGGCGACATGGTGCATGCGAGGTGTACAGGACTACAGGGGCAAGACTGGCCAAGGTATGTTGGTCCCTGAGCTTGCTAATCTCGTCAGCAATTGTCGAATCGATCTAGCAAGAGATGCATGGTCTTGTGGATATCAGTTGATCAGCTAATATATGCTTCTTAGATGTTTTTCCTCGTTTGAATCATGACGCCAAGCTAGGCACCAGCAGGAGATTGGAATTCACGATCGACCGTACGTGTGGCTAACCCAGCATTTAATTATGTCTAACCAATTATTGAGGTATGAACGTCGTGATGCTAGCACGAGCAGGTAGGAGCGTTTAATTGCAACTGTAGTATGGCGTTTTGGCTTATAAAATTAGATACTCACGTTATGATAAATATAATTTAAGAAAAAAATATAAATTTCAAAAAAATTGGCAAAAGTTTTGGATATAGATTAAAACATTTTATGTTCACACACAAAGTTTCGCGGGAAAAAATATATTTTGTGTGACTTGTATAAAAAGGATAATCTACAAAATGACTTATTACGCTACATTTTTTTTGTTTGTCTTTTTCACGCAGGCCACAAGAAGATATCTTTATACACGGAATTTTGGGTGTGAGCATATATAGAATGTTGGGATGTTGACCCGATTTTTTTCAATTCTTTTGGACATTTTAAAATATGATTTTGAATAGTGGGAGGAAATTCTCCAATGAGTCGAACAGAATTTCCGTATGGTTGGGTTTTTTTTCTTCATAAAATCCGACTATAACCTTTTCGTACTAAGCAATCACATTGTTAAAACAATATATGACAAAATGGTAGAAATTAGTTAGCTTTTATGTTCACGGTTGTTGGTGTTGGGCTAGCGAAGATGTTCAACGATGTTTTTTGTTGATGGTTGCATGAAAGAAAACAAGGTTATATGATGAATAAATAAATTGCATTTGCATACCAGGATTTGTGACAGGTTTTAGAGAACTAGGCCGGAAATTGCAATGGGGTCCGAATCTGAAGATTTCGTAACTAGAGAAAGGGGATTCGAGAGGGAATTTGGGGATTAGGGAGACAGACGACAACACACAGGGTTGAGGAACAAAGAGAAGATATACGAGGTACAAAGGTTTTTGTTCTTCGATGTCTGAACACATCTCGCGGCTGGAGTTATAAAGCAGAGCCACATGCTCACCACACACGCTTACAAGGCCCAAGGCCCAACTCGGTACGGGGAAGCCAACATGCCCTCATGTTTGTGGTGTCGGAACAACTTCATCTCTAGGAAGCAAAAGTTCAACAGTAGTGTCCAATGCTCGATCATCACTTAGAACAACGGATGCCGGCACAACTTTCTGGAGTAATGAGACGTGCACCATTGAATGAATCTTTCTAGAGCCTGGTATTCCAGTCGTAGGGAACAACACCAACTCGAGCCAAAACCTTATAAGGCCCAAAGTAACGAAGGAGGTGCTACCACCATGGTCGCGATGGTGTCAGATAGCGAGGATCATCTCACTAGAATCTATTATTGCTCAAAAAAATATCTCACTAAAACCGACTGTCTGAACGGTGAGGGGCGGTGGTACGAGCGCGCTACGCACGTGTGGAGTTAGATGGTTTCCTACGAGTTTCAAAGGAGAGGTCAAATGTACGCGGACATGTGTTGACAATTCTGCATGGAGGATCTGGGGGTCCGGAACACTCAGCACGACCCTTATTAAAAACTGGAAATAATTTTATTCTGAGCACTGTGTGCAATTATCAAAGAATACCGAAATATTAAAATAAAACAGTTTGCTACAAGAATAATCTGATCCGGGACTTGCGTGATCGTATTGTGCCCATGGAGCTGTCGACGAATAAACGCGGGTGCATGATTGACTGACAAGGGTATGTTGGTCCCGACCGGCCACCCTACTATGTCATCTGGCTAGCCATATATTGTCGCGTACGTCGATCAAGATGCATAGTCTTGCGGAGATTAATCGATCTGTTGCTCCTCTCGATAGGAGTATATATAAATCCCACCGTCATATATGTCTATTGGGCCGAGATTTCAGAGCAGATATGGGATGAACTGTGAAGTGTTTCAGCTCTAGCTAGTGTCGGCTACCTCCTGAACCTTTTACCTCGTTCGAATCATGAAGCCAAACCTCCGTCCGATCCTTTTAAAATTTGAAGTGTCCTAGGAATGCAACACACCACATACAAGTCATAATTCATATGTATACCTAACCAAAAGAAAAATCTGAATCGGAGGTAGTATTAAGCACAACCAGACAGGAGGTTTGGAGTTCATGATCGACCTCCCCCGTCCTGTCGCCGTTGCGCACCACATTTAGTACGACTAACCAATTATTGATCAAGTATGAATGGTGTGATGCTTACAGGACCAGTTAGGAGCGCTTGGTTGCAATGGTAACACGTACTATAAAATGGTATTATTCAAAAGATCTGATCAAATGATTGCAATGGTAGCACATACAATTAGGGTTGTGTGCATCTGTTGGACGTAGAGGCTGGGGGTTTCAACCTCATTTCGAAGAAAAAAGTTATGAAGAATTTTAGTTGTAAGTTTTGAGCCGGCGGTAGGTGCAGTGATGAATTTTGTTGTTGGCTAAAGGAAATAAAGCAATTATATGATGAAGAAATGAATTCCATTCATAGGCCAAGATTTGTGACAGCTTTCGTGTCATCGATATCCCCACCGCAAACGAGGTGCTAGAAGCCACAATCGGTCGACGTACCAGCTGGCGCCGGCATTTATATGGAATCCTCGTGACAAACCTTGTACTAAAAAATGCCACCATTAGCACTGTGAATGAGGTCCTAAGGTTACTCCACCTCCCCACACGATGTCTCAGCCGTTGTGGAAGCCTCCGCCATTACCGAAGTGTCGGCCGCCGATGTTGTCACCCCTTTTTTGGGAGGTCGGGAGCGAATGGGAAAGGGCCTTCAATAACTTCTACAGATCCTCTAGGGATGCATTTCAATGTTGGAGATCCATCAGGCATAAGCGTTTTTGTCGGGGGAAGGGGGCGACAAGAATTTGGACGATGCAGGTTTGCCGAAGTATTCCAGCCGTAGTGTCGGCTACTTCCTGAATGCATCCGTTGGTCTTGTTTTTGTTGCTTGCGAGCAACCAAACACGCCCATAATTAAGGTAAAGACCCAATCGGTACGTCACGTCGGCTCCAGGCAGACAAAGGCGATTAGGTTTCCCTACCTCTCGTCGGCGGTCGCTGCTGATCTGCCCCACTTCCGTGGCCTTCGGACCATGGAGGCACACAGTGGATCTCGGCCCTCGTCGACAGCAGGGCTCCTTTTTCGGGTGTTAGGGTCAACGTTTGTTAGGGCGACGTTCAGATGGCGGCGGCGGCGTCTTGTTTCAATAAGGTCTCACCGGGTTCAGTCCCATATCGGCGGCGACGTCGGGAAGCTTGTGGGAGTGGTGTGGTCTCAAGGATTTCTTCTAGCGGTGGCGTTCTCCGCATTGTTAAGGAGAAGCTTCATCGACGGTTCCCGTCCGCAACCAACAACGTCGGGCCAGCTCACGGAGGAGCGGCAGCGGCGGCGCGCCGCCGACACGGTCTGGAGGTTGAAGACGAAGGGCGTCTCAAGGATCTCATTGTAATTTCCGTTTCTGTTGAGGTGTTTGTACTGTTCGATGTTTCTTTTAATGTCAGGATCCTTTTTGCAAGAGTGAAAGAAGAAGGAAAAGCATCAAGTTTAAATTTTGAGATGGGCATTTCCGCATTTGCCTTGTGTGATCTGTTGGCGAGAGAAAGGCCTATGCCTCTTCAGTAAGTGGATCATGTACTTTTGTTTTAGTTTGAACAAAGTATTTAAATGTATAGATATTGTTTCCATGCATCCGTAGATGATAGGTGGCCAGGAGATTGGAGAAGCGAAGCGAAAGGAAGCTCGGGAGCATGATACGCACGCATCGATGGGGCAGCAGCTATCAAGATCAGCCAGCGACGGTGCCGCCGCCGACACAGACCCACCGGCCGGCAGCCCGGCACCGATCGGTTCGGAACGCGGAGCCGATCGATGCGCACGTATGACGTCTCCCCGGCCTCCTCCAGGTCCAGGTTGTGCACATCGTCCGCACTTGCAAGGTCAGGTGTGGCGTTCCCGATGGCTTGGCGTCACCGAGCAGGCCGGCGAGCATGGTCAAACTGCTCCGTCGATTTTCAGCACGCCTACCGGCCTTCTTCTTCGGCCTAGTAGAGCTCCATCGGGCCTCAACACCGATTAACAAGGCTAACATCTCGGGCCATGAAAATTTTATCTTAGAATTATCAACGAGTGCCATTGGTGCACTGCTCCGACCACGATCATCTGACTTCCGACCACGACGACTTTGTGCTGGGCCAACACAAGTGAGATCACACGATCAAGGCGGTGGATGCGGTTTCCTCTTCCGGGAAAGATTTTTCTGCAGAGGCCTCTCGATCTCGTGTCCTCTAGGCTAGTTCTTCTACCCTCCATCGATCGAGTCGAGTGCGCCGACCGACCCAGGTACTCGATCGATGCCTGCTGCATGTGTATATGTTTCTCTAGCTAGTTTTGTTGCACAGATACTCACTCGCCTGAACCGAATCCTGAAATTAACGACGCTAGCTACTGGGTGCCCGCTGCGTCCACACGTTACACTGCTACGGAGTACTTGGTAAAAATCTGGAGGGAAAAAACAGCAGTTGCAGGCGCGGCGTGATGAACAGCAGCAGGAGTAGCTACGACGACAGGAACTCGAAGTGCAACTGCTAGTGCTGGCCACATGATGGTTCTGCAATTACCCAGGCCGGCCGATCCTTCCGATCATCTGCAGAGACAAAAAGCAGATTAAGTTCCCACCCTCCGCCGTACCTGCACCGAGCTAGCTAGCTCGGCCGGGGGTCGGGGGACCAAGCTAGCTAGGCAGAGCATCTCCGGGCAGGATCGAGAGGCAGCGCGCGCGTATGGCATGATGAATGCCGCTGGCGCTGGCGCTGCCGGCCCGGGCGCGCGCATGCTGCTGCGGCAGGGAAAGCGGTGCGCGGCAGCGGCTGGATGCCGATGCCGAAGCGAATCCCGGCGCAGATACTCGTGCGTCCGATCGATCCTCCCATGCATGCATGAAATGCAAGTACCTACCCGGCCGGCCTCGTCGGTGTTTGTGTGATCAATATGCATGCCTAGTACGTACACAAGTACCGCTACGCTACTGACTCGCCGATCCTCTCCGTTTCCTAATTCGCCTCACTGGCTCGCTGCAATCAGTTAGGGCATCTCCAACGGCCTGATGCAAACGGACCGCGGATGTCCGTTTCTGTCCGGAAATGTCCGCAGCTGCGAAAAACCCAGCCCAACGGCCCAACGCAAAATGTCCGAGCTGTCCGCGCCGATGCAAACCGCGCCCAAATTTGGGCTCGGTTTGCGTCGCCGCGGACGGTCCGCCCTGTCCGCGGGTTGTCCGCCCCCTCAGATGCCTGGCCCGACTGGAAGTGGCTGGAACACCACTCCCCACTCCCGCCATTTGCCAAAATTTACCCGCGCATCC
The DNA here is from genome assembly GCA_026929855.1 of Poa annua. NCBI lineage: Eukaryota > Viridiplantae > Streptophyta > Magnoliopsida > Poales > Poaceae > Poa > Poa annua. The sequence goes on along the minus strand of CM049438.1, from coordinate 61,276,354 downwards.
CAAATCCAAAACCCTCCTCCCCCGGCGGCCGATGGAGAACGCCGGCGCCACCACCGACGACGACGTGGTTGTGACCGCCATTGTTGCGGCCTCCGCGCCGCCCGGCAGCACGGCTACCGCCGCCACCGGGAAGAACAAGGTCAGGGTGAAGAAGTAGCCGCTGACCGCGGAGGAGAGGAAGATCGAGAACGGCAAGCGGCAGGCGCGGCGGATGGCCGAGAAGGCGAGGACCGCCGAGAAGGTGAACGCGGCCATTGAGGACGACAGGCTAATGCGGCTGGCCATGTTAACGGCCCGGGTCCAAGATAACGCGAAGCTGCGCGAGCTCGTCGGCGAGGGAAAGATAGACGCGGTCGCCGGCGCCGCCTCATGCAGCTCCGTGAACTCGCACGCTCTCCTTCCTCCCGTGGCGCCTCGCTCACCCGCGATGCCGACGGCCACAGCGCCGGTTCAACACGCGCTGGCGATGCCTCGCTCACTCACAAAGCAGGCTGTAGAAATGGAAACGAGCCACGCGAAGGCGAAGATCATGGCCGAGGAGAGGGCGATCATGTTCGCGGACACCTCCGACATGGCCGAGTACCAAAAGGCTTGGGTGATGAAGCAGCGCGCCATCATTTCAGCTCGCGCCTAGTGATCAATTTGGCGCCAATCTGCCCTTTTTTGTAAATGGGACCGAGACATTATTTTGGCAAAAGGCGCGCGCCCATAATGCGTCGGGCCGCTGGGCTGGGGCGCGACCCAAACGGACAATTGAGCGGACATAGCCCGTTTTGTGTCCGCGCCCCGACGCAAACGGACCAAATCGGACACGATTTGGTCCCAAAATACGTCGGGGGCGTTGGAGATGCCCTTAATCTGATGATCTCTTTTCATTTCTACGATGCTAATGGGCGTCCACACGTACTGACACGGTTCATAGTCTAGCATCAATGATTAGAGAATCGCCACCGCCACGTCAAGTAGAGCGTCCGCAAGTACGCCGGACAAGTGGTGGCATTTCATTGAATTCAAAGGCCATTTAACAAAACTAAACGATAATTGGCAAATCCACATTTAATGAACTTAAAACGAAATTTTAACTAAGCCCTAGACCCAAGATCTAGTGCCGATGGCGGCAAGCGCGAGGAGATGGCGGCATATACCGCCGTCGACGAAACCCTAGATCCGATACCCGAACATCGTCGGACACCAGGGATGTTGTGGCAGGCGTGGTCTTGGGCCACCTCTGCTGACAGCGTGTACACAATGCGGGTAGAGCTGCCCTCGCCAGCCGCATACGACGACGTCCAGCGGTGGTGGCACCATGGGACGAGCTACCCTGCTTGGGGTGGCGCACGAGAAAGGCATGCTCCTCGAGGCGCATCACCGCCGATCCTCGACAAGGAGGCGGTGCTGCTCGTTGGCGGCGTTCCACTCGTCCTCCTCGTGTTGCGTCTCACGGTGCCACGCCTCGCTAATATGACGCTCCTCCGACTCCAAGCAGAGCTCATGAGTCATGGCGCGGTCGCGTTGAGCACGATGATTCGCGACCAATATGTCGTGGCGGGCAACGTCCTGTTCGGTCATCTCCGGTCGCGCCATGCGGTTGCCAGCCATGGTAATTAAGGTTTTACTGGAAGAGGAGAGGTTAAGTGTGTGTGTTGCGTGAAGAGGAGAGGCTCGTCGGAACACTGTTTTAAACCCGGCGGGAATGGAGGAGGTTAGCTATATAGGGTTAGGTCTACCTAGGTTTGGTAGTCCTCCGGTGATCGCCGGCGTTGCATTTTGGTTGAATTCGGTGATCACCGTGTAGTGTTCGTCTGTCTGTTCACAGGAATGAATAAAATATTTAAATTGTCAGTTCTATTTTTAATTTTTGTGATTATGCGCGGTACAAATTGAAACTGAAAAGAGCTTAAAACGTGAACAAAAACGGCGTTTTCCTAGCCCCCTGTAGGGGGTATCTCAATTCTGCGTGGGTATGCGATGGAGCGAGCGTGGTCCTCTCCATGGAGATCGCCACCTGCAAACTGCAGCCGATCGAGATGCTGCTGGCGAAATCTGTGGCAGCAGCGGGTCAGCCTGTGCTGGCTCAGGCTGCATCCAAAGCAGTGCCGAGCAAGCTCGGTGCCAGTGGCAGTTCGCACCAATGGCGCCCAGCGCTTTTAACCTGCACCTCTGACCTCCGGGCTTCTGCTTTCGCTGTACCATACCAGGCTACGACAAGATCATCGATCGCCTAGCTAGGGCTTTGGCTCTAGCTAGCCAGTGCAAAAGTAGCTTTAGCCCTGGAGGGATCGGAGGATCCTATTCGTATCATCGCATGCATGCATGCATGGGGCTTTGCAAACAGCATGTACTACATGCAGGCCCTGCATCTAGCATAGTGGATCGATCTTCGCAAGTCAAGAACAAGTTTTTTTTTTTTGTGTGTGTGTGTACGTACTTGGCATTGTGCATTGTTGGCAAATGTTTTCTTGGAGTTGATCAAATTTGCAAATGCATTCCATTTCGTGATGTGGCTTTGAAAAATCAATGCTAGCTAGTGTGCAAATGATGTACAGTAGCTTTAAAGAAAAGAAAAAACTAGCTAGTAGATAAGCAAGAGGACTGTGTAGGCGAATCTTTTTGAAAGTGGGGGCAAAAGCTTTGCCCCATCATTTAATTAAGAAGGAGAATGCAAGAAAGCATGTTCGGAAGTACAAATAGGTTACAAGGAACTACTCTCGCGGCATCAAATTGCCTAAACATTTGGCACCCGCAATGACCCACAAAAGTGCCTCTCTCTTAATTCTATCAAAAATGATCGGAGGGGGCACGCTCTTATTCTTAAAAACTCTTGCGTTGCGCTCGGACCATATCTCCCAAATGGTTAGGAGGGCAATGGAGGCCACAGCCTTGCGGTTAGGTGTGGCACCGTTTGACATCAAGAGCCACCACTCGTTGAAGGAGAGGGTGGTCCAAGAGTGCGTTTGGAGCGTGTGAAGACCCAACCATCCCTTGATGAGGTCCCAAATCCGACGAGTGAAGCGGCAATGAGTGAAGAGGTGGGATACCGACTCTTCGGTTTGCTTACAAAAAGGACATAGGCCACAATTTGGCCACCCCCGTCTTGCTAACCGATCCGCCGTCCATAACCGGTTTTGGTTTGCAAGCCACACTAGGAACTTGGTCTTGGGGGGGGCCCAAGCCTTCCAAATCGTCTTCTCCATGGTTGAGGAAATGGTTCCCAAAAATTGCATGTTGTAGGCCGTCTTGGCGGAATACTCGCCACACTCCGTGAGGTTCCAACGAATAGCATCCGCGGTGGATGGGTCGAGTTGCACATCAACGAGAAGTGTCCAAAGGTCAACGAATTGGGAGAAGTGCTCGATGGTGAACGCCTCGTCGAGGCGCACATTTGTCACCCACGTGTTGTTAAGCAAAGCATGTTGGACGGTGCATGTCTTCTTGTTGGAGCAATCGAAGATGAGAGGGGCAATGTTCTTGGGCTTCAATCCGTTTACCCAAGGGGCGTGCCAAAAGGGAGTTTTTCTCCCATCCCCGACAGTGATCGTTGTTGCGGCGTAGAAAAGGTCCTGAATCTGCCGCATTGATCGGTCTGAAAAGATGAGCCGGCCACAATATACACATATCTCCCTCGCTGCTGTAGTGTACTGTACTGCCCCGCGCAAAGAGGAAAGCGCTGGAGGCATCTTTGTACCGGCTACAAAGAAGGCTGCGTGCAGCGTTGTGAGCCATGCCATGACATGCATCGCCCTCTATCTATCTCTCTCTCCCATCTTTTTTCTCAGGCAATTATGTCACTGTAGTCGATCTGAGTAGCAGCAGTAAGATTTATAGACCCAATCATTTTCTGCGAGGTAGGATCCAAATGCGCAGGCCTGGAAGTACATCGCGTGCATGGCTCAATGCAGCAATATGGAACAGAGCATCGAGTGGTGGTCGTACGCAAACGGATCCTCTTTAACTTGGTCTGTCTACTCTCCCTGCACAGTCCCAGTCTAATTAAGCAACTAGTACAGTGTTGTAGAGTAGTTTCCTCTGTTTTTTTTTCGCCCTATTTTTCTGCGTTTTAAAACAGAATGGAGAATTGGAGATCACTGCCCCAAATTAAGTGACGGCATGTAATCTACACACAAGCTTCCTGGGTACAGTGGGCGAAACCATCACATCAAAATGAGATTCACCTGCGCGGCGCATCATGTCTCATCAAAATTCACTGGGGTCTGTCTCCGGCTGTGCCTTTCTCGTGAACCACACATGATGCACAGCACGTCGCGTCACACCCTTCATCAGGTCAAAGGAACACGTTCCTCACAGCCATTAACTGGACAGATATATGGCCATTTAATTGCACGTAGACATACGCTTAATTCCGCTCCTGGTCTTTTACACTGGAAAAATGATCTTGTTTGAATTGTATCTTGGCTTGTTCTGAAGTGGACAAATATCAAGATACTACAAAAGCTTTGTACAGTGGGGAAATATTGTCTGCTTGAATTGTTTCTTGGCTTCTTCAGGAGTGGACAAATATCAAGATAGAAAATCTTAGTATATTGGGGGTATTTTAATATCCTTTATGAAGGTGAAGATAAAAAAAAGGTGGCTACAATTTGTACGGTTTCTTTTTGAGAGAGAAAGATGAATACGGCGTACATGCATTGGGGCTCTGCAACATGACAAGAACGGAGATGCGACGAGCCGACCGTCCGGGCCCACCTGCCAGCACCGCCACCACCATGTGCTCCGGCACGTGAACTAGTCGTTCGAAATGTTCGTACGTACGCCCCACCTGTCCGACGAGAGTAGTGGACGACGGCGGCGACGGTCGCTGGTCTTCTTCCTCGAGCCGGGCGCGCGCGGCGCTATAAAACCGGCACCCCGGGAGGGGACAGTCTCGCCACCAACCACCGGATCGATCAAGCCAGCCGCCAGCTAGCGCACACCCACCGCTTGACGCTTGTCGTCTTGCTCCCTCCCGTCCCGTCCCGTCGATCCCATGGCGACCAGCACGCCCTACTTCCTCTGGCCCGCGCGGGCGTCCTCCGAGGTCTTCGAGTTCAACGCCCAGGAGGAGATGATCACAGCGGCGGCGATGGACGTGGCGCCGCCGCTCCTGCACGCGCCCGAGCTCTCCGAGGCCGTGGCGCGGCCGCGGCTGCGTCGACAGCAGGCGTCGTCCGGGTCCGGGAGGCAGCAGCAGCAGCAGGCGGCCGGCGGCAACGGCGGCAGCGGCGGGACGCCCAAGAAGCCCCCGCAGCGCGGCCTCGGCGTGGCGGAGCTCGAGCGCCTGCGCTGCGGCGGCGTCGACCCGCTCCAGGACCTCAACGTCGCCGCCGCGGCCGCCATGCTCGAGGCCGCCGCCGCCGCCAGCGCCCAGCACGGCGGCAGCTCCGTCCTCATGCACCGCCACCAGCAGCAGCAGCAGGACCACGTGCCGGCGGCGTTCGACGCGGCCACCGGCGCGCGCTACTACTCGCCCCTCCTCGTCCAGCCGCCCCCCGCACCGGCTCCCGTCCGCTACGTCCACGGCGTGGAGCCGGAGCAGCAGTACTTCATGGACCGCTGGGGCCGCGTGGGGGGCTTCGTCCCGGCGGGCAATGCCGGCGCGGCGAGCGGCCACATGCAGCAGCTGCAGGCGCCGCCGCAAGAGCAACCTTCAAGCCAAAACACCATCTGGCGCCCGGCTCCGGCACCCTCCCCCTCCTCCTGCCTCCACGCGGGCCATCGCTGCGACCTCTGCTCCAAGGTACTACTCCTTCAGTCCTTCTTCCCTGGATTATTTGTCTCCCCGTTTCATCATGATTATTGCGCTAAATTAATCACTCTTGTCTTCCTCGTTCGTCCCCGCCCCGCGCGCCCGTGTGTTCTTCACCTGTGAAGACGATGAGAGCCTTGTCAGAGAGAGCTTCACGGGCCCCTGCCCCCGCCGCCGCCACCACCATGCATGACTACTCCATCTACGACCTCGCTGCCGCCATGACCGCCGCTCGCAAGGTACATGCATCCACCGGCGCTTTTGCAAAGCTGCAGTCTTCTTGAATTTGCCGTTACCAAAATGTATATCTCACTCACGACGTACGGTATTGCTTGCAGGAGACGGCGGGTGTCGACGGATTCTTGGCGCGGGAGGGGATCAAGAAGGAGGAGGTGATCAGGGAGATCGAGTTCTTCCCGACGAGCGCCGCCAGCCACGCGGACGAGTCCGAGTTCGCGACGGCGATGCGCCGGGCGCCGCCCTTCGTCCCTTCTTCTTCCTCGTCGCACGGTGGCTACGCCGCGCCGCTGGACCTGTCGCTGAGGCTGTAGGGTTTTGGGCTTTTGATCCGTTCGTATGAGCTCGTGTAGATCGATGAACCAGTTTGTTTCTTACTGTACTTTCTTTGGGGTTTTTGAATTGCTTAGTTCATTCTGGCTGTTATCTTCGGTGCTGATTTGCGGAAACCTTGTGGAGTTCAGATGAGATGTTATGGACAGCGGAATTCGAAGAGTGCCTGTTTTGCGGCAGTTCTAGTTTGGTTAATTTTCATATCTGTCGAATTGCTAGTAGTACAAGTAATTTTGTGATTTGCTCAAAACCTTTTCAGTGGATCGAGCCGATGTTTATGGTGCTATATTTTCAAATTAATTGGAGGGAATCCCGTGCAACTATCTCATAATTTTGTTTCCCCTTTTGAAATCTTGACTCGCTAGCTTGCTTGCAGATGCCGTGCAGTGTACCACATGCTAGCGTCCAAGGAAACAGCTTCTGTTTTGTCATTACGTACTGGCTGAAACCAATGGACTGCATTTTTCCTTAAGGAAAAAAACGGCATCGGATACGTACTCGTATATATGAACGTGTTCTTGCCATGGCCAATAGGCACATGACCTCGAAATGCTAGTGCAAAGTAACAAATGATCAAGGAAGAAGGCTGCTGCTGTGCATACACAACAGGAATAACAGCCCACCCCGACGGCAGCTCAGCATGGAAACCCTCGGCGTCAACGAGCCCGACGGCAACCGTCGGGCTAGTGCCGTCGGCCTGTGATTCATCGGGCTCACGCTGTTGCCGTCGGGCTCGAAAATGCCGTCGGGCTAGTGCACTACGCCGACGGTATTTCTCGGCCGTCGGGCTCATAATGCCGTCGGCGCACGAAACGCGTAAACGGCGCTCCGGCCGTTAGACGGCACGTAGCCCGACGACAATGTCGAGCACAGGCCACTAGGTGAGCCCGACGGCAATGCCGTCGGCCTCACCATTACGTTACTACGCCGACGGCAAATGCCGTCGGGCTCACGACGCTCTGATAAATGCCACCAGCTTTACGCCGACGGTATTACCGTCGGGCTAGATTGGCAGAATATTTGCTGGGCATATTTACTGCCAAATCTGCCGCATTTTGCTGGGCATATTTTAAATATTTTCTGGGCATATTTAAAATATAATTCTGCCACATTTAAATACAGGATATCGTAGCACAAATCATTCACACAACATAGCACAAATGATCACAAACATGTTGCGAACCACCATACACACAAACATCATCCATATCCAAATGAACTCTCCATACACAAACATCATTCACACAACATGTCACACGTCCTAACATCACAAGCTCGGAACACAAACATCCACATGTTCCTACAGGGATGAACTACAAGTTCACGAAGCGACATCTCCGAAGGAACTCTCCACACCACCAAGAGCATCATCACTACAAGATGAAAAAGAAACTCCGAGATTAGCATGCGAAATCTAACAAGTCTCAATTTTACATAGCATGCCAAATATAACAAGTTTGATGTCTAACATCAGAGTTTTTCATGAACTAACCGGGTTCGGCGATTGTCGACGCGACTCGCGGCTCTCGGGGTGGGGTGCTCGAGTCAGCGAGGTAGAAGCACCCGGGCTAGGACCTTGTGAGTGAACCGGAGTGGCCATGGGCGAAGCAGAAGCTCGACCAAAAGGAGCCAGTGCCCGTGAACAAGACGATCCCTACATGTTTGAACAAAATATGACTAAGTGTAAATATCTAGATGTATAAAAAATGACTTAGTGAAACTTTGGCGAAGTACTAACAGGAGTCGGCTGGGTGTAGTGTGCGACGAAATCGGCGTAGCACGGCCGTGGAGGATACGGCGGTGGTGGCGGAGCCGGTACTGGCTCGGGTAGTGGAGTACCATCTCTCATTGCCGTAGTAAGCGCCTGCAAGTGAGTTTATATGCCATGCATCATGAAGGACAAACTCGGACAATGAAATTTATTGGCTAGTAGATTGGATGGACCACAACTCACCGTCATATAGGCAAACTGATGCGACTGCTGAGCTTGATACACAGCCGCCGAATGATCCTGCATCTGCTGCATCCAAGCATCCTGAGCCTCTTGCCAGGCTTGTTCCATTTCCTGACATAGTGAATCTCATGAGCATACACATATATGAATGGGAACTAAGAATGAAGAAGAAAAATGAGAGAAAGCTTACATGGTCCACGGCACGGGCGGCTCTAGCACGCGGTGCACGAGGTGGAACAGAAACACCCGTGATTGATTTGACACGTGTGCGACTGGCTCCTTAACGGGGTCAGAATCCGGTCCATTCAGCTCCGTGTACCTGATGGCATTCATAACAAGTAAGCAATTAGTAAGTACAAATTACCTCTTGCTTGCATTTAGTAAACATGATCTTGAAAAATAAACCTGGTCTTGTACTCCTCAAGAGCATCAGTGGTTGTGCCATAGTATGGATCCTCGCCGTTCTCGACCACCTTCTTCTTATGAGCCAATTGCCACACTTCAAACTCTCCCATGTCCCGCCCTTCATTAGCGGCCATCTAAAATGCATACAACAAATGGTATGCATTAAAAAGGAAACACTGCCGGGGAAAACGAGTAGATTGTTCCATATATATACCTGATGATCCATGTAGTGGTAGAAGTGTCGGTTCCCTTGACAGTGTGTTCCCTCATGGCCGCGATTGAGACTGTTTTGAATGCTCTTGGCCTTGAAATCTAGATCTTTCCCGGTCCACATGTCCACCAGTTTCGCCCAGCCATCCTTCTTTCCCAAAGCCCACTTTGGACAAATCTTAAGATGAAAACATCTCACGTCAACATCTCAAGTGAAGAACAGATAATGCACTTTACGATGGACATGGAATAAAAAGAAAATTTCATTACCCCCATGAAATCCTCGTGGGACATCTTCTCAGCAAGTTTGAGCTCAAGGATTTTCTTCTTGTTGTATCTCTTGCCTTTCTCGGCGTAGAACTGAGCGATAGCTGTCATTTTAACATCATACCACATCTGGCGTAACTTGATCCTCACCATCGTACAGAAGACCTCGTGGCTCTTCTGCTCGTGCTCGGGAGCCACGCGATAGAACTCCTACAATCATGTAAACAATCTTACTATGGTGAGAATCACAAGTTAACAAAACTATGGTTAACTATGGTTGAGAATTACAAGTTAACAAAACACAATAGAAAAATTCTTACCCAGAACTTGTGAACCACAACCTCTGCACAGCTAGGGTTAAAACCCTCACCCTCCACAGTCTCCATGTAGCCGGAGCCCTGAGCGGCCTCGTAGTCCTCCCACCTCATGGCTAACTTCTTCGGAGAATCTGGATCCTCAGGGTTCTGCTTGTAGAGGCCTGGCCAATGCCTCTTCAGAAGGCCCACAAGTACACCACCTGGAAGATTTACCGAACCGACGACGACTTGAAAATTGCTGCAGATGAAAAGACAATATTAGTATGCAAGGAGAGTTAGCCACATACTTATATGATCAAGAGATAGCCACTTACTTATTCTTGACCGGTTTAATAAGAATTTTGCCCTCTTGAGATCTTGATCTTCTTGGAAGATTCTTTATTCCTCGAGTCCACAAGGGCCCAAACTCCTCCCCCTCGTGCTGCAAATTAAAATTAAAATGCAAATTAGAGTTCAAATAAAATGTAAGTGAACAAAACGAAGTGGTAGGAATAGGAGAAAATAGCGTACCTCCTCCTCGGCGTGCTGCTCCAGGTCCTCCTCATCCGGCTGCTCCGGGTCCTCATCGTCCTGCTGGTCAACGTCCACCCCGAAGTACTGCTGCTGAGGGTGCTCCACCCCGAAGTACTGCTGCTGAGGCTCCTCTTCCCCCTCGAAGTACTGCTGATGAGGCTGCTCCACCCCGAAGTCCTCCGAGTGGGTTGCTGCGGAGGGTACCTAAATAAAATAGCAGTTAGTGAGTATGAGCATGATAGTAGGGAGTAGGCTTGATAGCAATTACCTCACTGAAGTAAGACGTCGAAGGTGTCGTCATCCGTGAAGATGAAACCTCCGACAAAGGTCTAGTCCTCGAGCCTCGTCCTCGTCCTCGTCCTCGACCTCGCGGTGCAAGTCGCCCTCGAGGCTCGTCCTCGTCCTCGACCTCGACCTCAACTGTGGTCTCCCTCGAGGCTCGTCCTCGACCTCTAGTGGGGTGACCCCCGCCTCGTCCTCTAGGGGGTAGGCCCCCGCCTCGTCCTCTAGGGGGTTGACCCCCGCCTCGTCCATCGTCCTCGTCATCACTCTCACCTAAGCGTTTAGGGGGCTTTCGCTGACGACAAAGGTTCTTAAGCATGGATGCCACGGAATTCTTGCTCATGGTTTAGTCACCTGCATTGAGAACATGTAAAATGTTAGTAAGCAGAAATTACATTTTCATGCGAAAATAAGCAAAAGAAAGCATTGAGAACTCGAAAATAAGCAAAAGTAAGCATTGAGAACATTGATGAAAAAATAAGACATAGTAAGCAAGTTGGAAATAAAACATAAAAGACGCTCACCAAGTTTTGGGTTGTGTTCGGGTCTAATCATCATCAGGGTCACTATCACTATCACGTGAGTAGTAGGGTATGCCATCGAACGGTGGAGGCTCATCCTCATCACTTTCACTATCTAGATGTAACTTGCTGAGCATATCTATGTCCTTTACATTCACAACTGCCTCACCTCTTCCATGTCTTTCACTATCATCGACTTCATCAAGACCACCCATAAGGACATCAAAGTCACCGCCATCCTCTTCCTCCTGGTAGAAATCTCCCTCGTATGTGATGGGGTTTATATTGTTGTAATCGTCCGCGTTTGGCATGGGTAGCTTACCACGTGGCGATACCTTGAACACAACTTCCCAACCCTGTAGTTCCTCGTTCTGGCATGGGTAGGGTAGATAATAAACTTGTGTTGCCTGGTTAGACACAACAAATACATCGGACCCGCTATAGGTGGTTGAAGGCCTCACTTCCACTAAACCAATGGAAGGGGTACTTTTTAGTCCAACCACTGGGTCGAACCAATGGCACTTGAACACAACAAGAGTGAGAGGATGGGCCCCTTTATCGAATTTCACCTCATATATGTTCTGTAACCTTCCATAGTACTCATCCTCATTTCGACCTCCGGTAAACACTCCAGTATTTACTGTTCTCGCATTTGGCCGAGTATTTTGGTGTTTCTCGGTATGGAAGCGATACCCATTCACATCATACTTTTCATAAGTCGCCACCTTAGGGTCGAAACCCTGCGAAACCCATCTCAATTCATCTGTCATAGATGTTTTCTGCTGATTTCCCTACAAGTTTAGTCAAAATTGTTAGTTTCGTGTTAACATAAACTACAATAGACAAGGGGGTGAGTTAGAAATTACTTTTTCCATGAACCAAGCCACAAAATTTTTCCTTCTGGGGGCACCCTTCCTTAAAAGAGTATTAAATTCCGGCACAGTAGGATTTTCTATTCCCAACCACTCCTCATCCAGAAATTGAGGCACGAATGTATCCTCTACTTCATCTATGTTCATCAACACATAGAGCATGATGTCCTCCCACTCCTGCTCCGTCACGGTGTAAATATGTTGACCACCAGACTTACCGCCTTGGCCTTGGAAGAGATGAAGCTTGGGTTTATAGCTGGGGTTATCGGTATTGTACCGAGAGAGCGGATTATGCATATTGGGAACATCTTCGGGATAGTATGTTGTAGATACATCTGACACCTCCTCGATGATATATGCCTCGGCTATGCATGCTTCAATCTGATTTTTGTTTCCACATTTGCTTCGCATATTCTTAAATATTCTCTCTATACAAAACTGCCAACGGTTCTGAACCGGACCCCCCAATAATGCCTCGTTAGGTAGATGCAATATGAGATGTACCATCGGAGTAAACATGCCTGGCGGAAATATAATCTCTAACTTGCATATCAACTCTGGGACTTTCTCATGAAGTCTTTTCATCATTTCCGGACATATTTCTTTGGCACACAGCGTGCGGAAGAAATGGCTCAACTCCGCAAGTGGCCGCCAAACACGATCAGGGAGATAGCCTCGAAGCATCACCGGCATTATTCGCTCAATCCATATGTGATAGTCATGACTCTTAAGCCCGTTGACTCTGCCCGTTGTTAAATTGACTCCGTTACTCATGTTAGAACAATAACCATCTGGGAACTTCACATTGTGTTTGAGCCAATTGAATGCCTCCTTCTTTTGGGCAGCTAGAAGGCAGAAGTCAGCATTTGGCTTGACCCAATTTCTTCGATTGCCCTCAGGACGCTGCATGTTTAGTTTTATTCTGTCACAAAGCCTCTCTTGATCGACCCTAGCCTTGACATTGTCCTTCGTCTTCTCAGGAATGTCTAGGGTTGTGTGAAAGACGGACTCTGCGACATTCTTTTCGGTGTGCATCACATCGATGTTATGAGGAAGTTTGAGGTCCTTGTAATAGGGGAGTTGCGTCAAACCTGGTATGTGAGTCCAGTTGTGCGTCTCACCATATCCAATAAAACCTTTGCCTTTGGTCTTAGGCTTTAGAGCACGTAGCTCCTCATCAACAACTTTACCATCAAACGTTGGTATCTTGTTTACTTCACTGACAACTTTGTCTTTCAAGAAGTGTTTTTTGTCCTCTCTGAATCTATGACCTTCTTCGAGGAACTGTCGATGCTTGTCAAAGGCGGAATACTTGCCACCCTTCTTCAGCCATACGAACATAAGAGCATGCCTGCACACTGGGCATGGCATCTTTCCAGCTGTACAGTGTCCGCAGAATAGGGCATACCCGGGTAGGTCATGCATGGAATACTGGTACCAAACTGTCATGCGGAAGTTTTTCTTCGTTGCCCGGTCATATGTCCATGTGCCGTGTGCCCAAGAATGTTCCAAATCATCGATTATTCAGGCCCCGGAATGATCAGAGACAACAATATGGTCTTGCGTTGCATTAAGACTCCGAGAGGGAGATTGAGCGGCATAACAAACACGGGCCAACAGCTGTACGATCTAGCCGACATACCGAATGGATTGAAACCATCGGTTGCTATCGCAATTCTGACATTTCGAGACTCTCGAGCTTTATCAGGGTATGCTCTGTCGAAATGTTTCCACGCTTCACCATCAGCCGGATGTTTCATCTTCTTCTTTTTATCATGAATATCAGGGTATCTCTTCCCCGTCTTGTGCCATGTCATCTGTTTGGCAGTCTCCTCATCCATGTAAAGGCGCTGGATCCTTTTTATGAATGGGAGATACCGAAGAATCTTTACAGCAACTTTCGTCTGCACCATTTCACCTTCGGCGCCCTTCACCTCTACATACCTAGAGGCCCCACACTTGCTACAGTGAGTGTGATTCGCAAACTCTTTCCGAAACAGAAGGCAACCATTAGGACAACAATGTATCTTCTCATAATCCATGCAAATCGATTTCATGATTTTCTTCGACTCATACATGGTACGAGGCAGACAATGTCCTTTAGGGAGCATGTTACCCATTGTTTTCAAATGATCTTCAAAGCTTGATCGGGTTTGGCCGTGTTTGGCCTTATCAGCTAACAGTTGCGATATGGCATCAAGCTGAGAGACTTCTGCACCCGGATAAAGAGGTTTCTTCGCGGTGGCCATCATTTCAAGGAAGGCCTTCGCGGTTTCCTCTGGTTCATCCGGTAAATCCGATTCCTCCTGTTCATCCGCATCTTCTGGAGGTGGCGAATGTGCCTGATTTGCATAGTGAAGATCAACAAGCATGTTTGCAATGCCATCGTGGGCATTGCCATCGATGTGTTGCCGCATCACCACCTCTCTAACACGGTCACTCTCGGGAAAGTTGATTTGCATGTTAAAGTCGGGCATATATCCGTAAAGCCAAAGGTGTTTTGTCATCTCTAAGCTACCCTGACGGTTATTCATCTTGCACCGAGCACAAGGGCAAAGCGGACAAACTGTCTTAGAACCACGGTGTGCGTCCTTCACATAATATTCAGTTTTCCACTGCCACTCAGCTGTCATGTCAGTCCTACTAATACGACCACTGTACATCCACTCACCATCAGCCATCTGCACTTAGAGGTAATAACAGCAAAAATAGCATTTGATATCAAATAAATGGCATTAAATTAAATACAAGATATTCTCTACCGGGGAAAACGCGTGCATCATCCTACATCTCTAATAGGATAGCCTCCTAGCAGCCGCCGGATCCGTAGATGGAGTACGTTCTCCATGCTCTACCCCGATCCGAGACAGAATTTCGGCAGCACCTCCCCGCTGCTCTCCCGATACACGTCTCGGCAAAAAGCCGAGAGGATGTGCATCCGGAGAACAACGGGGAGGCACTACCGAAATCCTGACTCGGGCCGGAGCAGAACACAGAGAACGTACCCAACTACGCATCCGCCGACTGTCCCGTAAATGCCGAAGCGTTACGCATCATAATATGCTGACCTCTAACGCATATTTATCCGCGTAACGCTTTCGGACGGGAAAAGACACCTAGGTTACGCAACTTGACGTGAAACTAAAATCTAGAACATAAAAATGCAAGAGAGGAGAAGGAGTTTTATCTCACCCTCCGCTGTAGAGGAAGTAGTCGAACAACACGAAACCGACGACGGCTCCGAGGCGACAGGGACTCCGGGACGGTGAGAAATCCGGGAAACCTACATGATAAAATGTAGTCCACATTAATACTAGCAAATATATTGTCATATTTGCTACCTTATCAACTAAATATAAACTAAGAATAATTATAAAACTAAACCTAGCACTATCTTAGCACTAACAGTAGCACTAACCCTAGCACAACCCTAGCACTAACCCTAACAGTAGCATTAGCATTACACACTAAAAAAATGAAAAATTACCGGGGATGTGCTTGACGCCGGGGAGGTGCTCGAAGTCGGGGAGGAGGTGCTACGGGCCGGGAAGTAGGAGGAGTCCGGGCAGGGAGGAGGAGGTCGGGGAGCAGCTCGGGCTCGGGGAGGGAAGGAGGAGGAGTCCGGGGAGGAAGGGGGAGGAGGCCGGGAGCAGCTCGGGCTCGGGAGGGAAGGTGGAGGAGGCCGGGGAGAGAAAAAGTAGGAGGCCGGGGAGGGAGGAGGAGGAGCTCGGGGAGGGAAGGAGAGGTGCGGGCGACGGCGTCGTGCGGCGAGCTGCGGGCGACGGCGGCGGCGTGCGGCCGGGGGAGGAGGACGAGGTGGCGGCGGCGGATGGAGCACGGGGAGGCGGCGGCGGGTGGTGCAAGGGGAGCACGGGGAGGCGGCGGCGGGTGGCGCGAGGGGGATGAGCACGGGGAGATGGCGGCGGCGGCGGGTGGCGCGACGGGGAACACGGGGAGGCGGCGGCGGCGGGTGGCGCGAGGTGTGTGGGGATCGATGGCGCGAGGTGTGTGGCGATTGGATCGGCGTGCGGCGGCCCTGAGTTGACCAAGGTCAGGCAAGAGTGAGGCCGACGGCAATGCCGTCGGCATCACCATATCATTTTTTTCCCAAAACAATATTTCATTTTTAAATTAAGTTATTTCAGTTTGATTCATTAACATTTAATAAAATATAAATTTTAATTTCATTTACAAATATTTTTTTAATGAAAGATTTCGACACTCCGGACCACCGACACGGCGATACCCCTCTCGGCGATCTACCCCTCTAAACGACGCCGAGAGGGGTAGACGCATGATTTTTTTTGCTTGGTTGTGTTAGGTTGGTACATAGGGCCATTGGGAACCAACATTTCATCTAATTCGTCGCACGATTCCATGCACGACACCCGAAACGGGGTTTTCACCTCTAAATGCAAGAACTTACTACGGAGTAAGAGGGGTCGGTGAAGCGGGTCGCACCTCGGAGCTGTATCTTGGTTACCACAACCTACCAACACACTAGTATACATATTTTAGGGGTCTATGCAAGTTTTGATGGGGTCTTGACGCTCCGGACCCCCTCTACGACGAAACCCTACTCCCGCTGGAGAAAAGTCTGACCTGTCGATCTACCCCTCTAAGAGGCGCCGGGAGGGGGTAGACGCATGAATTTTTTTGCTTGGTTGTGTTAGGTTGGTATATTGGACCATGGGGAACCAACATTTCATGTGTTCCGTCGCACGATTCCATGCCCGACACCCGAAACGGGGGTTTTCACCTCTAAGTGCAAGAACTTAGTACGGAGTAAGAGGGGTCAGTGAAGCGGGTCGCACCTCGGAGATGTATCTTGGTTCCCACAAACTACCAACACGCTAGTATACATATTTTAGGGGTCTATGCAAGTTTTTATGGGGTCTTGACGCTCCGGACCCCCTCTACGGCGAAACCCTACTCCCGCTGGAGAAAAGTCTGACCTGTCGATCTACCCCTCTAAACGGCGCCGGGAGGGGGTAGACGCATGATTTTTTTTGCTTGGTTGTGTTAGGTTGGTATGTTGGACCATAAAAAACCAACATTTCATGTGTTCCGTCGCACGATTCCATGCCCGACACCCGAAACGGGGGTTTTCACCTCTAAGTGCAAGAACTTACTACGGAGTAAGAGGGGTCAGTGAAGCGGGTCGCACCTCGGAGCTGTATCTTGGTTCCCACAAACTACCAACACACTAGTATACATATGTTAGGGGTCTATGCAAGTTTTTATGGGGTCTTGACGCTCCGGACCCCCTCTACGGCGAAACCCTACTCCCGCTGGAGAAAAGTCTGACCTGTCGATCTACCCCTCTAAACGGCGCCGGGAGGGGGTAGACGCATGAATTTTTTTGCTTGGGTTTGTTAGGTTGGTATGTTGGACCATAAAAAACCAACATTTCATGTGTTCCGTCGCACGATTCCATGCCCGACACCCGAAACGGGGGTTTTCACCTCTAAGTGCAAGAACTTACTACGCAGTAAGAGGGGTCAGTGAAGCGGGTCGCACCTCGGAGCTGTATCTTGGTTCCCACAAACTACCAACACACTAGTATACATATGTTAGGGGTCTATGCAAGTTTTGATGGGGTCTTGACGCTCCGGACCCCCTCTACGGCGAAACCCTACTCCCGCTGGAGAAAAGTCTGACCTGTCGATCTACCCCTCTAAACGGCGCCGGGAGGGGGTAGACGCATGAATTTTTTTGCTTGGTTGTGTTAGGTTGGTATGTTGGACCATAAAAAACCAACATTTCATGTGTTCCGTCGCACGATTCCATGCCCGACACCCGAAACGGGGGTTTTCACCTCTAAGTGCAAGAACTTACTACGGAGTAAGAGGGGTCAGTGAATCGGGTCGCACCTCGGAGATGTATCTTGGTTCCCACAAACTACCAACACACTAGTATACATAGTTTAGGGGTCTATGCAAGTTTTTATGGGGTCTTGACACTCCGGACCCCCTCTACGGCGAAACCCTACTCCCGCTGGAGAAAAGTCTGACCTGTCGATCTACCCCTCTAAACGGCGCCGGGAGGGGGTAGACGCATGATTTTTTTTGCTTGGTTGTGTTAGGTTGGTATGTTGGACCATAAAAAACCAACATTTCATGTGTTCCGTCGCACGATTCCATGCCCGACACCCGAAACGGGGGTTTTCACCTCTAAGTGCAAGAACTTACTACGGAGTAAGAGGGGTCAGTGAAGCGGGTCGCACCTCGGAGCTGTATCTTGGTTCCCACAAACTACCAACACACTAGTATACATATGTTAGGGGTCTATGCAAGTTTTGATGGGGTCTTGACGCTCCGGACCCCCTCTACGGCGAAACCCTACTCCCGCTGGAGAAAAGTCTGACCTGTCGATCTACCCCTCTAAACGGCGCCGGGAGGGGGTAGACGCATGAATTTTTTTTCTTGGTTGTGTTAGGTTGGTATGTTGGACCATAAAAAACCAACATTTCATGTGTTCCGTCGCACGATTCCATGCCCGACACCCGAAACGGGGGTTTTCACCTCTAAGTGCAAGAACTTACTACGGAGTAAGAGGGGTCAGTGAAGCGGGTCGCACCTCGGAGATGTATCTTGGTTCCCACAAACTACCAACACACTAGTATACATAGTTTAGGGGTCTATGCAAGTTTTGATGGGGTCTTGACGCTCCGGACCCCCTCTACGGCGAAACCCTACTCCCGCTGGAGAAAAGTCTGACCTGTCGATCTACCCCTCTAAACGGCGCCGGGAGGGGGTAGACGCATGAATTTTTTTGCTTGGTTGTGTTAGGTTGGTATGTTGGACCATAAAAAACAAACATTTCATGTGTTCCGTCGCACGATTCCATGCCCGACACCCGAAACGGGGGTTTTCACCTCTAAGTGCAAGAACTTACTACGGAGTAAGAGGGGTCAGTGAAGCGGGTCGCACCTCGGAGATGTATCTTGGTTCCCACAAACTACCAACACACTAGTATACATATGTTAGGGGTCTATGCAAGTTTTGATGGGGTCTTGACGCTGCGGACCCCCTCTACGGCGAAACCCTACTCCCGCTGGAGAAATGTCTGATCTGTTGATCTACCCCTCTAAACGGCGCCGGGAGGGGGTAGACGCATGAATTTTTTTGCTTGGTTGTGTTAGGTTGGTATGTTGGACCATAAAAAACCAACATTTCATGTGTTCCGTCGCACGATTCCATGCCCGACACCCGAAACGGGGGTTTTCACCTCTAAGTGCAAGAACTTACTACTGAGAAAGAGGGGTCAGTGAAGCGGGTCGCACCTCGGAGATGTGTCTTGGTTCCCTAAAACTACCAACACACTAGTATACATATGTTAGGGGTCTATGCAAGTTTTGATGGGGTCTTGACGCTGCGGACCCCCTCTACGGCGAAACCCTACTCCCGCTGGAGAAAAGTCTGACCTGTCGATCTACCCCTCTAAACGGCGCCGGGAGGGGGTAGACGCATGAATTTTTTTGCTTGGTTGTGTTAGGTTGGTATGTTGGACCATAAAAAACCAACATTTCATGTGTTCCGTCGCACGATTCCATGCCCGACACCCGAAACGGGGGTTTTCACCTCTAAGTGCAAGAACTTACTACGGAGTAAGAGGGGTCAGTGAAGCGGGTCGCACCTCGGAGATGTATCTTGGTTCCCACAAACTACCAACACACTAGTATACATATGTTAGGGGTCTATGCAAGTTTTGATGGGGTCTTGACGCTGCGGACCCCCTCTACGGCGAAACCCTACTCCCGCTGGAGAAAAGTCTGACCTGTCGATCTACCCCTCTAAACGGCGCGGGGAGGGGGTAGACGCATGAATTTTTTTGCTTGGTTGTGTTAGGTTGGTATGTTGGACCATAAAAAACCAACATTTCATGTGTTCCGTCGCACGATTCCATGCCCGACACCCGAAACGGGGGTTTTCACCTCTAAGTGCAAGAACTTACTACGGAGTAAGAGGGGTCAGTGAAGCGGGTCGCACCTCGGAGATGTATCTTGGTTCCCACAAACTACCAACACACTAGTATACATAGTTTAGGGGTCTATGCAAGTTTTTATGGGGTCTTGACGCTCCGGACCCCCTCTACGGCGAAACCCTACTCCCGCTGGAGAAAAGTCTGACCTGTCGATCTACCCCTCTAAACGGCGCCGGGAGGGGTAGACGCATGAATTTTTTTGCTTGGTTGTGTTAGGTTGGTATGTTGGACCATAAAAAACCAACATTTCATGTGTTCCGTCGCACGATTCCATGCCCGACACCCGAAACGGGGGTTTCCACCTCTAAGTGCAAGAACTTACTACGGAGTAAGAGGGGTCAGTGAAGCGGGTCGCACCTCGGAGCTGTATCTTGGTTCCCACAAACTACCAACACACTAGTATACATATGTTAGGGGTCTATGCAAGTTTTTATGGGGTCTTGACGCTCCGGACCCCCTCTACGGCGAAACCCTACTCCCGCTGGAGAAAAGTCTGACCTGTCGATCTACCCCTCTAAACGGCGCCGGGAGGGGGTAGACGCATGAATTTTTTTGCTTGGGTTTGTTAGGTTGGTATGTTGGACCATAAAAAACCAACATTTCATGTGTTCCGTCGCACGATTCCATGCCCGACACCCGAAACGGGGGTTTTCACCTCTAAGTGCAAGAACTTACTACGGAGTAAGAGGGGTCAGTGAAGCGGGTCGCACCTCGAAGATGTATCTTGGTTCCCACAAACTACCAACACACTAGTATACATAGTTTAGGGGTCTATGCAAGTTTTTATGGGGTCTTGACGCTCCGGACCCCCTCTACGGCGAAACCCTACTCCCGCTGGAGAAAAGTCTGACCTGTCGATCTACCCCTCTAAACGGCGCCGGGAGGGGGTAGACGCATGAATTTTTTTGCTTGGTTGTGTTAGGTTGGTATGTTGGACCATAAAAAACCAACATTTCATGTGTTCCGTCGCACGATTCCATGCCCGACACCCGAAACGGGGGTTTTCACCTCTAAGTGCAAGAACTTACTACGGAGTAAGAGGGGTCAGTGAAGCGGGTCGCACCACGGAGCTGTATCTTGGTTCCCACAAACTACCAACACACTAGTATACATATGTCAGGGGTCTATGCAAGTTTTGATGGGGTCTTGACGCTCCGGACCCCCTCTACGGCGAAACCCTACTCCCGCTGGAGAAAAGTCTGACCTGTCGATCTACCCCTCTAAACGGCGCCGGGAGGGGGTAGACGCATGAATTTTTTTGCTTGGTTGTGTTAGGTTGGTATGTTGGACCATAAAAAACCAACATTTCATGTGTTCCGTCGCACGATTCCATGCCCGACACCCGAAACGGGGGTTTTCACCTCTAAGTGCAAGAACTTACTACGGAGTAAGAGGGGTCAGTGAATCGGGTCGCACCTCGGAGATGTATCTTGGTTCCCACAAACTACCAACACACTAGTATACATAGTTTAGGGGTCTATGCAAGTTTTTATGGGGTCTTGACACTCCGGACCCCCTCTACGGCGAAACCCTACTCCCGCTGGAGAAAAGTCTGACCTGTCGATCTACCCCTCTAAACGGCGCCGGGAGGGGGTAGACGCATGATTTTTTTTGCTTGGTTGTGTTAGGTTGGTATGTTGGACCATAAAAAACCAACATTTCATGTGTTCCGTCGCACGATTCCATGCCCGACACCCGAAACGGGGGTTTTCACCTCTAAGTGCAAGAACTTACTACGGAGTAAGAGGGGTCAGTGAAGCGGGTCGCACCTCGGAGCTGTATCTTGGTTCCCACAAACTACCAACACACTAGTATACATATGTTAGGGGTCTATGCAAGTTTTTATGGGGTCTTGACGCTCCGGACCCCCTCAACGGCGAAACCCTACTCCCGCTGGAGAAAAGTCTGACCTGTCGATCTACCCCTCTAAACGGCGCCGGGAGGGGGTAGACGCATGAATTTTTTTGCTTGGTTGTGTTAGGTTGGTATGTTGGACCATAAAAAACCAACATTTCATGTGTTCCGTCGCACGATTCCATGCCCGACACCCGAAACGGGGGTTTTCACCTCTAAGTGCAAGAACTTACTACGGAGTAAGAGGGGTCAGTGAAGCGGGTCGCACCTCGGAGCTGTATCTTGGTTCCCACAAACTACCAACACACTAGTATACATATGTCAGGGGTCTATGCAAGTTTTTATGGGGTCTTGACGCTCCGGACCCCCTCTACGGCGAAACCCTACTCCCGCTGGAGAAAAGTCTGACCTGTCGATCTACCCCTCTAAACGGCGCCGGGAGGGGGTAGACGCATGAATTTTTTTGCTTGGTTGTGTTAGGTTGGTATGTTGGACCATAAAAAACCAACATTTCATGTGTTCCGTCGCACGATTCCATGCCCGACACCCGAAACGGGGGTTTTCACATCTAAGTGCAAGAACTTACTACGGAGTAAGAGGGGTCAGTGAAGCGGGTCGCACCTCGGAGCTGTATCTTGGTTCCCACAAACTACCAACACACTAGTATACATAGTTTAGATGGGGTCTTGACGCTCCGGACCCCCTCTACGGCGAAACCCTACTCCCGCTGGAGAAAAGTCTGACCTGTCGATCTACCCCTCTAAACGGCGCCGAGAGGGGGTAGACGCATGATTTTTTTTGCTTGGTTGTGTTAGGCTGGTTTATTGGATCATAGAAAACCAACATTTCATGTGTTCCGTCGCACGATTTCATGCCCGACACCCGAAACGGGGGTTTTCACCTCTAAGTTCCGGAACCCCGCCACAACAAAACCCCGGAGATACCCGCATATGTGTCCTTATATTATGGCCACATTTGATCACAATATTTGTACAAATTAGTTCTTATGTTATTTTTTGTGATTTAGTCGCCCTACAAATAATATTTTTGAATGTAATCTAATATTTTAAGAAAAACTGGAAAATAGTGTATTGAGCCCGACGGTATTGCCGTCGGCGTCAGAGTGGGTGGTTACGGCGCCGTCAGATCGCTGCGTTCAGACGTCCACGCGGGGGCAGTAGTCCGACGGTGTTTTGACGCCGACGGTGGCCGTCGGGCTCATTGATGTGACGCTGACGGCACTCTGAGCCCGACGGTGGCCGTCGGGCTCACCACTAGGACGCCGACGGCACTTTGAGCCCGACGGTGTTTCTCGAGCCGTCGGTGTTATGTTGTGACGCCGACGGCCCCGACATTTGGCCGTCGGCGTTATAATTGCCGTCGGGCTGAGCTGTCACTCCCGTAGTGATAGAGAAGACACCAGAACAAACCCCTCTCTATAGCTTGCGATGCTTGGAATGCCATCGATGGCTGTGGATGCGAGGATCTACGTACAGTAGTAGTTCGCCGTCAAGAGAACGATGAAACTGAACTTTTCACCACCTTCTGCTCCGTGTGTTGCACAAACCAGATTTTTTTCTTGCGGTTTCCAACATGTATGTGGTGGTCTAATCGGTTACAGTATCCAACAATTGTACATCTAATCAATTATTTGGCAATGTTTGATAGCAGAACAGATGGCTGGGCCTCCACGTGTCAATGCTCCAATTAATGTGCAAAAGCCCTAATAAAATTTAAAAACACAATCCATCTACAAATTATGAAAAGCTGGATGCACTCTAGAAATGCCATAGACTTCATTCTATCAGGTGCACCAAAATTTTACTTTAAACTTTTTTATGTTTATGTTTTAAAACAGATACTTGTGACGCAGCATATCATACGAAAACAATTAAATGTACAAAGATTCACATAGCAATGATTTCATATTTGATTTTTCATTGTGTCATTTTTTTATCTGTTAACTATGCAAAAATAACCGTGTGCCCATTGTTGTTACATATAAGTTTTTTGGTACATTCTAGTGTGCATGCACACAATACAAAAATACATATTTTTTGGATAAATAATCATTTTTATTATTTTTAAGGGACAATTGCTTATGTGCCCCGTTTCTTTCTAATTTATCCGTTTGTGACATACCCGCGTAGTTTCTCTCGTCTGTGCCCTGGCTGGCTCGCATATCGCCCAAACGCTCCGTTTCCCTCTGGTCAACCTTATTTAACCGGTAGGGTCGGCCTGGTACGGTCGGCCAGGCGCGGCTCGGCTTGACTGGTGGGGTCGGCTCGGGTCCTCAAGTGGGGACAGTAAGTGGGGCCAAGAAGGGACGAGTCTGACGCCCAGTTTGGGTATCTCCGCCCCAATTAACACGTCGTTAACACCGAATTAACTGAATTAACACTAAATTAACTGAATTAACTAACAATTCGTTGATTAGTACGTCATTGTTTAGTGAAACTGCTACTACTAATTGAAACTGCTACTACTAATTGAAACTCGATTTATAACTCGAATTGATTTATAATAGGATTCATAACTCGATTTGAAAACTGAAACTCGATTTATAACTCGAATTGATTTATAATAGGATTCATAACTCGATTTGAAAACTGGAACTCGATTTATATTAGGGATTGAAACTGCTACTACTAATTTAAACTCGATTAATAACTCGAATAGGATTATATTTGGATTATATTAACAATTACAAACGATTATAATGCATGCAGCACTGCTACTATGCCGGCGGCGGCCTAATACTACTACTTTTTTTGAGCTAAATCCTAACACTACGACTAATAAGTAGCAGTGCAACTAATGCACTGCTACTACTACTACGACGATCGACGGCCTCCTACATCCGCCGCCTCTGGGCTGGCGGTTCGTCGTCGTCGTCGGAGTCGTCGGAGTCATCCTCCTCCTCCTCCTCGTCGTCATCCTCCTCCTCCTCCTCGTCGGCGGCGTCCTCCTCCTCCTCGCCGCCCATCGTCAACTCCGGGTCCGATTCCTCCTCCTCGGACCCGTCGTGGTCGTCGTCGTCGTCGGAGTCGGGGTCGGAGTCACCGTCCTGGCTCTGTTCGTCGTCGTCGCCCTCGCCGTCGTCATCGGTGCTGGAGCCGCCGGCGTGCCCGTAGCCCACCTCCCACTAGGGGAACGGGTTCCCCTCGCCGTCCGAGTCGCTCGGGATGTCTTCATTCTGCCACCACGGATCCATTGGAGTTGCAGAGAAGGGATGGTTGGGGTTTTTTCGGAGAGAAGAGAGAACTGAGAATGAAGAGAAAAGCGAGTGAACCGCAATGCAATGAAATTGGGGTTTTTATTTGTGAAGCGATAGTGATGAATTCACTGCCGCCGACGCGTAAATCGATAACCGCTTGGGGCACCGAACAGGCGCATCGCTTCGTTTTCAAGCCAACGCAGTGTAACATGACTACACAATTTACAGATTATATTCGCAATCATGACATCGTGTGACCACGATTCACGTCTAGTCGAACTGACATGCTGATACGTACAAAACGTATCTATAATTTTTGATTGTTTCATGCCATTTTTATGATTTTAGCACTTGTTTTTATATTAAGTTTATTATTTATTTGGACTAACCTACTAATGGTTGCAAAAGTGCACAATGTTCTTGTTTTACTCTTTGATGTGTAGAAATTATCAAGAATACAAGAAAAAACCTTGTTGGACTCAAATTGGGACTTTCCTGAAATCTGTCTGAGAACTTTTTATAAAGATCGTCAGTTTGACCCCCGAAGACGATGTCAAATCGAAATCAAAATAAATAGAAAGTTGTCACAAATTTCCATACGAGAAGTTTAAGCCCGAAAAGAGCCCAATCGGAGGTCGGACGCGACCTGGAGGCCCAATATGGTGAAACCCTAAAAGGGGGTGACGGAAATCCGAGAAGCTATATAAAGGAAGGAAACCTAACTCGTCCAGTACTCCTCCAACCATGAATTTCCAGCCACCAAAGCCACGTTTTTGCCTCCCCCATGGATCCCATCTCCATGGGGGAGGGCTCCCAAGAAGCCATGAAGGAGGAAGGCTAAGGGGCGGCGCTCCCCCATGATGTCGGCGGCAGGGAAGGAGTTCCCCGCGCCGCCGCCGGCGCCGCCGCCGCCCTGCGCTGCTCGCTGCCCTCTCCGCCGTCTTCACCGCCATCTCCATCACTAACTCCTCCTTGTATTCAGTGGTTCATCCTCCCACAAACCTCTGTATCGTCCTATGTAAACATGGTGTTTGATGCTATAATATTTATGCTGTGATCTATGACATGTTTGCGTAGTTATTTGTCTTTTGATTGCTTTGTTGAATGCATGAGGTTCATTAGAGTTGTATGTTGATATGGTACTGTCCTTTGGTGTCCATCATATTTGTGCGCGCATGGATCAACACCCTAGGGTTAGTAGTATGTGCAAAGGAATGGGGGTAGTTCTGCCGGAGTGACAGAAACCTGAGGACTCAAACCGGTTAGATTCACATATGGGAGTAAGAGGACCATTGAGCTTAAGGCTATGGTTGGGGAAACCTTAATGCATTGTCAGTATTTACGAATGTTTGCTAACAATCCAACCATATTGTACTTGTAATCCCAAGTAGTGGAGTGCATGTATATTTAGCCTCTCCCACTTAGAAAACTGCATCGAAGACAATGAAACCAATATCTTCACTAATTTATCTTAGACAAAGCCACCACAATTACCACCACTTTTTCACACTCATGGTACTGTTAGTTTATGGTTACTTAGTATATCTTATTGCTGCAGCACTAACATTTACTTTCTTGTATTTATTATCTTGCAAAGCTATCTCTCATACCCATATTATTGCTCTAGTTTTATTTCCTAGATAATGCAAACGTTTGGTGTGCGTAGAGTTGTATCAGTGGTTGATAGAACTTGAGAGAACATTCATCCTACCTTTAGCTACTCGTTGGGTTCAACACTCTTACTTATCGAAAAGGCTACACACGATTCCCTATACTTGTGGGATATCAAGACATTTTCTGGCGCCGTTGCCGGGGAGCAATAGCGTGTGGTGAATATTCTTGTCTGTACTTGTTTGCTTTATCTTTAAGTAGTTTTTACTTTCAGTTTTAAGTTCTCTATCTTAGTATGGATAGGGAATGCGAATTACTAAAAAAATAGTTGTACTTGTTATCTAAAAACGTTTTCGAAAAGGAAAGTGATTGGAAAGATGAGTAATGATTAAGTGGGGGTCGACCTTGAACACTTGTGTTCATGCCTATGAAATCAAAACAATTCTTTCCATTGAAGATTTTCAGTTAAAATCTTGTATATATTGTGTATATATTGTACATATTCCTTTATACCATAAAAATAAAATGTATAGATAACTTCTGATTTGTTTATGATGCAAGTTTGCCAATTTGCTGCCTAGAAACAGATTTATGTGCTTCACCGTATAAAATGTTTAAAATCACCAGAACGTGATATTGATCTGAAATTTCTTGAGTGCAAAGTACTGCTTATTACCTTGCTTTCATTAGTTTTGACTTTTCTGATTTGAGGTACGTAGATAGGTCTAATAATTCGATCTTTACTGACTGTTTCAGTTTAGACAGATTCCTGAGCTTCACTGTAAAAAATCGTGATAAATCTCAGAATAGTATTTTGACCTGAAAGTTTTTGTGCATAAACCTGAGATTATGGTCTATCTTTCATTAGTTTTGAGTTTTTCGATTTGAGCTGCCTAACTATCTCTTTGATTGTCATCTTTACAGACTGTTCAGTTTTGGCAGATTTCTATTCTTTTTATTTAATATTATACTTAGGTTCAAAAGTTTTCTTAGTTTTTCGACGGACAACGAAAATAATAAGAAACCTTGGTATTACAGTGGCTAATGTTTAATAAATATTATGAGATTTTACAATAATTGAACGTGAGTGGATTTTATTTAATGAGTACTAACCCTACTAATGAGTTTTGTGAAGCTTTATGTGGATCTAGCTTATAAGTTCTAATCAATATGGTGATATGAGATGAATAAGAAGACACAAGAGCTCATGCTTGGGATGTAGGTGCATCCCAAGAACATATTCAATAAGATACAATCATCTAAGTTTGGGGATGCCCGAGTCATCCCCCTATTCATCAACTAGCATGAGGTTGTCTCCTTCATACTCTATATTACCCATCCAAATGATATGTATTATGTTAACTTGTGTTATAGTTGATTTTATATGTCTTGGTTTTAACTTCTTTAGTTACATTAGGCTCTTTATTTTATTTTTATTGTTTTACTTTCACTTATAAATTAAAAACTGCAAAAATAGTTTCTTTTGTTTTGTTTCTTTGTTTGGTTCTCTATTTTGATTTCATTTGGTTTTTTACTTTTGATTTTTATTTAGAGTTTTCCTTGCTGTATCTATCATGTTTAAGTATTTCTTAGCCTCTGATCTATTAGTTTATCAAAAATAAAGTATCAAGTTTTACCCATTTAGCTTAGTTGATACATATGGTGTCTAGGTGAAAGGCGTTAAAAAAATCGCTTATGGGAGACAACCCACTTTTTATTCCTGTTATTTTCTTTTATATTGAGTCAAGGAACATGCCTACCTCTGTAACAATTCCTTTGTATATTTAGTTTATTGCATTGTTGTGTCAAGTTAAGCCTCTAGTAGAAAGTTGATACTAGATGTGGATTCCTGCGCAGGAACAGTTTTCTGCTGTCCACCGTTTAATTCGTAAGAATTCACAGAAAAATTAAAATGACCTGAGATTTTTTGTGCGTAATCCTCAGATATATATTCAACTTTCATTAGTTTTGAGTTTTCTGATCTGAGCAAGTTAAGTGTCTCGAAAAAATTCGTCTTTTCGGACTGTTCTGTTTTTGACAGATTCCGCCATTTATTTTACAATGCCTCTTTTGCTATTTTGATTGGATCTTTTTGTCACATAAAGTATCAGTGGCTGTAGCTATTATCCAGTAGCATTGGCAGCAATTGTGTTCATACATAATATGATAATTTTTTATTATGCACTAACCCTGTAATGAAGTTTACTTTGAGTTTGGTGTGGAGTAAGTTTTCAAGTATCAAGAGAGAAGGATGATGTGATTTGATCAAGAAGATGTAACAGCCAAAGATTGGGGATGCCCCCGTGGGTCACCCAAGCATATTTCAAGAAGACTCAAGCGTCAAAGCTTGGGTATGCCCAAGGCATCCCCTTATTCATCAACAACTTATCAGGTTATCTCTAGTGAAACTATATTTTAATTCCGCCACATCTTATGTGCTTTACTTGAAGCGTCTGTTTGCTTTTATTTTTGCTTTGTTATTTTCATTCTCTGAATAAAATTGATCCTAGCATTCTTTTGTGGGAGAGAGACACGCTCCGCTTTTTCTTATGAATACTCGTATTCTTCACTTATATTCGTTGAGTATTCTTTTTGCTTTTAGCTCCTGTTTTTCATGCATCTCTTGTTTAGAGCTGTTAATTCTTATATGATATACTCTCTTGTTTCATTGTTAAATATTTGGAGGGTTTATGTTAAACTAAGTTGATCGTCACATCATTTATTTATCTCCTATTTGAAGAGGTGGTTTAAAGTTTGGTAAACTTAAAAATGATGTGTAAATGATATTGTTTAGTAGTTTATGTTTTCTTATGGTTAGTTTCAACTAGCTAATAGTGTATATTATGTCATTTTGATCTTAACATGCATTGTTCTGTGCGTAGAAGAGTATGACATTGTGGTATCCTACTCTGAATAATTCAATTGAATCGACTTGGCACATGCTCACACATGTATTTGTCGAGGAGTGACTCCCACGTAACAGGGGTAGTCTCGCCCTGAAGAGAGGTTCAAAGGGGGGACTGAACACGGAGGTCTAACAACCCTCGAGGGGCTCGACGACGATGCTCGCCGAGCCTGAAGGAGGACAATCACGCCAGAGATGGACACCAGCCCGTACCCAGGTTCACGGCCCTCGAGAGGAGGTAAAACCGCTACTCCTGCTTGTCTGTATTGCACTGTGAAGGTTACAGGACAACGAGCTTGCCGAAGGCTCTCTTGAGGCAGCTTGGTGCCTGGAGAGGGACACAATGGTCGTCTTCCTCCTCCAGCAGTTGGCTATCCTATGTGTTCAGGGTGCGAGTGCGCGATTGGGCGATCGGGGCTCCCTTTCTACGGGGGAGCTCCTGCTCCTTTTATAGGCGCCCCGGGCTCCGTCCTCGTGCTGGTGGGCCCGCACACGCCAGTCGCATGGAGGAGCGGGAGTCCACCGCAGCTCGTCCGTCCATGGACGCGGTCCATCCGTGCTAAAGCAGCGCGCCGTGGCCGACAGGTTGCAGGCGGTGCAGGGCGGCTCGCTGGCGCAGCAGAGTCCGTGGTGGAGCCCACGGTGACGATCTTCTTGGAGCGTTGCGCCGTCCAGCCGCTTTATCACCAAAGAGGAAAGCTCTGGCTGTCCTGCCGCAGGCGGCGCGGCTTTTGACTCCTTTATCACCAGAATGGCAACTGGGGTGCTCGCGTCACCCTGCGGCTGCTGCAGGGGCCATGTGCGTCCTGCAGAGCTTGCTTAACCGCGAAGTGTCTCGACAGGGCTGCGGTCGCCTGTGGAGGGGTTTTCTGCTGACTCCTCTCCAGGCGGGCTGTGCCTGGGGAGTCTCTTAAAGCGCAGGGTCCTCTTCAGGCCCTGGCGTCCTCTTCAGGCCTCGAGTGGGGATGCCTCTTGAGGATCCCTCCAAGCGGTAGCCTGGTCCTCAGCCGTTCTGCCGAAGTTATGCGCGGGCGAGGCCTGTAGGGAGTGGGCCGTGCGTACCCCGGTCCTTACTGGGCCGACAGTATTTGACTGAAAACAAAGAGTCAATTAAGTCTTGATGATTTATTTTGCCTCAGCGTTCTAGTATCATTTTTATGCCTTCGTCAATTTTATTTTGTCGCAAGCATGATTATGACGGTTATTGCTCTCTTGAATTGTCGCTTCCCAGTCTATTGCTAGCCTTCGCATGTACTAAGCGGTATTTCTGCTTGTGCTTCCAAATCCCTGAAAACCAAGTTATTCCAAAGAGTCCACCATATATACCTACGTATGGCATTTCAAACCATTCAAGTAAATTTACATATGCTACCTTTAAAACCTTCAAAACACTTCTCATTTTGTGACATTGTTTTAGCTCATGAGGAAGTAGTAGTTGTGTTTGTTATCTTCCATACTAATTAATTAACCATCGACTTGCATGCTTCATCTGCTCGTAATTAATATTGCAAAGGGCTGGTTAGACCACTATAATATCAAAAGATTTGAGAAAGTAAAAAATAGACACTCCTCCATGGTATGTGATTGTTGGTGGGCACCCGAGGATTCGGTTAGCCATGGTTTGTGAAAGCAAAGGTTGGGAGGAGTGTCAAGTTATGAATATAAATATAAAGATGCATATTATAAATGCTTGTTTTTAAATAATTCGGAACCGCTCTCAACTTGCTTAGTATGGAAGATAATAAGAACTCTATGGCCATTCGTTGACAAGACAATCACCACTCAAAAACAATTTTAACTCTGTTTTCAAAACAATGAAAAGTTCTAGCACATGTTAAATCCCTGCTTCCCTCAACGAAGGGTTTATCTTTTACTTTATTATTGAGTCACCATCTTTCTTTGAGCACCTTCTTGAGAGCATAGTTGTCATTCTTAGTGTAATGTGCTTGTCCCAGAATACTGTTAACTGCGGTATAACTTTGATTCTTTTATCTTTGATATCTTTATTTCTAGTCATTTCTTGAACTCAGAGGTGCCCGGACATTTATGTTTTGCTGTACAAATTCAGGCAAGCGAGATACCACTCTACCATGCTTTATTATGATCATTACAATCTTGTTGATGTTATAAATTTCATGTTATGAGCTCTTGGTTGGTTGATACTTTTCATTGGGGAACATGATTGCTAAGTTTTATTATCCATATATCATGCAATTGTTAAAAACCTGATCATAGCATTTACAATCAAAAATTATTTTGTTATCATTTACCTACTCGAGGACGCGCAGGAATTAAGCTTGGGGATGTTGATACGTCCAAAACGTATGTATAATTTTTTATTGTTTCATGCCATTTTTATGATTTTAGCACTTGTTTTTATATTAAGTTTATTATTTATTTGCACTAATCTACTAATGGTTGCAAAAGTGCACAATGTTCTTGTTTTACTCTTTGATGTGTACAAATTATCAAGAATATAAGAGGAAACCTTGTTGGACTAAAATTGCTACTTTCCTGAAATCTGTCTGAGAACTTTTTATAGAGATCGTCAGTTTGACCCCTGAAGACGACATCAAATCGAAATCAAAATAAATAGAAAGTTGTCACAAATTTCCATACGAGAAGTTTAAGGCCGAAAACAGACCAATCGGAGGTCGGACATGACCTGGAGGCCCAATATGGTGAAACCCTAAAAGGGGGTGACGGAAATCCGAGAAGCTATATAAAGGAAGGAAACCTAACTCGTCTAGGACTCCTCCAAACACGAATTTCCAGCCACCAAAGCCACGTTTTTTCCTCCCCCATGGATCCCATCTCCATGCGGGAGGGCTCCCAAGAAGCCATGAAGGAGGGAGGCTAAGGGGCGGCGCTCCCCCATGACGCCGGCGGCAGGGAAGGAGTTCCCTGCGCCGCCGGCGCCGCTGCCGCCCTGCGCTCCTCGCTGCCCTCTCCGCCGTCTTCACCGCCATCTCCATCACCAACTCCTCCTTTTATTCAGTGGTTCATCCTCCCACAAACCACTGTACCGTCCTATGTAAACATGGTGTTTGATGCTATAATATTTATCCTATGATATATGACATGTTTGCGTAGTTATTTGTCTTTTGATTGCTTTGTTGAATGCATGAGGTTCATTAGAGTTGTATGTTGATATGGTACTGTCCTTTGGTGTCCATTATATTTGTGCGCGCATGGATCAACACCCTAGCGTTAGTAGTATGTGCAAAGGAAGGGGGTTAGTTCTGCCGGAGTGACAGAAACCTGATGACTCAAAACGTGTGTAGACCTTATTTATCAACTTGAATCGTTTGTAATATTTGTTATTTTATTTCTGTCGAACACGTTAAGTGCGCACTCTGAACGCGCCATGGCGTGCTCCGGACGCGCCACGGCATGCTCTGGGAGCGCACTGGCGCACATTTGGGCGCGAACTAAGCCAAGATCATTCTTAGTCACTCCAAAATGATACTTTTGTGAGTATATTAAAATTATCATGTTGTAATTCCAAAACCACTTCTCTTCAACCTTAGACCTCATCGTTTGAGTTTTGCGA
Source organism: Poa annua (assembly GCA_026929855.1). Classification (NCBI taxonomy): domain Eukaryota; kingdom Viridiplantae; phylum Streptophyta; class Magnoliopsida; order Poales; family Poaceae; genus Poa; species Poa annua. Next base: position 61,243,574 of record CM049438.1, on the reverse strand, counting down.
TATCAGATGAGATACATGCCCTTCTAATTTTGAATGTATGTAGACCATGTTTTTCAACTTGAGTCGTTAGTATATGATATATGAACCACTACAAGAAATCGGGACTATTGCAACAATGGTATTCGTGGCAATAAGTATCGAATTGTGGCAATACGAACCTATTGCCACGACACGACTTTCGTTGCCAAGCGTTGCGAAAGGACGCATGGTAATAGGTTATTGCCACGAAAAACAAAATGTGGTAAGAGAAGCTTGCTATTGCAACGACTATGTGACAAGTTGCCACATTTTTTCTCGTGGCAACAAGCGCTTGATGCCACGATTTGGTTCGTGGGGATAGCTTACTGCAATAGGCGCCAAACCCGTGGCGATTGCCCGTTTGTGGCGATAGACATTTGTGGCGATAGCCTATTGCAACAACACCAGATTCATGGCGCACGCCCTTCCATTGCAACAGGTAATTGTTGTAACAGACTTAGCCCTATGGCAACAACTCTTATTTTCATGGCCACACCTCTTTTGCCACAAACTCTCCGAACGTGGTAATAAAAAATTGCAACGTGATAATTTTGGTGGCGGCAGATAGTTATCACAACGGGTAAAATGTTTGTGGCGAAAAGCTATTGCAACAATACAAACAGTTAGTGGCAAAAGGACTATTTCAACAAAGCTGAATTTTGTTACGCCAAGTGGTTATCACAACAGCCAAAATGTTTGTGGCAAAAAACTATTGCGACGATGCAATGGATTTGATTCGTGGGCAAAGGACTATTTCATAAAGTTGAATTTCGTGGCGTCAAATTGTTATCCCAACTGCCAATAAACTAGTAGCTATCGCGACAATACAAATGTTCCATGGCAAAAGGATTGTTTCAACATAATTAAATTTGGAAGCACCAAGCGGTTATCTCATATTTCAAATAGCAAATATGCATACATGATTCGAACCATAGCTATATGGTGTAGATTCATAAAATATCATATCTTTATAGCAAATATCCATAAAATAAGTTAGCAATCATTCAACACACTGAATGTGCTATCCTAATTAAGTGAAAAGATGAAAATATCCATGGTCGATAATCCAGTCCATTCCAGTTAAATATTTGGATCCTGCAATCAAAAAATAAAGAGATTGTTTAGCTCAAGTTAATCGGTGCAACATAACATACGGCATAAAATTATTTCAGCGCTATTGTAATTTTCATTGGCAAACTATAGTGGTGCAAGCTATCATAAAGTTACCTTTGCAAGAAGGATGGAAAATATGAATAATTACAGTAGGCAGGTGCAGCAGCCCAGCAAAATGGTTATAAAATTACATCAGTTAAGTAGCTCAATAGTGGTATACATAAGAGGTTCTATTTTTCGATTAAAATAGGCAATGACCTGATATCACTACTTGGATGAACTATTATTATCATTTAAGTCACAAGAATCATAAAAATGGTATCAGGTCATAAGGAAATAAGCTATAGGGGAAGTAGTCTGACTAGTTGAAGGAAGGCTCCGTTGGATAGAGTCAATACCCAACGATGTAAGTGTTCTGGTGGCCAGTGGGTTCACCGAGCCAGTTTAATGGAATAGATGATTCCAGATCAAAAAAAGAGTGAACGGGGAAAGTTTGCTATTTATTTCCTGCAATCCAATCATGAAAGTTAACCATCTAAGACTATGTGCGTCGGTTTTTCAAATTTTCGACAATTTTTGAATTTATTATGGTTATTTCAAATTCAGTCAAACCTAAGTTTGACCAACATTTAAACAAGTTTAAAACATGAAAATGAAAAAATAAGCATGGATCCTTCTTAGTCACTCCAAAATGAAGCTTTTGTGAGGTTTTTGAAAATTTCATGTTGCAATTCCAAAACCACTTCTCTTTAACCTTGGACCTCATAGTTTGAGTTATGCAATATCACATGAGATCCATGCCCTTCTCCTTTTGAATGTATGTAGACCATTGATACGTCTCAAACGTATCTATAATTTCTTATGTTCCATGCTTATATTATGTCACTTGCTACATGTTTTATATACACTTTTATATCATTTTATGCATTTTCTGGGACTAACCTATTAACAAGATGCCACAGTGCCAGTTGCCTGTTTTCTGCTGTTTTTGGTTTCAGAAAAGTTGTTAAGGAAATATTCTCGGAATTGGACAAACGAAACGTCAAAGTGCCTATTTTTCTCGGGAGGTTCCAGAACACCAAAGAGGACACGGAGGAGGACCCCGAGGGGCCCACACCCCCTCCCGGCGCGGGTCCCCCTTGGCCGCGCGAGCACGGGGTGTGGGGCCCTCGAGGCCCCGCCGCCTTCGCCCTTTCGCCTACTTATACCCCCGAGAATTACAAGACCTAGAGCGCGCACCTTTTTCCTCCACGAAGTACAGAGCCGCCGCCGTCGTCAACCCTAGATCGGTAGGGTTCAGAAGCTCTTCCCGGCACCCTGCCGGAGAGGGGAATCATCACCGGAGGGCTCTACATCACCATGCCCGCCTCCGGACTGATGCGTGAGTAGTTCATCCTTGGACTACGGGAACATAGCAGTAGCTAGATGGTTGTCTTCTCCTCTTGTGCTACCATGTTTAGATCTTGTGAGCTGCATAACATGATCAAGATCATCTTTATGTAATGCTACATGTTGTGTTTGCTGAGATCCGATGAATATTGAGTACTATGTTATTGCTTCATAATATATCTTGTGAGTGCGTTGTTTATGATCTTGCATGCTCTCCGTTGCTAGTAGATGCTCTTGCCAAGTAGATGCTTGTGACTCAAAGAGGGGGTATTTATGCTCGATAGTAGGTTCATGTCTCTATTTAATCTGGGGTAGTGACAACAAGCTCTAAGATTGTAGATGTACTGTTGCTACTATGGATAAAACAGTAGTACTTTATCTAAGAGTATTTGTATTACTTACATTACACACATTGCCTAATGCAATAATCTGTTGCTTGCAACTTAATACTGAAAGGGGTGCGGACGCTAACCAGAAGGTATATTATTAGTCATAGATGCGGTTGGAACGGTCTATGTATATTGTTGTAAAGCCCAAATGAATATCACACTAGCCATCATAACTATAGTATATGCATCATTATGCACTTCTTTATTCTGTCAATTGCCCAGCTGTAATTTATTTACCCACATGTATGCTATTATTATTTATGGAGAGACACTACTAGTGAACTGTGAACCCCGGTCCTTTTTCCTCTAAACTGATAAACAATACTACTGCAATCCTGTTACTTTCATTCTCTGCAAACAAACATCATCTTCCACACGTACGTTTAATCCTTTTGTTACAGCAAGCCAGTGAGACTGACAAGCTCACTCTCAAGTTGGGGCAAAATAGTTTGATTGTGTTGTGTGCAGATTCCACGTTCGTTGCTGACACCGGTAGTGCGCCCTGCCAAAGTCATCTTCAACAACCTCCGGGAGATATCTAGTTTCATACTGGATCGATAAACCTTGGTTTCACAACTGAGTGAAACTTGTTGCTGCACTGTTTCATACCTTCCTCTTGGGTTCCCAACACCACCTCACCGGTGCCATCAAGCAATTTTCTGGCGCCGTTGCCGGGGAGACTAGACTCTTCTACGAGGGGAGTCTCTCACATCCAATCTTTTTATTTTGTTATTGTTTTGCATAGTTTATTTTCATTATTGTCTTGTTTGCTTAATATCAAAAATACAAAAAAAATAGTTACTTGCATTGTTATTTTTATTTCGGTTTGGTAAATTTTTATTTCAGTTTTTATTATTGTTTATTTCGGTTTGCTTTTTAATTTGCTAAAATGAGTACTGCTGAGAATACTAAGTTGTGTGATTTCACTAGCACCAATAATAATGATTTTATATGCACTCCTATTGCTCCACCTTCTTCTAAAGCAGAATTCTTTGAAATAAAACCTGCTTTGTTAAACCTTGTTATGAGAGAGCAATTTTCTGGTGTTAGTACTGATGATGCTGCTGCCCACCTAAATAATTTTGTTGAACTTTGTGAAATGAAAAAGCAAAAAGATGTAGATCGTGATATTATAAAACTGAAATTATTTCCTTTCTCTTTGAGAGGAAGAGCTAAAGAATGGTTGCTTTCATTGCCTAGGAATAGTATTGATTCATGGTCTAAATGCAAAGATGCTTTTATTGGAAAATACTATCCTCCTGCTAAGATTATTTCTCTAAGAAGTAGCATCATGAATTTTAAACAACTTGATAATGAACATGTTGCTCAAGCTTGGGAAAGAATGAAATCTTTGGTTAAAAATTGCCCTACTCATGGACTGACTACTTGGATGATCATCCAAACCTTTTATGCAGGACTGAATTTTTCTTCAAGAAACTTGCTTGATTCGGCTGCTGGAGGTACCTTTATGTCCATCACTTTGGGGGATGCAACAAAACTCTTGGATGATATGATGGTGAATTATTCTAAGTGTCATACTGAAAGGACACCTAAAGGTAAGAAGGTAAATTCTGTTGAAAAAACCTCTTCTTTGAGTGAAAAGATTGATATTATTATGTCTATGCTTGTGAATGGTAAATCTCATATTGATCCAAATAATGTTCCCTTAGCTTCTTTAGTTGCACAAGAAGAGCATGTTGATGTGAACTTCATTAAAAATAACAATTTCAACAACAATGCCTATAGGAACAATTATGGTAATAATAACTATAAGCCCTATCCTTCTAATAATAGTGGTGGTTATGCTAATTCTTATGGTAATTCTTATAACAATAATAGGAATACCTCCACTGAACTTGAAACCATGCTAGAAGATTTTATCACTACACAAACTGATTTTAATAAAACTGTTGAGGAAAAGCTTGGTAAAATTGATATTCTTGCCTCTAAAGTTGATAGTCTTGCCCTTGATGTTGATCTTTTAAAATCTAAAGTCATGCCTAATGATACTAAATAGAGTAAGACCTTTGCTAAAATTAATTCCATTCAAGTTAGAATTGATTAAAATGTTAGGATGATGGCCCAATTGCATGCTAGATGGGAAAGAGAGAAAGAACTAGCTAAGTAAGATAATATTGTTAAACTTTTTACTATTGGCACTACTGAAAATAATGTTACTTCACATGCTAGTAGGCCTCCTACTATTAATGGTAACATAGTTGGTGTTGGAAATATTTCTTCTACTTCTTCCAAAAAGTTAAAATTGCCTAAAACTGCAGAAACTGTTATTGATAAAAGTGCTGAAATTTTTAAGAACATAGAAGAAGGTGGTTCGGTTTGCTTTGATGATAATAATTTTGATTTTGATAATTGTAATATCACTGAAGTTATTAAGTTCTTGCAAAAGTTAGCCAAATGTCCTAATGCTAGTGCCATGAACATGGCATTTACAACTCATATTACAAATGCTCTCATTAAGGCTAGGGAAGAGAAATTAAAACTTGAAACTTCTATCCCTAAAAAGTTAGAGTATGGTTGGGAGCCCATTATTAAAATAAAAGTGGATAAATTAGATTGCAATGCTTTATGTGACCTTGGTGCAAGTATCTCTGTTATGTTTAAAAAGCTCTATGATAAGTTTGATTTGCCACCTTTGCAACATTGTTATTTGGATGTTTTTCTTGTTGATAATGCTATGAAGAAACCTGTGGGGAGAGTCAATGATGTTCTTATTATGGTTAACAATAACCTTGTCCCCGTTGATTTTATTGTCTTGGATATTGAATGCAACCCATCTTGTCCAATTGTGTTGGGAAGACCTTTTCTTAGAACTGTGTGTGCTATTATTGATATGAAAGAAGTAAATATTAGATACTAATTAACACTCAAGAAAGGTATGGAACACTTCCCTAGAAAAAGAATGAAGCTACCTTTTGATTCTATCATTCCTACAAATTATGATGTTGATGCTTCATCTCTTGAAAATACTTGAATATCACTTTCTGCGCCTAGCTGAAAGGCGTTAAATAAAAGCGCTTATGGGAGACAACCCACTTTTTATTTCTATTATTTTATTTTGTTGAGTCAAGGAAAATGTCTACCTCTGTAGTAATTCCTTTGTATCTTTACTATATTGCATTGTTGTGTCAAGTTAAGCCTCTAGTAGAAAATTGATGCTAGATTTGGATTGCTGTGCTGAAACAGTTTTCTGCTGTCCACCGTTAAATTCATAACTCTTTACAGAAAAATCGCATGGACCTGGGATTTTTTGTGCGTAATCCTCAGATATTTATGCAACTTTCATTAGTTTTGAGTTTCTGATTTGAGCAAGTTAAGTGCCTCGAAAAACTTCGTCTTTACGGACTGTTCTGTTTTAGACAGATTCTGCCATTTATTTTGCAATGCCTCTTTTATTATTTTGAATGGATCTTTTTGTTCCATAAAGTATCAGTAGCTGTAGCTAATGTCCAGTAGCATTGGTAGCAATTAAGTTCATGCAGAATATAAGAATTTTTGATTATGCACTAACTCTCTAATGAAGTTTAGTTTGACTTTGGTGTGGAGGAGGTTTTCAAGGATCAAGAGTGTAAGAGCCAAAGCTTGGGGATGCCCCCGTGGGTCACCCAAGCATATTTCAAGAAGACTCAAGCGTCAAAGCTTGGGGATGCCCAAGGCATCCCTTTATTCATCAACAAACTATCAGGTTATCTCTAGTGAAACTATATTTTAATTACTACACATCTTATGTGCTTTACTTGAAGCGTCTGTTTTTTTTCATTTTCTGAATAAAATGGATCCTAGCATTCCTTTATGGGAAAATTTTGTTTTTGCCACTGTAGTTTTTGCCCATTTTGCTTTTGCCACTCTAAATTTTGACATTTTGCTTTTGCCTTTTTGAGAGGCAAAAACGAAAGCAAAACAATAACAGTTGGGGCAAAAGCAAAATGGGCAAAAACTAGAGTGACAAAAACAAAATAAAATTTTACCATTTTTATTTTGCTTTTGCCCTAGAGAGGGCAAAACTGATGTATTACCAGAAACTAAGAGGGCAAAAGCAAAATGTCATAATTTAGAGTGGCAAAAGCAAAATGGGCAAAAACTACGGTGGCAAAAACAAAATTTTCCCTTCCTTTATGGGAGAGAGACACGCTCCGCTTTTTCTTATGAATACTCGTATTCTTCACTTATATTTGTTGAGTATTCTTCTATGTTATTTCAATACTATTAGCTCTTGTTTTTAATGCATCTCTTGTGAGAGCTGTTAGTTTTTCTTAGGTTACACTCTCATATCTCATTGTTATATACTTGGAGAATTTATCTTTAAATAAGTTGATTAGTGTTTGGTTGGAAACAGAAAATGCTAAACGTGGTAGATAGTATAATGAAAAGATACACATGCTTTTATGGATTGTTAGGCAATTGTTTTGAGCTCTCAAGTAGATCATGTTTAAGCTTTTACATCATGTAGTTAAAACCTATTAGTGAAGAACTACCGTAAAGGTTGTTGAAATTTGGTTTGCATGTTTGGTATCTCTAAGGTCTAGATATTTTCTATTAAAGGTGTTTGAACAATAAGTAGGACAATGTAGAGTTGTATAATACTTGCAATATGTTTTTATATACGTCTTGTTGTCATAGTTTATACTTGTGTTTGATTCAAATAACCTTGCTAGCCAAAGCCTTGTACTGAGAGGGAATGCTTCTCGTGCATCCAAAAACTTGAGCCAAAACCCATGCCATTTGTGTCCACCATACATACCTACTACATGGTATTTCCTGCCATTCCAAGCAAATACTTCGTGTGCTACCTTTTATTATTTTCGCATGATTTCCTGCCATTATTTCCTGCCATTCCAAGCAAATACATGTGCGCATGATTTTCCTTTTTTTGTTTTTTTTTAATATTTGAAGCTCATTTCAAATGTCGGTTAAACTGCAGCCGTCCGATTTTCTCTAAAAGGAATCTGCACGCATAGTCGGGGCGATCCGCGAAAAGCTCATTCTACGGTCTGATTGGACGCGCGCGTAGCACAAGGGTTGTACACCCGCTGACGAGTGGACCACGGCGGACCCAACGGGGATTTTGGCTCGCCCACCCCCATTTGACTCAGTGACACAAAATGGGTATTTTGGCACACCAAATGCGGATTTTGGCTGTTACCCGTCATCGTAACTTAAATGAGGATTTTGGCAAACCAAATGAGGATAGCCATGAGCTTGCTCAAATCTAACTTAAATCCATATAAATTTTCAAATGAGATTGGACTCGCTGAAAAATGTGTTTCAAATGAGATTCAAAGATAGGGTAAACGGCCCCGTTTCTAAGCAAAAATGGTGGACTCGCTGAAAAATGTGTTTCAAATGAGCTCCAAAGGTAGGGTAAAAGGCCCCATTTCTAAGCAAAAATGGTGGACTCGCTGAAAAATGTGTTTCAAATGAGATCCAAAGGTAGGGTAAACGGCCCCATTTGTAAGCAAAAATGGTGGACTCGCTGAAAAATGTGTTTCAAATGAGCTCCAAAGGTAGGGTAAACGGCCCATTTTCTAAGCAAACTTTGCAAACTGAAGTGGATTTACACACACAATTGGAAACGTCAAGCACAAGGCCATTGCCAAATTTCATGGTAGTACAAAATGGACTTGGCCTTGCTAAATTATAAAATAGATCAACAACTAATAACTAAATTGGCACTTGCACTTAATAAAGCAACTAATAACTAAAATGTACTACCACTCGTCCTCGTCATCGGAAACCTCCACCGACTCGGCCTTGCCCTTGCCCCTGCCCTTGCCCTTGACATCGACCTCTTCTGAGGCGATGTTGTTCGACGCCGACCACATGTCCTCCTTTTCCCCCTTGCTTTCCGAGTAGATATTGAGTCGTTGCTGCTCGGCGGCGGAATGCTTGGCCAGGTCCATGGCTTTCTGGTCGGCCATGGCACAGGCCGAACCCGGGTCCAGGACCTCCGTGACCTCCTCCCTCCAGGACATGGTCCAGTCCATACCCTGGTCGTCCTCGTCGTCCTCGTCGGACAGATCGATGAAGGGAATGGGATCGGGAGCAATGGCCCTGCCCCTGCCCCTGCCCCTTGGAGACTCCCCGTCCCATGCCGCTTCCCTCGCTCGCCTCCTGCTCGAACTTGGAGGAGTACGCGCACGCTCACTCCCCATGCCGCTTCCCTCACTCGCCTCAAGAAACCAAGGATAGGGGACGTGGCGGCGGCGGCGGTTCGAGCTGGGAGTGGAGCTGCCATCACCACAAGGCATGGAGAGATACGGGACTGGGCGAAGGTGTCTAGGAGAGGAAGAGGGGATTTGTGACCGCAATGGGCAAGGAGATGGCTCCTTTTAATGGTAGGAGCGGTCTGGACGGCGTCACGGTCTAGACGGCAGTAATGATGACCGGGCATTGATTCGGCTCCAGACTGCTCATCTTGCAGCAGGATAGAGTAGGCAAGAGAGACGCGAGGACGGCGGAGCAGATGCGCGTCCGGTCCGGCAGTCGGCAGTGTAGGCGGCGAGGCAGCTTTTTGCCAGCCGGGGGGCACGCCATTGAAGGCGCGGCGAGCACAGTGGAACGGCATGTACGCGCACGTACGGGCGCATGCATGAAAGTGGGACGGGGTGCATGCACTTAGCTGGGCCCACATCTAAGATCAAAGGGCCGACCCTTCTAGCCGAACCCAGGAAATCCCAACCGAGCCGCGACAGGGCGACCCCACCAGTCAGGCCAAATGACGGTTAACAGAGGGAAACAGAGCGTTTGGGCGATTTCCGAGCCATCCAGGGCACAGACGAGAGAAACTACGCGGGTATGGCACAGACGGATAAACTAGAGAGAAATAGGGCACAAAAGCAATTGTCCCTATTTTTAAATGCTTTATATTTTTGTTACATAAGTTGAAGCATTAACATGCGGTGCTTAGCTCTCATAATTAACTTCTTATATATTTTTAGTTTGAGCATTGACACGCGGGGCCAACTATCGGTTTTATTGTCAATGGAACTAAGTAGGTGATTAAATAGCCAAGTTGTGGAAGTTACAACATATTCGACCACCACATAGTGGAAACCGCAAACAAAATCGTCCAAGTGGTGGTTCGTGCAACACATGGAGGTGGAAAGTGGAATTTCTTCTCGTCGAGAAGAGACGGTAAAATGGACACGAAACGGTCGAGAAGCTGGTTAGCTGGATTTTAATTCCGCCTATGCAGTGCACGAAAAAAACTACCACCTTTCTTAATTTTGCATCGTGTATATTTTGAAGGAAGGATGCTATGCTCTTAAGTTTTTTCTGTAAAAAATTAGTAACCAAACCATGGTTTTCCGTACTACTCACAACGAAATGACCATTTACTTCTGATGGTATGCTAAACACATAAATTTCGTTACTTCATTTGTCCAGTAGAAAAGGCAAATATAGCAACTTATAATTTGGTAGGTTCGTCTAATTTTTCCCCTTTTATTTTAAGTAAGAAGTTTGTTGTAATTGATATGTATCACACTGTTAGTTCAGCAACACCGCTAACTGAAAGTTAATCTGTAACTCAACAGATTCAGTTAGCACTTAGCACTGAAAAAATTTAACATGTGGAAGACTAGATATTTCCTGCACGTACAAGCATGGTAAGATAACAGACAAACTATACGTGATAGTAGTATTACAAGAGCAACAATGCCCTCATGAAATCCAAGTTTTTTTTGTGTAGCACACTATTTTTCAGATTTTTTCTCGTCCATGGAAGAAAGAAATGACAACAACTCCATCAGGATACAACTCGCACCGTTAGGCTCCCCTCGGACAGATAAACTATAGTATTACACGTTGCAGCACATATGCCAACGGCCAGGGGTGTACACCGACGGCTACCCTCAAAATACCGACCTATTTTTAGAAACTGTGGGGCAAATACTTTGCCCCATTATATTAATTAAGGGAGAGTGGGATAACAACAAGTTTGAACGAAACCAAAAAAAAATTTACAACGTACTACTCGGCGTTTGGTCATGTATGCCGACGTCCTCTACAAAATACTGTCGGCAAACAGAAAACCGTCGGGAATTGGCCGTTTTGATGTAGCGTGCTTCGCCTGGAAGTCGTGGAAAAATAACCTTTGGGCAATGAAGACGAGAAGGGAGCCAGGCAGAAAAATCCGTGATCCGAACGTTAGCTCCTACTGTATGATCCATGACCAAGACCAACACGTCTTCGCCAGCAGACTGGTCTGTGATCCAAGCATTAGCTCGAGGACGCAACATGCAAATTTCAAAAACCAAAGAAAAAAGGGTAACCCGGGTCACCCGCGTGACAGGCGGGAATACTTACCACTATACTGCAACGACTTTGGTAGATTTAAATTCTTAACAAGCTGATTAATTTTACCAGTTCATTATTTTCGTTTCAATTCCCAACAAGCCAAACAAGGACGCGTCCATGATCTACGGGTCTGATACAAACGCAAAGTGCAAAGCAGAGTGGAATAGACAAGAAACCTCTCAGTTACGGAGGGGCTGCGCTTGGTGCTTCCATTGCCTCGTTTTTCGGCAACATAGGGGTAAAAAAGGGGATCATATCAATGGTACAAGGAAGTAAGGCTGTAAGGGCATGTACATTGCACAGGCGCTTTCGTGGCCGCTTGGAGTATTTTGAAACTGAAAAACACAACTAAGCGCCTGACCTTCCAACGCATGCGCAATGCGCTTATGTTAGACGCTAGCTGGATCCTCCGCTTCATATGCCGCAAGCCAAAAAATAAGGAAGCGCCGGACGCAAATATTTGAGTCGACGCTTAGCTGAATCCTCGGAACGACTGGGAATCAGGCCTAACTACCGGGAATTTCACCCTAGCGCCTGAGCTAAGCGCTCCCGTTGTACGTGCCCTAAGGGCATGTACATTGATGGACGCTTATTCAGACGTTTAAATGGAAAAGAATCAGAAAATAAATCATAGCGTCCATGCAAGAGTTTAGATCGGCAATGCGCCTCCACTTTTCAAGTGCTTATACATCTAACTAACTTCTTCCAATATGCTGGACGCAAGTAAAAAACTAGCCAAGCGCCTGGCGCAATAGTTTGCGGCGACGGCTGCTCTTAAGCGCCCGATGCCTGGGATTGTACATGTAATTGTCACTCTTCAGGGAAAATAATCCTAGCGTCCGTAGGTAAGCGCCCTGCGTTGCTCTAAGACAACTCGCAATAAATAGAATCAATATATTGTTGCCACAAAAAAACGTAGGAAATCAAATAAAATTGTATACAGTTTTTGCAAGTAATTAACATGAAATAGGTACTAACTAGGTGGGAAGTGCAGTGTCAATGCTAAATGGTCAACAAAAGGAATTCATCACGTTATAATGGGATGCACACTAACTAGGATGTTTGATTTTATTTCTTATGTTAAGAAATAGGATTAGCATTTACTCCCTCCGTTTCAAAATAATTGAAGTTCTAGTGTTAAGTCAGACGTCTTTACATTTGACCCACATTGTAAAAATATGTCAATATCTATATCAATCCTTACTAGGTATAGACAAACAACCTCCCCCAACAAAAAACATCACCATCGCATAACATACATCAATAAAAGCACACACATAAAACACCCAATCCATGAACAAGAAGACCACGAACAACACAAAGCTGTAGATTCGAGTACACAACTTTACCTCACTAAATTTAAAATATCTACTTTGTTGCACTTAAACTATTTTTCTCTCGAAAACCCTAACAAGTAGTTTGCTGCTTTTATACCTTCCAAAAATGTCCACCATGTTTTACAAATATCTAAGAATCTAAAGGGAACTAGTACATATAAATTCTTAACGCGATCTTACTTGTTTTGATCTATAGCAAAATATATTTTAAAAAGATACTTAATTAAACATCACAACCTAAACAAACAATATTTTTTATAAAATAAAGTTAGAATTGAGCACTAGAAAATGTAGCAATGATGATAGGTATTTGAACATTATGAAAACTGTGTAACTTAATATACAATCACATGTTAGAATGTATATTTAAAGAGTTAGAACTTCAAACTAACATCGAAAGAATTATTTATGAACGATCGACGTTAATAAAGTAAAAACATCCTTCGGTGACAAGATGAGTTATGAGGAAGTAAAAAAATTCAGTATAAACGTGAGAGTATTTCAACTCTTATGTAACCGGCAAAACCAAAGGTATAAAATTAAGGCTGCATATTATTTTCTGTGCGATCGATTAAATAGAAAATTCACACAATGTTTGATAACTAAGTTACAGTAGGTCTCTAAGCTTCAGTTTTTTGCATGTATTCATAATACTAGTTGTAATCGGCGCGGCGGCACGCCGCGCCCTTAATGAGATATATCTGATATAGTGTTTTTGTTTTTGTTTTAGCGGTATAATATTCATTGTAAGTAAGCGCTGGAGATTTTGATTTCGGTAATGCATTTAGTTGTGGCATTAGTTGAACGGTAGATGGTAAGATAGCAACATATATCTATATATACATACATACATACATACATACATACATACATACATACATACATACATACATACATACATACATACATATGAATATAGGTACACATATACTCATGGTCTACATTAGTTACGGAGGTCTGTTTTTTAGAATAACAGAGCTCTTTGCTAGTGTCATCATATAGCTGCATGTCAGATATACAACGAAATAATTGTGATGCCAAAAAACATTCTCGCATGCTTAGACAGAAAACAATGAACTACTAAAATCTGTTTAGAATCCCCCAAGAGTTGCATGTGGAAAACTCTGTACCAATCATTTGAGACTAACGGGTAAAGATGACCGGTTATTGGGACAACTACATACCCTAACAGAGAGTGTTACTTGTGTACACAGATTTAGTTCTAAAATCTTAGACCAGAAATTACAAACAAATGCTATTATTTTCTGATTGTAAGAATCTCTAAATCGAAAAATAGAAAAGCGTGTGCAGGACCAATTAAACATGAGCTTGCAGGCTTGCAGGAAAGAGCAAACTAATTAATTAGTAATTACTCAAAGGAACAGAGCAATCCTTAACACGGGGAGCAAAAACATACCAGAATTTTGATTTAATTGGCTGATGAATAATCCATTCATAATCGTAAAATAACTGTGAGTGTACATAATTACAGCATATAATACTCCATATGTATTTTCTTTTAATCATGGGCACAACCATAAGAGTTTAATTAAATTCATACTAAATCCTATAAGGTTGCTAGCGACTTATTAAATGATCAATCTACATAGAGTGGAAAATGGATCACTTTCAATTCATTGTCCTCAAATCAAGAACTTAAGGTCACGATGTATTGTCTCCAGTATGCAATATATGGTGAAAGGCGAACATACCATGAAGTAACTATTACTAACCATCAGCTGTATATCGTGTCCATGATTGCTCACAATCTGTATATGAGTTGATTAATTGGCCACTGTTAACGGAATTAATATTGCAAGAGAAAACATCCCAGTACTACGTAGACATGTCAGTCCACTACCGTGATTGGCAATCATAAAACATCACTGTAAGAGGAGCCAAATTCACATGCTTAAGGGGCAGAAATAATCCGAAGATCAATGTCACCAACAACGGGATGAAAACTACCATGTACACCTCAACTAACCTGGGCTTTAAGTCGATTCCCTGTCGCCTTTCCTAGAAGCTTTGCCTTCTCTTTCCTCAAAGGGGAACTCTAATATGGGAGTATGTCGGATGGATAAAGTGATACATGTTAGCTTCTGTAAGAAACCGAAGATTCGTTTTAATATAATTGAGCTCCTCTTACTATGTGCAATCAAGTTCAGGCCAGAAAATAGAAGTGAACTATGTAGCCTCTAGTAATGGGGCTTCAACTCCATAAAAACATACCCTAGGGCAACTTCACGTAGTTAAGTTTAAAGCATAAAGAGAATAACGCAGGCCAAACTTCTTACCCTGTCCGGCCAAATTGACAGCAAGTCAACTAAGTAAACCTGAAATCAATTCACAGAATTCGAAGTTAATAGAATACAACATATACCACACCCTAGATTTAGATGTAAATGCGTAATTAACGGTACAAAGTTCAGTAATGAGCACCAAATCCCTGAATCATTAGGTTGTGTTTTAAAGAATAAACATAGCATGATTGTGCTTCTTTTCTTAGCCATTGAATGCGTTTGCACATTTTTGTAGCTGAAGAAGTAGGAAATATATTATTATATACACCAAATTAAAAGTAAGATCATCAATTTACAAAACTGGGAGATGGTGTTCACATATATTACACATTCTTGATGCCAATATAACAAATGGTCCATCTTGACACATTATAAAAAAAATCGAGATACAAAGATCATGTACAGAGAAAATACACCTCGGAACGCAATAATGCTGAAGAACTGCAAGCAAGGCAAAATAAAAGGAAAATTACCTCTTGTGGAACTGAATCTGAAGCACCGAAGGTTGAGGTGCCACTCAAACGCCCCTGCTCTCCACCTGATATCGAGGATGGAGATAAATGAGTAAAAAGCGATCAGAAAAGCTGAGGACTCTGAGTCAAAGATATAAAATTAAAGGACAAATGCAATATGAAATACAAATCAAACCTTCTGGTTATGCCATTGGAAGAAGTGATTTTTTGCCTGATGAATACACTCGATTGTGTTCTCTTAAAAAGTTGAAATCCGAATTCCACAAAAAAGCACCCTTGTCAGGTGATCGTGCTTCATAGGTAAGTGCACCTGTAGCCTCATTCACCTCAGGGATTGGAGTGTGACAAAGAGCAAGTATCCAGAAGAACAGAAGAAGTATGGCCGAATTTGGTTCCTTGGTCCAGTTCCCCTGCATAAGACGTCCTCCTCAAAACTGAACCCTTTTATCGAGAACTTTTGGGTCTTTTCCACGCTGAAGGTAACTCCTTCCGCTAACTGGATTTCATCCTCAGTATTCTCCCTTACTTCTTCTACAAAAATGTCTTGGGAATCAACGCCTGATGTCATCTGCTTTGCAACAGCCCTTTGACTTCACTGGACCGCACACCATATGATGCCCCAGCAATTGAACACTTCCAAGAAATCCATCTGATTGCAGGTCAAAGTGCCCGTTTTATCTGACAAAATAGTATAAAATGGCGAAGCTCCTCATTCAAGTTGGACGTACGGGCCTGAGGAGTATTGCCAGTCTCCTCATCGAACATATGAATGTCCTGGTTAATGAAATGTTCTTGTGCTACCTTGACAAATTTAGTCGAGACTGTAGAGAGGAAAGGTACACGAAGTGAATCAGGAGGGTTCCCTGCCCATATCCGGCAAGGAAAAGCCGAGCTCTCCCGCCAGCCATCTCTCCTCGCCCCCGCATCCACACGGAGCTTCTGGGCGAATGGAAGGAGACCAGAACCGGCTTGCTCAGCGGCGACGCCCGTGCGTCTTTTTCGCCCGAGGCGGCGTCCGCGTCGGCAACGGCTGCGGAGCCAGAGGTAGACGAAGCAGAGGAGGCCGCGGTGGAGGAGATGGAGAGGAAGCATAGGAGGACAAAGAGGCGGAGAAGAAAGGACGGCGATGGGTCGGGGCGGAGGCAGCCGCGTCGGGGATCACCCCGGTGGGGAAAATGGTGAGGATAGGTTCTAGGGTTACGGGTTGGCCTCTTATACACTGGGACCTATACGTAATTTAGGTAGTACGCACGGGGTTTTGTGCAAAATAGCCACGAGGACTGTCGGATCCGCGGGGGGGGGGGGGGGGGGGGGGACGGTGCGGGATGAAAGTACTGTAGATAACTGTTCATCGGAACAGAAACCCGAGCGCCGGGAGGGCGCGAAAATCTCCCACCTTAATATATAGGAGTAATTGTTTTAAATATTTACAGAAATTAAACTAAATAAGTTATCAAACAACTGAAATTGGAACATATTGTGTGGCAAAAACAACATTCTTTATTACTCCCCTATAGTATGTGTCAAGTCATGCTGCATTCGATATGTCTATGTACATATATTCAAAGAGAGCTGAATGAGGACATGTGTCCAAATACACATTCGTCAACTTCCACTTTTTGAAATAGCTTTCGCTATCGCTAGCGAATACATCGAAACAAGGCTAACTCGGCCAATAATGAAACACACATGACGCCGGAAGGAGTTGCAATAGAAAAAATACGTTAATTTTGAGAAATCTTCGGCTAAGTTTCTCGATCTTATTATATTTCTCATGTTAATGCAACTACGATCACAACTAGTACATATAGGTAATGTTTATTTACTGAAGAGCTCCTAAACGTCGAGGTGGTAGGAAATTACAAAGAGAGTGAGAAAACGTCATGCTGATGAACCATAGCCTCATCACAGAAAAATTGCAAAGAGAGTGAGAAAACATCATGCTGATGATCCCATAGCACCTAAGGATGAAAATTTTATCACCGGGTCAAATATTCCCAGATGGTTGGGCCTCCACATGTCAATGCTACAACTAATGTGCAAAAACCTAATAAATATTGGAAACAAAATCCATCTAAAAATTATGAAAATTTGGATGCACGCTAAAAATCTAGTAGACTTCAATCTATCTGGTGCATCACTTTTTTGCTTTAATTTTTTTATGCTTATGTTTTAAAACAAATACTCATGAGGCACTAAACATATCGTAGAAAACCAACTAAATGTACAAAGAGCAATGATTTTATATTTGATTTTTTAGTGTGTCACAAATATTTGATTTGTTAACTATATAACAATAATCTTGTGCCCATTTTTGTTACATATAAGTTTTTTGGTTATATCCTAGTGTTAATCTCAGAACAAAAATTCATAAATTTTGGATGAATAATCGCTTTTGTGATTTGTTACTGTTTTTTTTACATAAGTTCAAGCACTGACATGCGGTGATTTTTGGACGTTAATTGGAGCATTGACATGCGGGGCCAACTATCGATTTTGCTGTAAACAGGGCTATAAGTAGGTGATAAATAGCCAAGTTGTTGGAATTTACAACAGATTAGACCACCACATAGTGAAAACCGCAAAAAAATCATCCAAGTGGTGGTTTGTGCAACACATAGCAGAAGGTGCTGGAAAGTGAAATTTCCTCCCATCAAGAAGAGACAATAGAATGCGAAACGGTCGAGAAACTGGCTTGCTGGTTTTGAATTCCGCCTATGCAATGAATGAGAAAAACTACCACCTTTCTTAATTCTGCATCACTGCGTTAACAAACGCACGGTACAAGGTCGCTTCATTTTTTCCCACTTGATTTTGTTTCTAGAAGAAAAAAACTTCTGCACGCGCCGACTTCTCTCGGCAAGTCGGCAAACAAAGGAATTTGTCAATCAATTTATACCATCTATGTTAACCAATAGTGCTGACTGATTTACCATGCACATCACACGCCCACCTCACACCGTCATTCCAAGCTCGCTCCTCCCCTTTCTCCAATTGTTATGTCCTCCTACTTCACCTACCTCCCGTGCTCTCGTACTCTCATGTTGTCTCGTGCTGCCTCATGTCCTCGTCCCCAACTCCCCATGCTTAAATCTCACCAGCTTGTCTCTCATGGAGCTCATGTGGATGCGAAATGTATGGATGTTACTCATGCTTGACCGTCATATTATTTGAAAATTGTTAATTATCAGTTTCCCATATCTATGCTTCTTATTGTGCCACTCCAGTTTGACTCTAGAAAACTCTAGCAGCTGGTTTGCTAGTTTATAACTTCTAAGAGATCCACCGTGTTTTGTAGATATATGAGAATACCAAGGAAAATGATACGAGTACAATCGCCTAACTTGATCATATTTAGATTTATAGCAAATATGTTACAACAAGATATTTTCTTGAACATCCCAACTTAAGTAAAGGATTTTTTCTTCCAAAATGGTATAGTTAGAGTTAAGCATTAGAAATTCTAGATGTGATGATAGGCATTCAGCCACCGTGACAAATATGACCGTAATATACAATCACATGATACATCATCGATTCGGCGAAATATAGTTCAAAATAATATTCAAAAAATTATAATGGAAAACATTTATCTTGAAAACATAGAAACATACATTCAAAGAAGGAGTATGATGAAGTAAGAAAATTTAGTAGAAACTTAGGATAACATTTTAATTCTTATGTAACCGGCACAAAAGTCAAAAGTCACATAACAATCTCTGATCAATCACGGATCAGGATTATTAAATGTGTCAAAAGTCACATAACAATCTCTGAATCACTGATCAGGATTGTTAAATGTAAATCATGTTAAATAACACCAGAAGAAATTCAGAGTCTATCTATTTTTTGTTCATTTATTTATAGTAATGGTTTAATTCTTTAAAAAATCAACTAAAAATGTTGTCTATTATTTCGAAATTTGAGCAAATTGTGCGGCAACACTCATTACACCGATATAGTGTGTGTCGGGCGACATTGCCTTCGACATGTCTATGCATATATATTCAAAGAGATAATGGTCGGATGACATGTGTACAAAAGCAAATTAATGTGACCCCAAGTGGTACATGTATGGAATGTTTTGTTACTAAAGATCTCCTCAGTGTCGAGATGGTAGAAAAAATACATTAAAAGTGAGACATCATAATGCCGATGAGTCGTCACCAACCCTCATAGGATGAGCTAACGTAAAGGCATTGCGTCTATGTAGTTGGCGCCTTGGCGGGGGTAGGAAATACAAAGTCCAAGCCTGTCGGCAGATGCAAAACACGAGCTTCCACCCGACAACTTCCTAAGACGAGTTGGGGCAGCAATCTCCAAGCATTGATAACACATGTCATAAAACTTTGCATCCCAGGGATCTCTATCGGTTTTGAAATGGTGAAGTGCCTCCGGATTAAAACTTCTACAAATTGTGTCATTGATGAATATTCATTTAAACATTTCAGCATGAGATCTATTTATATAGAGTTTGCCGCCATACTAACAATAGCGTAAGGAACTTGTAGCGCTTCCGAGAGAAAACGGCCGGCCTGCTTCGCCTGGAAAAATAGCCTTTGGCCAATGAACACGAGAAGGGAGCCAGGCAGGAACATCCGTGATCCAAACGTTAGTTCCTACGGTATCATCCATGACCAACACGGGGACACCCTCGACCAGACGGAAGCACTGCTACCCAGCAGCGTGCAAAAAAAAAGGAGATCGCCGTTGCCGGGGATCGAACCCGGGTCACCCGCGTGACAGGCGGGAATACTTACCACTATACTACAACGACTTGGCTGATTAAAAGTCCTCTGTAAACGTAATTAAAATTTATTTGTTAAGTAAATACGAGGTCAGTGTCTTTGCAATTCCTGTGGGTGCTTCCAACACCACATTGCACTCCTCCCTGTACTTGTGGCTCATACGTCAAACGCACGTCCGAACGGTAAAGCCCAGTAATGCAACTGAAAGAGTCACCATACGAAGATTCTAATGGGTTGAATCCTGCTATTCATATGCAAATCCTTCCAGGGAAAGATGCCGTATACAGTCTATAGTTGTCTCATAGAACGGGCCTGCTTTGCCCGAAAGTCCTAAAAATAGACTTTGGCCGATGAACACAAGCAGGGAGCCAAGCAGAAATATCCTTGATCCAAACATTAGCTCCTACCATCCATGATCAACACACCTTGCAGGCAAAGTTATGGAAAGGAGAGTTGTAGCTCATATGTAGATAACACATCGGATCAGTAGAGCCCGGTAATAAAAATTGGTGGGCAGATGGAATCATGTTGGAAGAGACAACCAGAAAGAAATCAGACACCAGCTACTATCTGCAGAAATACATTATTTTCGTTTCAATTCCCAGCAAGCGAAACAAGGACTCGTCCGCGGTCTACAGGTCTTATACAAACTAAGTGCAATGCAGAGTGTAATAGACAAGAGGCCACTCAGTTACAGAGGGGCTGGCATCAAGCAAGTCTTGCTCTCTCTCCTAGTGATTGTTCTAGCTGCTTGGTGCTTGCTATTACCTCAATTTTCTGCAACATCGGGCGGAAAGGGAAATCAGATTCATGTTACAAGGAAGCAAAACAACTCACAATAGATTGATATATGCAATAACATAGGCAATGAAGCAACAGAGTATATAGGTTTTGCAAGTAATTAACCTGAACATTAACTAGGTAGCAATGTAAAGATTATGCTGATCAATAAAAGGTAGAACATGCTATAATGGATGCAGAACATGAAAACGAACACATGGTATGCCCGGGATGTTTGGTTTTCCTTTCTTACGTTCGGCCAAAAAGATTAGCATCTACTGTATATAAGAGGGCAGTCCCTCAAGGTGTGTATTGGCATGACTGTGGGTCCTTTCAAGTCTGAGAATTTTACTCGGGCTTGTGTCAAAGACCACATCAGTCTAAGCAAAACAAATCACTTCCCACATGATGCCACCTTGATGTGTTCATGCATGATGCATCTTACAAGCACAATCATTATTGTGTGTGGAACTACAGAAAGGGGAGATAGTACAAGACATTGCTCCTAGCCCCTAGGATGATAAGTTGAGTTTAACGATGGATCTGGAAGCATATAGCAACGCAGGTATTGTTCGTTTCAGAATATTGGTCGATATGGAGAAACAAAAGACCATCTGAAAGCACAATGGGCAATCCGAAAGAGCAAAAGATCATCTGACATCATGATATCGAAATGCCAAACAGAGCCAGCTGTGTCACTGTCACACAATTAGAGCCTTTCTTTTCAAAAGATGAAAATAAAGCCGTTTAACTACATAACAAATAAGCTGAGTACAATCCAAAATAAGCATAACTCAAAGATCTCTTCCATTCTTCCTCCAAATATTCTCATGAAATCAGTTTCCATTGTGATATAAATGAATAAAAAAAATATAACAGTGACTAGTAATATACTTCTCTAAATCCACTATCACTGAATCTGAGAAGACTGTCTGCATAAAGTGAGCAGGTAAATTTCCCTAGATCTGAGTACAATACAGTTTCCCTTCATATAATTTTAATTCGATTAGTTGCAGCAATCATCTATTCTTATCATATAAGAGCATAACATTTGCACATTTTAACATGCAAGGGTGAATTCAAAGCTCCACCATGCAATACCGGACCTATTATAATCTAAATTGTAAATGCAACGCGTATAAGTTCAGTACGCATAGAACTACAGTCATGTGAAGTGCAGATAAGCAAAAGTGTACAACTTGTTTTTTGTTGTTGCTCTCAGCCAATGCATAATGACTGAACAATGTGAAATGTAGCTTTACATGCCGAATATGACTGTTTGCTAATTCACAGTTTCATAGTCAACCTGTTTCCTGTTTTGGTATTTTCACTGGTCCGTGTATTTCCAGTTTCCACTACTATCCACTTCATTAAATTTGCTTGAATTATATTGTCCGCCCATGCTCAGTGATCTAATTAGACCTTAACATAACAGAATTATGAAAACAGTATTGAACTTTAGTTGACCGGACTTATGTACTGAATTAATTCTAATGCAATATAGCCAGAAGACTGTTTATCGAGTGTCGCCTTCATTGCCATCAATATTGAGATTATTTTTAAAGTTACCTAGACGAATGCTCAAAATTTATTTTTAATGTTCTGAATTTGCTACCCTCACCATGAACAGCTATCGCTTCATTACTTTGTTTGGATTATATTGTCCACTTAATGATAAAAATGTGATCACATTACACGGCAGCATTCAGTCAAGACCTAAATCTTAAGGCTATTCACCGACTTCTGTAGTGAATTAGTGCTATGCAATGTGAACAATTTACTAATAGAAAGACTCTTCATCTCGTGTCTCCTTCCTTGCCATCACTATCAGATGCATTTAGATCATTTCCAGTTTTAATCACTTGGACACCCGTGTCCAAACTTTTCGTACTTTCTGAATTTGCTACCCTGAACCGTATAGCACTGAACATTTCAGTTTCACTACCTGCTTCATGGCAAACAATGCAATGGAGAGTGCAAGAAGAAGCAAGGGAGCATACCTTTCTGTCCCTCGTGCGCCTCGTGGAACACGACCTCATTCTCAGGCACCGTCCTCAGCTCATCCCCCACAGCCTCCCCAGCAGCCGCCGGCCCGGCGTCCTCAGGGTACCGCACGACGACCACGGGGCAGACGCAGTGGTGCACGCAGTAGTCGCTGACGCTCCCGAGCCTGCTCTTGCCTCCCCTGCGGGATGCTCCAAACCCGCGGCTGCCCATGATCATGGCGGACAGGCCGAGGCGCTCGGCCTCGAGGCAGAGCCGCTCCTTCATGTCGTGGTCCTTGACGATGTGGATCTTGAAGGGGATCTGCGCGGCGACGAGCGGCTGCGCGAGGTCCTGCGACTTGGTGGAGGTGAAGGCGTCGAAGTCCTCCTCCCGCTTCTTCTTCTTCCGCGCGTCGTCCTCCTCCTCCCCGGAGGGCGGCGGGGGCGCGTCGGCGTCGTCGTCGTCCTCGACGGAGACCGGGATGGAGCCCCAGTCGGCGCCGTAGAGGACGGAGGTGGGGCGCACGTGGAGGAGCACGACGGCGTCGCCCGGGCGGAGGTAGTTCTGGACGGCCCACTTGACGGCGAAGGCGGACTCGTCGGAGAGGTCGACGGCGATGGCGATGCGGCGGTGCGGCGAGGAGGACACGGCCAGGGAGGAGAAGAAGTAGCGCGGCGAGCTGGGCTGGTTCGCCGCCGCCGCCTGCGCCGTGGCCAGGCGCACCGGCGAGGGGGAGGACTTGCCGCCGGCGGCGGTCGGGGAGGCTGGGTGGTGGGCCGGGTCCGCCATGGAGTCTTTAGGGCTTAGGGTTCCTCGATCCGAATGCGTGCTACTGTACGGAGCGCTCGATCTGATCGGAAATGGGGGAGGTGAGGCGAGGATTTTGCAGGCTGCGGCCAAAGATTTGAGTTTTGGGCTGGCGAAACAGGAACCGCTCTGGTTTTCGGCGATACCACGGCGGCGGTGGCGTGTGGTGGATAGGACACGTAACCGCCGCCTGACTGCGCTTTTTGTAGCTTTACGCCTTCTCTATCCTAAAACTTTTAGGGTGCCGGACTTGTCCGATCAATATTTAGAGGGCGGCCTCCCCAAAGCCCCATCCAAACGACGCAAATTTTCAGTAAAGTGTCGAACACCTTGCGGACGCACGAACCGCCGGCGATGAACAATACAAATGAGGAACAAGATGGCGGTGTATGCATTAATAAAAATGATACCGGCAATCAAACTAGTAGTTTTGCCGCGCCGGAGAACAATCTCCAACGTCGGCCATCAAAAAGGGGTCGACCGCGCCGGAGAACAAGTCTCCAAGGCCGGCCATCAAAATGGCGCCTCCCTGGCGCAATGGTTCATGCCGATCACGCGGCGATCTCGTCCTCGACTTCTTCCTCGTCGTACTCCGCCGCTTCGGCCTCCTTCTTCTCAGCCAGGATGCACCTCCGTTCACCATCGAAGTAGGCTTTCTGGTTGGGACTCATGCCGGTCGTGTTCGTGGCCATGAAGAGACGCTCCTCCTTCTTCTCTTGGTTCTTGAGCTTGGCCTCCTGCATCTTGAAGTAAAGCTTCCACTTCTCGTCGGACTTGGCTTATACCTTCTTCTTCTCGACGGTCGCCGTGGCGACCCGGCAAACCCGCTTTGCCCGCTCTTAGGGTTTAGGGTTTAGGGACAGACGGCGACCCGGCAAACCCGCTTTGCCCGCTCTGGCTGCTTTGGCTCATGGCGACCAAGCTCTCGGCGGCGTTGGCGTTGTCGTTTGGCAACGACTTGTCCTTGGCCTTGACTCGTCGTTGTTGCCGAAGCTGGGAAGCGGCAAAACGGAGCTGGTCCTGGGTCATGGGCGCCGGCATCGCAAGCTCCTGCGGCTCCCTCTTCATCGGCTTCTTCTTCGGCTGCGACGACGCCGGCAGCTTGTGCCCCTTGGGTTTCGAGAGGCCGGCACCCTTGGGCGGCATGGTGGCGGAAGGCGAGGAGGTCGCGGCGGCGTGGGCGAGGGCGAGGGTTTGGAAAATGGAGGGAAGATTTTGGCGCCGGGGGCGGCAATGTAGAGGAAGGAGAATTGGGCGGGGCGCGTCGTGTGTATGACGGGCGGGCCAGCGCTGTCAGGGCCATGCCCGAGTCGATGTCCGGCACCCCCAAGAGGGCCTCCAAACTTGGAGGCTCTATAGGGGGTGCCGGACACAAAATCCCCCGGGGCGAGGCTTTGGGGGGTGCCGCTGGTGAACGTTTTTTGTGTCCGGCTCCCCAAAAGGCCTTTGAGGGTCCTTTAGAGGCCCCCGGTGGAGATGCTCTCAAAACAACAAGAGAAAAAAGATTTGCAGAAATTCTATAGCATCAGCAGCGAGAGCGATAATACTCCCTCCGTTTTTTAAAACCTTCTCATCTAAAATATCTTTTAAAGATGTATAAGATGTTTTAGTCGTTACACATGTTGTATAGATAAATGTTAAATATAAACATATAAAATAAAACATATTCAGATATACCTATATACATATGAATGCAAACAAAAGGTAAAACATTTTATACTCCACATATAAAAACGGAGGGTGTACATGCCGACAGCACATGGTGATTTCTTCCAGACCCGGGAACATTTTGCGGCATTAGGTTAGTTGATTTCACAGTGGTCGGCCGTGGAAAAAAAAACCAAAGCTTACAATAACATGAATCCGTTGACCAATATATTTGACCAATGACCATGTAGCTGCTCGAACAATGACAGGATGTGTGCGTGTTGACAGGATGTGTGCGTGTTGAGCTGAAGATGACAAGCTGACCGTCATGAACGATTTTTTCTTTGCACAAGGCCACGAACGATTTCGGAGTAAAGATCCGTGAATGAAGAATGACAAGCTGAACAATGACACGATGTGTGCACACTCAAGAAGACTGTATGAAGAATGCACTAAGTTAACCTTACGCATTGTCACATTGTGGACTTTTTTGAGGTGGAGTCCGAAAATGTTCTTCCGATGTTGACCACGCGCACACTGGCCGGAGTCCAACGGCGCAGCGTCATGCCCATTTCTTTTCTTCCTTCACGTGGGGCCGTGGGCTATTGGGCGTGGAGGCCAACACATGCGCTGGCTCACACACACTTTCTCTTTATCTCTTTCATCACTAATTAATGTTGTCAAAATTGATTCATTACACAAAGACAATACTACTTCAGTTTACAGCAAGAATACAACATCCCACACAATGCTACAATATTTCTCATTGCAATGGTTCCACATGTCACATAGGTGTATGTTACTCCTCTTGAAGTACTTTTCTTTTGAGTATGAAGCGCATGAGAAGATATGTTGTTCGCATCGATACTTCAACTCCAATTTCCAGTGCATCCTATTCCCAATGTACTATCCAAACACTGATTTGCAACCATCACTCTCACCCTTGAGTCTCCCATCACCACCTCTGGAGTGCTTTTCTTTCCAGTATGAAGCGCATGAGAAGATCTATTGTTCGTCTTGATACTCCAACTCCAATTTTCAATGCATCCTATTCCCAATTTACTATCCAAAACACTCATTTGCAACCATCACTCTCACCCTTGAGTCAACCATCCCCACCTCTCCTCTTGTATTTATAAACTTGACTCATATCAATGGGTGCACAACCACTTAAGAGTTACAATATTTAGTGTTCCGTTATAACCCAAATACAAGATGTGAGAACTATCTTATAAGTACGAAAACATAGCCTGGCTCCATGCAGATATTGCACATGTCTTTTTTATATAAAATATGTATAGACGACGTACAAAATTGGTGTACAAAACCAATTTTTGAACCTTGCAATAAAACATGTTTAAATATATGTGGGTAAAAAAACTAAAACATAGTATTATTTTTATGAACGGAGGGAGTAGATCACTTCAACATGATATCTTGTAGGCTGCGGCAAGACCGCTTGTTCTGACGACCCATAGTTGAAGTAACATAAATAGTAACTTCAATGCCACGTAGGTAAAAAAAGTGATGCGGCAAATAATTAATGAGTTAAGAGGAGGTCGGAGTAACATACCTAATTACTTACCGTACGTAACATCACAGTGTGAGCCTAGAACCAAATTAATGACCAGTTGCATGACACTACCATTATGTTACTAGTCACTATATAGCTAGTAACATGTCATGTTACGGCTTTATGTTGCTCCCCGCTATGAGCAGAGCTTAAGGCACAAGTGAAGCGCTGAGTGGACCACACTAAGTTGTGACATGGTCTTCGGAAGGTACAGAACA
This sequence comes from Poa annua, assembly GCA_026929855.1. Taxonomy (NCBI): domain Eukaryota; kingdom Viridiplantae; phylum Streptophyta; class Magnoliopsida; order Poales; family Poaceae; genus Poa; species Poa annua. The sequence goes on along the minus strand of CM049438.1, from coordinate 61,216,477 downwards.
CAATTACGAGGGTAAATGCTACTCCCTTCGTAACGATTAATAAGACGTTTGGTGAAGGTAGTTTAGCATATTCCAGCGTCTTATAAAAAGATACAGAGGAAGTGTAAATTAGGGCCTTATAAAAAGATACAGAGGAAGTGTAAATTAGGGCCATAATGGGGTGTTAGACGGTTCAAGTTGTGGGCACGGCCCAGCCGACGGAGCGTGACATAATTTAACATATGTCTGAACGCATGGTTCATTATGCTCCGTGCGGTTTACCCCGTTTGTTCCCCGATGTTTGGACTTTTTTTTTTTAAGAAACAGAGTACAGACGCAGACGCTCACAAACACGTACGTACAGACACCCCTATAAAAACCCTACTCCTATGAGCACATCCGAGAGACTGTGATACGTCTCAAACGTATCTATAATTTATTATGTTCCATGCTTATATTATACCAATTGCTACATGTTTTATATACACTTTGTGTTATTTTATGCATTTTCTGTGACTCACCTATTAACAAGATGCCACAGTGCCAGTTCCCTGTTTTCTGTTGTTTTTGGTTTCAGAAAACCACTTAAGAAAATATTCTCGGAATTGGACAATTTTTATACCGAAGTCCCTATTTTTTCCGACACGTTTCAGAAGTCCGAAGAGTAAACGAAGGAGGGCACCGAGGCGCCGTCATCAGGTGGGGGCGCGGCTCCCCCCCTGCCGCGCCGGCACATGATGACGTGGCCTCGGGCCTCCACCGCATTCGCCCTTTCGCCTACAAATACCCCCCGACGAAATAACCCTAAGATAATCGGCGTTTTTCCAGAGAAGAGTTCCGCTGCGCCGCCGCAATCGAAGACAAGTTTCGGGGGACGGATGTCTCTGTTCCGGCACCCTGTCGGGACGGGGAATTGCCCCCGGAGTAATCTCCATCGACTCCACCGCCATCTCCATCGCCGCTGCTGACTCCTATCATGAGGAGGGAGTAGTTCTCCCCCGGGGCTGCGGGCTCTACCGGTAGCTATGTGGTTTATATCTCTCTGCCATGTGATCTTTATGTGATCATGAGCTTTGTAATCTAGTTGAATATGTGATGCTACTCTTTATCTATTATGCACGTTACTTTAATATGAACTCCGGGGTTATTCATGTTTGTAAAGGTGACAGTATGTGCACCGTGTGTGATTCCTTTATGACGCTGTGGTGTTAGTTTACTCTGACTTTGGGGGTGCTCTTGTAGCCCTACACAGTGAATGATGTTTATCATCCAACATGAGAGTGTTTGAGAGTAGTATTTATTATTCAGCTTTGATGTCATTGTTGAGATTGTCCACTAGTGAAAGTATGATCCCTAGGCCTTGTTTCTAAGCATTGAAACACCGTTTCCAACAAGTTCTGCTACATGTTTGCTTGCTGCCATTTTTATTTCAGATTGCAATTACTATTTATAATCATTCATATTACTTGTATTTCACTATCTTTTCGCCGAACTAGTGCACCTATACATCTGACAAGTGTATTGGGTGTTTTGGGGACACAAGAGACTTCTCGTATCTTAATTGCAGGGTTGCTTGGGAGGGATATCTTTGAGCTCTACCTCCCTGAGTTCGATATACCTTGGGTGATTCACTTAAGTGAAACTTGCTGCTGTTCTACAAACCTCTGCTCTTGGAGGCCCAACACTGTCTACGAGAATAGAAGCGTGCGTATACATCAAAATATTTTCTGGCGCCGTTGCCGGGGAGGTAAGCGTTGGAAGGTATCTCCTTTAGATTCTGCAGTTATTACTTTTTGTATCTTGTTTTTATTTCACTAGTAAGGCTAAATGGAAAACAACAAAAAAAATTAGAGATCTCTATGAAATTTATATTGCATTAGGATATGATACTTTTGAAAAGAAAATTAAAAAACCTATGGAAGTTAGTTTGCATAATAGTGCTATTAGTGTTATTAGTATAAAATCTTTGTACACCATTATTGCTAAGGCTGTGGAAAAGCCTAAGCTTGGGAAGCTAGTTTACGTAAAAATAATCATTTTTGCTCCTCAGATTTGGAGGAATTATTTTGGCTTGATAATGCTTTGCCTCCAATATGTGATAATTCTAATGATGCTTGTGATATTCTAAAGCCACCTGAAGAAATAGTGCCATTTAAAATACCTATGAAAATTATTGATCGTGTTATGGATAACCGCTATGTAGGGGATGGAACTGTCCATCCTGGTGATCATTTGCTATTCTTACATGAATTATGCAAGTTGTTCAAGTGTGCAGTTATTTCAATGGACAAAGTTAAGAAGAAATTATTTTCTGTGTCACTTGGTGGAAGAGCTGCGCATTGGTATAAATTGTTAAAGAATAGGCACTCTCTTGGATGGGAGGAAATTGCATCTCTCTTTTATTCTAAATTTTATCCTCCAAGTGAGATTCACCAAGATCGGAATTCTATATATAATTTCTGGCCTCATGAAGGAGAAAGCATTGCTCAAGCCTGGGGAAGGCTGAAAACATTAATACTCAAATGTCCTAACCATGAGCTTCCTGATAAAATAATCGTTAATAATTTTTATGCAAGACTTTCAGGACATTGCAAGGATTATCTGGATTCCTGTTCAGAGGGCTCTTTCACAAGTAAGAAGGTTGAAGCTAGATGAGATCTTCTTTAAACAATTCGAAACAATGCTGAAGATTGGAAGAATGACAAAGGTAAAGAATCAGGTATAAACTATGAATATGATTGCATTAAGTCTTTCGTTGAAACTGTTGGTTTTCAAGAGCTTAGTGCTAAATATGGTTTTGATTCTCGTATTATTGTTGATTGTCTTAAACCCTTTGCTTCTCATATTAATGTTTCTAAAGAAAATTGGGACGTGTATCATGAACCTTTTAAAGACACTTGCATGGAAAATGATATTATTGTTAATGATTGCAATAAACATGCTCAAACTTCTGAAAATACTATTTCTTATAAGCATGTTAATTTTTGTGGAATACATAGACCTTGTGGAATTAATCAAATTGAAGATGAATATTGTATCCATCATAGGAATGAAAATACTAGAGCTTGGTATAAGGTTCTAAAAGATCTTGGTGAAAAAGTTTGTGCCACCTATCCTTTTATTTGTGAACTTTGCTATGAAAAGGGTCATTTCGAATTTCAATGCTCAGGTTCTAATAAGGATATTGCAGGAGACTTTTGTGATAACATGATCACTCCTAATCAACATGATGAACTTACATTATTTTTGGGGTGTGAAGAGATATCAAGAAAAACTTATTTGTTAAATATGAGTGATATTGATATGAATGATTTGTTGCATGGATGTTATCTCTATTGTGTTAATAATTGCCATGCTAACACTTACATACAAAATATTATAAAGGATGAGAGTTTAGCAAAGTATGACAGGACTAATATGTATTTTCATCTTATTAATGAAAGAGGGGAATTCCCCCAAGTTTCTTCCATTGTCTCTAATACTAAACCAGGTTATGTGGAGAAGCTTCCTTTCAAGCCTCTCCCTCCTAAAGACTAAAAGAAGAAGAAAAAGGGAAAGAGGAAGAAGAAGAAGAGGAGTAAAAGGAGAGAGGAAACGGTATCTTCTCCCAAACTTGTTGCTCCTTTTACAATTAATACTTATAATTCTGAATTTGATGATTCTGAACTTGATGATGAACCTATGCCTGTTATTTATATTAGTGATCATGATTGGGAAAAGCACACTTCTTTTGATATTGAAGATCTCTGGGACACTAATTCTGAAAATGATGATGTTAATAATTGCTATACTATTAGTACTATCCATGTTTCTTCCCATGATGATATAGAAAGCTCTGAGCTTATGGATGAGGTGTTTGAAAATCTTTTTGCTACTAATGATTATATATTAGATACCTCTCCTTCTAGTAAAAATGATGATACGTTTACAAATAAACACACTTTGGAGGATAATTATTCTATTGCTTATGATGATACTATGCCTCCAGTCTTTGATAATTATAAAGAATACTATGACATGGGTTATAACTATAATTATCCTCTTGAAACCTATCAAAGTTATAGAGGAATTACTCAAACCAATCCTTTTAATATACAACTTGTCTATCATGTTCAAGTTCTTTATGATGATCCTGCTCCCATTGTTATTAATGAGAAGAATTTTTCTTATGAGGGAAATAATGATACTTTTATGCATATAGATCATGATAAGAATGTTTCATGTGATGTTTATATTGTGGATTTTATCAATGATGCTACTGAAAGTTATTATGAGAGAGGAGAATATGGTTGTAGAAGTTTTCATGATACTAAAACACCTCACCATGTGCTTAAAGTTTTGAAGTTACTATTGTTTTATCTCCTTATGCTAGTTGCTTTATGTTTCAATAATTTATTCTATTACAAAATTCCCTTGCATAGGAAGTGGGTTAGACTTAAATGTGTTTGATATTTGCCTCTTGATGCTCTGTTTCGTTTTTCAACTCTCATCTTTATGAGAGCATCATAAAAATCTCCTTGCCTAGCTAAAAGGCTTTAAAGAAAAGCGCTTATGGGAGACAACCCACTCCTTTTTTTTCTGTCATTTTATTTTATTGTGTCAAGGAACATGCTCACCTCTGTAGCAATTTATTTGTATCTTTACTTTATTGCATAGTTGTGCCAAGTTAAGCCTCTAGTAGAAAGTTGATGCTAGATTTGGATTCCTGCGCAGGAACAGTTTTCTGCTGTCCACCGTTTAATTCGTTAGAATTCACAGAAAAATCAAAATGACATGGGATTTTTTGTGCGTGATCCTCAGATATGTATGCAACTTTCATTAGTTTTGAGTTTTCTGATCTGAGAAAGTTAAGTGACTCGAAAAAATTCGTCTTTACGGACTGTTCTGTTTTTGACAGATTCTGCCATTTATTTTGCATTGCCTCTTTTACTGTTTTTGAGTGGATCTTTTTGCTCCACAAAATACCAGTGGCTGTAGCTAATGTCCAGTAGCATTGGTAATGATTGTGTCCATGCAGAATATGAGAATTTTTGATTATGCACTAAACCTCTAATTAAGTTTACTTTGAGTTTGGTGTGGAGAAAGTTTTCAAGGATCAAGAGAGTGGATGATATGATGTGATCAAGAAGATGAAAGGGACTAAGCTTGGGGATGCCCCCGTGGGTCACCCAAGCATATTTCAAGAAGACTCAAGCGTCAAAGCTTGGGGATGCCCAAGGCATCCCCTTCTTCATCAAAAACTTATCAGGTTATCTCTAGTGAAACTATATTTTAATTCCGCCACATCTTATGTTCTTTACTTGTAGCGTCTGTTTGTTTTTATTTTTGCTTTTGTTATTTTCATTCTGTGAATAAAATGGATTCTAGCATTCCTTTGTGGGATAGAGACACGCTCCGCTTTTTCTTATGAATATTCGTATTCTTCACTTATATTTGTTGAGTATTCTTCTATGTTATTTCAATACTTTCAGCTCTTGTTTTTCATGCATCTCTTGTTTAGAGCTGTTAGTTTTGTTATGTTATACTCTCTTGCTTCATTGTTAAATACTTGGAGAGTTATGTTTAAATAAGTTGATTGGTGTTTGGTTGGAAACAGAAAATGCTAAATGTGGTAGATGGTATAATGAAAAGATATACATGCTCTTATGGATTGTTATCTTGTATGTTGTGGTGCTTGGCAATTGTTTTGAGCTCTCAAGTATATCATGTTTAAGCTTTTGCATCATGTAGTTAAAACCCATTAGTGGAGAACTACCGTAGAGCTTGTTGAAATTTGATTTGCTTGTTTGGTATCTCTAAGGTCTAGATATTTTCTAGTAAAAGTGTTTGAGCAACAAGGAAGACAATGTAGAGTTTTATAATGCTTGCAATATGTTTTTATATACATATTGTTGTCATACTTTATACTTGTATTTGCTTCAAACAACCTTGCTAGCCAAAGCCTTGTACTGAGAGGAAATGCTTCTCGTGCATCCAAAATCCTTGAGCCAAAACCCATGCCATTTGTGTCCACGATACCTACCTACTACATGTTATTTTCTGCCATTCCGAGTTAATATTTCATGTGCTATCTTTATTCAAAATTATTATACCTTATTTGCGTCACTGTTTATTAGCTCATGAGGAAGTATGTGGGTTACTCTATGTTTAACTTGTTAGATAGACTTTCAAATGAGCCGGCAAATGGGGTGCCCAGCCCTAAGTTTAATTGTTCAATTCTCTTCACATGGTTTTCAATGAGTTATCAAAAAGAGAGTTCCAAAGTGTTATGACATTCAAAAATAGGCACTCCTCCAAGGTTTGAGATAAATTGGAAGGCACCCGAGGATTCGGTTAGCCATGGATTGTGTAAGCAATGGTGGGGAGGAGTGCCAAACCAATTTATAAAAAGTGTGCATGTGTAAACAAAAGAGAAGAGGGATGATCTACCCGTGGGTAGATATAACGTCATTCAATGGGAGTCGCTCTTGAAAGTCTAGATAACATGGTAAATATAGTTTTCATTCACTATCATTCGTTGACAACGACAAACACTACTCAAAAACTTACTTTTATGCTCTCTATATGATTTCAAAAACCTATAAAATCAAGAAGCTCTAGCACATACTTGTATCCCTGCTTCCCTCTACGAAGGGCCCATCTTTTACTTTATGTTGAGTCAGTTTACCTAATTCTTTCTGTCCCCGAAGCAAACACTTGTGTCAACTGTGTGCAACAACTTTTATATGCTTACTTATTGCACTTGTTATATTTCTTTGTGTTGACAACTATCTATATGATATACATGTTCAAAGTTGAAAGCCAATACTGAAACTTATATCTTTGTGTTGTTTCAATGCTCTTTTACTTATAGAATATTACTTTATGAGTTAACTCTTATGTAAATCTTTTTTATGCTTATTTGAAAGTACTATTTATGAAAAGTTTTTTACTTATATGATGTACTTGTTTACTCCTTGTATATTTGTTAGCAAACTATAGATCATTGCTTTGAGTCACTTCATTCATAACATGAGCCTTACATTATTATATGATCAAGATTGTGTGAAAGCATGTCACTTCAGAAATTATTCTTTTATCGTTTTTACCTACTCGGGACGAGTAGAACTAAGCTTGGTGATGCTTGATACGTATCAAACGTATCTATAATTTCTTATGTTTCATGCTTATATTATACCAATTGCTACATGTTTTATATACACTTTGTGTTGTTTTATGCATTTTCAGGGACTAACCTATTAACAAGATGCCACAGTGCCAGTTTACTGTTTTCTGCTGTTTTTGGTTTAAGAAAACCACTTAAGAAAATATTCTCGGAATTGGACAATTTTTATACCGAAATCCCTATTTTTTCCGACACGTTTCAGAAGTCTGAAGAGGAAACGAAGGAGGGCACCGAGGCGCCGTCATCAGGTGGGGGCGCGGCTCCCCCCCCCCCCCCCCCTACCGCGCCGGCACATGATGACGTGACCTCGGGCCTCCACCGCCTTCGCCCATTCGCCTACAAATACCCCCCGACGAAATAATCCTAAGATAATCGGCGTTTTTCCAGAGAAGAGTTCCGCTGCGCCGCCGCCATCGAAGACAAGTTTCGGGGGACAGAAGTCTCTGTTCCGGCACCCTGTCGGGACGGGGAATTGCCCCCGGAGTTATTTCCATCGACTCCACCGCCATCTACATCGCCGCTGCTGACTCCTATGATGAGGAGGGAGTAGTTCTCCCCCGGGCCTGCGGGCTCTAACGGTAGCTATGTGGTTTATATCTCTCTCCCATGTGATCTTTATGTGATCATGAGCTTTGTAATCTAGTTGAATATGTGATGCTACTCTTTATCTATTATGCACTCTAGAGATTATTTTAATATGAACTCCGGGGTTATTCATGGTTGTAAATGTGACAGTATGTGCACCGTGTGTGATTCCTTTATGACGATGTGGTGTTAGTTTACTCTGACTTTGGGGGTGCTCTTGTAGCCCACACAGTGAATGGTGTTTATCATCGAACATGAGAGTGTTTGAGAGTAGTATTTATTATTCAGCTTTGATGTCATTGTTGAGATTGTCCACTAGTGAAAGTATGATCACTAGGCCTTGTTTCTAATCATTGAAACATCGTTTCCAACAAGTTCTGCTACATGTTTGCTTGCTGCCATTCTTATTTCAGATTGCAATTAGTACTTATAATCATCCATATTACTTGGATTTCACTATCTCTTCGCCGAACTAGTGCACCTATAAATCTGACAAGTGTATTGGGTGTGTTGGGGACACAAGAGACTTTTTTTATCTTAATTGCAGGGTTGCTTGAGAGGGATATCTTTGACCTCTACCTCCCTGAGTTCGATATACCTTGGGTGATTCACTTAAGTGAAACTTGCTGCTGTTCTACAAACTTCTGCTCTTAGAGGCCCAACACTGTCTACGAGAATAGAAGCGTGCGTAGACGTCAGACTGGTCCGGCATATCTTGAGACTGACGAAGTCACCACGGGCTTCTCGCTGTTGACGGGCACGTCACCTACCGCTGAAATCATAGCGCCGGTTAAATCCTGGAAAATTCAGTAAAATACGAGCACACATGCCAAGTCTGGGAGTTGATCTTCTTACTTCATATCCCTTTTACCTTCTTTTGGTTCTGGCCACCCCCAAATAGTTACAAGGACAAGCCACAACTCCCTTTTTCTTATAGTAGCGGAAATTTCTTGCAAGTTCTGCAAACTGGAGCATCAAATCATGCGGTCACAAACTAAGCATTACATGCAATTCAGCCTTTCCTTTGTTGCATGATCCATAAGAGTTTTCTGATACACTCTTTATGTCTGGGTATTTAAGACCTAAGAACCGAATTACGAGAACCAAGTAAGATAATTACTCTCTTCATCAACTACTGCATTGGAGGAGAGATAGAAAAGGTGGCACATTGGGAGAGAAAACCACGTGCACATGGAACTAAATAAACCATATTAATTTCTCACTGTATTTTAGGGAAATTAAAAAGAGGGGTCTCAAGATTTGAGATTTGAGTGAGTGCGCACGACGAAACAGGAACAACCCTGGTTTCGGCAAAACAACGACAGTTGTGGCGCCGTTGTGGATAGGACACGTACCCGCCGTTTTTGCGCTTTTTCGTTGCTTTACGCCTTCTCAATCCACGCTTGCACGCCTCATCGTTTTTTCTGGGATTTTCATATCATTACTAGCGAGACCGACATTGCTAGTCATGGCCGTCAACACGCTGGTTTCTTCAAGATCGAGAAACTTTTGAGCATGAGTTTAGTAGATATCACGGTGGCTGGCGGAAGAAGACCCTAGAGCATGCAACAAAAGTCAACACTAGTTTGTCGTTCTAAGCTATTTTGGCCCATGTAGTGAGTAGTGACTCGAGCAATGATATGAGGACGTGTGCACACTGAGCTGAAGATGACCGAACTGAACGAGACAATTTAGAGTAAAAAGTTGAAATCACTCTTTGCACACGCAAGAAAATTTCATTATTTTGAAACAGAGGCAAAAGGTAATTTTCCTAGTTATTTAAGAAGCATTTTTGAGAAACAAGTCTTGAATCCACCAAAAGGTGGTTCCCGAAATAAAATCCCACCCTCGTGGCATTATACAAGTCAAGCGCTTAGCACCAGCGATGACCCAAAGGCGCCCCCTCTCTAATTTAAGCTACAACAACACTAGGCAACTAGGCGGTGTTTCGGAAGACCCTCACATTCTTCTCATTCTAAATTTCTCATACCATAAGCATAACAAGAGACACTATTGCCTTCTTTCTATGACCATTGGAGAGGCAATGATATTCCCACCATTACTTTGACCGTGTCGTAGGTGGACCAATCTTTCAAAACCAATTCGTGGAGCCCCATCCAAGCCTTTAGTGCAGCCCAAATTAACAGCGAATAGCGGGATTGGAAGAGTAGGTGGGGCGCGGTTTCTTGCTCTCTCTGACAAAGTTGACAAGCCCCACTATTGGGCTCCGGCGTAATCAATAGTCTCGGAAGTTGGTGTAGCGATTGTTAAAGCGCAACGTCCCGCACGTTTGTAGATGAATCCTCAACCTCAACCTCCACCCAAATTGAGAGTTATCAATCTCATCGAAAGATCGGGCACCTTTACCCTATCACAAACCCTCTTGATAAACCTATCCGAAGTCAATATCGTATTCTTGTTGACAAGCCAAGTGAAGAGGTTGCATTTCAGAGGAGCCCAGTTATTCCAAGTCTTCTTCTTCATGGTGTAACCATGGAACCTTCAAATTGGAGCTCGTATGCCAAAGAGGAATAGTACTCAAAAGAGGTCGTGAGGTTTCAAAAGATTGTTTTCTTTTTAGGACTTCAGTAATTATAGCATCTGGAAAAAATTCACTGTCAGTAGGTTCCATGTAGAGGAAAAAACGAACTAGAAAGCTACAGGTTTATCGTATCATTAGCCTTTTACAGTACCAGGAGGCAGTGGCGGATCCAGAAATTTGTCAAAGCCTGGGCGTGCTATGGTGCAACTTTTTTTTTCCGACAAATGTAGGAAATATGGAGCACATCCAAAATAATTTTAATGCATAAACATGAATAAAAATACATTCATCGCTCACAACACATTCCAATGTTCACAATTTCACAACAATTAAAATGCTTGTATGCGCTAAAATTTGATACGACAAAATTAAGTACTCCAATTCCACAGAAACAAATAAAAGTTACAACATGAAAACTGTGGGAAACGGTGAGATTGATCTACCCGTCGAAGGAAATTAAAACGGTCGAGCGAAGTTGTCCAAATTTCGTCTTAAAATGGTGCAAACTCTGGTAAAAATTTAAGAAACTACAGTCGATTAAACTCAAAACCGATCACGGGAATGGAACATACTCGTCAATTGTTTTGTAGATATTTCGTGTACAACTTATTTTAAATCGGAACACGGTTGTGTAAATGTGTGTGTGGGGCTGGGAAATATAGGGGAAGAGAACAAGAAATGAATGGATTAGGTTCTAGTTAATTGATTTTATTTTTCGCTGCCTCTTGTGGACGAGGCACAGACGCACAGCCCAACTACAAGCGGCCGACCAAGCCAATTAGTTATTAGCTAATCGTTTTGCCCCTGATCAGATATCATTTCCTTGATATAATCAGTCTCCCGTACAAGGCAAGCGCCCGGACTGCCGGGACGCTGTGTCCGCCTATGCCAGGAGGCAACTGTCGTGGTGCTATCACGGCGGATGCCATAGGATGGCTAATTGTGTGGGGCCGATGGACGCTGGTGGATCCGGGGAGGGCTAGCGAGCTAAGGAGCTCACACGAAAGATGGCAAGGAACCACCAAAACCGACTTAAGCAGGGAAGAAGCCGCAAGAACACACGAAGGACACACTCAAAACCACAAGCAACCACAAACACGCACGATGTACCCAGGTTCGGGGTCCTCGTAAGGAGGTAATGAAAGAACATTTCTTAACCCCTAGTGTTTTGTGTGTTAGTTAACAATACCAATGATATACTAATTCTAATGCTAAGTATTTCAGTTAGTGTATGACTAAATATCATATGCATCAAAGCCAAAAATGCAAAGAAGAAGTTGCTCTGAAAAAGTTCCAGGAATCGGATTATTGGAGCCGGAAATTCCCAGGGCCGGAATTTCCGGTCCACCAGAACTTCGCAAAAATTGGCTAAGGAAAAGTTGGAAAGTGGTTCTGGCTTCAACCGGAAATTGTGCCCGGAAATTTCAGTCTACCGGAATTTCCGAGTGCACCCAGAAGAGCCCCCCCCCCCCAGAAACGACTAAGTCAAGTTGAGAAAGCGTTCTGCCTTCAACCGGAAATTGTGCCCGGAAATTCCAGTATACCGGAATTTCCGGGTGCACCCAGAAGGACACTCAAGAAACGGCTAAGGAAAGAAGAGGTTTCGGTTCTGGCTGCAACCGGAAATTCTGGTCGGATATTTCAATATTCCGGATATTCCGGGCCACCGGAATTTCCGGTTGTGACTTATACCGGAATTTCCGGGTGGTCGAAGCAGCCAACGGCCAGATTTTGGGGAGAGCTATAAATACCCCCTCACTCCCTCAAGAACAGTAAGCTCTCTTACTCTCTCTCTCCTCAACTTCAAGAAAGCTCAAATCATCAAGATCTCCCAATCCCTCCACCCAAATTCATTGATACTTGGAGGATTGAAGGAGAAGGCCCCGATCTACTACTTCACCGAAGCGATTTGCATTTCCTCCCCATTCACTTGGGGATTTCGTGGCTAGGGTTTCCTTTAGGAAAACCTAGTTCACCATTGTTGGCTTCTTGGTGTTGCCTTGACCTTTTGTGGTCCTTGACCTGTTGTGGTCATCTTGAGAGCCCCCAATTAAGTTGTGGGTGTGTGCCTCAAGCTTGTTGTAAGGGATTCGATCTCCGCCCCAAAGGGGATCAATAGTGGAAGGTGAACTCGCAACCTTTGTGGTTGAGTTCATCGGAGAAGAAGGTGAGCCTTTGTGGCGTTGTGGTCAACCTGTTGTGGTGACCCACACCTCTCCAACGAGACGTACACCCTTGTGGTGGAACTCGGGATTACATCTTCGTCTCCGCGTGCTTCACTTGGTTCCCCTAATCCTTACTCCCTTACTTGCTTGTTTCGCACTTGTATTTATCTTGTATCTTGTTTAATTGCCTAGCTTGTCATTTAGGTAAATTCACCTTAGTTGCATATCTAGAGAATTTACCTTTGTGTTAAGCTTAAATTGAAAAAGAGTTAAACTTTGTACTAGCACCTATTCACCCCCCCCCCCCCCCTCTAGGTGCCGGATTCCCGTTCAATTGGTATCAGAGCCAGGTTCACTTTTAAGGGCTTTACCGCCTAAGTGATACGATGTCGGAATCCGAACCCGAGAGGGTAGCCCGTGAGTTGGAGTTGGCAGAGGCGCATGCCAAGGGAGCAACCATGGGCGATCTCAACTTGTTGAAATCATCCATGGATGCCCAATTCCTAAAGATGAACGAATTGCTTCAAGCAATTTTGAAATCTAAGGAAACCTCGAATGCTTCTCTCTCAACCCCACTATCTCCTAAGGAGAAAGGTGATTCCTTCAAGGAATCATCGTCGGGTGAGTCCAAGGAAACGCCTCCGGGTATTTCTATGGAAAAAGATGGAAAGGGTGAACCACTTAGCTCCACTAAAACCCCACCATACGGAGAGAAATATAATGAAGTCTTTCACACCTATTCTCCGGATCCTCCCATTCCACACCCTCATGTCAACATTAGAACCGATCCCCCAAAGCTTAAACCTCAACATTTTTCTCAATGGCAATTTCAAATGAAGTCTCACATTTGCAGTGCTTCCATGGAGTTATGGCGCATCATTCAAGTTGGATTCAAGGCCAATGACCCAACCAACTTGACAAGGAGAGAGGTGGTTGATGGTCAACTCAACGCCACCGCTCTCCACCAACTTCAAGTGGCCGTTGGAGAAAAGGACATGCCTCTCATCCAACATCTCTCCACCGCGAAGGAAGTTTGGGATGCTCTTTCTGACATTTTTGTCGGTAATGAGAGCATGAAGAAGAACCGGTATGATGCCTTGTGTAACGAGGTGGAAGGGTTCTTCAAATTGGATGGTGAAAACCATGAGGACATGTACCGGAGGTTGGTGTCCATCGCTACTACATTTAGAAGCCTTGGTGCGGTCTACGTTGATGACCAATGGATCAAGAGGAAGTTTGTGAGCACTCTCTTGCCCTTTGAGGAAGCGGACTTGAAGACCTTACAAGGAAGACACGACTACGCCAAATTGACATCCAATGAAGTCATGCAAGAGATGACCGCCTACAAGGTTGCCGCGAAGATTGCTCAAGACGCAAGAGCAAGAGCTATTGGGATGCACAAGCACGCATCGGTAGCCTTGAAGGCCACCGTTGAAGAAGAAGAGGATGATGATTGTGATGACTCTATCGAGCTATCACATGATCATTACCAAGGTTCACTCAACCAACATCTTGCTCTTACGGCTCATAAGTTTTGGAAGAATCCCTCGAAGTCCAAAGCAAGGATGGACAGGAAGTTTCCAAACAATGGAAAGAACCAAGGTAACAAGGTGAGGACTTTCTATAATTGTGATGACAAAGGCCATTTTGTTGTAGATTGTCCATGGGAGAGGAGAGAAGAGCATGGGGGGAGGCTCGTGGCCAAGCCCAAGGGCAAAGGGCCACTATCCATGAAGAAGAAGCCCTTCTTCAAGAAGAACCAAAAGATTGTTTTGGTGACTCAAGAGGAATATCCCTCCGATGATGAAGATAGTGACAAGGATGACACTCGAAGTGAAGTAGCCGCAATAGCCACTACCTCTACCACTTCATCACTCTTCTCATCCCCAAATGAGAGCCACATCACCAAGAATGCAAGATGCCTTATGGCTAAGGCATCCGAGGTAAAATTGCCTCCTACTTCTATATCCCATGATCTTGATGATGAAGTTAGTCTTGAAGTAAAACAAGAAATTATTGCTTTTGATGAATTCATGACTAACTTGCAACGGGTTGGCAAGAAACACTTTGGCTCTCTCATGAGTCGTATAGGTGAGCTTGAAGATGAGCTTGAGCTCAAAGGTGAGATTGAGAGGGAAGATGCCTATGCTAAGGCATCTCTCCAATCTTCTCTAGAGGATGAACAAGAAGCTCATGCTCTTCTCCAAGAGCAACTTAAAACTATTGTGGAGTCTCATAACTCCGATGTTGCCAAACTAACTAAGGATCGTGATCTTTACTTTGCTAGATATAAACTTGTGCAAAATGAAAAGGTCGAGTTTGTGGCTGCTCATGCTAGACTAGTGGAAGACTTTGAGTCACTTGACAATGCTCACAAGGTATTGACAAGTGAACATGATCTTCTTACCAAGTCTCATGATCAACTTCAAACTCGGCTGTCAAACCTTCACAAACCTAGCACCTTTACTTCTTCAAATGACAATGCCATTATTGTTGAGAATGTTGCTAGGGTGAAGTTTGTTCCTTCAATGGCAACTACAGTCAAGACCTCTCTTGATAAGGGTAAGAAGGCACTTGCTACCCCTCTTCATGAGCAAGTGACCCACAAAGGGAAAGAGGGTCTAGGCTATGTTGCCAAGAAGAATAAGAAGACCAAGAAGAAGGCCAAGCCCGCTCTAGCCAAGAAAGATGACATTGCGAGTGGAAGTGTCACAAGGGGCACACCCACTCGTGATGACTTTGCGGGCATATCTAACCCTAACTATGCTCTATATGTTGATTATTATGGAGATGTTTATGCTAGATACATTGGTCCATTTGATGGTTATATTGAGTATGCTATTTGGGTTCCAAAGACCCTTGTTGCTAACCAAAAGGCACCCATTGCAAAATGGGTACCTAAGTCAAAGAATTGATTGTGTGTAGGGCCTTGTTTCCGGCGGATCGAAATGGATAATTGACAGTGGATGTACTAGTCACATGTCCGGAAGCAAGGAGCTTGTAACGGAGTTGAGGCCTAATGATGATCATATAACCGTTACATTTGGCGACAAATCAAAGTCTAAGGTAATGGGACTCGGCAAGGTGGTAGTGGCGCCGGACATCACTCTTGTGAATGTCTTGCTTGTCGAATCCCTAGGTTACAACTTACTCTCGGTTCGTTCTTTAACTAAGTTGGGTTTCTCCGTTCTCTTTGAAAAGGATATGGTTATCCTCTTGCGGAGCAAGTCTCTCAATGTTGCTTTCGTTGGGAACATTGAAAATGAGCTCTATGTGGTTGACTTCTCCGGAGTCACCACTTCTCATACAATGTGCCTATTCGCTAAAGCGGACTTGGGTTGGTTGTGGCACCGCCGCCTAGCCCATGTCAACATGAGAACTTTGCAAAGTCTCCAAAAAGGTGGCCATATCCTAGGACTAAAAGACCATGTTTATTTCTCGAAGGATCGAATGTGTAGGGCTTGTGTTGGAGGCAAGATGCATGATTCCCCCCATCCAAGCAAAACCATCATTTCATCAAAGAGGGTTTTGGAGCTCCTCCATGTTGACCTCTTTGGTCCTATTCCGGAAGCTAGTCTTGGTGGGAAGAAATATTGCTTGGTTATTGTTGATGATTATTCGAGATACACATGGGTTTTCTTCTTCAAGACGAAGATGGAGACTCAACAAACAATCATCGACTTCTCCAATGAAGCTCAACGTCAACACAATGTCCCAATCTTGGTGATTAGAAGTGACAATGGGTCCGAGTTCAAGAACTATACGTTGAATGAGTTCCTTAGTGAAGAAGGGATTCGTCATCAATATTCCGCTGCGTACACTCCCCCAACAAAATGGTGTAGCCGAAAGGAAGAACCGCACTCTCATTGAAATGGCAAGATCGATGATGGCCGAGTTTAAGTCCCCAAACAACTTTTGGGCTGAAGCCGTCAACACCGCTTGCCATTCTTCAAACCGGCTCTTCTTTCGCAAAGGACTCATGAAGACACCCTATGAAGTGCTTACAGGGAACAAGCCCAATATCTCCTACTTCCGAGTCTTTGGTTGTAAGTGTTTTTATCTCATCAAAGGTGCTCGCTTAGGAAAGTTTCATACTAGATCTCTTGAAGGGATATTTGTTGGTTACGGTGCCGAATCCCACACTTATAGAGTCTATGACAAGGCTTCACGCATTGTCATAGAATCTTGTAGTGTGGCGTTCGAGGAGAATAATGGCTCCCTTGTGGAGCAAGTTGGTGTTTTCGATGTAGGTGATGTTCAACCTCAAGATGCTATCCTAAGGATGGGGGTGGGCTTTCACCGCCCCGTCGAAGTCTATTATGAAGGTGATCAACAAGGACCAAGCTCTACGCAAGTGGTAGCTACTTCCTCACAGGGAACCCAAGACAACAACACCGTGCCCAACACGTCCAACCAAGAAGATGGACAAGAACCTTCGACTGCTCCAGGAATTCCCGGGGAGCCGGAAAATCCGGTTCAGCCTGATGTCGGAAATTCCGGTGGGTCGGAATTTCCGGTTCAGGGTGAACCCGGAATATCCGGTTCTGCTGAAATTCCCGGTGGCAGTTCGCAACAAGGCCAAGATCAACCTACTCCCTCATCTCATGAAGTTACTCCAAGGGTTGATCAAGGCCATCAAAACGGTCAAGGCGGAGACAAGAATGATCAAGATGATCAAGTGATTCCTCCCACCTCAAGAAGGGAGATCGAAGTCCGCCGTGTGAATAGAGTTGGCACCTCTCAAGAATTGAGAGCCCTCTCTCTTGACAAGGTTCTTGGAGATGTAAGAAGCAAGGTCTCCACTCGAAGGCAACTAGCAAGCTTTAGTGAGCATCATGCTCACATCTCCATGGTGGAACCAAAGAAGGTGTTTGAAGCGCTTGAGGATCCGGATTGGCTGGAGGCCATGCACGATGAACTCAACAACTTCAAGCGCAACAAGGTGTGGAAGTTAGTGGAAAGACCCAAAGATTGCCGCAATGTTATCGGCACTAAGTGGATATTCAAGAACAAGCAAGATGAGCATGGCATAGTGGTGAGGAACAAAGCAAGATTGGTGGCTCAAGGCTTCTCCCAAATTGAAGGCATTGACTTTGGAGAGACCTACGCGCCCGTGGCTCGACTCGAGTCCATTCGTATACTTCTTGCCTATGCTTCTCATCATAACTTTAAATTGCAACAAATGGATGTTAAAAGTGCTTTTCTAAATGGTCCACTAAGCGAACTTGTTTATGTTAAGCAACCTCCGGGGTTTGAGGACCCCAAATATCCGAACCATGTCTACAAGTTGGATAAGGCGCTCTATGGCCTCAAACAAGCCCCACGTGCGTGGTATGAGCACCTTAGAGAACTACTTGTAGACCGTGGGTTCCAAGTTGGGGAAATCGACCCCACTCTTTTCACTAAGAAAGTAAATGGAGAACTTTTCTTATGTCAATTATATGTGGATGATATTATATTTGGATCTAGTAACAAAGCATTTAACGAAGAATTCTCTAAGCTTATGACCGATAGGTTTGAGATGTCCATGATGGGTGAGATGAAGTTCTTCCTCGGATTCGAGATCAAGCAATTGAAGGAAGGGACTTTCATCAACCAAGCAAAGTACACTCAGGACATGCTCAAGAGGTTCGGGTTGCTTGAGCTCAAGGGTGCCTCTACTCCAATGCAAACCAAGTGCCACCTTGAGCTCAACCCCAAGGGTAAGGATGTGGATCAAAAGGTATATCGCTCGATGATTGGATCTCTTCTTTACCTTTGTGCATCTAGACCGGATATAGTACTAGCCGTAGGAGTGTGTGCAAGATATCAAGCGGCTCCTAAAGAAAGCCATGATGTGGCGGTCAAGAGAATCTTTCGGTATTTGGCTCATACCCCAACCTATGGATTGTGGTACCCCAAGGATGCTCATTTCACTCTATGCGGGTACACGGATTCCGATTGGGCGGGAGATCAAGATGATAGGAAGTCCACCTCCGGTGCTTGTCAATTTATTGGGAGGTCATTGGTAAGTTGGTCTTCTAAGAAGCAAAACTTCATATCTCTCTCCACCACCGAAGCCGAGTATGTTGCCGCCGCAAGTTGTTGCACCCAATTACTATGGATGAGGCAGACTTTAAAGGAGTACGGTGTCGATTGCGACAAAGTGCCTCTTCTATGTGACAATGAAAGTACCATCAAGATTGCATACAACCCGGTGCAACATTCAAGAACCAAGCATATTGAGATCCGCCATCACTTCATTAGAGATCATGTGGCCCGAGGAGACATTGACTTATCTTATGTGGGCACAAGAGATCAATTGGCGGATATCTTCACAAAACCTCTCGAAGAAGGAAGGTTTTGCTATTTGAGGAATGAGCTCAATATCATTGATTCGAGGTCCCTTGCTTGATCTATTGCACACACACCAAGGACGTGATAGTACCATATTTTGTCTAGATGTAGGCATGGACATAGGGGGAGTGCGGTCCTAATACATTGGACCATCCCTCCCCCCATTATGCCGACAGTAAGTGTTCTTTTATCTCTATATTCATTCTTATGACTAGTGAGCTAAAATGACGAGTATTGGTTATGCACCCAAGATATATCTTCGCGGTGACATGCCATACGCTCCTACATGGTGGCTTCGGCCACCGCCCTCTTCGTCTAGAAGAGTTGGTGTTATTTGGAGCTTATTGATGCTTTTTGCATACTTGTTCATGCATGTGGGAAACCTACTCAACTTGGCGCTTTATTTTCGTTTTGGTTGTTGTAAGTTGGGTATGGTGTACCAATGACAGTTTGGAAATCTATCCCAAGCCTTTCTTATCTTGAAAACATTTCTATTTATTGCACACAAGTCATCCGTTTGAAAACCGGAAAGATTGGTTCAGCAGGTCGGAATATCCGGTCTGTCTTCAGACCGGAATATCCGGTGACCCGGAATTTCCAGTGTAAGTTACACCCGGAATTTCCGGTAGGGCGGTCTGTCCAAAAAAAAAAAAGGGCAGGCTCGGGGTGAAGGGCTCATTCGTGCCCTTCTTCCACCCTCGAACTCCCTCTCCTCCAGCCGCCGCCCCTGCTGCTCCAAGGTCCCTCCGGAGCACTCCGACCGCCGGGGAACCTCTTTCTCGGCCGGATCTGCTCCTCCTCCACCCCGGGAACGTTCTCCTCCAAGCAATGTCCTCAATGGATGAGGGTAACTACCACTATCCCTAACCCTAGGTGCTTGCACTTGGATCTAGATGTGGAGTTATTTGTTTTGAAATTTCTTGGTAGAGGTTGCTCCTAGTGCCATTCCCTGCCATCTACATACATTAGTTTTGCATTTTGTTGGATCGATCTAGTTTTAGACGGAGTCAATCTCAAAACTGCACTGTTTTCCGTCAGACCGGAATTTCCGGTCTGAACACGAACCGGAATTTCCGGTCTGAACCTGAAAAGTGCAAATTTTCAGATTTCTCATGTTTAGCTATATGTGATCAACTAAATGCCTACCTAATGTGTGTATGCACTCCTGACTTGTGTGTACTTATCTTGTGCTATCCATCTATGCTAAATTCACAGGTAATTCGAGTGGGAGTTCTTCTCCTCCCATGAGTGGAAGACTCTCAAGGCAAGTCACTCGAAAGGTTAAGGGCAAAGGTGTTGCATCCTCTAGCATGTCCAAGTCCAAGAAAGCAGTTGCCTCCTCTAGCAAGCCCAAGTCCAAGAAGAGAAAGGAAGTTCCTCCTCCTACTCGCCGTCTGCCGTGCACAAAGATGAGTGCAGTTGACTATGCTCTGTTTCGTCAAAGGGATTGGTACCTTAGGCCGAGGGATGATGACCTCGATGATCGCAGTTTTTGGTGCAAAGAGCAAGAATACATCCTAAAGGACGTCTATTACTCATTGAAGAAACCCATCCGCAAGATGCAGCCCTACAACCTTCAGGCGCTACAGAAGAAGGCCTCATTTGCTGAAGCCATCCATCTCATCAAGGCTATGGGGTTGGAGAGACTTGTGGTCACCCGCTGCGACTACAACTCTCAGCTCGTGCTGCAGTTCTTTGCCACTCTTGTGATGAAGGGTGACTCAAGGAAGACCATCAAGTGGATGACTGGCGAGACATACTGTGAGTCTGACTGGTATGAGTTTGCAAAGGTGTTGGGTTACTCGTTTGATGGTGACAATCCTCAGGGTTACCGCATGCACCACAACTACCGCATCAACAAGAAGGATACCGCTCATCTCTATGGCGAGGGTGGAGTTCCCGGTCTCTCCAAGGACTTCCTCCCTCTGTATGATGTCCTTGTGCGCATTCTCCGGGAGAATATTGCTCCAAGTGGTGGAAACAATGATAATGTGGTCACTCCCCTCTGCAACTTGCTACTTCATGCCCACACCATTGCTATGAGCACAGATGATGGTGCGGATTGGAGTGTGGATGTGATGGACTACATTCACCATGAGATGCATGATGCCATGACCACTATGGTCACCATTCCCTATGCTCCATACATCATGATGCTCATCAAGTCCAAGTTCCCCGACCATGATCTTAGTGATGATGACTTGGAGGTCCATGACTTCAAGCAACTTTATGAGAAGAGGACTGTGCCCAAGCCCCCAAGTGTGCCATCCTCTCGGTCCACTCGGGGTGGTTCGTTCATGGGTGATGCTCGGAGGGCTGCTACTCCCTCTTATGCCCCCTCCACCTCCGGGCACGTGAAGAAGCTGAATTGGTTCCAACGCAACATCCTTTGCATGAACATCGACATTCGCAAGGAGCAATACTCAGCCTACAAGGACCGCCGTCTATCTGCCCACAATCAAGAGATGATCCTCCATCACATTTTGTCGAGGAGTGACTCCCACGTAACAGGGGTAGTCTCGCCCTGAAGAGAGGTTCAAAGGGGGGACTGAACACGGAGGTCTAACAACCCTCGAAGGGCTCGACGACGATGCTCGCCGAGCCTGAAGAAGGACAATCACACCAGAGATGGACACTAGCCCGTACCCAGGTTCACGGCCCTCGAGAGGAGGTAAAACCGCTACTCCTGCTTGTCTGTATTGCACTGTGAAGGTTATAGGACAACGAGCTTGCCGGGGGCTCTCTTGAGGCAGCTTGGTGCCTGGAGAGGGACACAATGGTCGTCTTCCTCCTCCAGCAGTTGGCTATCCTATGTGTTCAGGGTGCGAGTGCGCGTTTGGGCGATCGGGGCTCCCTTTCTACGGGGGAGCTCCTGCTCCTTTTATAGGCGCCCCGGGCTCCGTCCTCGTGCTGGTGGGCCCCCACACGCCAGTCGCATGGAGGAGCGGGAGTCCACCGCAGCTCGTCCGTCCATGGACGCGGTCCATCCGTGCTAAAGCAGCGCGCCGTGGCCGACAGGTTGCAGGCGGTGCAGGGCGGCTCGCTGGCGCAGCAGAGGCCGTGGTGGAGCCCACGGTGACGATCTTCTTGGAGCGTTGCGCCGTCCAGCCGCTTTATCACCAAAGAGGAAAGCTCTGGCTGTCCTGCCGCAGGCGGCGCGGCTTTTGACTCCTTTATCACCAGAATGGCAACTGGGGTGCTCGCGTCACCCTGCGGCTGCTGCAGGGGCCATGTGCGTCCTGCAGAGCTTGCTTAACCGCGAAGTGTCTCCACAGGGCCGCGGTCGCCTGTGGAGGGGTTTTCTGCTGACTCCTCTCCAGGCGGGCTGTGCCTGGGGAGTCTCTTGAAGCGCAGGGTCCTCTTCAGGCCCTGGCGTCCTCTTCAGGCCTCGAGAGGGGATGCCTCTTGAGGATCCCTCCAAGCGGTAGCCTGGTCCTCAGCCGTTCTGCCAAAGTTATGCGCGGGCGAGGCCTGTAGGGAGTGGGCCGTGCGTACCCCGGTCCTTACTGGGCCGACAGTAGCCCCCAGGCCCACGATGGGCACGACGAGGCCCGTTGGGTCTAGGCGAAGCGTCGTGGGGCAAAATCTGCAGGCCGGGCCGAGCCACGTGTCACGCCGGCGAGCAACGGTTGCGCACGATATGGGACGTGCGTCGTGGGGGGTCCCACCACGCCCCGGTAACTGCTCCTTGACGAGACATAAAAACCCCGGCGCCGGAGCAGGGAGCCGTTACTACTCCCACTCCTTCTCGCAGGCGCCAACCGCACAGAGCTCTCCGCTCCTGCAATCCGGCGGCCCCTTCTCCGATTCCTCCACCTTCCCCTCGCGCCGCTCCCTTCTTCCCTCCGACGATGACTCCGCCGAAGAACAAGGGCAAGGCGGCCGCGGGGTCTTCATCGCAAGCAGCGCCCGCTGAGGCCGCGCACGGCGCGGCACTGCTGGGCGTGCGCGTCAACGACAAGGCGCTCGAGAAGGTCCGCTTCCTGGTGGCGGACCGGACCAATGAGCACGGCGCCACCGCACTCAAGCCTGCGGCGCACGGGAAACGCCCGCGAGGGTTTTTCCCCGTTTTCCAGCACTGCGTCTCGGCGGGCCTGGTGCCGCCCTTCTCCCCGTTCCTGGAGGCGGTGCTGGCCTTCTACCAAATCCAACTGCTGCACCTCCACCCCAACTCGGTGCTGATCCTCGCCATCTTCGCCTACCTCTGCGAGGCGTACCTAGGCGTGGAGCCCACGGTGGAGCTCTTCCGGTGCTTCTACGCGCTCCGGAGCACGGCGAAGAACGAGCGCTCAGGATGCGTCTCCTTCCGCATCGTGGACGGCATGGGGAGCGTCTACATCCCCATGTCGTGGAGCGAGGGCAAGGCCATCACCTCCGTGACGAAGAAGGTGGACGACTTCCGCCAGCGGTGGTTCTTCGTTGGCGTGGAGCGGCCAAGCGCCTTCCTCGAGGTCCCTGACGCGCCGCCCGTGAAGAACTCGCACTGGGGCAAGGCCACCTTCTGCGGCGCGCAGAACGTGATGCTGTCGGGCCGCCTGAGCTACCTCCGGGAGGAAGGCCTCACGGGGCAAATCGTCGCGGCGGACTTCGTGACGCGCCGCCTCGCCCCACTCCAGGCGCACGCGATGCCGATGTGGATGTATTCCGGCCCCAACGACAAGATGCGGCTCCATCGTGAGGACAACGACAGGGACGCCGTCGACAACGTCCTGTCCGCGCTCTTCATCAACCCCGCGGTGCCCGCCATGGAGGAACTCCCGATCTCCCTCAGGCCTCTGCACCAGTACAACATGACCGAGCGTCTGGCCGTTCTGGAGGGGGTTCCTCCGTACACTCCGGCAGGCCCGGCGCGGAAGGTGGTGCCGGTGCCTGTGGTGCATGATGCGGAGGAGGCAGAGACGCCCTCCGCCTCAGGAGCCGGGCAAGGCGAGGAGGAAGCCGCGGCTGGCGAGGAGGAGGACGCGGCGGGCGAGGAGGCCTCGTCGAGGGCCAGGCCCCACGCGGGCGAGATTTTCGACCTCTCGTCGGGTGACGACGAAGGCGCCTTCGCGGGGGCGCCCACGCGTCGCGCGGAGGAGGAAGCCGCGGCTGGCGAGGAGTCTGCAGGGGAGGCCTCTGACGAGGAGTCCTTGCTGGGGCGTCGCGGGCCCCGGTCCAAGGCGGCCTGCGACAGGCCTGGAGCGAGGCCCTCCGACGTCCCTTCCAAGAGGAAAGCCGAGGCGCCTCTGGAGAGGCCAGACGCCAGGCCCAAGCCCTCCTGGCGCTCGCCAGGCTTGGCGTGGGTTGACACCGGCGCCAAGCGGTCCGGGTAAGTTCCTTTAATTATTAAACGCTTGATTATTGCACTCTTCTCCTCATATTTCTGACACTCGCCCCCCGGTTCTTTCAGCGACCTAGTGCCTGCGAAACGCCGTAGGCTTCGCAAGGCAGCGGAGGTGAAGGGAGCCGCGGCAGAGGCCGTGGCTGGAGAGGCCGCGAGGCCTGGGGAGATGGCCACGGCAGGCCCAACCGAAGAGGCGCCTCAGGTGGAGGCAACTGAGCTTCTGGAGGAGAAAGCAGCGCCTCAGGCGGAGGCCGCTGCACCGCCCCCCGTGCCCTTGGCGGTGGAGGTGCAGGAAGAGCGGTTGGCCAGCCCTCCTCGAGCTCCTGCACCGCTTCGCGCGGCTACGCCGCCGCGTGAGCCGATTCCGGCACGCGAGGCCACCCCACCTCGCACGGCTACGCCTCCCGCGCAACCAGAGGCCGAAGCAGACCAGGGCCCTCCAAGCGCGGGCGCTTCTGCAGGGGGAGCTCCTCCTTCTCCGCCACGCCCCACAGCGGTGGGCGAGGCGCAAGAGGCGACGCGACCAGGCGACGAGGGCGGCGAGACCATCCTGGGCGCGGCGAAGGACCGGGAGCAGCCTATCCCCCAGGCACGCCCAGAGGCCTCATCCTCAAGGTTCGACGCCGGGGCCGGGCCCTCCTCGCAACGCAGTCTAGTCCTGAGCGGCTGGGACTGGAGCAAGGGACACCGCGCGGTGGCCTTCCGCGTGGTGAGGGAGTCCCTGGAGGGCCTGGAGGCGCAGCTCGCCTTTGAGGACGCCCAACTTGCTCAGCAACGCGACGAGCTCGCGGAGGCCTGGAGGCGCTTCCATGCCTCGGTTGAGGCCCGGCGCCAGGAGGATCAGGCGCTCCAGGCCGCCCGCGAGGAGGCCATTCGCTTTGCCAAGGAGGTCCGAGAGGGAGCCGTCCGCGACGCAGACGAGCTCCTTGCCCCCCTCCAGGACGCGCGCGATGCGGTCGCCGATCTCCTCGCGAAGGTGAAGGCTGAGCGCGCGGCTATGGAGGGCTCACTGGAGCAGAAGCGCCGCGAGGTCTCCCAGCTAGAGTCCCAGCTCCTCTCCGCCCACCGGGCCGCGCAGGAGACCCTGGAGGAGGACCGCAAGAGCTTAGCCGAGCGTGAGCGGCAGCTGGCCTTCAGGGAGAAAGACGTGGAGCAGCGCGACGAGCAGCGGCTCCAGGCGGAGGGTGAGCTGGCCACCAAGCGGGTAGAGCTCGAGGCGCGTGAGGGGGACCTGGCCCAAGCGCTCCAGCGGCACGACGATAACGTCACCGCCCAGAGGCAAACCCTGGAGCGCTTCCAGCTGCGGTTCGCTGAGAAGAAAAAGGAGGCGGAGGCTGCCCTCGCGGAGCGCGAGAAAGACTTCAGGCGGACCATCTCCCAGGAGTTCCGCGACAAGGCCAAGAAGCAAGAGGACCGCTTCAAGGCCAAGCACACTGCTGACGCCAAGCGAATCGCGGAGCTTGAGAAGGCCAACTCCAAGCTTGAGGTCCGCCTCCAACGCGCCAAGGATGCCTACCGCCAGGCTGAGGAGGGCCGCCGGGCTGCTGCCCTGGAGCTGGACGCCCTCGTCAAGGACGTGGAGGGGCAGGCGGGCTCTGCAGCCAAGCAGGTGACGGAGGCCGTGGACACCGCGCAGGCGGCTCTCGTACTCGCGAAGCAGCGGGACCGCATGTTCCAGGCGCTGGTAGCGAGAGGCAACGAGCTCGCGGCCCAGCTCGGCGCAGAAGCGCCGCTCACCGAGGCTCGCGGTCGTGGTGATGCTGCGATGTACCTGGTCTACTTCGACCAGCTCTTCACGGCCCTCGAGGGCCCCGCCGGCGACCTCCGCGAGGTGATTGAGCTTGAGAGCCGCCAGCTTCTGGAGGTGGTGGTCGACCGCATCTTCACCAACCTCAAGCTCCTTACGCCCAGCTTCGATCTTTCCACGGTGACCGAGGCGCGCCCGGCCGGAGAGGTCCTGCATGTCTCCAACGCCCTCCGCGAGCAAGTGGAGGCCTTCTGCAACCGCTTCAAGCGTGCGGAGGTGACTGTGGAGGACAGCGAGGAGGAGGCCACCCCTGCCGAGGAGGAAGACGCTGAAGATGAGCGTGCTGGCGTGGACTCCGCCTGAGCCTTGTTTGTCGCGCCTTTGAGCGCTTGTATCTGAGACAATTTCTTATATTCAGACTTTGCATGTTTTGGGCCTGTAATATACCTCTTTAAGTTCATTTATGCTAGCTTGTTTGCCCCTCGAGAGGCCTTTTCTGCTTTACTTTCATGTCTATGTTTTCTCTGCGTCGTTAGGACCCGTCTCTTCGCACTATGACTCCGCCGCTACGGTATGCTAGAGCAATGACTCAGCAAGGCCGGGGGGAGTTTAAGGCTTGGAGAGGTAAGAGCCCTGAGTCGCGATGCCCAAGTGCTCCCCCTTGACGTGCGAGTAGCCCATGAAGCGTAAGGGAGAACGAAATCGCTCGAGGGACAAACGTTCGTTTGGAGAGAAAAGGCTCTCGAGTCGCAGAAGCGGGACTTAGCTTCTCGAGGCTTGTATCCTGTAGAGGCTTTTTAGCTTGCCGGGGAGGTCCTCTTCAAGGGTTTTTCCCTGCTGCCTCCTCAGGCTTGTAGAGACGCTTGTTCCTTATAGATGTTAGAGAGGCAGGACCAAACGCTTGTGCACTTTACCATGGACTAATGCGCGCTTATAGGCCTCCTCGGGCGTTCCTTGCGAGGAGAGAGAGTACCAAGGTCCTTTGAAGAGATGGCGTGTTTGTGAGGGCCTGCCCTCTAGCCAGAGCTCGGATCCTTGGGTTTTGCAGTGCTGCTGGTGTGTCATTTGAGGCACTGGCACCGTACTCAGCCCCCGCTCGCGAGGTGCGCATGTGGAGAGATATAAGCGCCCATTTTCAATAAGGAAAATAATGCTGAAATAAACTCACCACCAAAATATAACATAGCGGCGCCGTAGCGCATAGTTCACTTAGGAACGAAAAATGGCGCCTGAGCGCAAAGTTCACTTGGAACGAAAAATCGGTTCATTACACTTGGGTTTGCCAAGCTAACGTTCCTTCCATGTCGAGGCATGGGGACCACCCATTAGTGGCAGAGGTTCACTGCGGCCTGCGAGGGCTCATTTGCAGGAGAGCTCGGAGGGCTGGGCCTCGGGCGAAGCTTTGAGAAGCTTGGAGGTGAAGCCATGGGCTTCCCTCTAGAGACAAAAAAAATGCCTGGCGTGACTGTGATCACGGGTAGAACTTGCGCAGATGCGCGATGTTCCACGGGTTCTTGACGGGGATGCCGTCTTCGGTCTCGAGGCGTACCGCGCCGGGCCTGGCGACGTGGGAGACCCTGTATGGGCCTTCCCACATCGGGGAGAGCTTGTGGAGACCTTCCCTGGAGAGGATTCGCCTGAGGACGAGGTCGCCCGCTTCAAGGGTGCGTGAGCGCACATGGCGGCTATGGTAGCGTCGCAGGTCTTGCTGGTACCCTGCCGCCCTGAGGGCGGCCTGACGGCGCAGTCCCTCGAGAAGCAGCAGGTCGTCGTTGTGGAGGCCCTCTTGGGTGTCCTCATTGAAGGCAAGGACCCGTGGCGATCCATGCTTGATTTCCGCAGGAAGGACTGCCTCAGCTCCGTAGACCAGGGCGAATGGCGTTTCGCCTGTAGGCCTTGAGGAAGTTGTGCGTATGGACCAGAGCACGGAGGGGAGCTCGTCGATCCAGCCCTTGCCGTGGCCCTTGGGGATGTAGACGCTCCTGGTCTTGAGGCCCTTGAGGACTTCTGCGTTTGCTCGCTCGGCTTGACCGTTGCTGCGTGGGTGAGCTACCGAGGCGAAGCAGATCTTGATACCAAGCTTGTCGCAGTAGGCTCGGAAGATGCCGCTGGTGAATTGCGAGCCGTTGTCAGTGATGATGCGGTTGGGCACGCCGAAGCGGCAGACCAAACTCCGGACGAACTTCACCGCAGCCCCAGCTGGTATGGTGCGCACCGGCTCGACCTCGGTCCACTTGGTGAACTTGTCAATGGCCACGAAGAGGAAACGGTAGCCCCCCTGCGACCTTGGGAAGGGGCCCAAGATATCCAGCCCCCAGACCGCAAATGGCCAGGAGAGCGGGATGGTTTGGAGCTCCAGTGCCGGCTGATGAATTTGCTTGGCGTGGAATTGGCAGGCGTCGCAGGTTTGCACAATGGCGACCGCATCTTGAAGCACTTGAGGCCAGTAGAAGCCGCTCCTGAAGACCTTGCCTGCGAGGGTGCGCGCACATGAGTGGTGGCCGCACTCCCCGCTGTGGATGTCCTTAATCAGCTCTCGGCCTTCCTCAGGAGGGACACACTTGAGCGCGATACCATTTGGGCGCTTGCGGTAGAGGTTTCCCTCGAGGATGCAGTAGGACTTTGCCTGTCGAGCGATTCGCTCTGCGTCAGCATCCTCTTCAGGGAGGATTCCCTTCACCAAGTAGTCCTTGATCTCATCAACCCAGCCTGAGGCCTGGCGGGTTGCCGTCAGCAACAGGCGCTCCCCTGTGCTGGGGCCGCAATCGGGCGCTCCAGACTCGGGAGGTGGTGGGAGCGCTTCGTCTGCGCCTGCGGCTGTGGCCTCTCGAGGCTGTTT
Organism: Poa annua; assembly: GCA_026929855.1. Lineage (NCBI taxonomy): Eukaryota > Viridiplantae > Streptophyta > Magnoliopsida > Poales > Poaceae > Poa > Poa annua. The sequence continues at coordinate 61,187,796 of CM049438.1, read as the reverse complement.
GATGGATGCCTTGGCGAGCCTCTCTTCAAAGACGCCGGCAAGCTGGGGTTGCCTTCGCGAGGCTCGCTTTGCGATGTCGTCAGCCTCTTGGTTTTCTTTCCTTGGGATGTGCATGAGCTCCATGCCCCTGAAGTTCTTCTCGAGCTTGCGGACCTCTTCGAGGTATGCGGCCATGTGGTCGTCTTTTGGTGTGTAGCTCTTGTTGGAGAAGTTGACAAGCAACTGGGAGTCACCCTTGACGAGCAGGTGCTTGACGCCCAGAGCGATGGCGGCCCTTAAGCCGGCGAGGAGGCCTTCGTATTCGGCGATATTGTTGGAGATCTTGTCGACTATGAAGCACAGCTGGACAGCGTAGTATAGCTTGTCACCCTTGGGCGAGGTTAGGACGACGCCTGCTCCGCCATTGCGGCAAGCGAAGGCTCCATCGAAGTGCATGGTCCAATGGCTTGACGCTGAGCCCCCCGAGGGCTCGGCCTCTGCCTCGCGAGGCACCTCAGGGCTTGGGTCAGTCCATTCGGCGACAAAATCAGCCAACGCTCTTCCTTTTATGACCCTCGTGGTATCGAAGCGCAAGTTGAACGGCTGCAGCTCGATGTTCCATCCCGCGACACGATCTGTGGCGTTGGGATTGCGCAGGATCTGCTCCAGGGGGAAAGCAGTGACCACCGTGATGGGGTGGCCCTGGAAGTAGTGTCTCAACTTCCTGGAGGCGATGAGGAGCGCGACGAGGAGCTTTTGCTGCATTGGATACCGCTCGCGAGCGTCCCGCAGTACTGTGCTGACGAAGTAGACGGGGTGCTCGACGAGGGTTACTTGAGGTGGCGCAGCGCCAGCCCCCTGCGGAGTCTCTTCAGGGCCCTTGTCGAGATCTGCCTGTAGAGGCATCTCGACAGGGGTGGGAGGGGCAGACTCGACTTGAGGCGGTGGGCCTGGCAGTGGGTCTGTGGAGGCTGCTCCCTTGACGGGGCCTTTGTCGGGGGGTTCTGGGCTTGGAGTTGCAGTGCTCCTCTTGGGGAGGACAGGCTCTTCCCTCTCGACCACCAAGACGGCGCTTGCGGTCTGAGGGGTGGCTGAGAGGTACAGCTTCAGGTGCTCGCCTGCCCCGGGGGCCACCAAGACTGGAGGGCTAGCCAGATACTTCTTTAAGTCCTCGAAGGCTTTATCCGCCTCAGGGGTCCACTTGAATGTGCCCGATCTCTTCATGATCTTGAAAAATGGCAGGGCTCTCTCGCCGAATTTGGAGATAAAACGGCCAAGGCTGGCCATGCAACCCGCCAAGCGCTGCATATCCTTGAGTCGGCGGGGAGGCTGCATTTGCTCTATAGCCTTGATCTTGTCAGGATTTGCCTCTATGCCACGGTGGGACACGAGGAATCCGAGGAGCTTGCCTGAAGGGACCCCGAAGACGCACTTGGCGGGGTTCAGCTTGATGTTCACCTTTCTCAGGCTGGCGAAGGTTTCCTCGAGATCCCTCAAGAGGGTGTCCCCCTCTCGAGACTTGACCACGATATCATCGACGTAGGCCTCGGCGTTTCTGCCCATCTGCGCCCCCAAGGCTATCCTCATGAGCCTCTGGAAGGTGGCTCCAGCGTTCTTCAGGCCGAAGGGCATGCATGTGTAGCAGTACACACCACAAGGGGTGAGAAATGCCGTCTTCTCCTCGTCTTCTTTAGCCATCTTGATCTGGTGATAACCAGAGAAGGCGTCCAGAAAGCAGAGGAGGTCACAGCCAGCGGTGGAGTCCACGATCTGGTCTATCCTCGGCATGGGGTACGGGTCCTTGGGGCAGGCCTTGTTGACATTGGTGTAGTCGATGCAGAGTCGGCCTCCTCCAGCGGGTTTAGGGACGACCACGCCGTTGGAGAGCCAAGTGGGGTGCGCGACTTCGCGGACGACGTTTGCCGCCTTTAGCTTCTCTACTTCCTTGATGATGAAAGCTTGCTTCTCGGGGGCTTGCTTACGTGCTTTTTGCTTGACTGGCCGTGCGTCTGGACACACGGCTAAGTGGTGCTCGATCACCTCCCTTGGTACACCGGACATATCTGACGGAGTCCATGCGAACATATCAGAGTTTGCCCGAAGGAAGGCGACGAGCGCGCTTTCCTATTTGGGAGGCAGGGCAGCGCCTATGGTGACGCTAGCCCCCGATCCTTCAGCCCCCGAGCTGGTGGTGTCCAGCGACACCTTCTTCGTGGCAGCTTGCTCTTGAGAGAACACTTGCTTCTTCTTCTTGGGCCTCTCGAGAGGCTCCATGTCCTCGTCGGCCGGGAACGCCATGGCGGCTGCCTTGTAGGCGCTCTCGACAGCGCGCGTGGCGTCCAGGATATGACCATGGATGGCAATGGTGCCAGCGCTGCCGGGGATCTTGACCATGTTGTAGGCGTGATGCGTGACGGCCATGAACTTTGCGAGGGCGGGGTAGCCGAGGATGGCATTGTACGGCAAGCCGATGTGGGCGACATCGAAGTCGATCAGCTCCGTGCGATAGTTCTTCTGCGTGCCAAAGGTGACCGCGAGGCGGACTTGCCCCAGAGGCTCGATGGAACCACTGGTGACGCCCGTGAACGGCCTAGAGGGCATAAGCCACTCGTAGGGCACTTGAAGTGTCTCGAAGGTCTCGACAGAGATGACGTTCAGGCCCGCTCCCCCATCGATGAGCGTCTTGGAGACGGTGATGTTGTTGATGGTGGGGGAGCAGACCAGGGGGAGGGTTCCAACAGTCTTGGTCGACTTGGGGTGGTCCTTGGCGTCGAAGGCGATGGTGTACTGGGACCACTTGAGGGGTCTGGAGGTCTCGGTGCTCGGGAGCGCAGCGTTGAGTTCGCGGGCGAACTGCTTGAACTGATTGTTCGACTTGGGCGCTTGAGCCCCGCCGAGGATGCAGGCCATGGCGCCTCTCGGGGCCTGGTAGCCTCCATCTTCCTCGTCAGGGAGGTTGTTGTTCTTCTCGGCGGCGTTGGCTTGAGTGCCCGACGGCTTCTGGTAGCCGCCATCGCGCCTACCCCTGCCGTCTCTGCGGTAGCCGCGACCTCTGCCGCGGCTTCCACTGCCTTCTCCTCGCTCGCGTTCCCTGCTCAGCCTCTTGAGGTCGAAGCAGTCGTCTGTAGCGTGCCCACGCCTGTTGTGGTAGACGCAGAACGGACGGTGGTCCACCTCTTTGTCGCCGCGCTCGGGGGAGCCCCTGCGGGAGCCCTTCGCGTCAGGCTCTGCCGCGAGGACCGCGGTGGCCTTGCGCTTGGGCTCTTCCTTCTTCTTGTGGCTCTTGGACCCCTCGCCAGGGTCGTCCCCCCGTGCGCTCATCTTGACGAAAAGGAGTCCCTCTTCAGCCTTGGCGCACTTGTCCGCCAGATCGAACAGCTTCACCACCGAGGTGAGCTTGTCGTGGATGCCGAGTTTCTCGAGCATCCTGCGGTTTGTGACGCCCTCGCGGAAGGCAGCGATCACCTGGGTGTCGGGGATGTTTGGAATCTTGTTCCGCACCTGGCTGAAGCGCTGGATGTACTTGCGAAGAGTCTCATCCTTCTTCTGCACCACAGCGTGCAAGTCGTTGTGGGTGAGTGCGCGCTCGTACGTGCCCTTGAAGTTGGCGACGAACTGCCTGCAGAGCTCCTCCCAGGAGTCGATGGAGTCCTCAGGCAGGTTGAGGAGCCAGGACAGCGCTGAGTCCCTGAGGGCGTGGGAGAACCAGTTGGCCATGACCTTGTCGTCGCCCCCTGCAGCCTGGATAGAGGTGGTGTAGAGCTGCAGGCACTCGAGAGGGTTGGTGGACCCGTCGAAGCCCTTAGGGAGCGCTGGCCTGAATTTCTGCGGCCAGACCACACGACGCAGGGCACGCGTGAAGGCCATGCAACCTGAGGCATAGGTGGCCGTTCCTCCCTGGAGGGCCCTGCGGTTTTGCTGCCCCGCCTGACCGAGCTCCTCGACGAGGCGGTTCTGGAGGTCGCGACGTCGCTCCATGCCCACGCGCGCGTCAGGCGCGGTGCGCTGCACGATTTGGCAGTCGTGCGGCGATGAAGCATGGGAGGGAGCCCGCTGTGCCGCGGCCGGAGGTGGCCCTGGTGGCGGTGGGGGCGCACCTGGTGCGGCCGTCCCTGCAGGGCCGGAGGGCACGATGGAGCGCGACGGAGCAGGGCGCGTGGTTGCGATGTCGACGAGGTGGTGGAGGCGGTCCAACCACTGGTCGTGTGCCTCGGCACTTGGCCGGTAGCGGAGGAGCTCCTGGGCCATGAGCAGCGCTGTGTGCGGGGCGGGCTCGTGGTGCTCCTGCGTGGACACGCTCTGGCGCCGGGACGGGTGCGAGGACTCAGCGTCCTCACGGCGCCCAGAGTGGTCCTCGTCGTCGCGCTGGTCTCCGCCGCGGTGCCCCTCGCTCTCTGGCTCCTCCACGCGCGGGCCGGTGCCAGCGCGCTCGGTCGTGCGGGGGCGACCACGGCGGCCGCGGGTGGGGGCAGTGCCGGGCTCGGTGTGAGCTCTCTCGGAGGTACGCCGGTTGGCGCACGTCGCGCGGGTATCCATCATGGCGCGGAGTTCGGAGGTTGAAGACGCGCCTCAGTCCCCTACCTGGCGCGCCAAATGTCGAGGAGTGACTCCCACGTAACAGGGGTAGTCTCGCCCTGAAGAGAGGTTCAAAGGGGGGACTGAACACGGAGGTCTAACAACCCTCGAAGGGCTCGACGACGATGCTCGCCGAGCCAGAAGAAGGACAATCACACCAGAGATGGACACCAGCCCGTACCCAGGTTCACGGCCCTCGAGAGGAGGTAAAACCGCTACTCCTGCTTGTCTGTATTGTACTGTGAAGGTTACAGGACAACGAGCTTGCCGGGGGCTCTCTTGAGGCAGCTTGGTGCCTGGAGAGGGACACAATGGTCGTCTTCCTCCTCCAGCAGTTGGCTATCCTATGTGTTTAGGGTGCGAGTGCGCGTTTGGGCGATCGGGGCTCCCTTTCTACGGGGGAGCTCCTGCTCCTTTTATAGGCGCCCCGGGCTCCGTCCTCGTGCTGGTGGGCCCCCACACGCCAGTCGCATGGAGGAGCGGGAGTCCACCGCAGCTCGTCCGTCCATGGACGCGGTCCATCCGTGCTAAAGCAGCGCGCCGTGGCCGACAGGTTGCAGGCGGTGCAGGGCGGCTCGCTGGTGCAGCAGAGGCCGTGGTGGAGCCCACGGTGACGATCTTCTTGGAGCGTTGCGCCGTCCAGCCGCTTTATCACCAAAGAGGAAAGCTCTGGCTGTCCTGCCGCAGGCGGCGCGGCTTTTGACTCCTTTATCACCAGAATGGCAACTGGGGTGCTCGCGTCACCCTGCGGCTGCTGCAGGGGCCATGTGCGTCCTGCAGAGCTTGCTTAACCGCGAAGTGTCTCCACAGGGCCGCGGTCGCCTGTGGAGGGGTTTTCTGCTGACTCCTCTCCAGGCGGGCTGTGCCTGGGGAGTCTCTTGAAGCGCAGGGTCCTCTTCAGGCCCTGGCGTCCTCTTCAGGCCTCGAGAGGGGATGCCTCTTGAGGATCCCTCCAAGCGGTAGCCTGGTCCTCAGCCGTTCTGCCGAAGTTATGCGCGGGCGAGGCCTGTAGGGAGTGGGCCGTGCGTACCCCGGTCCTTACTGGGCCGACACATTTCTGGATCTCCCGCTCCTGCTGAGCTCACACCGCCTCTCTCCTATGCTCAGTGGAACCAGGGGTCTATGGCTCCGTGGTCTCAGTTTGAGAACGATCTTGGTGGCAGCTCATACTCCACGGGACAGGCATATGAGGAGGTTACTTCTGATGATGATGACGAGGATGAGGATGATGATGAGGATACCCCTTCCGAGTGATGTTCTTCGGGACGTAGCATCGCTCTTCTTCCTTTTTGGCGTTTCGATGCCAAAGGGGGAGAAGTTGATCTATTAGGAACGGGGATTTGCATGGGTTCGGGCACAAGCATATGCTTCTACCATTTATTTGCGCTTGTGTCCATTTATCTTATTTGTGTTTGTCAAACTATTTATGCTTGTTGAACTATTTGTGAGAACCTTTGTGTGTATTGAGACAATTCCCAAGCTATCTATATTATCTATGGTTGAGACTACAAGACTATTGTGTTGGTATTCACCTCATATGTTATATGCAAAAGGTATGAAATTCTATCAAGTCTCTAGTTATACCATGGCTGTATATTGTCTCATTACTCCTTATGATATCATGTGCTCTCTATTGCAAAAATGCTCTTGTCTATTGTGCTATCCGTTGTCTAGCTGTTTTCAAGTATGCACATGTTTAGGGGGAGCCATTTTTTTACCATAAGCATGATATAGCATTGTCTTTTATTGCAAATCTGTGTATTGTCATCTAACACCAAAAAGGGGGAGATTGAAAGAACATTTCTTAACCCCTAGTGTTTTGTGTGTTAGTTAACAATACCAATGATATACTAATTCTAATGCTAAGTATTTCAGTTAGTGTATGACTAAATATCATATGCATCAAAGCCAAAAATGCAAAGAAGAAGTTGCTCTGAAAAAGTTCCAGGAATCGGATTATTGGAGCCGGAAATTCCCAGGGCCGGAATTTCCGGTCCACCAGAACTTCGCAAAAATTGGCTAAGGAAAAGTTGGAAAGTGGTTCTGGCTTCAACCGGAAATTGTGCCCGGAAATTCCAGTCTACCGGAATTTCCGAGTGCACCCAGAAGAGCCCCCCCAGAAACGACTAAGTCAAGTTGAGAAAGCGTTCTGCCTTCAACCGGAAATTGTGCCCGAAAATTCCAGTATACCGGAATTTCCGGGTGCACCCAGAAGGACACTCAAGAAACGGCTAAGGAAAGAAGAGGTTTCGGTTCTGGCTGCAACCGGAAATTCTGGTCGGATATTTCAATATTCCGGATATTCCGGGCCACCGGAATTTCCGGTTGTGACTTATACCGGAATTTCCGGGTGGTCGAAGCAGCCAACGGCCAGATTTTGGGGAGAGCTATAAATACCCCCTCACTCCCTCAAGAACAGTAAGCTCTCTTACTCTCTCTCTCGTCAACTTCAAGAAAGCTCAAATCATCAAGATCTCCCAATCCCTCCACCCAAATTCGTTGATACTTGGAGGATTGAAGGAGAAGGCCCCGATCTACTACTTCACCGAATCGATTTGCATTTCCTCCCCATTCACTTGGGGATTTCGTGGCTAGGGTTTCCTTTAGGAAAACCTAGTTCACCATTGTTGCATTCTAGGTGTTGCCTTGACCTTTTGTGGTCCTTGACCTGTTGTGGTCATCTTGAGAGCCCCCAATTAAGTTGTGGGTGTGTGCCTCAAGCTTGTTGTAAGGGATTCGATCTCCGCCCCAAAGGGGATCAATAGTGGAAGGTGAACTCGCAACCTTTGTGGTTGACTTCATCGGAGAAGAAGGTGAGCCTTTGTGGCGTTGTGGTCAACCTGTTGTGGTGACCCACACCTCTCCAACGAGACGTACACCCTTGTGGTGGAACTCGGGATTACATCGTCGTCTCCGCGTGCTTCACTTGGTTCCCCTAATCCTTACTCCCTTACTTGCTTGTTTCGCACTTGTATTTATCTTGTATCTTGTTTAATTGCCTAGCTTGTCATGTAGGTAAATTCACCTTAGTTGCATATCTAGAGAATTTGCCTTTGTGTTAAGCTTAAATTGAAAAAGAGTTAAACTTTGTACTAGCACCTATTCACCCCCCCCCCCCCCCCCTCTAGGTGTCGGATTCCCGTTCAGGTAAGACCCCTACTCCTGCCTTGCCTCACTCTATATGTATGTCACAAGATCAACAAAGGTGCTCCTTGAGCTGTTTTGCCTCTCTCTCTAGGATGAACTCAAGAATAAGGATGAACTATAAGGAGGAGAGGAGTAAATGCGCAGTTTTGGCTCTCTCTCGTTGGTGTGTTTTTTCTCTCACAGGGGGGATAAGGCGCTATTTATAGAGGAAGGGCCGAGTTACCAGGAAACCCTAACTCCTCCGGGTCCCACCGGACAATGACTACAGTCCAACGGCGATGTCGACATCCCTACCACGACCTAGCGCCGAGCTATCCGACATAGGTCGAGGTAGGCCATGATGCCTCTTTGCCGTAGCCGCCGCTGGCCTAGGTGATGATGCTTCCCCTGTCAGAGACAGGACGTGTCTTCTCCATGCCTTGTCTCCTGTCACTCAGTTGCCAGTACAGTGGAATAATCACATCGCCCTTGTCTTGTACCCTTTGTCCCGCGCCCGTGTCAGGCGGGAGGTGACTTAACTTCCGTGTCAGACGAGTCAGTGTCCTTGCAGTGTACTTGCCCTTGACCTCTGGTCCAACATAGGATATGCCGGACTGGCTTGCTCTACCCGGCATAGCTATGCCGGATCCTCCGTCGTACCCCGGCAGGGATGTGTCGGGCCTGCTTACTCCGAACGCCTTCCAGAGTCCCGGCAAGCCTATACCGGAACCTCCTTCCTGCACACAGCAAATAAAGAGACAATGCCGACATGGTGATGCCGGCCAGGTTATGTCGGTCCGACCCACGCTAGTTTACCAGTGTTTCCTGCCTTAGCCTCTCCCACGCCGGGTGTATGTCGGCTTCCTCCAAGCCGGCTTTACTCATAGCCCGACCCACCCAGGACTCTGCTCACTAGCACCTGTTTCTGATATCGCACAAGAGAATGCCCCTAGGCCCAGCTATACGAAGATGTCTTAGGCTTGCTTCCAAAGACATCTTCGAGAAGCTGGTTCTTAGGAGAACTCTCTGCTTCTGCCTGAATAAGAATGAGGGGCTGGGGGTGTATTTATAGTATCACCAGGGGAAACAGCCTGGCCCCTGCTTACTCCAAAGGGCACCTCTTAACCTTTTCCAAGAACCACCTCCTGCGTATCTCCAAAAGGCGTCACTTTACCTCCCGAAGAGTCATATGACATTTGGTGTCAGGCAAAGGATATTTACCACTGTAAACATGAGTATCTTACCCATGCCTTTACCCTACCGGGGATAGCCCCCGAACAACACCTAAGATAGGGGGAACACAGGAGCCTGGCGAACAATATCAGAAGTCAGGGCGATATCAATCAGTTGGTATAGAGTATACCAGGGCGAGGAACAGAGGAGCTTGGGGTCCAAGCTATTCACTGCAGGTCCCCATGAAGTCCACTTCAGCAATCTGGTGCAATATCGATCCAGTAGCGCAAGCGACTTGCTGAGAGGCCGCCATCATAGAAGTGTATGTTATATTCTAATTAATTTTTCAGGCAATGCAACAAAATTTATGTCTTTGCCTGATTCGGGAGTTTGTATGTATCCTCGTATGAGGCAGTAAGATTAAAATTCATTCATTCACGTGATTCTTGAGTTCATCATCCACGAAGTCGTCTTGGAATCATCAATCATGGATAAAAGTTCACACTTAATCTACATGAAAATTCTTTGGGAGTGAATTTCGCGCAAGTAGGATGCGATTCTGAAGCTCCATCATATGTCATGGTACTCTACGTCCAGTTTCTGATACATCCTATTCCCATTGGACTATTCTTGAACTGAGGTACTAGCATCACTCTCACACTTGAGCGTCGCATCCCCATCTCTCCTCGTGGAATTTATATACGAGCATATCAATAGGTGCACACAACTACTCAAGAGTTGCACTATTTAGTGTCTCCTTACACCCAAATGCATAGCGTGAGAGGTACCTCATAGCATTAAAATAAAGTTAATTCTTTGCATTTTTTTAACAATTATCTGATCCAAAAAATAAACTTCCACAATTTTTCTTTTTTGGCCAAGTGAAAGGAATTATTTGGATGTGAATTAGTTTATCTTCCTTTTAGATATTTGGGAGTGTGATTCACTTCCGAAAGTTAAGGAACGCGGAATGGAAATAAGTGGAGAATTGATTTGAAAAAAAGTTGATTTGCTGAATGGGAAAATTGTTATTATATGGCGATCTCCGGTTTCATCAGTCCTTGCAATTTTACATATGCTCATGCTTTTTTACTAGAGATATCTAAAGAGGTTACCAAAAAGGTTATACTTTTTAGCTCGTGTTTCTTCTTGTCGGGAGACACCTATAAAGAAAATATTGGTTAACAAAGTGGAATAGAATTTGTAGACCACAACATCAAGGGGCTTAGGTGTCGAGGTTCTAGGCATCAAGAATAAATGTTTTCTAAAATGATTGTTTAAGTTTCTTAATGAGAGAGAGGTGTGGAAAGAGATGCTAAAAATAAATATCTGCGGTCGAAAGCATTATGTAGAGTACAAACAAAACCTAACGAATCCCCTCTTTGGTCATGTAGCGACTTGAACAATGGCATGGCATGTGTATGATGTGCTAAAGATGACGAACTGACCGCGACAGTTGAGAGAAACAATCCAGAAATTACTCCGGAATAAGAAAAGGACTAAAAAGAATAAAACACTATGCTAACCTCACCCATTTTAGGGCCTTTCTATGGCGGAGTTCGACAATGCTCTTCCACGGTTGACTATCTCATGCGCGACGCTGCCCTCCTCATTCTGATGTTAACGAATATGTACATGTTTTTTCAGTAGGTGACAAATTTCACAACGAAATGACATCTGTGGTACTCCGTGCAAAAATAAAAAAATTGCTCGAAAAACATATCATTGACATCTCATTTGACCAGTAATTTGTCTTTTTTGCACAGAACAACCCAGATGTCATTTAACCATGAAACAAGGTACGTATGTAGAACATTATATACATTCGTCTCCTAATTGTTTCAATTTTTTAAAATGTTTTACTATGATTTATTTATTTTATTCTACAAGAAGCATATGAGCTCGGGGTCCAATTTGAATTTCCGTATCTCACATAGTATCTGGTTACATGGGCTCAACTTGTCACATAACCGTTCTCCATCCATCCCAAAATATAAGTCACCCTTAAATTTTATTTGTCAACCACACACATTTTTAAACAAGATTTGTACTTAGAATATGTCCATAAAAGTAGTATAATGATTATGAAATGAAAGAATTTTGTAAGTCGAATCCAACAGTGCCATTTTAAGGTAATTAAGCACAAAAATTTATGTCCATGCCTGATTCGGAAGTTTGTAGGTACACTCGCATGAGAACAGTAAGAGCAAAAGTTTCTTCTCCAGGGAGAATTGTCCATCAAAGTGGAATCATGGATAAAATTTCGACCCTCTGTCAACATGTCAATCCTCTTCTCTTGAGTTTGTTACAAGTATGAACCTTAAGAGAAGCTTCGTTCCATGTCATGGTACTCTAGCTCAAATTTCTAATGCATCCTATTCCCAAATACTATCCTTAGACTGATGTGCAACCATCACTCTGGCCTTTGAGCCTCCCATCACCAGTTCACCACAAGTACTCATGGTATTTATACAACTGAGTCATATCAAAAGGTGCACAACTACTCATAGGTACAGTGTTTAGTGTCTCCATATAACCTAAATACAAGATGTGAAATGTACCTCATAAGTATGAAAATCCAGTCGAGCTGCATGCAGATATTGCACATGGTTTCTTTGATGATAAATCATTGATATATGATGTAACCATCTATCGTTGAAACCCAATTTTTATATCGTATATTTCTCCCTCCGTTCCAAATTAAATGACTTCTATTTGGACAAAAGTGGATGTATCTATATATGCTATAAGTCTAGATACATCCACCTTTTGACATTTAATATGGAACGGAGGGAGTAGCTCTGAAGGAAATGCATCACAAAGACTCTGGACAGCGCATAAGTCTAGACCTCACCATAATGTTTCGTCAACCATGACTAGATGTGTGTGGACTTGGATCGAAAGATCTACAAACACAGGAGGCCGGCCCCATAAAAGGTATGAGCGAGGAAATCAAGTAACTAGAGGCATTCCTTGTATAAACTAGAAACATACTTCATGCGTTGAGACCCATGGAATATGAATTTGTTTACAGAAGTAAGCAACATGTCACATTCATCCAAAGGAAAATTTTAACTGGCGGGAATTTTTTTGTATTTGATGATTGAAAACCGGTGAAATGGACAATTATATGTATGGAAGTAGATGACGTTGATAGGTTGCATGAAAACAAATATTTTCATCAATAATCTTAGTGCGATGACATGGATAATTGGTTGGCTAAAATAATGGATGATGTAGATAGCTTACATGTTAGGATAGAAAAAATCATAAATGTCATGTGGTGGGGTTTTGTTTTATAAGAAGTATAGATAAATACATACATTTATTCCAACCTAGGATTAGACGGACATATGTGTTATAGCGGCTTAAGTAGTTTTCTCAAAGACTATCAAACAAGTTTAGACTAAACTTTATAGAGAAACTTTGGTAGCGAATTTCCTAGGGTTTCGTCGTTGCTCGGAAGGTAGTCCAGACCACGAACATTGGTGGCTAGAATTTAATCCGATTACAGGAGGAGATGGTAAATTTTCAGCAACAGCTCTGACTTTGTAGCTTCTACGCTTTAAAAGGGTAAAGCATGACAACGAAGAAGAAAGAGAAAAGATTTATCTAATCACACGTTACTACACTTGATTCGCGCCACCATGTTAAACTGTATACGTGCATTCTCTAGCCTTCTACTTCAGTTTAGACTTTTGATTACATTGAGTTTTAAGTGAGCCCAGCTCATTTGGCTAGCGCGGTGGATGTACAACCCAGCCACCCAGGTTCAAGTCCTCACGGGCGCGAATTTGGGTTCTTATTATTTTAAAAAAACTTGTTGTGGGGGCTTCTCCCACCGCTTTCCTTTCAAAAAAAGAAAAACTACATTGACTTTTGCATGAAACTTGATGTGGTATCAAAATTCTAGGATCAAGTCTGATTCCTGATTTTTTTAAAGTTTTTGTTGTGCCCATCTTTATCAATGTATAGGCCTATTTAGTCGTACTCGTAGTTTTAAATAACCCGCTATACCTCCGCTATAGAATTTTGACTAAATATGTTAACGCTCACTGTGTTTGGATGTAGGAAAGTTTTCTAGGAATTGAATTGGGCTAGCAATTCCATTTCCCAGATGGAAAGGAATTGGGCTCCAATTCAAATTCCGTTGTTTGGTTGTAAATGGAATTTATGGTTGGAATTAAAAGGTAGCACCGATTTCAATTCCTGTTTGGATGTATAAACCATGGAATTGAATCTTTTGTTGAGTTTGGACCATATTGATATATTATGGACAAAATAGTATCTGTACACTTAAATATTGATATATTATTTACCCACATAATAATATTAAAAAATCCAAATTCATATCATTCATATCACAGTGTACCCAAATTTCTCACACCACTTGCAACTACCAAATGCTAATCTGTATTTCTAACAGGAAATAATTAGAAGAAAATTCGAGCTGCAGCGCATGTGTGTAGATCGTAGCTTTGGGCCAGATCAAAGCAGTAGTAGAAGGGATCGGGGCAAGCATCCAGATCAAAGCAGCTTTGGGCTTGCCATGGAATCGAGCAGGATCTGTGTTGCCGGCCTGCCGCATGCGCCTCAATCCTAGTTCCTGCGGAGAACACAAGAACACACACAGCAATAAGAACAGGGGAATCACGGGATGGGAACGAGAGAGAGGAGGTTCGCATAGGGGTGAGGGGAACAAGGGCCGGAGTCCATGTCCTGTGCCGCCTCCATGCCCATCTTGATCTAGATCAAATCCGAGCGGGGAGACGAGCGGGGCTGGGAATGAGCCGGAGAGAGAGGAGATTGAGGTAGGGGAGAAGGGAGCGGGGCGCCGTCGCGGGATTTACCTGGGGGCCGCCGCCGTGCCGTCGCGGGAGGGCCGTCGCAGGTCCTGCTCAAGCGCCTCGCTCTTGTTCGCAAACCGCAAAGTGTGACAGAGGCGAAGCGGTACGCGCTCGCGATTCCGGGAGTTTCCGAGGTCTGGGCTCGGAATTGGCACACATGCACGGGAGCCTCGCCTGGAATTCGACTGCGTTTCCACAGCCCAATTCGTCAACCACCCCAAACAGCGGAATTCGGGCCAGCAATTCCAAATAGGCAATTCCAGGGCTATTTTCCAACATCCAAACACAGTGTTAATGAATTCCTACAAATTTTTCTGCTCTAACTCTTTTTGAGCCTATTTGCCACACACCACTATTTAAAAACACTAGGCAACTTAGCGCGGCAATGTCGCGCCCATTTAGTAAATAAAATCTAAATTTGGTAATGTACGTATTTCAAAATGATGTAGGCTTGAAATTGTATGAAATTCAAAGGAGTTTGTGACTGGAAAATGTCTAGGCTTCGAAAATTGTTGAAGTTGGGGTGTTTTTTCATATTCGATTTATTTTTACGTCTGTAAAACGAATAGATTCTAAAGATATGTAAGATTTTGAAATATGTAAATTTGGAAGTTTATCATATGTCATTAAGGAGTGTTTTTTTTTTGTATTCATGTTGACATATTTGTCGTATTTTTCGGACGTATAAATTTGAAGTTACTTCTGCACTTCACATTTCACGTTTTGCTTATCCTTCAGTTTTGCTGAAATAGTGCTCCAAATATTTGCGATTTTGTTAATGAAAATGGCTTCGTTATTGTATATTGGAACATTGTTTATGTTTTTTAGATAAATGATTCCATTATTAAGAGAGATGTGAAATGTCTTCTAATCTTTTTTAAAATTGCTTAAATATGCATGGAGATGTGTTGGTTGTAAAGATATTTTTTCTGTGGAAATTTTGGTATTTTTTTTGTATTTTTCTGAGCTGCATGTCAAAAGATATGTTTTTTTATTTTTTTTCTTTCTCTGAAATTTTAAGAAAGATGTAAAATGTTTTGTAATTTTTTTGAAATTGTTTAAATATGCATGGAGATGTGTTTGTTGTAAAGATATTTTTGCTTATCCTTTTCTTTTGCTGAAATAGTACCACAAATATTTGCGATTTTGTTAATGAAAATGGCTTCGTTATTGTACATTGGAACATTGTTTATGTTTTTTAGATAAATGATTCCATTATTAAGAGAGATGTGAGATGTCTTGTAACTTTTTTGAAATTGTTTAAATATGCATGGAGATGTGTTGGTTGTAAATATATTTCTTTCTTATGGTTTTTAGACGAATAAATCCATTATTAAGAAAGATATGAAATGTCTTGTAATCTTTTTGAAATTGTTTAAATATGTATGGAGATTTGTTGGTTGTAAAGATATTTTCTCTATGGAAATTTTGGTATTTTTTTTATATTTTCTGAGTTGCATGTCAAAAGATATGATTTTTTTTAATTACTTCTTTTTCTGAAATTTTAAGAAAGATGTGAAATGTCTTGTTTTTTTTTGGAATTGTTTAAATGTGCATGGAGATGTGTTGGTTGTAAAGATATTTTTTATGTGGAAATTTTGGTATTTTTTTTGTATTTTTCTGAGTTGCATGTCAAAAGATATGATTTTTTTGAATTTTTCTTTTTCTGAAATTGGGAAAAACCTGACAGGCGGGACCCGCATGTCAGCCGGACCGCGCTGACGTCAGCCCTCGATGTCAGCTGGCGGCGGGCTGGCCGGCGTTGCCGAGCTCGCGGTGTGCTGCGGCGCACGCGCGCGGGCCTGAGATGGTGCCCATCCGCCGGAGGAGAAGGAGGGGAGCTGACGAGGTGTGTCCTCATCAATACCCATAGTCGATAGCCTAGGGTTAGAGTTATGAGGTAGAGAACGCGTAGTGCTGGTGGACTCGACGGCTGACAAGCGGGATTTACCCAGGTTCAGGGCCCTCGACTGAGGTAACACCCCTACTTCCTGCTTGTCTGTTATTGCTCTTGTGAATATGCGATGGTTACAAGGGTCCAGCGAGAGTTCGTCTCGCTGGGGTTTTGAGGTTCTGATGTGCGTCTCGCCTCGATCGGTAGCCCTCCCAGCCCTTATATGGGGGGCTGGGTCTCGGGTACTTAACCGACTAGGACTACAAATATGGAAACTACAACCGACTATGAATAACTTGGAAAGCCATCTTTGTCTTGGGCCTTCCTTGATGGGCTTTGCCAGCCTATTGACAATTGGGCTATAGTCATCACGTGCACCAGGTACCCACACGACAGGATATCCGTTCGGTATATCCTCGTCACTAGCCCCCGAGTGCTTGGCTGATTCGGAGAATTAGGCATGGACTCACTTGACAGTGCACGTCACATGTTTGTGTTCGATATCGTACGTTGTGTATTGTCTTTCGACTATGAATTTATGTTTTTGACAAAGGATTATTGACTTAATAGGCCTGGATTTACTCGACAAGTCGAGACCAGTTAACTGCACATTTGGGCAAAACCTTACTAGCCTTCAATCAAGTTCGAGTCCCCGGGCTCGAACCTGGAACATACTGGACAGATCCGACTCAGGCCGTTGAGGTCTTACTGAGTCGTTCTACAGTTTTAACTTTGCTACCCAGCGCGTCCGCCGGGATTTTCATCGCATCTGCTGATACGGAAAAGGATTAAGGACTTAACACTGCCGGAGTGGTCCTCAGCCCAGCTCGACTGATCGGCGGGTCTTACCTTTGCATTTTATGCATGCAGCATCCGAGTGTCATCGACTGACGCAACTCGGGAATTTCCTTGAGTTTATGTCTTTTTCCTTTTTGAATCTATCGGGTGTGCGACAGCGCTCCCGATGGGAGTAGCCCCCGAGATTGTGCTTTATTACTCGTAATGAAGGATAATCTCAAATTAATGAGCGTGACGAAAAATGCCAGTCGAAGACATTTCCACCCGCTCCTAATGAGATGTGTTTGAAGTCACTCGAAGTGCTTGCTCTTGACTTAGCCGATAGACTTTTGAAGGGTTGCGTGACTTTTGCATACGTCAGTCGAAGAATTTTTTACCCGCTCCCGATGGGAGTATATTGTGATTGGGTCAGTCGACTACTTGTCGACTATAACTGTTGTATGTGTAGTCGAGAAACTTTCACATGACTGCATGTCACTGGCTCAGTCGACTGTCTTATCGACTATTACTTTTGCATTCACCAACCTGCAAACCAAGTGATGTCATGCATGACCACCGTGGCGTGCGCGCAGACCTTTGACAGGACGTGTCATTGTGGGTCCGCCTGTTTGACCGTGGTGACCGCCGGTTCAGTTCTGATTTGACCGGACGTGGCGAAATTTCCGCGGGCGCGATCATGACTTCCCTCGTTTTTCGTGCGTAGTGGGCGTTGTGGCCTGCGACGGTCTCTCTTCGATAGCGCCACGTGGCTTAGTGATTATGCACGAACGGCCGAGATTGTTTCTTCCACCTTGGTAAATACAGGTTTCACCGCCATAGATTAATTCCCTTTGCCATTTGCTTCCTCTGCCTCCTGCTCCTAGCGCGCGCACTTCCTTCGTTTTTGCTCCTGCTCCTCCTCTGCTCGCCATGGCTCCTAAGAAGAACACGAGCGCCGCCGTCCCCTCTTCCTCCGCCAACGTTGGCAAGAAGAGGAAGGGTGCTGCGGCTGCCGCGGCCTCCGCGGGAAATCCCGCCGCCGCCTTGAAGAAGATTCCCGGCGACTGGGTGAAGTCCACCATCACCGAGAAGAAGTTGGCGGCATTCCGCCATACCGGACTTCTCCCGCCGGCCGACAAGCTCGCCGCCCGCGCGCCCTCCAACAGGGAGGTACTCCCTGAGCCCCGTGCCGGCGAGCGCGTTTGCTTTGCTGAATTTTTGCCTCGCGGCTTTGCTCTCCCGCTGCACGATTTTGTTCGCGGGCTTCTTTATGCGTACGGGGTGCAGATCCACGATCTCACCCCCAATAGCATTTTGCATATTGCCTGTTTCATGGCTTTATGCGAGTGTTTTTTGGGGGTGTCCCCAAGCTGGGCACTCTGGAAGTCCATCTTCCGAGTGCGTTACATGGTCCGTGATGGGCGTGTGAGCCCTCTTGGCGGAGTGGGCATCCAGGTCCGCAGCGACTGCCACTACTTCAACCTCAAGGCAGTCGACTCTGCCCAAGGATGGAGGAACAAGTGGTTCTACGTCCCAGTCGACCAGGACGTGCGCCCGGCTTTCTCGATTGGGAAGACCCCGCTGAAGACGAAGGCATGGGAGCATTCCCTCTCGACTGAGGAGAAAGAAGAAGCTGCCCCCCTTATGGAAAAGATCAGCAAGCTGCTGGGCACCGTTACTGGTGTCCAGCTGATGAGCACCTTCATCAAGCGTCGAGTGTGGCCCCTGCAGCAACGCTCCCACGCTATGTGGCGATATGAAGGACCACTCGATGCCACTCGAATGAGCGATGCGGAGTTGTCGCCCAATGAGCTGGACGCGCATGTGAAATACATCACGAGCATCAAGGCCGACGAAACCATCGACTTCAACTCCTCCGTCGCTCCTTTTGGATTGGAAAACGCCCTCCCTGAGGTAAGCATTGTCGACTGTGTTTTTTTTTTTTTTTCTGGTGTACGTACCTTTTGAATGTTGTTTTTGTGTTGGCGATCAGGGCCATTCGACTGACGCCTCTCTTCCTCCCCTCCCCGAGTCTGGTCCTGCCGATGAGGCAGCTTTGCTAGATGAGGGGAAGAAGACCGTCACTCCTCCTCCCTCGGCTAACACCTCCGCCACAGAGGAGACGGAAACCGAGGAGGTGGGCCCGGTTCGTATGGGTGGCCACACTGCGACTGAGCCTGCCGCCAAGCGTCGCCGTGTGCCTCGACAGGAGGTCTCGAGTTCCCACTCGGGAAGCGCGGAGCAACGGGACTTGGAGGATTCTGGCTGCTCCTCGCCTGCGAAGGCCGTGTCCCCTCTGGCTCGGCGCTCACCATCGCACTCGACTGGTCGCCTGAGCTTCGGAGGCCCCTGCCTCGACGCTGAGCCGGACTCAGATGAAGGCGAGCACAGGTATGCAGTTATGAAGTATTTTCGCTATGTTTGTCTTTCGCTTGCTTTCATACTTTGCCTTACGCTCGTTGACACTATTGCAGCAGCGCCGGTGACGATCGGGTGCAATCGCCTCCTTTTGTGGAGGAGTCGACTGTGGCCTCGCCTCGTGCTGAAGTGGACGTTGCTCAGACCACCCTGGTGGTTGAGGCAACGACTACCTCTTTAACACCACCCGCTACCGCTTTGACTGCGCGTCCTTCCGCATCCGCGCCTTCCTCTTGGACTGACCATGTGAGTATTTTCACGTTTTATGTGTTATGCTACATCTTGCTGACATCCCTTTTTGAATCTTTTCAAAGCCTGCCGTCCGTGACCTTGTCGCGGCTGGTAAAGCCTTTGTGCAGTCGGAGGAGGAACGGGTTGCTCTTCGCTCCCACCTCGACGATTTAAGTCGTAAGCTTTCCTGACCTTGTCCCGGGATTTTCCGCTTGGTGATATGCGACTGAACTTGGAGTCAACTATCTCAGGTGAGAAGGACGCCATTGCGAAGTAGTCGTCTGAGCTGGAGCAGCGGCTGAAGGATCTGGAACGACAACTAGTCGACCAGCAGTCGCGTGCGAAGGAGGATCTCAACGATGCGCGGAACTCGGCTGCCTTGCGTGAGCAAGAGTATGCGGCTCAGGTGTCTGAGCTTGCGCGTATGATGGAAGGTTAGCAGGATTTGCTTTCGACTTACGCGCTTTTTGTTTGATTGGTCCTTATGTTGATTTTTGCCTCTGTTTTCTTTTGAAATCTTGAAGGGTCTGCAGCTTCATCCGCTTCCAAGGGTAAGGGGAGTGAAGACCTGTCACTCGACGTTGCCATTGAGAAGCTGAGTGCTGCCATCCAACACGCCAAGAGTTCTCTGGATACGTCCACTCGTACCCTTGGCGCTGTCTTTAAGGAGGTGCTTCCGTCGAGCGAAGTTCCTGCTACCGCGCAAGGTTTTGCGGACATGCTAGGCCCCGGCTCGTCGACTGTGGCGAAATTTGCGCGCGACTTGACGGTACGCGGCTCGGAATCTACCATCAAGCTTCTTCTTGGTAACGGCGTTGTTGCCGATTATGAGGCTGCCCTGTCTGACTTCCCGAAAAGACCAGACGGGCAGCCTTTGTCTTTGAAGGGTGTGACCGAGGCCGCGACGCGACTATCGCGCACTTGTGTCGCCACCATGGAGCGCAGATCTGTTGCTGTTGCTTCTATGCCGAAGTCGCGTAGGGCTAGATCTGAGTCAGTGTCTCATATCTAGACTTTTAATTTTGACTTTATGTAACGAAGATTTGACCACTAGCATGGGCACTTCGCTGCCCACTTTGTTTATGATATTATCCCTAACACTGCATCTTTCGCTATGTATCTGGCTTCTGTTGTCCTGTCTTGATTCGTAGCCTTATCTGCAATATATGATTATGCATTTGCCAGCCAGACGATACAAATTCGACTGAATCTTCCCAGCCGTGCGTGGATACTCGAGCGGCCGCCGAAGCTAGGAATGATGCCAAGGTTTTGGCTTATGCGAAGAAGCGAGTGGTTACTCTAGAACAGGAACTAAGGACCACTCAAACAAAATTGAAACTTCTTAAGGCAAAGCCTGCTCTTGCCACTCAACGCGAAGAATATGTGCTTGGCGAAGTCGAACACTCAAACAGGCAGCTTGAAGGTATGTACCCGACGATCGCCCTTGTGATCTTCTTATGTCTTCTTTGCTGATGGTTGCTCGTCTGCAGTTTTTGTTCATAATTTCAAAGAAGAGATGGAACGGGTTAACGAGCGTCTGGATAGCGCGACTGATAACCCGGTGACTGGTCGCCAGCATTTTTGGGCTGACAGGCATCGCGCCCGCGAACTTGCTACCCTTAAGGATCGAGTGTTTCGCGGCGCGGTCTTACTCGAGCGTTGCCGGGCGGCGTTTATGCGCATCAACCACTTTTTGTTTCCTGAGAGACCGCAGCCGCAAGGAATTCATGCGTTGGTTGATCTCTTCCAATCTGCCACTCCTATCCGAGAGGCTTTGACTCGAAGGGTTGTCCTTGGAGCCAACGCCGTCATGGGATATATTCGCAGCCAGCATCCTACTTTTCGTATCTCTTCGCCTACATCTGGCTCGCGCCTGGAGCAGAAGTTTTTGGACAGGACTGCGGCTTCGGCGGAGGTGTTTGTAGGTTGTTTGCACGACCAGCTCATTGACTCTAACTTGCCTGTAAAGGATGAGCCTATGTAGTTTGTGTAACTACCCGACCTCCGAGTTCCTCGAGTGAGGTGTGAATAGTAAGATGGTTATGTAAGCATGTATGTATCCGGTCCCCGAGCCGTCGGGTGGAATGTGAAAAGTAAGGCGTTTATGAGAGTTTGTATATGTACCGCGCCCGAGCCTTCGAGTGCAGCCGAGTTTTGCTGTTTTGAGATTAAGACCCAGCCCCCGAGTCTTCGAGTGTGGCTGAGTTTTTCTGTTTATGACCAAGACCCAGCTCCCGAGCCTTCGAGTGTGGCTGAGTTTTGCTGTTTATGACTAAGACCCAGCCCCCGAGTCCTCGAGTGTGGCTGAGTCGGGAGTGATTTGGCTTATGATAGTAAATTATGCTAAGAAGAAAATCTTTCTTTATTCCAGATATTGGCCAGCAAGCCGCCTCATTAAAAACCTTCCAGTCCCCTTAGGTACCCTGGTAAGGAAAAGAGCGCGCCTGAAACCTGCTAGCCTTTCCGACATTTATGCTCTGTTACATTGATCGACTATGACATCTACGCATAGAAGCGACGCAAGTGCGCCACGTTCCATGGATTATTTGATAATTCTCCAGTCTGGGCGTGCTTGAGTCGATAGGCTCCACCGTCGATGACTTCCGTGATGACGAAAGGCCCTTCCCATGGTGACGCGAGCTTGTGCACCTTCTTCTGCTTCATCCGGAGTACTAAGTCGCCCACCATGAATGTTCTGGGACGGAGTCGTCGACTGTGGTAGTTACGGAGATCCTGCTGATAAACAGCTGTGCGGGCGAGGGCCGTGTTACGCGATTCTTCGAGTAGATCCACCGAGTCTTCGAGTGACTCGTTTGCGTCGTCCTCGTCGTACAGCTCTACTCGTGGTGCGCTGAATTTCACCTCTGGTGGCAGTACTGCTTCTGCGCCGTAAACCATAAAAAACGGGGTAAACTGAGTCGAGGCGTTTGGGGTTGTGCGCAAACTCCATAGTACCGCCGGGAGCTCCTCGACCCAAGCGCCTGCGGCCCTTTTGAGTGGTACCAGTAGTCTTTTCTTAATGCCCGTGCAGACGAGACCATTGGCTTTTTCAACTTGTCCGTTGGACTGTGGGTGCGCGACTGATGCGTAGTTGAGCGCGATGTTCCACTCTTTGCAGAAGGAACGAAACTCCTCGGCTGTGAAGTTTGTGCCGTTGTCCGTGATGATGCTGTTTGGGACGCCAAATCGATAGACGATAGATTTTATGAAATTGACTGCTGTAGCGGCAGTCGAGCTTGTGATTGGGACCGCTTCTATCCATTTTGTGAATTTGTCCACCGCCACCAGTAGGTGAGTATGTCCTCCGGGAGATGACTTTTTGAGTGGTCCGACCATATCCAGCCCCCATTGGGCGAAGGGCCACGCGAGTGGTATGGTTTTGAGTGTTGATGCGGGTGCATGAGGCTTGGTGGCGAATTTCTGGCACCCGATGCACCTTTTGACGATATCGTCTGCGTCCTTAAGCGCTGTGGGCCAGTAAAACCCTGCTCGGAAGGCTTTGGCTACGAGTGACCGACTGCCAGCGTGATGACCACAGGTTCCTGCGTGAATATCGCGAAGTATGGTTTTGCCATCCTCAATGTCTACACACCTTTGGAACATACCTGAGATGCTTCGCTTGTAGAGTTCACCGTTGATGATGGTGTATGCCTTGGAACGTCGAGTGACTCGCCGAGCCTCTGCTGCATCGACTGGTAGTTCGTCGTGGAGTAGGTATGTTAGGAAAGGCTGAGTCCATGCTGGAATTACCTGATCGTCCTGGCATAGTAGCACTTCGACTGGCGGCTCCTCTGAGCGGGGCGTTTTGTCTTTGGATGCAGCAGTCGAGGTTGATGGGGTCCGTTGCGTTTTGATGGACCTGTGCTGGATTCGCTCCAGGAAGACGCCTGGGGGGACTTGCGCTTTAGTCGAGCCGATGTTGGCTAGTATGTCTGCTTCCTCATTGCTTTCTCGTCCAACATGCCGCAGTTCGCATCCGTCAAAGTCGCCTTCGAGTGTGTTGTAGAGGTCACGATATGCGATCATGTTGTCGGCTATGGCGTCGCAAGCTTTCATTGTCTGCTGTACGACTAGATTTGAGTCGCCGTATATCATCAGTCGAGTACATCCCAGCGCCTTAGCCATTCGCATGCCGTGGATCAGGCCTTCGTATTCTGCCTCGTTGTTGGATGGTCGCTTGAAGTCCATCTGTAATACGTACTTGAGTTTGTCGCCTTTGGGTGATATGAGTATGACGCCTGCGCCTGCGCCTTCGTTCTTCTTAGACCCATCGAAATACATTGTCCATGAGTTGGACACATCTGGGATTCCTGGCAGCTGGGATTCTATCCACTCCGTTGTGAAGTCGGGTAAGACTTGTGCCTTGATGGCCTTCGGGTGATCATATGTGATCCCGAGTGGCCCGAGCTCGATGAGCCATTTTGCTACACGCCCTGTTGCATCGGGATTGGTGAGTATGTCCCCGATTGCTGATTTGCTGATCACTGTTATCGGGTGCTCCGTAAAATAGTGGCGCAACTTTCTGGATGTTATGAAGACAGCGTATGCCAGCTTTTGGAAGTGCGGGTATCTTTGCTTTGACAGGGACAGGACTTCGCTGACGTAGTAGACTGGCCTCTGTATGCTCTGAGTTTTTCCTTCCTCCATGCGTTCGACTACCAAAGCCGTACTTACCACTCTGTTTGTGGCTGCCACGTATAGGTACAAAGGTTCTTTCTCCTTGGGTGCCGCCAGGATGGGGGGATTTGTGAGTATCCGCTTGAGGTCTTTGAAGGCTGCTTCAGCTTCATCTGTCCACTCGAACTTGTCTGCCTTCTTCATCAGTCGATAAAGTGGTAATGCCTTCTCGCCTAGCTTACTGATGAAGCGACTGAGTGCTGCTACTCGACCTGTCAATTGCTGTACCTCGTAGAGCTTTTTAGGTCTTTGCATGGTTAATATGGCCTGTATCTTTTCTGGGTTTGCTTCTATTCCCCGAGCCGATACTAAGTACCCCAAGAGTTCTCCGGCTGGAACACCAAAGGTACACTTGTATGGGTTGAGTTTGATGTTGTACCGATTGAGATTGTCGAATGTTTCTCGCAAGTCTGCGAGTAATGTGCTTTCCTCCTTCGACTTGATGACGATGTCGTCTACATAGACCTCGACGTTGTTCCCAATTTGCGTCTTCAAACAGTTCTGCATCATACGCTGGTAGGTGGCGCCTGCGTTTTTGAGCCCGAAGGGCATTGTGGTATAGCAATATACTCCGAGTGGAGTTGTGAAGGCTGTCTTCTCCTCGTCTTCGACTTTCATCCTTATCTGGTGATACCCTGAGTATGCATCCAGGAAGGATAAACGCTCGCATTCCGCAGTGGAGTCGACGATTTGATCGATACGCGGCAGTGGAAAATGATCTTTTGGGCAACACTTGTTGAGCCCGGTGAAGTCGACACACATTCTGGTTGCTCCTGTCTTCTTTTTCTCGACTAGTACGGGGTTGGCTACCCACTCTGATTTTTTGATTTCTCGAATGAAGTTTGCTTTGAGTAGTTTGTCTACATGCTTCTCTATGGCCTCTCTTTTGGGTCCGGAGACACGACGTATTGCTTGTTTGACCGGCCTAGTTCCTGGATTAAGCTGGAGGGAGTGCTCGGCGAATTCCCTGGGAATACCTGGCATGTCGGCTGCACACCATGCAAATATATCCCAGTTCTCACGGAGGAATTCGACGAGCGCGCCTTCCTATGCAGGTGATAGGCTTGTGGACACCCTGACTGTCTTGGCTGAATCAGTCGGGTGAACCTGGTGCTTCGTTATGCCGTCCGCGGTGCTAAACGTCTTGTCGACTGCCTGTTTCTTCTGTTCGGGCATGTATGTTGTGTCGTTGGTGAGCGAGAGCTCTTCGAGGGTTTGCTCCATACCGAATGTCTCGGAGATTTTGCTGAAGTCGCGGTCGCAAGCATCTGACCTTTGAAAATTTCCGTTGATTGTGATGACTCCTTTCGGGCCTGGCATCTTCAACTTGAGATATGCGTAGTGTGGCACTGCCATGAACCGAGCAAATGCGGGGCGCCCTAGTATGGCATGGTATT
The DNA here is from genome assembly GCA_026929855.1 of Poa annua. NCBI lineage: Eukaryota > Viridiplantae > Streptophyta > Magnoliopsida > Poales > Poaceae > Poa > Poa annua. The sequence continues at coordinate 61,162,702 of CM049438.1, read as the reverse complement.
GTGACTTCCAGTCGACGACTTCGAATTCAATCGACTCGGTTTTGAAGTGGTTTGCGTCACCGAAGGTGACGTCGAGTTGTATCGTGCCTTCTGGGAGAACAGGTTTTCCTGGAACAATGCCATGAAAAGTGTTTGTGGACTGGGGTAGGTTTTCGACTGACCTGTTCATCCGGCGAAGCGTGTCGGCGAAGATGATGTTGATGCCACTGCCTCCATCCATGAAGACCTTGGTCATGGCGTATCCACCAATCTGAGCGTCGAGTACCAGGGCTGCGTGGCCTGGTCGGTAGACAGATGGTGGATGATCCTCTCGACTGAAGGTTATTGCGGTTTCCGATCCCCGCAGGAAGTCTGGTATGGCTGGAGGCGCCATAACCGCCATGTTAACGTGTCGAGTGTGGATCTTTTGCTGCCTGTTGGAGGGACGCCCTTTTTGAATCATGAACATCTGTCCCTGAGGCTTCGGGTATTGCTCCTCCGTTGCTTGAGGTATATGATGTATGGCTCCCGCGACTTGGCTTCCCGGGTTGTATGGTGGCGGAGGTGGTAATGCCGCGACTGGCTGTGCTGGGGGTGGGGTGATGTACGCTGGCGGTGCAATCGAGGGTGTAGTTCTTCTGATTCTTGCCGCGTAATCAGCCACCATTTGTTCAAACTCTCGACAATTTCCCATGGTGTGGTTGGAGGTTAGCCTCCCGTCTTCTCCCTTGAATAAGTGTAGCCTGCAGTGGTCACCCATCTTTTCTTGAAATGTTTTTTCTGGCTTTGCATCTGTTCGCTTGCGCCATTCTTGCCTTCGGTATCCGCTGCTACGCTGATCGCGGTCTCGACTGGTTCGTCGGTCGTCTGTTCGACTGTCTCGGCGGTCGTCTCCTCGACTGTCGCGGCGACTGTCGTTTCGACTGTCTCGACGATCTTCTTGTCGTCTGTCATCCTGGACGTGATTGTCCTGTGAGAAACCTGCTGCGACGAATTTTATCTTGTCGTTGTCCCTGTAATCATTTTTGCGTCTTCGTCTTCTGTCGTCCCTATCATGGCGGTTTCGACTGCTGCGTCGATCTTCGTGGTCGTGTGGGGAAAGTGGACGCTTGGTCCTTATGGAATCTTCGCCATCTGCCCACTCGGTTGCTATCCTCATGAGCTCTGCCATGGATTTTGGCTTTTGGCGGCCGAGTGCTTCTCTGAAGTCTTCTCTTAGTACTCCCATGGTAAAAGCGTCCATGGCTCTGTCTTCGGAGATTGTGCCGACTGAATTGCGGATGGCAGTCCATCGCCTGATGTATGCTCGAATTGGCTCGTCCGACCTTTGCTTGCAAGCCCGTAATTCCTCGAATGTTTTGGGCCGCTCGCACAGAGGATCGAAATATTTGATGAAGTCTTCCCTGAAGTGATCCCAGGAATCGTATGACGCTTCGGGCAATGCTTTGAGCCAGTCGCGAGCTGTGCCTTCAAGCATCAACTGTATGTACTGCAGTGCTGTTGTGGTTGTCCCTCTTTGGCATACGACTGCGAGCTTGTAGTCCTCGAGCCAGCCTGACGGCTCTTGTTTGCAGTTGAATTTTGGCGTTGTTGGTAACCCGAATTTTTTGGGTAACTTGGCTTCGCGGATTCGTCGTGTGAAGCATCGCGCTCCGCAAGGTCCTGTATCGTGTCCATCACTCGAATCGTTGCTGGCGGATCTCTTAGATCGGCTTCGTGAACGGCGATGCCTCGAGTGCCTTCGTGTGCCACTCCTGTGAGGGCTTCGACTGCGACGTCCTCGCGAACGACTTCTGCTGCGCTCTCTGTGTTTCTCCGTCTGGAGTCCTTTTGCCGCGAGTGCGAGCGCTTTTAGTTGCTGGAGGTGTAGTTCTTCGGCTGGATCGCCTGCTGGAGGTGCTGTCGCCTTGAGATATGCTCCAAGTGATATCAAGGCGCCTTCAGCTGTTTTGGGTATCAGCATGCCTTCGGAGTCCAGGGTCATGAACGAATGTTCTAAGTTGCGAGTGACTCCGGATCTCTCGCCCTCCGGGATATTGGCGAATCTCGATCTATGTCTGTGCTCCGCCGCACTCGTGGAGCTAAAGGAAAACTGCCTTCTCCGCATACTCGAGATGCTGGCTTGCTTTCTGCGTTCTTCGAGTGTTGCTCTGTACTCCTTTAAGCGCATCGCTTCCTGCCAATTAAAATAATTGTATGTCATCCACTCCTCTGGGGTCGCGTCGGCGGGCATCATTGTGCAGTCCTTTATGATTTTGTCAACTTTTGCCGCCATCTCTGCTGTGATAGTCAGCGTTGTCACGCCATCTGGTAATGTGACTGTGCAAGGAAATTCTGTAGGTCTGCGACTAGCCGCTGCCGCTGAGGTTTCGGCGCTGAATGCAACATAGACCTGTCGCGGTATGACCGGGGGATATGTGTGTGTGCTATCGACACCGGTTATGGGTTCGGAGTCGTCGTCCCCACTCATGTCGGAGTTGTTGCTGATCTGGGCGTCGGTGTTGACGTATGTCTCGGGTGTTTTTTCAGGATCGTCTTCGTTGCTGGAGAGGAACTCGTGATCCGCTTGGATCTCTGGCCTGGTGAAGTCGGCGAGATAGATGCTGTCGCCCGTGTCTTCAATTTGCCTGTAGTCGGGTGCCGTGTCGAGTGTCGTGATACGTTCGACTGTGGTGACTTGATAGTCAGACTGTACCTCATCACCTAGGAGCTCTTGTGCCATGAGTTTATTGAACTCTTGGGTCGTCATAGAGTCGACTAGAGATCTTGACGGCGAGATCGAGTTGACCTTTGACGACGTAGCTTCCATGCCCGCGGTAGTTGTGACCGTAGTAGATAGTTTCTCGACTGCGTCTACCTGATGGGTAGACTGTTCCTCATCTTCCGGGAATTCTTGCGCCATGATCCTATTGAACTCTTCAGTCGCCATGGATGATGTTGGCGATGGGATCGAGTCGATCTGTGATGAGGTACTTTCCTTGCCTGCTGGCGATGCGATCGCGGTCAACGGATCTTCGAGTACCCTCATTGCGATCACGTCGGTCAAGTCCTGCACACCAAGCTTATCGACGAAAAAATTGTGCTCCCCAATGGTTAGATCGAAACCTGCATCGAGACTAGCGAAAACTTCCTGTGCTTCCGATGAGTACGGCTTGATTCTTTTTGGCGAGGCAGCTTGCGAAGTTGGCGACTGATCGCCTGACACTCCAACGCCAGTCGAGATTGTCAGCGCGTGGCTGTCTGCAGATGTAGTCGGCGAGTTGCCGTTTGAGGTCAGAACCAGCGAGTCTGTAGACCCAACACTACCTTTTCCCACAGACGGCGCCAATTGACGAGGTGTGTCCTCATCAATACCCATAGTCGATAGCCTAGGGTTAGAGTTATGAGGTAGAGAACGCGTAGTGCTGGTGGACTCGACGGCTGACAAGCGGGATTTACCCAGGTTCAGGGCCCTCGACTGAGGTAACACCCCTACTTCCTGCTTGTCTGTTATTGCTCTTGTGAATATGCGATGGTTACAAGGGTCCAGCGAGAGTTCGTCTCGCTGGGGTTGAGGTTCTGATGTGCGTCTCGCCTCGATCGGTAGCCCTCCCAGCCCTTATATGGGGGGCTGGGTCTCGGGTACTTAACCGACTAGGACTACAAATATGGAAACTACAACCGACTATGAATAACTTGGAAAGCCATCTTTGTCTTGGGCCTTCCTTGATGGGCTTTGCCAGCCTATTGACAATTGGGCTATAGTCATCACGTGCACCAGGTACCCACACGACAGGATATCCGTTCGGTATATCCTCGTCAGGAGCCGAATGGGCGGCGCCGCGTACCATTTGGTCTCCGGAATCGCCGGCGGCGAACGATTCCGCGGCGGCAGACGCAGGAGACGGCGGCGGCGTGCCGCGGTAGTCTGACGGCGACTCTGGCCGTCCGAGGACGATTCCTCCGGTGAGGAGGTAGCGGGAGTGGAGGCGGAGCACCCCGCGCCCGTGGATTTGGGCGGCGAGACGCGCACCGGCAACGGCGGCAACATCGGCGTCGCGGGAGAGAGAAAGGAGAGGAGGGGAATCCGCGGGGAGGTTTTGCAGAAAAGTATCTAAACTTTTATGTATTCGCAATTGGGTCCCTGGCTGTGTTAAGTTTTGGACTGCGGGTAACTGCGCGGATCTTCGAAGGGTTTTTCTGAAAAAGGCGCGGTGACCGGTGGAACCGGAGGCGACTGGCTGGCGACCGGGCGACGTGGCGCGCGCTGATTGGAGGAGACGGCCGAGCTACAGTACCCGGAGGGTTTGCCTCCAGAAACTTGCGATCCCAGCCGTTGGACGGGCAGATCGGACGGCCGAGGATTAAAGGGCGACGTGGATAGAGGATCTGAGCGCGAATCCGACGCACTTTATATATAGGGTATTACTCATACCTTTGAGATTTACTATATGCGAGTGGGGGCTAAACAGTAACTGAACTTGCTGAAGATGTTGATTTCGGGTGGATGCAGCCTCAACGGTGACAGAGGTTGTCGGGGCTGTCTGCGAGGTGAAAAATCTCAACCCCATCCTATCCTTGGAATATTTGCTGTACAATTGTGCAAACACATCTCAACTTATCCACTATTCGGGCAAATTTCACTCAAAAATTTCACCGCTCGAACCTACGTACCTAGTAAATCACAAAACCGCGCGCGATTCCATCGCAGTCTTCCCCAGCCGCGCTCCGATCCGCCATATCCTCGCAACCTCTACCGTCCCTCGATCACGGTGATGGTCATGCTGTCCACGAAGCTGCTGTCCGGCCTGCTTGACGACGTGTCCTCCGCCGCGGCTCTCCTCGCTGCGAAGCCGGGCTGCCCGGGGGCCGGCAGCGAAGCGGCGTCGGCGGCGGCCAGCATCATGAGCGCCTGCGACATGAGGGGCCGGTCCTCCGGGTTCTCCTGCACGCACAGCAGCCCCACCTTGAGGCACTTGAGCACCTCCTCCGAGTCGAACGTCCCCTTCAGAGTCTCGTCCACCAGATCCAGGCTCTTCCCCTCGCTCAGCAAGCTCCAGGTCTGGTAACAGCAAATTCAGATACAGTGATAAGGGATTGATGATCAACTGAACATCTGATGCTTACATGTGCTAGAAGGTTCAGGTGGTTGGAGTAGCTGTAGACGCCTCTGTTCCTTATGCCAGTAATGATCTCCAGCACTATGACACCGAAGCTGAACACGTCTGATTTCACCGAGAACACCCCGTCCATTGCATACTCCGGAGCCATGTAGCCACTATACAGAATCATGTAAAGATTATACATGTCAGGATACTCACATTGCTAATATAAGGTGATCGAACTGTTTGTCAACTTACTATGTCCCAACCACTCGAACAGTATTGATTTCCGATTCGTCACCACCGAAGATTCTTGCCATGCCGAAGTCCGAAATTTTGGGAGTCATGTCCTTGTCCAGAAGGATATTGCCGGTCTTCAGGTCTCTGTGCACGATTCGGTATCTTGAGTCCTGGTGAAGGTACAGCAAACCTCGGGCGATCCCCTCGATTATGCGGTATCGGGTTTGCCAGTCGAGAAGCATGCTCCTGGATTTGTCTGATACCATAGATAAAAATTAGTTTATACTTGTTCCTTGGATGATACGGAACTTTTTGTGCTCACTTAGAGGTCAAGTGGATACCAAACAGAAAGAAGTCGAGGCTTTTGTTTGCCATGTATTCGTATATGAGTATCTTTTCTTGTCCACAAATGCAGCAGCCAATCAGTCGAACAAGATTTCGATGCTGGAGTTTTGCTATCAGCATGATCTCATTCTTGAACTCATCGGGACCCTGTGACGATGCCTGCGAAAGCGTCTTTACAGCTATTTCTTGTCCATCCTCAAGCTTGCCCTGTAGTTTTGAATCAAGTTTTTTGGAGTAGTGTGAAAAATTTGCATGTTATGAAAAATTATAATGTCATCTTTAATTCTGAGAGTTTTGACTACTAATAATTTACTGCTATACGTCTTTGCAAGAACTGAAGTTTTGATTTTCTGATGCTTCAAAACTACTGATGAATTGTGTTTGAAACTTCAGTACCTTGTATACTGGCCCATAGCCACCCTCACCAAGCTTGTTGGCGGTTGAGAAGCCCTCTGTGGCTGCTGCTATTGTCTCCAAATCATATACTGGCAGATCTAGGTCAGCCCCATGACTAGTTCCTTCATTTTGTAGTGCTCTGCTATGCAAAACACCACTCCATTTACTTGGTGTTCCTATTGGAAATTTGGGACACAATATTTAGAAATGACATCGGCAAATAAATAACCAGTTTAAGGTGGACGTCAGAACTACATAGATCGAGTTACCTGATAGTCTTGCTTTTGTCCTCTTTCTTCTCCAAAAGTAGAACCCTACAAGCGCTATAATAACTGCCAGTACAAATAAGCTGATGACAACTGCAATTATGATTTGCACCTTCTTCTTGGACTTACTAACTGAATCTGCGCAACAAATCATCAATATTAGTTCGATTATGGACATGGATATAGCTAAGCATTTAACTGTGTTCGTAAACAGAACATTTCTCTATGTATAGCATAGATAGATTAAAAGGCATTACGGTAGTGAGATTTGATCATTCCTTTGGCTGATGAATGTAATCATTTCTGTTAAGAGTAAATGTAAGTATTTGGAGAGCTACTAATCAAAGACTATTGCAATACGAGCATAAGTGCATGATATTCACTTCCGAATATCAACTTGCAAACACAGGTTGAATGTATGTAGTGAACTCCGCCATAGTTTCACTATTTTTTATTGTGTTCGTATTTGTGTGATCATATTTACCATCTAAAATCTAATACATGAGCCTCTTGATCTGATATGGGGGTTCAGTAGTTCACTCAAAATATTCTCATTAAGGATGTAACATTATTAATGAGTCAACTGCTTTATGTAACCCTTGCTGGTTGGTTGTAGATAACTTGGTGCAATGGGATAAAATGCTGGTAGGTTTATGTAACCATTGTTCGTTGCTTATAGATAACCGGGTGCAATGGGGTTAAATGCTGGTAGGTTGTCATGCCCTACCAACTGGTTTTAAGTCTGGCTCCTGTTCTATGGAATTATGAAACATAGCATAAAGCAAGGTGCTCCATGCCTAACCTTGACTGTGATACCATCGATCCAAATGCCTTGTTCGCAGTACACAAGCTACGATCATATGGTAAAAGAACTCTTACAATGTTGCAGGTGCGAATTAAGTAAATGCTTGTCTAGTGGTGCAGTGTCCTTCTCGTTCAACTGAAATATTTGAACAATTATGTGATATGTCTAAGTATTTTACTGACGAAGAAGTCTTCAGATAGTTCAGTCACAGCTTCTAAGCTCTGAAGCTTTGTGGTGGAAACTATGAAGTCCAGGTATGTTGATTCCCTTGCTCGTGTGTCTTAATTGTTTTCTTTGAAAATGGAACTTCGTACTGGTGTTACATAATTATGACAACACCTTGCTGATGCAGACGTGCTAATGTCTTTCATTGAGATCCACTAAAGAAGTAATTTGGTAGGTTTTGTTTACTCTGTCAATGTAAATATGTAATGTACACTCAATTTGATACCAAAAACATGCAAAACTAGCAAACGAGTTGGTCCCTTCCAACTGAATCTAGTGTGAGACAGAGAGGGCCCTGGCCCCCTTTCTCCCTTACTTTCAGTGTTTCTTTACCCCACACATCCACCTACGAGAAGAAAGAAAAAAAGACCAAGATTCATGAACGCATCAATCGCGATAGATTCCTACACATCAACCACACGTGGAACTGGAAACACACATCCACACCCAAGATATACATGTGGATTTGGACATGGTTGGGTGTCATTCTTCACAATGTCATGCGATTCCTCACGGCATTTAGACATGCTGGTCGACCACCATCCAACTTACTACTTACCAAATATGTAACCAGTGCCGCTTTCTCAGCGATTTGGACCGCTGCGACACGAAAATTCCTGTGTTTGCTTCTTCCTGAAGCAAGAAAATCGCCGTGTCCGTTTTCGCTTAGCAGGGCCACTGGAGACCAGATTGGGACTGGAATTATGCAGCGGCAGCAGGATTAACTCTAAAGTGAAATGGACATGCTAAGTTGCTAATGCGTCAAGGTCAGTTTAATGGTTAATTTCCCATGTGCTGTTGTGCTGCTATTTCACGAATTAACTGTGACTGCATGATTGGGAAGTCTTCTCCGGAGGTTTCAAGTTGCTTGGAGTGGAATCAATAAGTGCATTGCCAAATCATATTTTCGCCCGTACTAAAACATTGGATCAGACCGTGAGGTGAGGTCACATCAGGGAGATCATCAGAAAGACCACGGCAAAGGGATACTTTCTACGTGGAGATATATGAGAGATGGAGTCTAATCTTGTTCAGTTGTCCAAGCTTAATTCTTGTCCCCATGTATATCATGGAGATTCTCTTCTTCTGAATTAGAGCTTATCCACGCCATACCTTGCAAAATGACAATTGCTAGCCTGTACTTGCGTGTTGCTTCTGATATCAAAATTTCTAAACCTATAGTTGCTCGCTGAGCAAAGCACCGATCGTACTATCGCGCCCCATAGGATCCACATGGAGTATCCAGCATCGTCACAGAATTCTTTCAATTCCAGAATCATTTATTTTATGTGTCGGCTTTTGTTCAGTTCTTTAACTTGATGATGATCGGCTGATCGCTACCATGTGTTGCTGTCAGTTTGCGCTCAAGTGCCAGCTTGCTACCAGTTAGTAGAACGAATGCTCGCTATGCTGGTCCGGCTCAGGTGCATAGTTCTTGCAGGGATACTAAGCCCAAATAAAGGAAGATGCATTGGCTAGAAGTCTCTAGCCAATACTCTTTTCGTTCCGATGAATAAGGCCTATATTTTTTTATAAAAGTCAATCCAAGTAAAGTTTGACCAAACTTTTAGAAAAATCTATCAACAAATATGATATTATATAGATATCATATGAAATATAGTTCATTATGTTTCTAATGACATTAATTTTATATTTTACATGTTAATATTTTTTCATAAAAAGTTGATCAAACTTTACATGGGTTGATTTTTCCAAAATAATATAAGCCTTATTTATTGGAACGGAGGTAGTAGAAGAACAAGAAGGTTCTAAGGCATATCAAAACTCGCCTTTTCCCTAGCCCGTAAAAAGCTCTAGAAGAAACTAGAAATTGACTCCATTTTTGTAACTATATGGTGTTTCCATGCTCATATACAACCTAGAATTCGCCCAAGCATCTCCACACCCTACATATATTATGTGTGATTTATTTGTATTTTTCTCAAGATTTGACCATAAACTCTCATCTATCCAGTTTGAAAATATAGCATGTTCGTGCACTAGTCAACACAATCAAAAGTCCGAACCAAAAGGGATGACTGTCATTATACTCTGACACTCATCCTCACGTTTAGCTAGACAGAAACTTAGATGTTTCCTAAAAGTTGTGTATTTTCTATTTTGTTTGTCGTATATCATAGGGCTAGTGGTAGTTTGGTGGAGTTTCTGTCGCGAGGCATGTGGCCTTGGGTAGTCGGGTTTATTTTCTCTATATCTTTCTGAACTATGCAATAAAAAATTGTGTGCATGCTTTAGCTATGTCTTCGTTCCCTATTTTTTTTAAAACTTAGCCGTGCGAGGTGCGACAGAGGAAACTAGGCAAGCTGCATTATGATATGACTATGTTCATAGGATAGCTTTTCAAAACCCTACGGAATAATTTTCTTATTCGCTCCTAGAAAGTGGCTTTTCCTACTCAAATCAGTGGAGCGAGGCCCAGATGCATGGAGAGATGCCCCTCAACTACAACTAAATAAACCACTGTGCTGAAAGGAAAGCAAGATCTAGTTCTACATTCCACGACCTCTGCTGTTTAAGGATTGGACGGAACAAATCTCACCAACCAACATGCATCATCAGCAATCACATGGCAGAATTACGAGAGAAAAACAATGCAAATCGATCGAGACACGTACGTACCGAGATCGGCGGCGGCGAGGCGGACGTAGAGGTCCTGACCAAAGCTCGGGTACACGCGGAGGTCGGCGAGCGCGCCGGTCCACATGACGCAGCCGCGGTGTCCCGGCGCGGCGCTGAGGTTGGCGCTGGCGTACGCCGAGCAGGAGCAGCTCCCCAGGCACCTCGCCCTGCAGTCCGCGAGGCTGGCGCCGAAGTCCACCGTGGCGGCCGTCGAGTCTGGCGCCTTGGCGTGCCGCACCACTACGAACCCGTCGGTGCCGTTGCCGCAGTCGAGCGGCGTCGCGCGCGCGCACCCGGCGCGGTTGTCGCGCAGCGCCCACGCCTCCGGCGACCGCGGCGCGAACCCGCGGAGGCACGCGCACACCGGGAAGCCGCTGGCGTCGCACACCCCGTTGCTCCCGCACGGGTTCACGGCGTCGCACTGGTCCTTGGGCGCGTACCAGTACATGTTCCACGCGCCGGCGGTCCACACCCACGTCCACCGCTGCAGGAGCCCGCCGGCGGCGCCCGTGCTGTTCAGCGTGAGCCGAGAAACGATGCTGGAGTTGGCCACCTGGAAGCTGTACGTGACCTCCTTGGGGGTGTTGACGAAGCTGAAGTTGAAGCCCGTGTAGGTGGCGGTGTCCGGCACGCCGGTGAACTGGAGCCCGTCCCAGGGCCCGGAGCGCCACACTTTCTCGGCTCCGTTCCAGATGAACACCTCCGGGTCGCCCGAGGTGTCCATGGCCGCGACCACGGGGCCGGGGGACGGGTCGGAGGGGCTCGTCCATGCCGTCAGCGTCATGTTCGCGCCGGTGGCGAAGTCCATCCCGACACGCATCCCCGGGAGCAGGGTGTCCGTCGGGTGGTCGAACCCCTGCCACGCCACGCGTCCCCGCGCGTCGGAGACGACCAGGTTGCCGTCGTCGAGGATCCGCGCCGTGCACTGGCCGGAGACTGCGGCGCCGGGGAGCGGGGAGACTGACCAGACGACGGTGGAGTTGGCGTCGGCGACGCTGAGCGTGCCGTCGGCCGACACGGACAACTTCGCGCCGGCGTTGTCCTCCACCAGGCCTGGGACGGGATCGGCGCGGTTGGCGACCCAGACGACGGTGCGGACGGAGACACGGGCGTACCAGACGCCGACGTAGGTGTTGTTGGAGCCCGGCGGGGAGAAGAAGCCCAGCACGAAACTGCCGCCGCCCACCGAGACTAGTGTGTCGTTGGCGCTCAGCGGCTGGCCCGGCGAGATCATGTCTCGGGCTTGGGAAGCCGACGAGAGCATCATGAGCAGCAGCTGGAGGAGGCATACCCTGTGGCTGGCCATCGCCGAGGGGAGTACAACGGCAGGTACCACAGCATGCTTCTGATTAAGTGTTACACGGAGCTTTCAGTGAGTGTTAGAGCATCTCGCAGATCTCGTATATTCTCATATCGGATAAATCGTATCCGGTAAGCCAGATAGCTCGGTCAAAACAGATACACGAAAAGAACCGGATATTTAAACGAAAATTAAACTTAAATCGTCGCGCGAGAATTTTCACTTAGCAACAAAAACTAAAACATAACTTAAACTTATACTAGCTAGATCTTCAGGCGGTGGCGAGCTAGAACCCGCCGATACCTAGAGCCAAAAAAAAAAAAAAAAAAAAAAACTACCGGCGCTGGTGATCTCCTCCGGCATCGGCAAGCTCCTCATCGTGTATTAGAACCCGAGGTGCTCCTGCTCGTAGATGCGGCGGACCGCCCAGGCGAGCTCGCGCTCGTCCATTGTCGTTTGGAGGCGCTCCTCCGAGTCAGGAGTTTCGACACCCCGTGCGGCCATGGCGAGCACGTCGTCGGCGTCCTTCGTGCGCTCGAATGCTAGGAGGAGGTTGTCAAAGAGCGTTGCCATGCTCGTGCCCCCGGTGACCACTACTTCACCCGCCGATAGTGGAGATAGGCAATAGTCGGCGGTAGCCGTCCTCGTACTCGTCCTCCAGCTCCAATGCCTTCCTCCTCCGGTCATCGGATGAGATCCCGGCCTCTACGTCGTGTGACGCCCTCGCAAGGACTAGCTGCTCCCACCGACGGCCGCGGTAGGAGCCCCCCCTTGCACGCAGCGTATGAGCGGACGCGCGTCCGCGGCTCGCCGTCTTTCGGGGGGCCGCGACCTCCTCAACCTCTGCCGCGCTGGGTGCTGCCGACCATGGATCTATGCTTTTGGTGGAGAAAGAGACGACAATGCGCGGTGAATAGGGCCGCCGAAGCTACGAGAGAGAGTGTGGCGACGGGAGAGAAAGTGCGGTGAAGTGTTCCGGAGTTGGCACCGGATAGACACCTCCGTCTCGATTTTATAGCGCATGACCCAGCTTACATCGGATAAATTTTCCGGGTCGGCCTTTTTATTGGTACCTGATCTGGACAAAAAAAGCCGCCCCCCCCCCCCCCCCCCCCCCCCAAATCGGCCGGAATTTTCCGAGTTGGGGGGCTTATACGGGATCTGGTAGATATGTTCTCTCCACCAAAATGGCACAATGAAATTTTGCTATGCAAGGCCCAGACGATTTGTCCACCTCTTCTATGGGAAGCCCCACCTTATTCATTGACACACATAAATAAATATGATTTTGTTCAAATTTCAATTATATTTAAGAAAGGATAAACGAAATTTGAACTAATTATAAATTTACAATTATAACACTAGTAGTAACCTAATCTAGATGACAACTATACCAGCCTGTGCAATCGGCCATAGTAGCACATTCATGAGGCCTGACATGTCTTTTGGGTTGTCGGGACAGCGGTATCGACACGACACACACGAGGGTGGGGGCTTGCGTTCTGTATGCGGACTTGCCCAAGGCTTGCATGAGTCCTTGTATGACTTTCGAGTTGTCGGGGTCGCATAGAGCCCATCAGACACGCCAATCCACTAGAGGCTTGGGGACACATGCCTCTTGGTTCCGGTGTGAGATATTTTGAACATGTGGTGTAATACTATGTTAGTTGACGTCTTAAGTAGTTTAATTTGTAAACTAATGTGAAAATACTATATTTATAATTTTTGTTTTACAGACTGAAAACGGCAGCGGTAGAACAAAAATCTAATACCTGAGTGATAAAAAGTAATACTCCCTCCGACCCGAATTACTGGTCGTGGCGGTTTTTTTGCAAAAAAACCCTCCTCTTTTTCACCTGAAGTAAAAGGTCCTCCCACCAGCTCTGCAGAGCATCCCCACCGCCGCCTGCTCCGCCCCTCCCGGCCGCCTGCTCCGCCCCTCCCTCGCCGCTGCTCCGCCTTCCTCCTCGTCCCCCTCCGCCCCCGGCGAACCAAGGACAAGGAGATCAAATCCTTTTCCCCAAGATCCTAGCTTTGACGACGAGCAAGGAGGCTGCCTCTAAGGCGTTCTTCAGGGACTGGTACGAGGCGAGGACGTGGTACCCCGGGGAGCAAGGTGAAGCACGAGCTGGCGGCGAGGCACCAATATCTGCAGGTTCTGGAGCTCTGGAGTAATTTGATTTCCGTGTCAGGAGCTCTCAGGAGAACCTGTCGCTCTGTCCCTGCCTCCTCGGCCTGCAGAACAAGATCGACAAGATCAAGGCCGTGCTCGACGAGTGGAGGCAGCAGCTGCTGCTCGGCGCCAGCAGCACCGCGCTCACCTACTGATCCAAGGTACTCCACCGCTATCTGCCACCACCGCTCGTAGGTAGACTGGGGAGTACAGTAGCTTCAGTGTTCAGTTAGCTAAGCTAGACTGAAAACTGAATCAAAACAAACGGCTATCCAAGGTACTCCACCGCTATCCAAGGTACTGATCCAAGGTACTCCACCGCTATCCAATGCAGCTAAGCTAGACTAAGTCTAATTTGACTGAATCAAAACAAACGGCTAACTAGACTGAAAACTGAAACTAGTGCAGCTAGCCTGCTTATGTCTGACGAAACACACACTAGCACTGCTCTGAATTATGCAACACTCACTTCCAAACGAGGGAGTATTATTGCTATACAGTACAGTCTTGGTTTGGATTTTTTTTTGAAGAATTTGGTAATTGCTGAGTAGTAAAAAAGACAGAAAAGACAGTCAGCATTTATATTTAGGAAAAAAAATAAAAACTAAATATCTTGATTTAAAAGACAGAAAAGACAGTCAGCATTTGTTGACAACCATGCTTGATTTATGATCCGTGTTCTGAATATCTTGCAAACCTTTATGATATGTGTTGCTCTCCTGTTGCAAAGCACTTATAACTTACAACATAATATACTCCACAATTGTTTTGCTCTAGTATTACATGCAAGCTAATTTAGGATGACTAGCTTGTGCCTTCCTCATGTGAACCAGGCCTCATGCTTGCTTGTGCCTTCCTGGCCTTCTTGTATTGCCCTTCTTCTTCTCCTCCTCTTCTCCTCTTGATCCTCTTCTTCTCCTTAGGCTTCTCTTCTTCTATTCTTGGTTGTATTGCAGCTTCAAATTTGCCTATTTGTGTTTCCCGGATGAGATCAAGCTTCTGCAAATAGTAAACATAAAATTATGTCAGTAAGATCAGATCAAGTTTCTGCAAATAGTAAACATAATTAGAAGCAGTAAGACATTGACATACACTCTTCACTCGACGGAATGGACGGACAATGCTTGATGGGTCCTTCAACCATGTGCCATATTCTTTTCCTTGATGGGTTCAATGACATGCAAACACAGGTTCAGACTGGTTCAGACTTATGCTTCAATGACATGTTCAGTTAAGAACACAGGTTCAGTTAAGAACCTTGGAGTACTCTGAATGTTTCAATGCTTCAATGACATGCAAACACAGGTTCAGTTCAATGTTTAGCAATTGTTTCAATGCTTCAATGATTCAATGTTTCAATGCTTCAGTTCAATGTTTAGCAATTGATCCGAATTACTGCATGCAAACACAGGTTCATTTTTGGAGAAGCACAGGAACAGCACCTGTATTTCTTCAGAGAACATCACCTGAAGCAGAGAACAGCAGCAGGAACTTGAAGTTAGAGGAGAGGCTCGCCGGCGCCGGCCATGGCCTCCTCCACGGCGGCGCTGCTCACGGGGGAGCGGCTCGTCGTCGCACGCCGCTGTCAGCTCCGGCCGGCCTCGCGGCCCCGCGCGCGCTCCTCGCCGCGGCCGCCCTCGCGAGCAAGATTGGTGGCGTCGCGCGGCGGAAGGGGAAGCGGCCGGCGGATGCCCTCCGACCTACTCCGCCGCGGATTCCCTCTCTCTCGGCGGCGCTTCTCACGGTGAGCGGCTCGTCGTATTTCTCTTCGCCGCACGCCGCTGTCCGCTCCGGCCGGCCTCGCGGCCCCGCGCGCGCTCCTCGCCGCGGCCGCCCTCGCGAGCAAGATGGGAGGCTTCGCGCGGCGGAAGGGGAAGAGGCCGGCGGAAGATCTCCGACCTACTGCGGCGGAGCCGCCGCGGATTCCCTCTCTCCGGCGAGCTGAGATGGCCGCGATCCTCCCCTTTCCGCGAGCTGAGGACAATGGACTAAATTGTAAAACATTCGAACCAGGCGGTTTTTTTTTTGTAAAAACAAAATTTAACAGCCTCCCGCCCATTATTTCGGGTCGGAGGGAGTATTCTATTTTAGCGTCCGACTATTCAACTTATGTTCTGTCACAACTGTTTTCAACCCGTAAAACACTGATGCGAACTGAAAACCGTGTTTTTTATTCCATGCTACTAAAGATGCTCAAAAGCAGTTTCAAAGCATAGAGCATACGTAAAACTAGATTACCCTGTTTTTTGGTTCCACGACTTTTCCATCAGTGCAAGAGATGCTCAAAAGCCGTATTTGATGCTTCTAGATTTATTTGTGCATATGCTATTCCTAATCACTCTATACTTATATCTTTTTAAACCGAGTAAAATAAATCCGAAAATAGGAACAAAGTTTCCGGGTGCTTCTTCTTGACGTGTCCCTTTCTAAGAAAAATCTGGCTACACAATCGGTTTCGGCTCACAATCCGGAAACAAGTCCTCTTCCTCTCCATCTCCATCTCCATCTCCACTACTAATAAAAGAGCGAACTTTAGTTTCGCTACAGCCACCAAACCAAAACGTACACAGGTCACTCAGGACCATCAGATCCTTCCCACTAAAACGAATCCAACGACACAGGTCCATTTGATCAAATCCAACACGAAGCAACGATCAGGATTGATCCTGTCGACCGGCCAGAAAATTTCCTGCCGGTTCCCCACGCCCCCGCCCTCCCGCTAACTTCTCTCCCCCGCGTCACGCAGCTGCTCTCAGCGTCGTGTAGATCTCCTCTCCTCCACCCACGCGCTGCGCGCCTGCGCCCTGACCGCTCCGTCGGAGCGTGCCGCCGCGGCCTCTCGGACGGCAACATGGCCGTCATCCTCGCGTCCCTGCTCTCCGCACTCGCGCTCGCCATTCACGCCGTCGTCAGGCACCTGCTCCGCCTGCGCCGCCGGTAGATACTCGGGAGGGACGGCGGCCCGGCCGCGGCATACCCGGAGAAGCCGCCGGCCGTGGAGGTGGCGCCGGCATATTCGGCGGCAGGGACGGAGCTGGCCCGCGCGGATCCGAGTGCCCCATCTACCTGGGAGAGTTCGCGGACGGGGACGCCGTGCCAGCTTGCGGGCACGACCTCCACACGCGCTGCATCGAGCGGTGGCTCGCCCCCGGCGGCCGCCGCTCCTCCTGCCCGACCTGCCGCGCGACGGCCTTGACCCGTCGTCTTCGGCACCGGCACCGGATGACGGCCCCACGCCGGTGGCAGCGTCTTGATGCCTTGCGCCCATGCCATCCCAGGTCGGGCACACGTGCGGGCACTCTGTTCTTCAGAGCAAGTGCACTGTTTTTTCACTTCGTTTCTGCTTCCTGAATTTAGTTTGTTCTCTTCCTTTCCATGTGTAAATGGTATCCATCAAGGTAGGATTTGAAGTCTTAACTGGATCCATGGTCACATTCCATCAAAGTTGCACCAGGAATTGGATGATCTGGTCTGTGATGCGCATGCTTGGAAGGTGTTTGTGTGCTCTCCGGTCGCTTGACGCCTTGAGAGAAAGGCGATGGTGAAGTGCTTCAGTTCAGGTGGAGATCGCGATGAATTGGAAACATAATGATCGAAGTTGTTTATGCCGGAAGGAGAGTCAGAGCCGGCCTTGCCGCCGTCGCGTATGGAGCTCAATACCATTGCCCCATGGACCATGTCCATCTGAACAAGAATTGTTTGTGCCTATCCTCGCTGCACTGTCGCAATTGTGTATGTGCCATATTCAGAGGGTATTATGTTCATATTTGCAGGGAATGGGAGTTCAGATTGATGCTGGCGTTGGTGGGGTGATTACAGCAGCAAATCGCGCCCGCTGCGCTGATCCCAGTTTCCAAAGACAACGAGTTGTTATATTTACATTCCTTTTCTTCTATCACAAGATGTTATGTTCAAGATGCTCCAAGCAAGATTATAATCTGGGTAGTATTTGCAAATTTGGGAGCTTCAAACTACTCCAGCCGAACTGCACGGCCATAGCTTCAAGCTTCCGTCGAGCCATCGAGAAGTATAAGACCATTGCTTTAATCATCTATGTTTTCAGCGTCTAATGGACCCGGTGACAAACTGGCAATGATTAGGCACCAATGCATCCTCTGTTCACAACATTTATACTGTTCATGAAGGAGCTCTGCTAATTCAGATCATCGCTAGCATCAAGTGGGTGTATGTATATGTATTTATTGCCTCTTCTTGACTCCTCTTAAATTTGATGGGTTTCATTAATTTTTGACATGGTTCTTATGTTTGCTTGTTGATTAAAAAACTGACATTATATTTGCGTCAGGGGTTGCTCTTTTTTTAACCTTAGCGTACTAGAATTTAACCGGATCTGTTTATTTTGGCATTTGAGTGCTTTTCATGGTCGATAAATTCTTTCTTTTGATATCTTGCTAATTCGATGTTTTGACAGAAGCACAGGTGTAATTCCATTGATTTTTGAGTATCTAAGATCCTTATTTTTATTTGTAGACTATTTAATAACTATGTATTGAAAAATTGCATGGGATTTTTCAGCAATGTTTTCTTGCTTGAATGTGTTGAGAGTTCAGTTTCCCTCCGTGTTTGAAGTTCATTTTTCCTGATAGTAGCATGTATCAGTCGTGGTTGCTAGCAATTTAACTCCAGTCCTTATTTTATTATACACTGCTTTGTATCATGATACTTCTTTTATGTTGTATCAGAATTAAACTTACTATGCGTACTATTTTAACACGTGCACGGCTACTAGTCGCGAGTAAAATAAAAACAGAGTGAGCGACCTCGCTCGATCCTCTTCACCAGCGCCGCCGAAGCCCTTCCGTCGCCGCCAAATCAAATCAAATCAAAGCTAAGGAGATTTAGCGGTTCTCTCGATCGCATCCTCCCCTCCACCGGACTGCGCGTGGATTGAAGATCCTGAATTCCCTCTCGTTGGTACGGAAGCCCTAGCTCGCCTGGTTTTCTCCTCTGTTATTCGTTTCCTAGTGCTAGATCTTCTTCCTGCTGGTCCTCGAAGAAGAGCAAACTTTTCTTCTTCAGAATCGATCACACCTGACCCCATACTATCCCATTGACAGACACGGGCATCCAAGCTGTATTTTTGGTTGAGCCAGTCGGACAGTTCTACTGGTAGCAAGCAGGCGATTTGTGGGCAACCATGGCAAGCAACAAGAGGAGGAAGATTTTGCTACGGTGATGCCTCCGTTAGCTGACTCGCTGCTGCCAACGGATGAGATGATGACAGAGGTGTTCCTGCGGTTACCCATCCAATCCATCCTCCGCTTCCGGGCCATCTGCCGCTCCTGGGCCGCGTTGCTCTCATCGGATGAGTTCTGCAGCCTCTACATGGCCAAGGTCGAGGCCGAGCCAGCGCCACCACCGAAGGTGCTATTCATCTCGCCGGCGGCAGGGTTCGACTCCACGGGGATTCACTCCTGCTCGCCCTCAGGAGGCCCCGGCGACGGCCTACTGTTCACTCTCAACGACGTGCGTGGCGACTTTGCGGACATGACGCCTGCGCCGTGCCGCGGCCTCACCTTCTTGCATGATGCCGTGGAGCCAGCCTACTACGTTTTCAATGCGGCCACACGGGCAATCACCCGGTTGCCACCTTGCCAAGATTCACTCTTCTCGACCGCTGGCCTTGGGTTCGATTCCAGGACGAGAGAGTATAAGGTTGTGAGGTTATTTCATGGAATATACAACGGGAATTTGAGTATCGAGTGTGAGGTGTACGTCCTTGGCGGTGAGCATGGGGATTGCTGGAGGCCGGTTGTAGGTGGTGTGCCCTTTAGGTTCTGCAAGCTTGCTACTGCTGCTATCAACACTGCAACACAGAGTGAAGCTAAGCTGTTGCCGGTGTTCGCAGATGGATTTCTGCATTGGCTTATCGACTCATCTCTTTTCATTACAAAACCAAAAGCGGCCGTCTTATCGTTCTCTGTCGCAGATGAGACCTTCAGATGGTTCAGGTCACCGCCATTTGAGGCATCAGGACGGCAGTTCGTGGAGTTCGCTGGACACTTGTGTATGATCCGGCCACCAGCCATCGAGAATCCAGGACTGCACCTGGTGGAGCTTGCTGGCCACTTGTGTATGGTCCGGGACCTTCGTCCTTCTAGTAGTATTCTGGATATTTGGGAAATGAAGGACTGTAACTCTGGTGATTGGACACTTGCGCATCACATTGATTTGTTACAGCATATCCAAAGAGGTTTGAGCGAGCCACAGATTATTAGAGTCGTTGGTTCTATTGGCACTTGCAGATCAAGTAAGAAGGTGATCCTTGCCACATCCAAATGCAAGGTGGTGACCTATGACCCAGTATGTGGAACTTTGGAAACCATTCTTGCAATCAGAGAAACTCATTCATCTTACGAAACTGAGCAATCTGTTCCTAGAGTCAGTTTATTTAAAGAGAGTCTTGCTCCGGTGCACAAAACAAATGAAGAGATAGCCTTGTGGTCTCCCATGGCCAAGGCGAGTAAGGAGATCCTACTTCGAATCCCTGGTGATCTTGCTGTGCAGTTCAAGCTTGTCAGTAAACAATGGCTTACATTGATCGAGAGTCGAAGCTTTATGCGGTCTTACTATGAGCATAACAACATCGACGGGAGGCCAAAGATAATGCTTGTGGGGAAGAGTGTTAGAGGTATGGGTTTCAGTTCTTTTCCCATGGATAAATTGATTCGAGAGGCTCCTAGTCAAGGAACATGGCTTGACAGAAAGGTGGTTTGCTCCAAGCCTTGCCATGGCATGAACCTGTTAACTACTGAGAGTGAGGACTATCTCTACAACCCTTGTACAAGTAACTGCAGGAGCTACCACACTCGAGGGAGGCTCGACTATGTGCGTAATCATATTCTCCCGGTGATGGATGGCAGTGTATGTACACCGGAAGATCATGCTTTTGTAGTCGGCAACAGGAATGTTGGCCTGGGGTTCAATCTGTTAACACAGGAGCATGTCATTGTTCAAATCTTCTATCACTGGAAGGACTTCAAGTCTCGTCAGTATTTCTTAACATTCTCAGTTATTGCCCCTGGTTCAACACATGACCACTTTGAGCCGCCTCTTCCTTTGAATGACATGCCACCAACCTATCTATCAGGAGTACTATACTGGATGAGTGAACCAAGGTTGGGCCAGAGTTGTGAGCGGGCCATTGTCTCATTCGACATTGCAACCAGTATGTTTGATGTCATTCCCTGCCCGTCATGCATCGCAATGTGGAACAACACAAGTCCTTCTCAAGCATTTGTGGTAGAGATTGGGGGAAGAATATGTGCTGTTCTTGCAGATCTAGCTGCAGACGAATTAGATATTTGGAAGTTGGAGCATGGTGAATGGAATAGAGCATGTAAAGTTTATTTGACAGGTTGGTCAGGTTATTCCCTTGTAGCAAATGTTGTGGTGCCATTGTGTGTTGATCCCAAGGATGGGAGAATTTTGCTGAACACAGGGAAGAAATTGGGTCTTTATGATGCAGCAAAGCAATCGATTGAGAACTTGTATGATCTTGATGAGGTCCTGCGTGTCACATGTTCAGAGCAATGTTCACGTTTTGCCCCTGGTCAGCAACCTTTGGAAGGGAAACCATCACTAGGCAGCAATGTTATGCCCCTGGTCCCAATGTTATATGAGGAGAGCTTGGCAAGCTATCCCCGTGTGCGCAAAGCAAGGTGGTTACGCCGATAAGTTATCAACTGTTAAAACCCTCCAGAAGTTTGATAAGTTGGCATGTGCCTGTTAGGCTGTAACTTAAATAGGTGGTGCAAACTGCACTGTCATTTTTTTGGGTTTGTTTTAACTTATGAGTTGAATCACCCACAGTCACTTTGTATATTTAATTCTAATATATTTGTGTGTTCTGAAAATATAATGGTGTGTTTCTGTATTGTTATTTACCTTTTGGATGGTGTCACTTTCTCTGCATTATATTACTTTTGTCCGTTTATTGTATCCATGTTTTTACTGTTATATTTTTCCATAAGACTGTAAGCTGTTCTTGATGATGTTGTTAAACTCAGTCGAGGCTGTATCATCTAATAGCAAGATATGGTGTATAACACATGTATGATTGAATTAAGATCTGAAATTTGAACCCAAAAAATCATGTGATCAGCTGCTGCTGGGATCCTATTGATCATTATAATTTACAAACACAAAGTCTGCTCATGCAGACCGTGCTTCAGTTTTGAAAATAATATGACCGACCCCCTAGTTAATCTTGCAAAGCATAACTATCAACAGTTAGGGCACGGAGATAGGTTTCACAGTTAAAATGATCAATCGATCACCAAAAGCTTAGGACTCAGAGATGCATGAACATATACTTTTTCTTTTAATAATCTGATTGAAATAAGATGGCAGAAAGAACAAAATCTGATTTGGTACAAGCTCACTGTTGAGTTGTACAATAATCATCAGATGAGCCTGATTGTCATGCTAGTCAATCAATTAAAATTAGTAAGTCACACAGCAAACGAAGTAGATGCAACTGGATATTTCTGAACTCCAGATCCAACTGAATAAGCACCAAGGAGATAATCAATTCTGAGAAATCGACTGCATAACCAACAAACCAAAAATCACATTTTCACCAAGGATGGCAACAACAAGAAGCACGACTTAAGTGCTAGAATAACACTACATAGCTTAATGCACCAATCAAGATGAATATATAGCATCATACCCAAATACTGGAGATATTCCAAGACAAATCAAAGTACAAATTGGCATTTCAGTCACAGGACTCTAGTTTAAGATAACAAATTCCAGCAACCCCATACACTACATTAACCAAGGACATACTGATCACATCCAGTGAAATACGAAACTGACGGGGACAACCACAAGCGATGATACGTAGCTTGAGATTCTTCCGTTCCCGTGCAAGTCAAACGTATCCTTGGTGACCAGTACGTTAGGCAGATGACCAGCAGTCAGTAGGTGCTCTAAGGATACGTAGTAGTAGAAGTGTAGAACAACTTGGTGTCCTCTCTCTCGGCCCGGAAGAACACTAGTGGCAACGGACGAAGCATGAAGTGGTCATGGACCAAGAGCTGTTGAAGTGCACCGTGCAGCTGCAATGCAGGAAGCAGGTAGATCACTGTATCCTCGCAAGTGCAAATGCAACGAGCACAAAAGATTTCATGACAGCAACCGGCTAGCCTGGTAGCGGGCAGCCCACACCTGGCACACGGCGCACGAGGAAGCGGCCGAGCATGAAATCCGATGACCCCCCAATCTCCTGGGCCGGGTGCCAACGGACCATACCCTCGGCCCATGCCGCCTCTGCCTCGACCGCCGTGCATCCAATGCGGCATGGCGCCGATGTCGCCGCGTCCGTGCGCTGGGACAGGAACGCCGCCGTGACCGCCGGAGTGCAATGCTAGCCCGCGTCCTGCGGCGGCAGCACCGATGGCACCGCGGCCGTACGCTGGCGCAGAGATGCCTCTCCCACCACCGGGTGTGTGCTGTAGAGCGCCGCGACCGCCGGGGTCCTGTGCAAGTGCACGCCCTGTCCCGGGAGCGCCGATCACATCACACCGCGTCCAAGCGCCACAGGCACGGCTCTTCCATGTGCCACCGTCGCCGTCAGAGGCGCAGACGCGGAGAGGACCGCCTTCATCTTCCCGGGCGGTGAGCGGCGGCGAGGTGCGACCAGGGACCACCCCTCGGTGTCGCGGTCACCCGCCGCCGGCGCGGGAGACGTGGGCGAGGCGGGGCGCTGCTGCTCCTGGTACTTAGCCGCGACCCATGTCCAGAGCGGGAGCGGCTGCCGCGACGGCGAGGAGGAGGGGCCCCCGTGGCTGGCTGGGCTGCTCCCTCCGGACGTGCCTCCGTTGCCCGGCGGCGACGAGCCACCTCCACGTCCACGGCCGGCCATGCCTGGGCTCTCCAGGTTTTGGGGGGTTTGGAGGTGGCGTGTTTTCGATGTGATTTTGGGGAGATTACGAAATTCAGAAAGAGAAGGACCGGATGTATTTATTGGCAAAGGGAGGCGAGTTTAGTTCTAAGTTCGAGTTGATCACACGTACTGCACTCCGTAGAATTTTTTTTGCATTCGATTATTCCCACAATACTAGTGGTGCGTTTAGTCTATCAACAATGCCAATGTATGTACTCTGCAGCAACGATCGGACCATGGAATTATCCCGTGTTGTGAGGAGTGCTTCGGTAGCGCTCATGAAACATCAGTACGGCCACCCCATCATTTTTCTTTCCCGACGCCGTAGTTCCCGCCATATTTCCTTTCCCCACGTCTTTGTCGCCGCCCACTTATCACCCTCGTCGCCATGGCTCCGCCGCGCGCCGAAATAGAAGGCGAAGGTGGCGACGGGTAGCACGATCTGCGTCAAGCGTCGCAACAAGCCGCGCCCTCCCCTGCCGAAGCCAGAGGTGATGTCAGAGGACGGCTAGCAGCATGATTGTCTTCAACGCAGGTTAGGCTCGACGGAACGCGGCCACACGAGAAGAAGCTAGTGGCAGCGACCTTGCGTCCATGTTTGAAGGCTTCATCTTCCGAGGATAGGATGGGAGCCAAGAGAGCAGTATCACCGTTTGGTCGACGAGCTCTTCGCCATCCAACTCGCCGTACCTCCACGACGCCGTCGTTGCCACGCCTCGGTCCAAGTCCAGGTTTTCTCCAAGGATCTCTCTCGAGTTCGCCGGCGAGCACATCGCCTACGAAGACTTTGACCTGAACGTCATGTTTTCGTCACACGGCGGCTTCGGTGTCGATCTCAACAAGGATATGGGGCGTCGAGTGGAGATGCTCTTGGAAAGCACGTTCTAATTTTCTTTCGGGGACGTTGTTGTTGTTAAACTATGGTAGGATGATGAAATTGATTTTAGCCCACCAATCAAAAAATGCCTCATAGAAATCCATCAAAAAACCAAAATGCTGTAAATGACCATCTATTCTATCTAATCGGACGGTGGAATCGACCGCGTTAAGCCTAAAAAAAATCCATCAAAAGCGAACAGTATACACACAATCATGGCGTAACCGATCTGCTGCTGCTCATGAAAGAAAGGAGGAACGTCGCAGTGTTGCACGACCAAATGGCGTGCACCGCTACTGCCCGACGACTGCGTTTCCCAGCTGTTCTCTGCCTAGGCAGTAGGCCCCACCCGCCTGCCTCGCCCCGCGTATCCCACGCGGGAACGAGATCAAAGATATTACTGCAGAGTGACATAGTTGGCCGTGGTCCACTCATCTTCCATCGTACGCTCGCGAGAACTACAGGCTGCTAGCACTACCTATTTTACTCGGTTAAAACGTTGTAAACCTTGTAACCAGCCCGTGCGGCCCAGTCTAATTTATCACCAGGCAAAATATTCGAAAAATTATTTTGGTACCCAGTTCAAACATTTTAGATTGTAAAAATATCGTAGATAAATATATGGCATGTACTCCCTCCGTTTTTAAATATAAGATGTTTTAATATTTGTTCATGTTCATATATATATGGCATTCTACTCCCTCCGTCCATATAAGATGTCTCAACTTTATCCAAATTTGCATGTATTTAGACATGATTTAGTGTGTAGATGCATATAAATTTAGGCAAAGTTAAGACATCTTATTTTAAAAGGAGGGAGGGGGTATTTTTGACATACTAGAAAAATGACGATTTTTTGTGAAAAAAACTTTATGAGCACATAGATTGTTGATATATACGCGCAGATTTGTAACTCTTTTTTTTTACTATGAATTTGTAACTCTTTTTACATCTGCAAAACATAAAATACTACCCCTGAGATCGCGTCATATACAAGTCGACAACTAAGTCGTCCTAACAATCGAAATCGACACTCAAATACCTTAAAACAACACGGCAGAAGCGAACATCCGGAGCCGCCGCTCCGATATCCACGATGATCCCTAGGCTCCCCGCACGGGTCAATAACGAAGTCGACCGAACGAGCAAAGCCGACACTCTAACACCTTGACACAACATAGCGAAGTTGTGAACTGGAGATGCCGCTCCGCTCCGACATCCAAATCGGCCCCAAGCCACGACTACACACATTGCATGCTTGTTGGGACGCCAGCAGATGTGCGCGACTTTGTCTTTATATATATGAAGGGGATCGCATGCAGAAAACAAAATTTTTCCTACCAACGATATCCTTAAACTAGCCAAGATCTACACTATGCAGATATAGAAGTACGGCGGAGATCGGAATACATACCCTTGTAGACCGAAAAGCGGGGATTACACTCCCGCACAAGCGTTGACGACGAAGACGACGTAGCCGACCTCTAGGTCGCGAAGAACTCGGCGCGACGAAGACGATGAAGATGACCTCGAGGTCGGGTGGAGGAAGTAGGCCTCCGAGCACCGCTAGCGCAGCACCTCGCAGAGTGTTACACACATACGGTGGAGACGACGGCCTCCGAAGCTCCAGTCCAGGACGAGCAGCGGAAGACTTGGACCGGAACACCAGCAGCGCGGCAGCGGGCTATGGTGGAGAGAGATCTCTCATCCTCCTCGGCGCAACTCCGACAAAGGGAATCACGAGATCGAGGAGAAATCGAGAATTAATTGGTTGAATTAAAAGGCCAGGGGTGCCCCTCTATATAAAGGCTCCCGGGGGGAGCCAACCTTGCCAGCCAGGCAATGTGGGACTATCCCACATGCCTGGTTCGGCCCAGGACAGCCGCCGGCCCTAGGTGGGCCCCATTTGGCCCACCTAGGCCGGCCCTCCCCCAATCCGAAGCCCTGGGGGAACTTTCCCCCCCCCCCCCCCCCCCCCCCTCATGGGCCTTCTTTCCACCAGAAGGCCCATTTAGGGAAATCAGCCTTTAAAAATTCGAAAATAAATATATAAAATCATATTTAAATATTAATTACACTAATTAATATCAAACATATTATATATAATTTATTCTAGCTCCGAAAACTATTTCGTCGCTGCCCGATCTCCATCGGACCATTCCCGGGACGTTCCCGGTGATCTCTTTCCTTTCCGGTTGTCTTGTCGAAACCCCTTAAGTGTGTTACCCTAGCGGTTCGATATAATAACAGACATGATCGAGACTCCTCTCCGATCAATGATTAACTCGTAGGCCTGGACCCCATGAATTAACCCCTGTGATATAACGAATGACTTTCATCTATCAAACCTGGACGTCGAGTCTTAAACCTTTTGCCATAGTGATACTTAGCGTGTCCGAGCATCGTTCATAGATATCTCCATATCTAGCATGATCTCGTTACCGACAACACTATCTTCTACTCGTCTGTGATATTATGTCAGCTGGTGACCTAGTCACATGTTTGCAAACTCATTTGACATAATCTCACCGAGTGGGCCCTAGAGTATCTATCCGGCTATACGGACTGACAAATCCCGCTCTTGACCCCTCGTCTCAACTACCCCTTTCCGATACCCAAAAGTATCACCGTTATTTTCACACTTTATAAGACATGACGTTTGGTGCGATCAAAGTATCTTCCAGGAATAACAATAAGAGTTGGTCTCACGGTCAAAGGCGTAATGACTACGTCCTACAAATTATGGGTAAGTCCATCACATCGTTCCACCTAACGATATGACTCCATTGCCGACAGACGCCATGTCTCATGATCGGGAAACCTCGATCATCAATCGCGCAATGAAACTAGTCTTAGCAGAGGCAACTAGGGACTTGGTTGTTTATCTACCACACGTGTATTAATGTTTCCGCTTAATACAGTTATAGCATGGTATAAAACATATAATGAACAATTGGAATATGACTAATAAACTATCTTTATTAAGTGCCTCTAGGGCATATTCCCTTCAGTCTCCCACTTGCACTAGAGTAACACTTAATCTAGTTTACAACTTGGAAAAAGCTCAACACCCATAGCATCTTGGTGCATGCTTGTCTCGTGGAAGAGGAATACAGTCAACAGATCTCACACATTGAGACCTATATGTGCTTTGCAACACACCTAGTTTGACATCATCCCGTATCTTACGATGACGGTGAAATATATCCTAGTGGATGGAGTGAGACTCGAACATTCGCGTAGCATGGGCCTTAAAAGTCTAAGAGATCTATTAAGGGGACCACATACGCTCGGAAAACTGCTCAGTCCAATCACACTTCCAACTTCTGAAGTTGGCATATATTTCTATACCTATGTAGATTATGCAACAGTGCATTCATATACGACTTTGCAAGCTAACCATGTCTTTCTTCAAAATAAAGGACATCTCCTATATGAGATTTCTAGTCGTATGAGTCAGTGTCACAACTTGCATCATCGTAACCGTTTTACGGCAAGTTGTCTTTCCACTCTTACCCTTTACTAGAAAACATACCTTCAGTTCTCATAGACACTGAAAAATATACTTAACGTTTGTTCATTGATCCACACAAGGATCACTCTAGAACCCGTTCTTCAACCAAGAACTTGGGTCACACTAAGTCGAGCTTTCAATCTGATAGCATCTATGTCTGATACATAGAGAATGTCGAACATCATTTGCTATCACTGAAAATGCCAAGATAAACATAATATTTCACCTAGTCATACAAGTAAGAACCATTTTCTTCGCTTGTTCTATTCTGAAACACTTCAGAATCTTAACTTAGGAAATATTCCGACCTAATGTTATTAAGCCCCTTACGATCTATACAATTATAGATTGGATGCCTAATACTCCTAACTTCTTTCATAGAAAATTTAATCACTTAAATAATCCTTTACACTCTACTAGAGGATCTGTGTCATTCAATATGTCGTTACATACAAAATCATGAATGACACCTAGCTCCCACTCAAATATGCCTTCCGCATATAAGATCAAGGAAAGCTACTTAGCTCCTACTCAAATATGCCTTCCGCATATAAGATCGAGAAAAGCTACTTCGCTCCCACTCACTTCTTTGCAAATGCAAGTCTCTTCAACTATTTTGGACAACTCCAAAATCCTTTGATCACATTATCAAAGTTAAGATTCCAGCTCCGATATGCTTGCTTCAGCCCATGAATGGACAACTGAAGTTT
The DNA here is from genome assembly GCA_026929855.1 of Poa annua. NCBI lineage: Eukaryota > Viridiplantae > Streptophyta > Magnoliopsida > Poales > Poaceae > Poa > Poa annua. Next base: position 61,134,238 of record CM049438.1, on the reverse strand, counting down.
GCATACATGTTTAGCATCCTTAGGATCATCAAACCATTATTGTACTGATTACAACTCTTTCTTAATGACACTATTAAGAAACATGGTTTTCTTATCCATCTATCAATTTCTCATTCGAAATTATAGTAATTGCTAAACGACCCAGAATAGATTTAGGCTTCGCCACTTGAGACAAAATCTCGTTGTGGTCAACTTTTGAATCTGTCGGAACTGTTTCACGACAAATCGATCCTTATCAGTGTCTACTCTCTCATAAAATTCCATATTCTGTTAACATCCTAGATGCCATCAAAAAGATCTTCCAAGTCAATACCTGGTAATCGTACATGGATTTTATTTCGGATCATATATGACTCATAGCCATTTCTCGGACTTAGGTCTACCATCTCTTCTTCGTAGTTCGTAGGTCTGTCATGTTCCATTAACATGACCTTCATAACAAGATTGTCGTAACACACAGTGTGAAACACAACCTCGTACGCCTACGTTCTTAGTATGAGCTCAGAACATCATGATCTTGTATCATCAGCTTCTTTCAAGCTATGGAGCATGACACCGAAAACACTTTCGGTTGCGCCACTCTGATGTCTGGAGAGAAAGTTTCATCAACTTCGTCTTGCTCTACTTTCTTTCTCACTTATACCCTTGGACAAGAAACTATTTCTTTCGCAAGGTATATCCCGGCAACGATTTTGCCTATGTCGTGAGACATGTACCCAACTAACTCTTTAGGTACGGTACACTACAAAGATTAATCCATTTTAGGTTTGATCACATCAAAACACTAAATTGCTGAAATGACAATCTAGGCTAAAAGCCATGCCATCACTAATATGGTATTGTCTCCATGGATTCAAATGGTTTCCCTATTATCTAACGTGAGTGTTACGTTTCTACCATACGACTCTAATGATCACAATAATTCGGTAGGAGATTTATTTACCACACACTATCCGATAGGGTGTGATTACGACGTCCTAACATACCATAACACTATGGTGTTCCATGCGACGTAATTTGTGGAACTCTTCTCACAAGTCTTCCAATGACGTGCCAACATTATAACTCAAATCTTTATTTTCCTCGATCTGTATCGCAGGAATTAGATTTTCTTGTTAAATTTATTTCCTACTTCATTCTGAACTTGTTTGATCGAATCAAAATTTCCAGACTAACATTCCCTGAGTGGATATCCATATATCTACTCGGAATATTCATGAAGTCTATGAAATAAACACTTCCACTTTACGTTAAAGTACTTCATTGATTCACATACACCCATATGCATGATTCTCAACAAGTTATACTCAAAACGTTCAGTGAAGTTTATGAAATAAAGATCTCCACTACCCGTCAATTACTTCATTGAACCACATACATCTATATGTATGACTATCAATAAGTTATATGCCCGTTTTCCGAAAACGGTGTCTTAGTTATTTTGCAAGTGTCAAATCTAAGAACTTGTAGATCCATCCGGTATGGAGCTAATTCATTGACTATAACATTGACATGAATTAAACGGTAGTGCCACACATATGTGGTGTCTTTATTAAGTTTGCATCCTTTGGCATTAATATTATGAATGTGGGAGCTTCTACCATCTAAATTCAAATCGGCATATGATCATTACTTCATAAATATAGGACAACGAATTTTTCACTAATATATATGAACAATTGTCTCGCTAGAGGAGACACATTTATAACGATCATACTAACAGACGATCATAAAGAATTTATTCAAATGATAAATCTAGAGGGAGAGTGTCTATGGCCATCACAACAATTTGTCTGCCATTATCAACACGCAATGTCGCCTCATCCTTTCAAGCCACTCAAGCAGTAAACCTGGTTTTCATAAAACATGACTAGTATCAAAACTTAGTCACTACTGCGAGTACTTGCTTAGCTAAAACATTCATAACATGTATATCATATATACACCATCATCATTGATGACTTCTGGCGATCTGTTTCATCTTCTTGTTACTTCCAACGTAATCAAGAACCATGAAGGTGAACGATTCCCCTTGCATGACATAGTCTATGACATAGCATTTGCACTTGGCAACGACGTCTGTCATCCAGTGATCGAGCTGAGCGAGGCGTCTCAATGTTCATCAAGTATGACCATATGTCATCAAGCATAACCAATGTTATCAAGTATGACTGCCACGTGCTCCTTCAATGTGTGTATTCTCTTCCATCTTGGTTGAGAAGACAATCAGTCAACGTACTGATAAATTTCATCAACCCAACTTTAGGGGTACCCCGAGTTTAGCGACCATCTCATATGTTCGCGATCTAATAACTCGTACCCACCGTTGGTTCTCTATGGCAGAGATCATAGCATACACTGGACTATGATGATATCATCCGCACAAAACCTGATAATCCAAATTATCTTTTGTTAGCGGAATCTCCGGATTTATCTCCTAGCGGGTATTGTATCACAAAGAGCTAACGGTTTAAACAAGGAGTATCCTCAAGCTAAAGTATAAAACTATAAAGTTTGGACCCAACCTTTTAAGTTTCTCAATCGCAGGAATGCGCCTAATTTTAAAAGATGCTATTACAATGGTTAATATCTACAAAGGTTTGCAAAACAGACTTTGTTCATTATATTTTGAGTTCTAGTATTTTAGAAAATAACTATCCGAACTCCCACTCAAACGAACATCCCTCCTGGTCGTTTAAGCGATTACACGACCCCCATCCATTGCACAACCCCTCATCGTCAGAGCCGGCAGCACAACTTCAAGGGTAGACAATTGTCAATCACAACAACTCTGTGACTCATGCTCGACCTTTCGGCCTCCGTGTTCCGAGGCCATATCTGCATATGCTAGGCTCGCCACAATAACCTCCACGTAACGCTTGTGCAACATGCCACTGTATGCGAACGACGATATGTCTGACACCCGATCGTCACGGCCTGCCTCATAACGTAGAACTTTCTTGGTGGTGCTCGTTGGAGGAAGAACACTAGTGGTATTTTTGAAGGGATCATCATATATTTCTACCGCCGTGTAACTAATATATTCTAATATATAATCACACAATATAAGATGCACACAAAACATCAAATGTAATGCGATGTGATATAGTCCATTGCGCCATGGTCTTCTTAGCGCCCGCAGTTCATAAACAATTTAATAAACCTACCTTGACCATATCACATTGCCCCTGCAAAATAAAATTAGACGCTTCTACTTTATCTTTTGCATAGTTTACGTGGCTTGGGGCTGTCGTGACAAGAACCGCTTCTTACCTACGAACTTATGACCACAACAACGATCTAATAATTGCATGTTTAAGCATCCCTTTCGGGCCCTCCATTGAAAATGCAAGACCAACTAAAGAGAGAGAGACAGACACCCGCCAGCCACAGATACGGTACAAGCCGTATGTCAGTAGTGGAACCAGTCTCGCGTAAGCGTACGCGTAAAGTCGGTCCGGGCCGCTTCATCAACTCGATGCCGCTGGAATCACAAGTGCACGCTAGAGGGTAGCAAATAACAGGAACGGTGCCCCCGTGCAGAACACGGGTTCTAACAGCGTACAGCTATATCTACGATAGATCGGCTCTGATACCACTGAAGGGGATCGCATGCAGAAAACAAAAATTTTCCTACCAACGATATCCTTAAACTAGCCAAGATCTACACTATGCAGATATAGAAGTACGGCGGAGATCGGAATACATACCCTTGTAGACCGAAAAGCGGGGATTACACTCCCGCACAAGCGTTGACGACGAAGACGACGTAGCCGACCTCTAGGTCGCGAAGAACTCGGCGCGACGAAGACGATGAAGATGACCTCGAGGTCGGGTGGAGGAAGTAGGCCTCCGAGCACCGCTAGCGCAGCACCTCGCAGAGTGTTACACACATACGGTGGAGACGACGGCCTCCGAAGCTCCAGTCCAGGACGAGCAGCGGAAGACTTGGACCGGAACACCAGCAGCGCGGCAGCGGGCTATGGTGGAGAGAGATCTCTCATCCTCCTCGGCGCAACTCCGACAAAGGGAATCACGAGATCGAGGAGAAATCGAGAATTAATTGGTTGAATTAAAAGGCCAGGGGTGCCCCTCTATATAAAGGCTCCCGGGGGGAGCCAACCTTGCCAGCCAGGCAATGTGGGACTATCCCACATGCCTGGTTCGGCCCAGGACAGCCGCCGGCCCTAGGTGGGCCCCATTTGGCCCACCTAGGCCGGCCCTCCCCCAATCCGAAGCCCTGGGGGAACTTCCCCCCCCCCCCCCCCCCCCCTCATGGGCCTTCTTTCCACCAGAAGGCCCATTTAGGGAAATCAGCCTTTAAAAATTCGAAAATAAATATATAAAATCATATTTAAATATTAATTACACTAATTAATATCAAACATATTATATATAATTTATTCTAGCTCCGAAAACTATTTCGTCGCTGCCCGATCTCCATCGGACCATTCCCGGGACGTTCCCGGTGATCTCTTTACTTTCCGGTTGTCTTGTCGAAACCCCTTAAGTGTGTTACCCTAGCGGTTCGATATAATAACAGACATGATCGAGACTCCTCTCCGATCAATGATTAACTCGTAGGCCTGGACCCCATGAATTAACCCCTGTGATATAACGAATGACTTTCATCTATCAAACCTGGACGTCGAGTCTTAAACCTTTTGCCATAGTGATACTTAGCGTGTCCGAGCATCGTTCATAGATATCTCCATATCTAGCATGATCTCGTTACCGACAACACTATCTTCTACTCGTCTGTGATATTATGTCAGCTGGTGACCTAGTCACATGTTTGCAAACTCATTTGACATAATCTCACCGAGTGGGCCCTAGAGTATCTATCCGGCTATACGGACTGACAAATCCCGCTCTTGACCCCTCGTCTCAACTACCCCTTTCCGATACCCAAAAGTATCACCGTTATTGTCACACTTTATAAGACATGACGTTTGGTGCGATCAAAGTATCTTCCAGGAATAACAATAAGAGTTGGTCTCACGGTCAAAGGCGTAATGACTACGTCCTACAAATTATGGGTAAGTCCATCACATCGTTCCACCTAACGATATGACTCCATTGCCGACAGACGCCATGTCTCATGATCGGGAAACCTCGATCATCAATCGCGCAATGAAACTAGTCTTAGCAGAGGCAACTAGGGACCTGGTTGTTTATCTACCACACGTGTATTAATGTTTCCGCTTAATACAGTTATAGCATGGTATAAAACATATAATGAACAATTGGAATATGACTAATAAACTATCTTTATTAAGTGCCTCTAGGGCATATTCCCTTCAATATAAACCTTAAAACTGTAAGTTTTCCATGAAACTTGGCGTGTACTGCCTCCGCTTTTTAATATAAGATGTTTTAGGTGCTCCACATATTGTCAAGATTCATAATAAAATAGGTGAACATACATACTTAAATATGTCTAGATATATTTGTATACATATGAACATGGACAAATATTACACATCTTATATTAAAAAATGGAGAGAGTACATGCCATATATTAATCTACAATATTTTTACAATCTAAAATGTTTGAATCGGTGGCAGAAGCCGTATTCCCGTGTACCAAAATAATTTTTCGAATATTTTGCCTGGTTAAAAAAAAGACTGGGCCGCACGACGGGCTGGTTACAAGGTTTCCAACAATCGAACCGAGTAAAATAGGTGTACTAGCAGCCTGTAGTTCTCAGCGAGCGTACGATGGAAGATGAGTGGACCACGGCCAACTATGTCCCTCTGCAGTAATATCCTCTACGTTAGAGGATCTTGTTCCCCGCGCGCGCGCGCAAAAGACAAGAATGAAACCACCCTACCTTATTCTGTTGCGCGCGTTGCTGTTTTCACTGCTCTATCAAACGTCCCTTCCTTTTCTTTTCTTTCTTTCCAACTTATTAAATGCATTGGTGATACTAGACTACCAGTGCTTCAGATCAGTGTATATCAGAAATACCCTTGTACAATACAGTACTACCTAAGGTTTAGAGCCCATATACGGTAACCCGGTATTGTATTTGATGACATGGCAATTGTGGACTCTATGCCGATTCACGAGATGATTTCTCTTTGTAAAAATCCGCCCAAAATTTGGGAATGCCACAAAACAGTCCACTTATCCCGAACCTCCCCACGACAACATCGCCCCACCTCCCCACCTTGTGTCCCATTCCTGGCCGCATCGCTCCCCGATCGTCGACTGAGACCGGGTTATTGCAGCAGCAGACGACGCACCTCGCCCATGCAAGGGTGCTCCATGTTGACGTATGTGGCCGCCGCGCAGCAGCAACATGAACACCGCGAACTCTTCTTCTTCATCACATGACAAGTCAGTCACGATACCCACGCCGCATGCAGCGAGCTCGGAAGACCGAGCAAGTTGTGAGCTTCCTCGCAGGAGGCGGTCCTTCCTAGACACGCTCGTCGGGTAGTGGGCGGCGGTCATGTTGGCGTGAGGAGGAGGAGAAAGAGAGGAAGAGGGAGATGAGAAAGGACATGGGTGGGTGAATTTAACTAGTAGGCCCCATCATGGTATCTGTCGGCCTACGTTAGAAAGTATAATATAGCGAACGAGCTTTTTGCAAGAAAATCATAATGTTGGAGACCGGTCAATGCAATGCCACATCATCATATTCAGCTTCCTACCGGTTCTAGTGAGGTCTTCAAAATATATTTTTAGGTACAGTAAAAATGTCTTCTCAATATACATTGATCAAAATGGATTAGGCTTACAAGTAAATTTAAGAGCTCTACTTTTACCCTTTTCTTTCCTTCCAAACTCCGTTTCTGCGAGCATATCGCCCCGAACCGCCCCGGGATCAATCTTGGAGCAATGCTTTTAGTCCGCAGTACGAGCGTGGCAAATTGGCAATGTCCTTTGTCGCTTATTTCCCACTCCCTGCTTTTTTTTCATATGAGAGTTGCATTTAAATTATGTCTCCGCCGTCTCTCTTAAGTCGTTGCAACTTGCAAGCACGGAGGTAGAGAAGCTGGTTTTAGATGTAGGTTTTCTGTTTTTTTTTTTGGTTACAAAAATTCAAATTCCCTAGTAAAATAGTAAAAGCGGTTGTGAAAGGTTGAATAAATACTTCCAGTTAAAATTAACCCTAGAGGCCCAACTCTCTGGTATTGTCAATGACTCTCAACTGGAAAGCTTCAAGTCTGTTTAATTAGAAGTTGGTGATTTCTAATTGAAAGATGTTTTTTCAGCAGGCTCAAGTTATTTTTAGCATGAGCAGGCGTAAGTTTTTTTAGCAAGCAGGCTCAAGTTTCTTGGTAGTTGGATGCTGAGTGAGCACACTTGGGCCGCCCAACACTCCTGGCGGCTCGATTGGGCTGATTGTTTGCTGAAGGAAGTTGGGAAGCCCTGACTGGGCTTGGGCGAACTATTTTTTGCTGTCTTCTGGTTCCTGGTGTTGGATTGGGCCCTGCAGGACAGTGATACTAGGGAATGGCATATTGGGTCCATGTTCGGCCGTCCAACCTAAGGGAAGTTCTCGGACTACTTCGTTCTTGAATTTTGAGACCGTACTCCTAGCACGTTTCGCCGCGGGAACATCTTCACCTTCTAGGCTGGCTTGTTTAATTGCACTGCTTCTCTGACTTAGCAACGATAATTTTTTTTTTGATTTTCCTTTTTGGCGGTCATAATATTCTTGCTAGAAATCGTTCATCAAGATAATAATAATAATAAAGCGTTCACGCGTTTGCGTTCTACTGGGGGTCATCTATTTTTGCCCCCCATATACAAATAAAATATTTCCCCCTCACAGTATAAAATAGCTCAAAAGTGCATAATAGGCATACTAAATATTGTTCACCATGCTAGAATAAATTATTCACGCATGTGCGTTCACACATGGTCTACTTCTGGTGTTTGTTCCCTTTTCCAATCTGATTTTTGTTAAATGATAAGCTCCTTCGTCATAAGAAATTATTCATATAATATAAATTTAGTCAATAAAAATCGTTCACCGTGATAGATAATTTTTCACGCTCATGTTCACAAGGGAGGGGCGTCCATATTTTGTGTGTTCAACATATATAAATAATATGTTTTCTCTTCATCGTGAAATATGTTCAAGTAATATAAATAGTCACATTAAAAACATATAAATTTAGTTTCAGTGTCAAGTTTATTTTTATAATAATTCATTTCTATATTTGTGATAGTACTTTCATAAGTATTCAAGGAAGAATCAGTGTAACAAGTTGATCAAATCGATCAAACTAATTTGAAGTAGACACGAAAAGAACAAAGCTAAAGTGAAATGTTAGAATTATAAACCGAACTGGTACGAGAAAAAACTCCACAATATAGAGGCGACTAGGAGACGACCGTAAAAACCATCTAGGGTTCCGTTCCCCTCACCGGTGATGCAAGCCATCCACTCTGCCTATGGTGGTCTTGAGGCCTTGGAGAAGTGGCGGATCACGGCTCCTCACTGGTGGGACGGTTTCCGTACTTCATTTAGCCGATTTTTTCAGTGTCTTATTCATGATTCGCCATATTGTGTTTGAAATGTAATGATGACACTTCATATATTTCATGAATGAAATATGTTATCATTTTATTTCTTGTGCTGTGAGATTTTTGTTGTCTGTTTTGTGAGGATCTTGATCCGTTTTTAAGTGTAATTTTGTACTAGTGCGCAGTGGCGATTTTACCATACTTCCGCCTCGGGCACGTGCCCAGGCTCCATGCGATACCTCAAGAAGATCTGGCCATGGCATACAAGATCTGGGTGATGAAATCCCGATCTAAAACGAAGAAGATGACGTTCTGTTAACTAGATGGGCTAATTTCGCTTCTTGGGCCTTGCCTCCTATCCTCTGTTGGGTTCTTATTTTACTAGGACACGCCCCTCCTTGGCCCATGTGCCCAGGCTTGAAAATTGGGCTAGCTTCACCACTGCTAGTGCGGAGGAGTGGTGGATCACGGCTCCTTGCCGGAGGAAGGATTTCCGTTCTTCATTGAGCCTATTTTTCAGTGTCTTATTCAGGATGGTGAAGCGGAGGCAACATCTACACGTCAAAATAAGGTTCTCCTCGCCCTATCCTTACTCTAGTGGTCGTCTAGCGATGGCGGAGAGCGGGTAGAGTATTATGTTCTGCGGATCTCCGGGTATTCAGTCGATTTGCATGTTCGCTTGTGTGCTTTCACGTCTGACTCTTCCGATCTGCAAGTCTCATTTTCTGGTAATGATTGCTACTCAGGTGTGCTAGTCCTTTTTTTGATTTTTTTTGAATTTCAGGTGTGCTAGTCCTTTGTGGGTAGCACGATAATTTTTCTACGACAAGTTTTTTCCGGCTTCTATGATGGAGGGGCGAGGAGGTGGCGCCTCTTCGGCTCGTGCGTACATGTAGTCGGCGCCTGATGATCCAAGGACCTAATTATAATTTCTTATTAATTGTACTCCTCCTATGGATGATTATCGATATGTTGGTGGAAATTTTCGAAACAAAAATCTACAGGGAAATGTCGGGAGAAACAATGGTCCGTCCTAATCGAAGATGGGGCCCAGCTCATCAACGGACGGAGGTATGATGACGAGTTCCCGGAGACGGGCCACGCACGACGGAGAAACCATGATGGGTGCACGGCGGCGGCGGTCGGTGATGCGTATACGTGGCGTGCATCATTGCGAGGTAACCTTGGAGTCCAAGCCAGTACTCGCACTCCCACACGTACACACCGACACGACTGGCAGTGCCAATCCGGTCATCAGCAAAATGCATACGCATGCATGCACCATTCCATCAGAAACATGCATGAATATCGTCGACTGGCAGTACCAATCCGGTCATCGCACCAGTTGGATTATCTTGCCAGTACCAGGTCGACTGCTTTACAACGAAGATATACGTAGTACAGTACGTTTAGTTTTTCCTTTGAGGGGACAAAGATCGACTGGAATCCACGTCGTAGCAGCTCGGGGAAATCATCACGCTCCGCCCTGTTTTTTATTATTATTATTGAAGGACACGCTCGGCCCTGTTACGCTTACGCTTGGACCATCATACATAAAGCATTTTCATAGATATATAATATTTCCTCCGTCCAAAAATAACCGCCTGAAATTTGTCAAAAAAAAAGATGTATCTAGACATGTAAATATCAACATACATCCACTTTTAGCCAAACATATACTCCCTCCTAAGATGTTTATTTTGGCCTTTTTTCTATATTCTCATATGTATCCACATCCATATGTAGCTGGACACGGTTTAGTGTATTTATTCATTTTAATCTGAATCTACTTAACATGTGTAACAACTAAAACATCTTACAAGAATTAAAAAACAGAAGGAGTATAAAATTATACGCCATCCTCCATCCGTTCAATAATGTAAGTCATTTTCGCAATTTGAATATGGACTATATAGATACACATATGTATAAAACAAGTTTGAATATTTACGAATCAAGAAAAAATTAGAGTGCCTTACATAAGTGAACGGGAGTACATTAATTAGAAACATATATTTATTACATATAGCCTCTTTAATAATAAATGTAAAAAGTGTTGAAGAGTATATGTAAATTGTACTAACCATTTCCATCTGTTCGGACTTTTGTGAGTATTGGTTAGCGCATATACGCATGAAACCTGACATGGTAGCAGAACACCGGGCCTCGAGTTTATGTCCTAACTTTTGTACTTATATGTGAATTTGATTATCCCTTACCATCACTTTTGTCTTTTAAAATTGTTCATTAGTGCATGAAACATGAAAAATAAACGAGTCGAGATAATAATAATGTACACAATACACAAAAAAAGAAAAAAAAAGGAAAAAGACCCCACGGAAGAGATAAAATAAGAAGCACAAAATGCTACTGCAGTTACGTTGATCGCCGGCTCACATTCACCACCCGCGCGATTTTGACGTAGACATCGTCACGTAAACGGAGAGCCTTGTCTCAGATACGAAGAACTACTGCCTCTCCGTCAGTCAAAATGTGTATATTTCAGAGCTTGATTTCTTGTATGAAATGGCCGCCATGATAATGCAACTGATGATCAGACAAAGGAGTGATATATCGCTGACGACAATCTTATCGCCCGAGGGGCCATGGATCGGCGAGTTGCTATTGCTCGGTAGTTGGAGCTGCAGGTCACCGGCCTTGAAATCCATGCCTCACTCTCATGTCAGGTTCCGAGACCACCATTCGCAACAGGGTTGGTGGCGACAGTGAGATCTGTGGAAGCTTCTTGACGAGATGGGAGCCAAATCTATCTAATTCAAGCTTGATTGATGTACCTGGTGCGTGCTGCTAATTAGCGTTTGCTGCTGTACCTTGTGCGTGCTGCTAATCAGCATTTGCTGCTGAAAGTACTCTAGTGCTGTACTAAGGCTCCAAAAACTTGCCGCATGCCTCAGCTAGATCAATCGGCTACATGCTGGCAGTGCTCATCAGACACAGAGCGTTTTGCTGCCCTGGACGGTCCAGTCTGTAACTTTCATCATCCATACTATATTCACATGAGTATGCAAATAAAAACCGTGTAAATCTATGATATTATTATTTGGTGTATTACTACTCCGTACCATCAAAGACATTCCTATACACAACCAAATGGAGCGTCCTCGTGAGACCACGACCTTTGACTGTTCATGAAATAAGATCCTGATGTGTGGGACCTATCTATAACATGCTATCCTATCCTGCTCGGAGTGGCTACGGAATATCATGGTAGGTAGGTATGATGTTTTTTTTTAAAGAAATAACACATTTGGCTTATGTATAGAAGAATGAGAGAAAATTCTCACATGGGTTTAGATACACAGGCGAATGCACCACGTCTCATGGTGAGAGCGGGCAATGCACAATACCAAAGAGGATGACTAATTTGGGTTGGTGGAAGTGTATAAGATCAATAAACCCATATTAGTAAAAAAGAACTCAAGGCTTATTGTGAACAAATAACATTTTATTCCATGCAGGAAAAATATCACACTCCTAGGAGGAAGGTTGGCGGAACAAGCCTTTTCCGCACCCTCGGCTCAACTCGCAAGACCAATCACTTACAATAGATCTCTTACCAAGCTTTTATCATGATAAAAAAAATCTTATCTTAAATTGTTTAACGCGGAAGAGCGGAATCCCATCCTTTAATAACATCTCTTCACTACACAATGCAAACCCATGTATCAACATGTTCAATCTTCAGTTTTCTTAATGCTTCAAGACAATTGCAAATAATCAAATTATCAAGTTTGATGATCTACAAGTTTATGCAAACTAATAGTTACACCACTTTTACACACCCATCTTTTTTTAGTTCCAATATATTATCCAAAACGAACTTCCAATTACTATTCAACTCTCTACAACTATTATAAGTGAACGAAGAAAGTCCCGATCCTATATATCTATAAAAGGCACCTACATAATGCTCTAGCATTTAGAAGTGAAGAAAAGGATCAATTCTATAAAAGCATAACTAACTCAACATATTTATTCTCTAACTAGACCCATTTGCTAGTCAGCCACCTCTAGATGAGAGGGGCATATGACTACAAATACTCCGAGGCCGCTTGACGAGGGGTTAACTCGACAAGTCCCAGGGTTATGCACCCCGGGTTGATTGATGGGGAAGGAGATGAGCGTTGGTAGTCACGACGGCTGACAAGCAAGGATTTACCCAGGTTCAGGCTCCCGGAGGATAACACCCTACTTCCTGCTTGTCTGATTATTGATGCGAGTAGCGATTACAATGGCGAGATTGCGATCTCGCTAGGGTTTGTGGCGGCGGTTGTGAACTTGTCTTTGGACGAGCCACCCTCCTGGCTTTATAGGTAGCCAGGTCTCGGGTGGTCGATGCCGATGGCAACTACAGATATGGCAGGTTATGCGACCTAACCGACTTAGACTAGGTTACATAGTACCCCGCGTGGGCCTGCTGTGGGCCTCCATGTCCTTGGCGCGGCCCAGGTAGCCTCATCGTGGACTACCCGAAAGGTAGCCCCACGTCAGTAGCCCCCGAGTGCTTGGTCGAAGCGTAGAATCGAGCGAAGGACTCCTTCCTCCTGGACGCGCCATTGGATTGCTTGATCTTGAGCCTGAACTCGATTTCTTCAGTCGAACCGGCCACTCCCAATGGGAGTAACCTTTGCAGTCGAATTACTTTGTCTTCCTCTTCTGTAGCGTATTTCTGTTCAGCCCAATGGCCTACTTGTAAATGGGTTCAGCTGATTGAGCTTACTCGTTTCTGTTTGACACCCGAAGAATTCTGTCGGGTTCTCAGATCAGCAGTTGATCCTACTCTGTAAGTTTCAGCTTAGAAGCTTACTACTCGAACCACTCTGTCGGGTGGCCGAGCTATTTCCACTTATGCTTGTAGCCGTTGGCTTGATGACGTCATTGATGACGATCCGTTGCACGCCTCTGCGCCCGATGGGACGTGACGTGGCGGGCCCCACTGTCATAGCTGACCGTGGTCAGCAGTTGTCATGTTTCTGAACCGGGCGCGAAATTTGCGCGGCACGATGATGACGCCTCGCTTCTCGTGCGTAGTGGACGAAGTGGGCGGCGCCGTTTGGTCTCTTCGTGCGACACGTGGACGGTTGGATGTGGCTGCTCGGAACCGCTTCACTTTGGACGGCTGAGATGAAACGATTAGAGGCATAAGTACTGCGTTTTTACGCGAGGGCTTCATCTTCTCCAATCGTCGTTGCCTCTTTTCCTCTGCTCTTCTCCATTCTCGCCGCCACCTGAGCTCCGAACCTCCTGCTCTCCCACTCGTTGGCTGTTGCTCTGTCGGTCATGGGCAAGCCGAAGACCGCTGCTGGCTATTCCGCCGCCGCCGCCGCCGCCGACGTTGGCCTGAAGAAAGTTGACGGTGACTGGCAGAAGTCCACCGTGAGGAGGGCCGACCTCGACGGACTGCGCGCGCAGGGCCTCCTGCCTCCCTCCGACAAGGTCCAGGTACGCGCCCCTGGTAAGGAGACTTCCCCAGCACCTCGTGAAGGGGAGCGCGTTTGTTTCGTGGATTTCATTCCACGAGGCTTCGGGTTCCCTCTCCACGATTTTGTTCGTGGTCTCTTGTATGCCTATGGGGTGCAGATCCACGATCTGACCCCCAACGGCGTCTTGAGCATCGCGAGCTTCATCGTGCTCTGCGAGTGTTTCCTGGGGATTGCGCCCCACTGGGCGTTGTGGAAGTCGCTCTTCCTCGTTCGAAAGAATGTTGGGAAGGGCGGGTTGACCTACCCAGTGGGCGGCTTCGGCATCCAGGTGCGTGGCGACACCACGTACTTCGAGATGAAGAAGTCTGATTCCGTCCAGGGGTGGCGGAAGAAGTGGTTCTACATCCAGTGGAGCCAGGATGGCGTGGCGCGGTTTGATGGCGCCCGCGAGTTGCGGAAGACCCGGGCTTGGGCGCATCCACTCACCACGGAGGAGAGGGAGGCGACAAAGCCGCTGCTTGGCCTGCTGCGCAACGTCCTCAAGACCCTCGGGCGAGACACGGGTGGCATCTTCTTGATGGCCACCTTTTTCCGTCTCCGCGTGCAGCCGCTTGCTGCTCGGCCCCACCCGATGTGGGCCGCTGAAGGTGTCAGCGACGAGCCACTCGACGACGAGGAGGTGGAGACCAGGGTGCGGAGCATCACCAGTCTTCGAGCCGCGGACTCCTGCAACGTCAAGTGCCCCGTTGCGGCGTACGGAGTCGCGAAGCCTGTTCCAGAGGTTAGTTCTTTGATTCTTCCGGATCTTTGCATTCGACTTTCGTCTACTTTGAAGATTTATTCGACTTGCGTCTACTGCGTCAGGGTCAATCCCTTTTGGTCAGCCTTCCTCCTCTCTCCGAAGATGGACCCGCCGAAGAGGCGGAGTTGATGGAGGAGGAGGATGACGATGAGGAGCTTCCTCCCGCTCATTCTCCCCACGAAGAGGTGGGGGATGAAGATGAAGAGGAGGAACCCGCTCAGAAGAAGCAAAAGTTGGCGAGTGGTGGTGGTTCTGCGACCGCGTCGTCACCCGCCAGGGATGCCGACGTTGTTCTGGAGGAAGCCGTCGCGACATCGTCGGGTGCGCAATCTACGGGCGGCTGGAATGAGCCTTTGGCTGTCCCTCCAGTCAGCTCCGCTGCTCCACGTATGTTTGCGCGGATGCCGTCGCCCTCCCTGGGGAGTTACGACGAATGTGAGACCACCAGGTGAACTCCTTGGCGCCTCTTCTATTTTCTTCGAGTTGTATTTCTTGCAGCTGCAACCTTTGAGCTGACCAGCGTGCTTGCCTTTGCTGCAGCCATCGCCCTGGCGACGTTGGCTCCCCTCTTCGGGACGTGGAGCATACATCCGCCCCTTCGACTGATCTGGTGACTCAGGCGGAGGTGGAGGTGCGTGCACAGCCTGCCGGCATTGCGTCGTCAAGTCGCGCTCCTCCTTCGGCCTCAGAAGATGCGGACCTCCTGGACCACGTAAGTTAACTACACTTGCTTTTATGAACCTTGAATTTCTCATTGGGTGCGCGATCAGCGCTCCCAATGGGAGTAGCCCCCGAAGGTGTGGGTGACTAGTATAGTCGCCCGCAACTTTATAATCATCATGCTTTTGTTTCAGCCGTACTACCGCCAGCAGCTTGACGCAGCCGCGGCCTATGTTCGCCTGGAGAAGGAGAGGGACCAGCTGCGTGCTTCTCTGGACCAGGCTACTGGGCGGGTTGCTGAGCTTGAGAAGGCTTTGCATGAATCTCAAGAGCGGGAACGAGTGCGGGTCGCCCGGGAGAAGACTCAAGTCGACCGTCTCCTCTCGCTTGCTTGTGTTCTTGGGGGTATGTTTCGGCTCACCGCCTACTGCTTTTTGTGATCTTTTCTTTGTTTGACGTTGAATTCTTTGCGCAGAAACTTGCGGTGGAGCTCCCCCGGAAGGCACGTCAAGTGACACGGTTGACTTGGAGGCTGCTGTCGGCTTTCTCGACCGGGTCTGCGCGTATGCGTCCAACGCGTTGAAGACGTCCGCAGACGCGCTGAAGAAGTCGACAGGAGCCCTTGCTGTGGTGCACCGGAGCATCTTCCCGGGCGATCAGCCGCCGGTTGCCGTCGACGCCCTAGCTGCGCCGTTTGAAGATGCGACCACCATTGTTGACTTCACGCGGTCGCAGACGGTACGCGGCTCCGAGCTTACCTTCCAGCTCCTCTTAGGACATCAGGTTCCGTGCGACTTTGAGAAGGTCGTCAGCGGCTTTCCTCGAAGATCAGACGGCCGGACCGCGTCGCTGGGCGGTGTGAAGGAGCGTGCTTCGCAGCTGGCCGTGCAGCTTGTGGCGCTCTTCGAGAGGGCCCTTGCTAAGGCTACTGAGGCAGCTGCTGCTCGGAAGAGCCGTTCCCGGTCGCAGTCTGTGGCCGAGTAGGTGTAGTGTAGAAATTCGGCAGTCGCCGTAGTCTGTATCTTTGACTTGTTTGAATCTGTAATGAAGATTGTCCTACCAGATCTTTTGGCCTTTAACAATGCTTTTGCTAGGACTGATTCTTTCTTCTACCAAGTGTGTCTTTGCTGATCAGTCGTATGATTGTATTGACTCGTCACGTTCATGGCAGACTAATGTGCGTAGCGGCACTTCTGCTGCTTTTGCGGCTGGGCCGAGTGGCGAGGCTTCTTCTTCGGGTGCTCACCGTCGTCGAGCGGCGCCGGCTCCTCCACGTAGTACAAATGATCAACGAATAATCACGTACCTGAAGAACAAGGTGGTTGAGCTTGAGGCGACCCTGAAGAATACTGAGCTGATGCTGCACCGCTCCAGGTCGCATCCTACTGCAGAATTCTCACAGCGTGAGGATTTTTTGCTTGGGGAAATCGATCTGATCAGTCGACAGCTACAAGGTTGGTATCCTTTTGCGGCTGCTTTCTTTGTTAAAACTTGCTTGTTCTGACTTGCAGCTTGTATGCAGATGTGAACCCGGATTGGCAAGCTGAACGGGATCGCGTTGAGGAGCGAGTTACCCGAGAGGCCGCCGGCGACTCCTTCGAAGCTCGCCAATTCTGGGTGAACAAATCACGAGGGCGCACCCTTGCTACTATGCTTGATCGTACTTGGCGTGCGGCATTTCTTCTGGAGAGTTGCCGGAAGACACTCTGGCATATCAACCGTGTGTACTTTCCGCATAACGCGCAGCCGAACGGGCTGCCCGCCTTGCTGGAGAGGTTTCGCGAAGGTGACGCGCTGAAGGAGGTTGTCCACGCCCAGCTTGTAGCTGGGGCGAATGCGGCGTTGGCGTACATTCGGATGCATCGGCCACATCTTCCGCTTGAAAGGGTGCTGGACGGCCTGCCCGGTGATGACGACTTCGACGAGACCTTGGCAGCCGCTCGCCAGATGATCGGGCAGGTGCAGAGGCTGAGTGAGCGCCTTGTAGGCCCACTCGATGCGCCGAAGGACGAGCCTGCAGAGTAGGGTAGCTGTTGTCTGTTGTACAGGATTAGCTATAGATGGCGGGTATGCCTGTGTGAATCACAATGTATTGGAAAATACTTGCGAGTAATGGAATTGAAATTGGTTGCTGTTGTGTAAATGCAGCGTTCTGATTTTCGACCTGTGTGGCGCAGTCACTTAGTATGTTAGGTGGCGGCCTAGGTTTTTCCAAGTGTAACCTGTCTGTCGCAGTCTCTGACTTTTATCAGGTGGCGACTTAGGATTTTAGAGACTTGACCTGTGTGGCGCAGCCCCCGAGTGGATCGAGTGGCGGCCTAGGATTTTGCTAGGTCCTGTGTGGCGTAGCCCCCGAGTAAGTCGAGTGGCAGCCTAGGATTACAAGTGTTACCCGTTTTGGCGCAGCCCCCGAGTATGTTGGGTGGCGACCTAGGATTTGGAACTTGACCTGTATGACGCAGCCCCCGAGTGGTTCGGGTGGCGGCCTAGGATTTTTTTGGGTCGTGCTTGTGTGGCGCAGCCCCCGAGTAGTTCGGGTAGCGGCCGAAGCTTTTTCTTTCAACCTGTGTGGCGCAGCCCCCGAGTAGTTCGGGTGGCGGCCTAGGATCTTTTGGGTCGTGCTTGTGTGGCGCAGCCCCCGAGTAGTTCGGGTAGCGGCCGAAGCTTTTTCTTTCAACCTGTGTGGCGCAGCCCCCGAGTAGTTCGGGTGGCGGCCTAGGATTTTTTGGGTCGTGCTTGTGTGGCGCAGCCCCCGAGTAGTTCGGGTAGCGGCCAAAGCTTTTCTTTCAACCTGTGTGGCGCAGCCCCCGAGTAGTTCGGGTGGCGGCCTAGGATTTTATCTTGCTCTGCGTGAATCGGTAAAGGAAACAGATGTTCTTCAAATCACTTTATTGATACTTGCGAACAGGCCGCCTCATTAAAACCCTTCCAGTCCCCTTAGGTACCCTGGTAAGGGAAAGAGTGCGTCTGAAACCTGCCGCGTTGATGTTTCTTGTACAATGGTGGTGTTGAACTAGGCGTAGAACCGGCGAAGCTGTGCCACGTTCCATGGGTTGCTGCAGTCTGCTCCCGTCTTCGAGTCCTTCAGGCGATAGGCTCCGTTGCCGATTGCTTCTGTCACAATGTAAGGGCCTTCCCATGGAGAAGCGAGCTTGTGCACCTTCTTTTGTTTGAGGCGTAGAACCAGGTCGCCTGCGACGAATGCTCTTGGTCGCAACCTCCGGGTGTGATAGTTGCGCAGGTCTTGCTGATACACGGCTGATCGTGCCAGGGCGATGTCGCGTGCTTCATCCAAGACGTCCATGCTGTCCTCGAGTGCCTCTTCTGCATCTGACTCGTCGTAGGCGACCACTCGTGGCGCGTCGAACTTGATGTCGCAAGGGAGAACCGCCTCTGCGCCGTACACCATGAAGAATGGAGTGTATTGGGTGGACCTGTTTGGCGTGGTTCGCAGACTCCAGAGGACTGACGGCAGTTCTTCCACCCAGGCGCCCGCTGCGCGTCTTAGCGGTACGCGCAGTCGCTTCTTGATGCCGCTGCAGACGAGGCCATTGGCTTTCTCCACTTGCCCGTTGGATTGCGGGTGCGAGACGGATGCATAGCTGAGTTTGATTCCTTGCTCTGAGCAGAAGTCTTTGAACTCTTCGGCTGTGAAGTTCGAGCCGTTGTCGGTGATGATCCCGTTCGGTACCCCAAATCTGAAGATGATTGACCTGATGAAGTTGACGGCTGAAGTTGCAGTCGAACTTGTGATGGGCACGGCTTCGATCCACTTGGTGAACTTATCAACTGCAACCAGGAGGTGGGTGTGTCCTCCAGGTGAGGATTTCTTCAGCGGGCCAACCATGTCTAGACCCCATTGGGCGAAGGGCCATGCTAGAGGGATTGTCTTGAGCTCCGATGCTGGCGCGTGCGGCTTGTTGGCAAACTCCTGGCATCCTGTGCATTTTCTCACCAGCTCTTCAGCGTCTTGCATGGCTGTCAGCCAGTAGAACCCGGCTCGTAGTGCTTTGGCCACCAGTGCTCGACTGCTGGCATGATGCCCGCAGATACCCGCGTGGATGTCGAGTAATATAGCTTGGCCGTCGACTGGATCTATGCACCTCTGCAAGATTCCCGAGATGCTTCTCTTGTAGAGTTCTCCGTTGATGACGGTGAAACTTTTGGAGCGCCTGATGATGCGTTTTGCTTCGACTGCGTCTGCTGGCAGCTTCTGGTGTAGTATGTACGCCAGGTATGGCCCTGTCCATGTAGCTTCGACTAGCATGACTTCCATGGGGACCTTGTCGTGGTTTGGCGGGTTGACATCGCCTTTTGTTGATGTTGAAGCGCTTGATGTAGCTGTGGTCTTGATAGATCTCTGCGTGATGCGCTCGAGGAAGACGCCGGGTGGAACTGGAACCTTGTCTGATCCCATGTTGGCAAGGATGTCGGCTTCCTCGTTGCTTTCGCGGCCGATGTGCCGCAATTCGCAGCCGTCGAAGTTGCCTTCCATCTGGTTGTAGAGGTCCCTGTAGGCAATCATGTTGTCGGCGATGGCGTCGCAGGACTTCATGGTTTGCTGTACCACTAGGTAAGAGTCGCCGTATATCATGAGGTGCGTGGCGCCGCAGTTCTTGGCCATCCGCATGCCGTGGATCAGGGCCTCGTACTCGGCTTCGTTGTTAGACGGAGTCGGAAAGTCCATCTGCAGGACGTACTTGAGTTTGTCGCCTTTGGGGGAGATGAGAACAACTCCCGCCCCAGCCGTCTTGAATTTCTTGGAGCCGTCGAAGTACATCGTCCATGCGTTGGACAAGTCGGGGACACTTGGTAGCTGAGCTTCTATCCACTCGGTTGTGAACTCTGGGAGCACTTGGGCCTTGATGGACTTCGGGTGAGCATACTTCAGCCCCCAGGGTCCTAGCTCGACAACCCACTTGGCGACTCGCCTTGTTGCCCGCTGGTTGGTGAGAATGTCTGCCAGTCCGGAGGAGCTTACCACCGTGATCGGGTGCTCGGAGAAGTAGTGGACGACCTTTCTGGATGTCATGAAGACTCCATATGCCAGCTTCTGGTAGTTGGGGTAGTTCTGCTTTGATAGCGTGAGGACTTCGCTGAGGTAGTAGACGGGCCTTTGTACCGGGTGACTGTGCCCTTCTTCTTCCCGCTCGACCACGAGTACCGTGCTCACCACCCTGTTTGTCGCTGAGACGTAGAGGTATAGCGGCTCGTTTTCCAGTGGAGCCACCAAGACTGGAGAGGTTGTCAAGGTCTTCTTGAGATGGTCGAATGCGTCTTGCGCCTCTTGTGTCCACTCGAACTTGTCGTTCTTCTTCATCAGTTGGTAGAAAGGCAAGGCCTTCTCACCCAACTTACTAATGAACCGGCTGAGAGCTGCGACTCGGCCGGCCAATCGTTGCACCTCTCGGAGCTTGGTCGGTGCTGGCATTGTGAGTATGTTTTGCACCTTCTCGGGGTTTGCTTCTATTCCTCTCGCGGATACAAGGTACCCCAGTAACTCTCCGGCTGGCACGCCGAATACACACTTCTCTGGGTTGAGTTTGATTTGGTATACGTCGAGTGCGGCGAACACCTTGCGGAGGTCGTCGACCAAGGTGGCCTCCTGTCGAGTTGTGACGACGATGTCGTCGACGTAGACTTGGACGATCTGCCCGATGAGCCCTTTGAGGCAAGCTTGCATTGTCCGCTGGTACGTGGCCCCAGCGTTTTTCAACCCGAACGGCATCGTCTGGTAGCAGAAGACGCCGTCAGGCGTGATGAAGGCCGTCTTCTCTTCGTCCTCGACTTTCAGTCGGATCTGCTGGTAACCTGAATAGGCGTCCAGGAAGGACAGGCGCTCGCAGCCTGCTGTCGAGTCGATGATCTGGTCTATCCGCGGGAGCGGGAAGTGATCCTTGGGGCAGCACTTGTTGACTGCAGTGAAGTCCACGCACATGCGTAGTTTCTTCGTCTTCTTTTTCTCCACCAGGACTGGGTTAGCGACCCAGTCCGAGTCCTTTATCTCTCGGATGAACTTGGCGTGTAGCAATCTGTCGACTTCCGCGGTGATCGCGTCTCGCTTGGGTCCTGAGAATCGTCGCATGGATTGCTTGACTGGTCTTGCGTCCTTGTGGACTTTTAAAGAGTGCTCGGCGAGTTCCCTGGGTATTCCTGGCATGTCAGAAGGTTGCCATGCGAAGATTCTCCAGTTCTCACGTAGGAACTCGACGAGCGCGCTTTCCTATGCAGGGGTCAGGCTTGACGAAACCTTGACCGTCTTTCTGCTGTCGGTCGGATGGACTTGGTGGGTGACGGTGTCGTCGCTGGTGTTGAAGGCCGTCTCCTTGGCTGGTTTCTTTCGGGGTGGAAAGAGGGTCTTGTCGTTGTCGGCTGATATGGCCTTGAAGTGCTCCTCGACCCCGAAGGACTCAGAAATTTTGGCGAACTCGCGGTCGCAGCTGTTGGAGAGCCCAAAGTCGCCGCGTACTGTGATTACTCCTTTCGGTCCGGGCAACTTGACCATCAGGTAGGCGTAGTGGGGTATTGCCATGAACCTGGCAAAAGTTGGGCGTCCGAGTATGGCGTGGTACTGCGACTTCCAGTCGACGACCTCGAAGTCAATAGACTCCTTCCTGAAGTGCTCGGGTGTGCCGAGAATGACGTCGAGTGTGATCGTTCCCATGGGCGTGATTGCTTGCCCTGGTACTATGCCGTGGAAAGTGGTTTCCGACTCCGGCAATTTTTCTGTCGACCTGTTCATTCTCGTCAGAGTATCGGTGAATATGATGTTGATGCCGCTGCCTCCGTCCATGAACACCTTCTTTAGACTGTAGTCGCCGATCAAGGCTTCAATCACTAGGGCGGCGTGTCCGGGTCGGATTACTTCGGATGGGTGATCTGCCCTGGAGAATGTGATCGGCGTCTCTGACCCGCGCAAGTAGTCTGGTACTGCACGCGGGCTGTTGATGGCCTGAAGCACTTGGCGGGTGATTAACTTCTGGCGCCTGTTTGACGGCGGTCCCTTCTGGATCATGTTCAGCTGTCCCCGAGCGGGTGGATACGCGTCGGTTGCTGCCGACTGGTCTTGGAGTTGTTGTTGCTGCTGCGGCTGGGGGAATGCCCCTGCCGCTTGCCCTGGGTTGTTATTTGCGGGCGCCGCTTGGATGGTTAGCTGCGGGGCTGCCGGCAGTGCATGTACTGGGGCGATAATCTGCTGCATCGCCTGGTATATCTTACGCGCTTTGCGACAATCCTTCAGCAGATGGTTAGAGCTCCACTTGCCGGTCTCTGGGTTGCGGAACGAATGGTGCTTACAGGGCTGCATCAGCTCCTCTGCTGGGGTTAGCGGGCGCTTCCACTCGCGTTTCTGGCCCCCGTCATTATGACTAATGCTACCGCTGCTTCGGTTGTACTGGCTGGCGCTCGACTGTCGACCTTGATCGTACTGCCGACTGTTGTCGCGCTTGTCCTCACGGGGGGTTTCATACCCCGCCGCTACTAGCTCGATTGTGTCATGGGTGTAACGTGGCTTCTTCTTTTGACGTGATTCACGCCAGATGCTTGTTTCGACCTCCTTTTTGGGGGAAGTATCGCGGACGTAGTCTTCTCCCTCGGCCCACTGGTTGGCCGTCTTCATGAGCTCTATCGTGGTCTTCGGCTGGAGCCTGCCAAACTCCTCGCGGAGGTCGCGGCGGGCGACACCGTGCATGAAGGCGTCCATCACCCGATCTTCTGAAACGGGTTCCATGGTGTTGCGGAGGAGTGTCCACCGCTGGATGTAGGAGCGGAGCGACTCGTCCTTTCCTTGCTTGCAGGCTTGCAACTCGATGTAGGTCGTTGGCCTTGCGAATGTTCCCGAGAAACTTTTTATGAATGTCTCTTGGAATTCTTCCCAGGTTCGGAAAGAGTCTTTGGGTTGGCTTGTGAGCCACCCGCGTGCCGAGTCCGTCAGCATGAGCTGGATGTACTGCATGGCCGTGGTCGACGTTCCGCCTTGGCAGGTGCAGGCGATGAGGTAGTCCTCGAGCCACAGTCGTGGGTCTTGCTTCCCGTCGTATTTTGGGGTGCCTGCTGCCAGCTTGAAGCCCTTGGGCATGCGGGTATCGCGGATGTTGAAGCTGAAGCATGCAGCGCCGCACGGCTCGAAGTCGCGGTCGGCATGATCATCTCGGTTCGCTGCTCCAGCCGAGCGTTCCTTGCGGTTGCGGTCCACCGTCTTCTGTGTGATGACGTCGCGAAGGTCCTTGACTTGTTGTCGCTGCGCCCTTGCGGCTGGGTCGCGTGCCTGGTCGCCTGGTGCCTTGGCCGCTGCTAGAGCTTCTTCGATTGCCTTAATGGAGGCGATTTGCTGCTTGTGGAGAAGGGAGCGTGCGTCCCCCTCCGGCGGCTGCGTGAGCCGGAGGTATGTCTCGACTGAGATCAGGGCGGCGTTTGCCGTTTTTGGGACGGGTATCCCGTTCTCGTCCTCGGTGACGAAGGATGAATCGAGGTTGCGGGTGAGCCTGGTTCGGTCGGCCTCTGTCATGAGAGGGACGCGAGGTCTGTTTCGCCTTGCTCCTTGGTTCACTTGCGTAGATGAGGTGAACGAGATTGCGGCTCGCCTGGCGCTTGATGCATCGGCATCTCTCTTTCGCCGAAGTAGTTCGGCCTTTTCGGCGCGGAGTCGCTCGCCTTCCTTGCGTAGCAAGTACTGGACCGCAAGGTGGTCGTCTCGAGGTGCGTTGGGCGGGGGGAACGTGCCCTCATCCACGTGCTTCATGGCCTGGATTGCCATGTCCCGTGTGATGACAAGCTTGGTCTGGTCCGGCATGTCCACTTCTAGCGGATATGCGGGTTCTTCGTCGTTGTCATGTGGCGCCGTGCCGGCCATGAAGACTTGCTTGGGGTAGACTTGAGTTGGGGAGTTGGTGCTGCCGCTGCTGCTTCCGTCGTCCGAGCCTTGCTCGGGATCGAAAATCGCTGCAACGTGGCGTGCGGCGTAGTTGTTGCCGCGTCTCCTCGCGACTGTCCACGCGTTCGCAGCCGCCGGAGCGAGTGCTTTTGGCTTGGGGTAGACTTGGGATTTCCACGAAGACGAAGGCGCGCGTGACGTGGCAGTCGAACGCGAACCCTTGGCGGCCCGTGCGGGCGCGATGGTTGAGGTGGATCTTGACTTAGTTGACCGCGCGACCGAGATTGCTGAAGTAGACTCGATCCGCGCGGCCGTTGCCGAAGCTGTTGGTGCAGTTGACGCAGATGCGATCTTCGCGGGTGCGACGGGCGCGACCTCCGCGGGTGGCGCGGGTGCGATCTCCGCGGGTGCGGCAGATGCGATCTTCACGGGTGTGGCTGGCCTGGCCTCCGCGGGTGGCGCAGGCGCGATCTTCGCGGGTGCGGCAGATGCGATCTTCACGGATGACCTTGGCGATGACGGCGCGAGGGTCGCCTTGTCCAGATTGGCGTACACCGAGCGCTGGGCCGGCGTGTGGTGGACGTATTCGAAGGAGCCGAAGCGGATCGACTCCCTGGCGGCGCAGACGCCGATCTTCATTGCCGATGGAGCCGGAGCGACCATGATTCCAACACTTGTTTGACTTCCCACAGACGGCGCCAATTGACGAGGGGTTAACTCGACAAGTCCCAGGGTTATGCACCCCGGGTTGATTGATGGGGAAGGAGATGAGCGTTGGTAGTCACGACGGCTGACAAGCAAGGATTTACCCAGGTTCAGGCTCCCGGAGGATAACACCCTACTTCCTGCTTGTCTGATTATTGATGCGAGTAGCGATTACAATGGCGAGATTGCGATCTCGCTAGGGTTTGTGGCGGCGGTTGTGAACTTGTCTTTGGACGAGCCACCCTCCTGGCTTTATAGGTAGCCAGGTCTCGGGTGGTCGATGCCGATGGCAACTACAGATATGGCAGGTTATGCGACCTAACCGACTTAGACTAGGTTACACAGTACCCCGCGTGGGCCTGCTGTGGGCCTCCATGTCCTTGGCGCGGCCCAGGTAGCCTCATCGTGGACTACCCGAAAGGTAGCCCCACGTCACCGCTAAAGTCGCACCCCTACCCATGGATATGGGCATGCACACCCCGGTTGGTGGGTATAAAAACTCACTATTACACCTAGTGATTCCATTCTAATGGAAGCATGTCACAATTACATCTAGTGATTTCTAGTTTATTGTGAGTATGGCTTATATGTTTTCCCTCCCATTAACTTTCTAATCCAGTTTTATGAAAAATGATGTCCAGTGAATAATTTATACTAATATTTTAAGAAAAGCACCGGAATCCTCTCGTTTGCTCTTTTCTTTGTGCTCCGTTTTTTTTTTGTCACTGGCCATCAACACGTTGTGCTCTGTGTCATGTTAGAAACTTAGAATCTAAGTAACTACATGTTGTAACATTGTTCGTTTGATTTTTTACATGGTTCTTTGTTCAGAAAAACCGAGGCTCGGTCTTTCTCAGACCGGCTTTCGGCCATCAGAGACCAACTTGATCTGACAAGATTTTATTTACCGGCTAATTAAAATTGTCAATGTGCACGCTCGCCCTTGGAACCAGGATAGAGGCTGGACTAGGACCGGGATCCAGTGACTTCATCATAGTATAAAGTCACGTTGCAACTTTAGCCTCTAATCTTCGTCCACATTTCATTCAACGGTCCAGGTTTAGATCTCAAAATTAAAACTCTTCAGAAAAATTTCAAAAAATTCCAGTAAATGGCATATGTTCCGTATTGTGTTCTCAATTTTTTTTGGCTTCATTTGGATAAATGGTTTACCATTAAATGATTTTTTTGTAAAATGCTATTAAATCATAAACCGGTGACCTAAATAAATCGAAAAAATACCACAGTACACAACGTAACATATAGAACTTACATGATTTCTTTCTGAGAAGTTTTAATTTTAAGTTTTAAATTTAGACCATTGGATCAAAATTGGATAGAGATTACTTTTTGTGGTGAAGTCACTGGATCTCAATCCGCTGGACTGCTGGTGCTGGGTCGATCATCGATGAGCCGCACGTGATCCAGCACGCGACTAGTGGCAGTGCCCTGATCCGCTTGGCAGCAGACTGTTGGAACCTCGGAGGTCGACCAGCACGGCAACGCCCTCCCGGCCAGCCGGCCTATAAATGCGCCCGGCCGTCCCTTCCCTTCCATCCCCCCACTGCACACTGCCTCCCCTCCCCTGCGCAGCCCTTCCTCCTCGAACTCACTAAACAACCCGCCTCCGTCCACCCCGCCAGATCTCAGATCCGCCGCGCCGGCCTCCACTCCAATGGCGGTCAAGGTCTACGTCGTGTAAGCGCTCGCCATCTCCTCGCTCGTTACTGAATTCTTTCCAAATTGCGCACACTCGGCACGCGTGTTGATTATTGATCTGACCGTTCCGCGCCGATCGAAACGCGTACCCACGGCAATTCACCACCCGTTGGTGCGCTAATTTCATTCCGGAAATGGCGTCCCGTTCCCCGATCGGCGCGTCCTGCCCGCCCGGTTCGTGCTTTGATCCTTCGCGTCGGCAGAGTCCGCCATGCCCACCAGGCAATCACCTAGGTTCGATGAACTGAAAGTCTGAAACGAATGGGGTGAGAGTTCAGAGTCGCAGTTAACTCGTGACTGATTATTATTAGCTGCGAAAAGGGTATCATCAACCATGGTGGGTTTGGTTTGGTGGTGGTCCTTCACGGGACTGATGCGGGAACCTGATCCTGCACTAATCGTGCGCTGTTCCCTTTCTTTACCTGAATATATATTTTCCTCTTTCCAGTGGGAAAGGCACGCCTCTGTAGCCTGTTGTCTGTCTGCACACCACACCGGCAGACATTGGCGACTTCGCCACCGTTCTTCCCAATGATCCGTGTTCTCCAAAAACCCGTACAACTCTTTTCAAAAGCCTACGCGCAGATACTCGTTGCAATAGTTCTATTTACTGTTACTAGTGGATGCACTCAGCACCTTGATAATTACCGTTATTCTGAAGAACAGCACCTTAATTACTTTCCCCAAGTTGAGCTGCTCTGAAAGATTTTCTGATGTGATTACCAGAATATGCCTTATCTTTATCAGTTCCCTCTGTTCCCACCAACTATTACGGATAACCACTCATGACTGCCCATGCTCCCACATTGCTGAGAAAAGGGACATCCGCAAGTTTTTCTAGGACTAGGAGGATCAGTGAGTATGCTATATTGTCGGATAGAACGCAGCTCCTGTTTAGAAATATACTGTATTAGAGTTCTTATGTGCTTTGAATCGGCCGGAACTTTTATTTTACATAAAAATCACACAAATCAAGTTGTTTCTTCCCCCTGTCAAAAAAAAAAGAGTTGTTTCTTCCATGTGCAATGTGGAATTTTGATATGAGGTGGCAGTTGGCCTAAAGGATCAAACTGTAGTTTTCCCATTTTCTTGTACAAAACTAAACCTCTAAGTTATTAATTCATTTTTTATCTTTTTTGACTTGATTAATATTTTGGTACCCTTTTCCTTCAGTTTACATACTAAATCTGTCAAATACAGCACCACAACGAAACAGTCATTTTACTGTTGATGTGGATTTTGCACTACAACCCCATTGCATTCGGTGCTGGATGTTTCCTACTAGCTCTTAATCTTACTGCTCCCCAGTGTCTGCACCACCAACATGGAACTTTACCTTTTCTGAAATTGTGCCTGTCTTTACCAGCTTGTATAAATCATAAAAGCAAAAAATCCATAACCAATATCCAAGCAGTATGAGCTGGTAGTCCACTAGTCTTCGGAAAATTGGGATGCAAATACAATTTATCCTGAAAGAGTGAGAACTTACTTTGGAGGATGACACTCTTGAAAAGCACTCGGTACAATGCATGCATCCTGCTATTGGCAAACAACATTTTGATCTGTCAAAACACATCACTCTATTGCTGAAGTCACATCTATGGGAAAGGTTAAGCAACATAACTAACCGCCCTGTCATTGTCTAACACAAGCTATAATTGAACCATGTTCTGATTTTGCTTGCTGAATGTGAGCCGCCAACTACCGAAAAGTAAACATCTAGAAGCCTTTGAATAGAATATGGGAAAGCCTTGGGCTACTTTTAGCAGATGTTTGCTAGAGGTTTCATGACAAATCATCTCTAGGACTCTAGCATTTTAACATTGTTTTTAAACTTGTGGATTTTAACACACTGTATTCTGTTTACTCAGTGCCTGGGAGCATACTCTTTCAGCTATTGTAGCTTGCAGTCATAATTTTTCTGAAGTAATTGTCTTATATAGTGGTGCGAAATTCTGGGCATGGTGCCTTCCTTTGTTCAATGATTGGCCGACATATCTACATAGTAAACAAGTTTGTTCATGATGTCGTCGTTCATTCTCTGTAACCTTAAGTTGCCTGAAACGTGCATAAACAGAAATGCCAGTGTGGTTGATGTTTTATAGGACAAGATTTATCATTATGTCTTACATCTTGCGCATCTATGAGAGGAAGAAATAAAATCATTGCCAAACTTTTTACAGGTATTACTCCATGTATGGTCATGTTGGTAAACTAGCTGAGGAGATCAAGAAAGGTGCTTCCTCGGTCGAAGGCGTGGAAGTTAAAGTGTGGCAGGTCAGTCTCAACAACCTTGTTTCTCACTTGACAACCATTTAGTATGATATCTTGCATTGAGGGGCATCAGGCTCCAAGAATTAGCAGTCAAATAGTCTGAATTGACATCTAATTTAGCCGATCCAAATGTATTGTACATAAACTTCATGAGTATTACTTGAATCCATACATATTTACTTACTGTACGACAGGTCCCTGAAATCCTCTCTGAGGAAGTCCTCGGCAAGATGGGGGCCCCGCCCAAGACTGACGTGCCGATCATCTCTCCTCAAGAGCTCGCCGAGGCTGATGGCATCCTCTTCGGGTTCCCCACGAGGTTCGGCATGATGGCCTCGCAGATGAAAGCTTTCTTCGACGCGACCGGTGGGTTGTGGAGGGAGCAGAGCCTCGCCGGCAAGCCTGCCGGCGTCTTCTTCAGCACGGGCACCCAGGGTGGTGGGCAGGAGACTACGCCGCTGACGGCTGTGACCCAGCTGACCCACCACGGGATGGTGTTCGTGCCCGTTGGGTACACGTTTGGCGCCAAGATGTTCGACATGGAGAAGGTGCAGGGCGGCAGCCCATACGGCGCCGGCACGTTCGCCGGTGATGGCTCGAGGTGGCCGTCGGAGATGGAGTTGGAGCACGCCTTCCACCAGGGCAAGTACTTTGCCGGCATCGCCAAGAAACTCAAGGGCTCCTCGGCCTGAATATGGACTTGATCTGTGCTGGTGCTGCACTGCTGCTGCTGTGTGTATCTGTGGAGCTTAAGTTTGCAACGATGCCTGATTGCGAACACTCTTAATGTTGGTTTTGATTGAACTGGTTGTAAAATTTGTAAGTTGATTTTGTGTTGCATAGTATCATATCTGTAATGTAATACAGCGATGATTCTCTGAAGTCTGAACTGAATAAACATTTTGTGCTCTTGTACGCTTGGACGCCAGGCCCATATAAGCCCAGACAGTAAAGGGTGAGCTACTCGTAAGCCCAAATAGTACATGCCCTTCGTGCTAGACCGGACCGGGCCGTGAATGGCTTTCCACGGCCTTCTCTGATAGAGATGGACAAGCTAATGACTACCTAGAGTGAGTAAACTTCAATAAAAACAAAAAAACCTAGAGTGAGTAGACTCAAAACAAAAAAAAAACTAGAGTGAGCACACATAAAAAAAACTTAGAGTGAGCACGACGTGCTACTCCTTCCGTTCCCATCTATAAGAGACACCAACTTTAGAAGATTTGTTTTATCAAGAATTAGTACAAGTGAATGCAAATTATTATTTAAAAGATTGATATAATTAGAAAGTAATTTTTAATATGAATACAAGATGCTAATTTTGTACAACATAGTCGATATATTGTGGATCAAATTACTATCCAAATATTTGTTTTGTTAAAAGTGTGCGCCTCATAAATGAGATTGAGGGAGTAACAGAAATGGCTCGCCAGCACGTGCATGCTGCCTAACCCACCCAACACGATCTAGCTCGAGGACGATCTTGATGTCCGTGCATATACAAATCCGCACCAACCTGGCCTCCCATATAGACCCTGATCCGCGACCCTCGCGTCCAAATCCCTGAGGTTTAAAACTGAACTCGCCACGGCGGTAGCCTTCACAATGACGGACAAATAGCAGCATCCACTAATACTTCGTCGAATTAGTTTGAACTTCACAAGAATCATGCCTAAGTAACATATTCTAAGTTTCATCAGTAGAGCTATTTGACTTCTAAATCATGTTCATAGTTATTTGGAGTCGACGTTTTCCTATAAATCACGCCTGCTTAATCTTATTTAAATTCATTCACTTTATATATCTATTTTGCATAACTTTCGTGTTCAAACTTTACTACCTCGTCTAAGATGATCTACTTCGAAGCTCTTGGTCCCATTCAAACCATATTGTACCGGTCAGGTTTTGACTTTTTTCGACTCTTGATCCATATAGTGATGTGTATATATGTATCATCACTTCTCATTCGAGAAGCTTCAACCTACACTCTAACTTTCTACTTCCAGTTATACTCTTTGTAACTTGGATTTTTTTGTCTCATTGAGATATTATTTGAATGTTGCACTAGTAGGAAAAAGCCTACAATCACTAGGCTACCACTGACGTGTTGTACTTTTTATGTGTTGCTTACGGCGTGTGAAATTCTAAATGAACGTTGGGCGCGATAAGAACCAGAGTTTCAGAATAGCTTCTGAGCAAGTCAAGTTACCTCTGATCATGTTGAATCCAGCATTTGGTTGTGTATTTTTTTTGTGAAGTTTTAATTTATTATGAGCGGTATTGATCAAAACCATTAACATGCATCTCTTCTGCCTGTTACTAGTAACTAGTGACGGATGTCAGCATTGACGGACAGCTTGCCCGTCACTGATGAACACAAACTGCCGTCACTAGGAAGGGTTTTCCAACTGTTTTTGTCAAGAAAAACTAGGAAGGGTTTCTGCAGTAGTGTGATGTGACTACCTATGACCAGAAATGAGTACTAGGACTGTCGATCTAATATTGTTTATAAACATATAAATTATCGTTATATTTCTGAAACAGTACTGAAATGTTTGAGAGATGGTGTATGTTTCTACTGCGCTATGTAGAGACCAAGTTTGCGATTAAGGAAGAAGTTGGTACACCAGCAATTGGTGCGATATTAGTGATCTATTGATGCTCCTATAGCTTAAACAAGAGATCGTGGTTCGCCTTTTTTGCAAGGAAAACGGCATTATAATTTATCAGTTCTTGCGCATACGTATACTTTGATCAATCATTTGTACCAGAGAATGAACAGCACCAACTGCTCACACACTGCATCTAAACCCAGAGCCCTCCTTTTGCTTCCAGATTTAAGCACATCTTCCAACATTCCCGTCCAGCACGAACCTGTCAATACAATACCAACAATGGCACTATTCTATTGGAAAGTTGCCGAGGGTATGATTTTCCTTTTTCACCTGTCCCAACAAATATCTCCATGATTTCTTATTTAGAATTAGTATATCCAAAAAGTATCTGCCAGAATATATTGATTGTGATATATATAGTAGCTAGCTTGCGGCTAGTGGCTACCATTATGTTTTGGTAGTCAATATTTAATAGCCGAAATCTTCTTAGCAAATTGGCCAATGATACTTTTGTTCCACAGTAATGTATCCCGGCCAAGTTCTGCCCACACGTAAAAATAGCTATTAGAGATAATTTTTGGAACTAGAAACGTGTATTCTGAAAATATCAGCATATTTGAATGACCGGCCAACATATCACGGTGATCCCCTTCTAAAACATAACAAACTCCTAGAAAATGAGCATATGTTTTGAAACTTAAACCTTACAATTCTAATTTACTCATCTTCAAAAACTTAGCAAACTGATAACATTATTTCACTAAACTTACATAGGTAAGTGTTACTTTAGCATATATTTATAGGAAAATCTTACCCCTGCACTGTAATTGCACCCAGATCTCATAGGGTAGTATTTGTGCTTGATTTTTCAAGATTTCACAAACAGAAAGCTTACAAGTATGTTTTTATTTTGGCTAATTTCATGAAGAGGGCACACTGGAATACATACTATTTGACACGGATCGACAGAAAAGATAAGATAGTCCAAAGTTTGAGATAAGGCGCCGGCCTGAATCTAGATTATGGTTTTCAGAATAAAACAAACTTCATGCTACTTACTAGTCTTTCTAGTGATTTTTTTTAAAGAAACACAGTACAACGCAAGCGCTCATATACACGCGCGCACACACTCACCCATATGAACGCACGCACACCCTACCCCTATGAGCACCTTCGAGAGACTGGGCCGGCGGGTCAGGTCTTGAGATTGACGAAGTCACCACAGGCGCCTCGCTGTCGACGGGAACGTCGCCTCCCACTGAAGAATATTCCGCCTAAATGAGAAACACCAGCGTCAAACCTGGGGTTTGAACTCTGGTGGGCTGGGGGTACAACCACCCTCCTAACCATCTTGTCACAGGCAGGTTCTCGTCTTTCTAGTGATTTAATTTCCAGCTAGTGTGTGCAATCATCATCATCATCATATTTATTTTGTATTTCATTGCTTATGATTATCTTCGGTGCAATGTATACATGATTTCACTTTGACATTGCTGATTGCTTAAAGGATTTTTTGCTTTCGCTTCACGAAACTGGCTTTCGCCCCGCTTTATAAATAAATCCACAACGGCCGAACGATACAAGGTAGTGAGGCAACCCTCTTACAAAGAAGATTCTAAGAAAACCGAGTTACAACAGCCACATCGAAAACGCTGAAAGCGGAACAACACGACTACGCAGCCGGACAAGCAAACCAGTTCCACGCTAAACCCTAACTCGCCTGAGCTCCACGACGACGCCCCCAAGAGGGTGACGGTGCAAAGCGTCGCCGCCGCCGATTCCAAAAGGACTTGGGTTTTCACCCGGAACCCTGACACGAGGGAGATCACCTAGATGGCGTCCTCAAGAGGAGAGCGGCACCCGCGGGCGTCGCCGTCGTCAGTGCCAAAGCACCGAGCTTTCGCTCGGTCACTCCCCCGTGACACAAAGAGGGTCGGCAAGCGTAAGGCACTCCAGATCCAGGCACCACCGGAACGTGCCCGAGCCACCCACCGCTGCCCCCTTCGCTGTCCACACAGTCAAACGATGCAGCCACCACCGTCACCATGGTGCTCGCCGGAGAGCAACCCATGTGACCCGCCACCCAGGGCCGCCGCCCCGGCATCCGCCCACTCCACCCTAGGACAGGGACAAGCACACCGCAGGATCGACGGATCTGAGAGGGAAACCTAGCGCGCGTTAGCCCACTGGAGGGATCTCCCTCCACCGGAGCCGACCGGACACGGTAGCTGGATCAGATCAGACCCGCCTGGCCCGTACCAATCCCGCCACCATGCTGCAGCCCGTAGGCCGTCGCCGCCGCATAGTCTCCACCACGCCACCACCACTCGCCACGTGAGCATGCTGCCGGCCGCGGAGAGAAGCACGCCAGACCCGGACCGATGAAGAGGCTACGGGGTGTGTGTTTTACTGGTACGGCGTGAGTAGACATTGCTTAACCAGCACAGACGCATGTATAAATGCCTATATTCCTAGCTAGCTATAATATGGTAGACACTAATTTTCATGTCTATTGAAATGTGCCTCCAAAGGTAGGATGCCAGAATTCCGGCGCAGTCTCGCTCGCCACCGCATAGGTGCTCGCCACCGGGATGAGGCACAGGCCTCGGCTCCGCAGGTCCTCCTTCACCTCGCCGTCATCATTATCCGAACCCTAATCCGTGAGGAAAACACAGTTTATATTTGTGAGGAAAACCTTTAACCTTTAAACAAAATGTACCAGTGTACCATTTTGTGCTGGAGCTGCAGGGGACGGCCACTACACTTGATGAAGTACGGAGAGCTCAGAGACTGCAGAGATAATAAACCCCGTAGCATGTTCACCATGAGGTAAGTACTTTTATGTTTGGGAATCAGCTAGTGGCAACAGATGATACTAACTGGAGCATCTAACTGGGGATTGCTTAGGGAATTTGGTTACTTACGGCAACTTGATCGTGAAGGAACTTGATGTATCCGATGGCCTCGTGAAGAACCGATGCGGTATCCGTCTAAATAAAGCACAGCAGGTCGATGCAATCGATCGAGAAAAGGGTACAAATACTCATCAACTAATGGATGGATTGCAGAACAATGAACGGAAGCGTGAATAAAGTGAACTAGCCAATAATGCAGAAAAAAAACTGAAGGAAATTTTTTAGATTAAGAAAACTGAAGGAAATTATCTGGGACGTACGGGTGGAAAGATACCTTTCCAAAAGGCGAGACTAGTTGCTGGAGCGCGGTGATTCTGTCCCCGAGCTTCTCTTTCCTCACCTGCACGCATGAAAACCAGAAGCAATCCATTAGCTACCCATTATAGATCACTCGATGGCATGGCAGATCATCATATAGCTAGCGCAAAACAAATGTATAGCGAAAAATGAACGTGGAAGAAGAACGAGTAGTCAGTTTTGAGCAAGGGAAGGAGTAGGAAATTATCTGGTCGATCGATCAGTTGTTTTGGTATCACCGCGCACCTTGAAAGCCGGCATCGCCGACGGCGTTTCGACCCGGGGCTTCTTCGCTGCCGGAGGGGAAGGGGAACCTCTCCTCCTTGCCGACGATGAGCATGCATCCAGAACCGCAGGTTCAGCTGTAGTATTAGACTGCACCATAAGTCCATAATTCAGAAACCGAGTTAGAGGAAACCCTAGTTCATACATATATACAGTACACAACCATCTTCCAGGCTCCGACCTTGAGGGGTTTAGGATTTTGGGCTTGATAGAAAAGCGGCGGCGACGACCCCTGACCCTGAGCCGGCGCACCAAAGAGCCCCGACGAGCTGAAGAAGCTCGGAAACTGCTGCGAGTCCTCGTAGAATGACGACACGCCCTGCTGCGACTGCGACGCCGCCGTGGCACCGTCGTTGGCGGGGTAGGCAAGCACGGGCGGCGCTGCTGCCTGGTCGAGTAGGAATTGGTGGCTCGCGTCGCCTTGGAGCTGGAGCAGCGCGTTGAAGGTGAGGCTCGTGGGCTGCTGCTCGGCTTCTGCCACTTTCCCTTGCCTGGAAATAAAAGCCATGCACGAATCAGGATGCACAAAATATGTAATCGATCGAGGAGTGGGAAGAGGAAGACGTCCGGTTTGATTTATGCACTTACATGAAGGATTGCGCCCAGTCCATGTGTGGATCGTCCAGAAAGAAGGACGCGGCGGCGGCGGAGTCCGGCGGTAGACCAGCTGCAGGCTGGAGGGAGCTCATCGAATTCGTCGGCCTGCTGGATGCTGCTGATTCGGCGGTGGCGCTGGCGGGGGAAGTCGACGCGTGGTCGCCGCCGGTGCGTGCCGAGCTCCACCACTCCTCTGCCATGGCGCCCAAAGCCTTGATCGATCGATGCGGTGGGATTAATCTACTAAGATGTATATATGCGGGCAGGCCGTGGCTGGGCAGTGAGGGGCAACGAGCACGAGGGGATTCTGACTTTGTGATGACTTGTGAGTTCTGACCTTTGGATGGATGAGGGGTGCTCCAAGCTCCAAGGCTAGTTTATGGTCATCAGAGGAGAGCATACTTTTTGGCTGATTAGATCGGAATATCTTAGCTTGCCAGTGTATGCAAACAGTCACGCGGCTAGTGTCGATCAAGTCAAACACATAGTGCACCGCCCGCGCGTCCTCAGACACTGCCGCTAGAGAAATCCTTTGGACCCTTGTTGAGCTTAGAGTTGAAACTGGTCGCGGGATAAAGTGCAGTGTTGAAAGCTAGCGCGACATAGCTGTTGTGCGGTCAACCATTGGGCCATTTTTTTTTTTTAGATAAGGGGGTGTGGATCCCCGGCCTCTGCATCCAAGAGATGCACACAGCCGTCCGCAATTATTAAAACACAAATAGTATCACAAGTTTACAATTCATGGATCACATAAGGTGGCTACAAAAATGAGTCAATCAAACAAAAGTTCACTAATTCTCAATCCTTCTAGTGTGTAGCCACCCATGTCGGTTGAAAATAGCCCGTACCACCGTAATCATACGGGTACATCCAGCTTCCATATGGCCACGCTGATCCGCAGGTAACAGGAAGGACCACGAATTGATCCAATATAGTGCCTTGTGAATAACCTGCAAATAATGAGTAGATGATGCTTTGTTAAAAATAATATCATTTCGGCAGTTCCAAATAGCCCACAAAATGGCCGCTACACCAACACGAATGCGAGCTTTTGTAACGTTATCAATCCCATTCAACCAGCTACCAAACAAATTAGAGATATTAGTTGGAGGGTATACATTAAACGTAAAATGCACTAATCTCCAAATGTCTCTAGCAAATGTACATTTTATGAACAGGTGTTCAGCCGTCTCGTCCTCCGCGCAGAAGACACATTTTTTACATCCTGTCCATCGTCTTTTGACCAATTTATCCTTAGTTAAAATTTCTTTCCGATTCAGAAACCAGAGAAAGATCTTGATTTTTAAGGGTATCTTCAACTTCCATAGATACTTACGCAAATATCTGGTGTGTCCATATAACAAATTCTCATAAAAAGACTTAACCGTAAACACACCATTGGAAGTCAGACGCCATCTAAACTTATCAGTCTCATCTCGAAGATTAACTCGCATTAGTCTTTCCACGAGTATTAGCCATTGATTTCTATTAGTTCCTAATAACGTTCGTCGAAAGGGAAGGTTAATAGGTACCGTTTCAAGCACATCCGCAACTGTGCAATCTTTATTGTAAGCAATGGCATACAGCGATGGGAATTCGTTTTTTAAAGGAATCGATCCCAACCAAGTATCCTCCCAAAATCGAGTTTGTTCTCCATTACCAAGTGCAAAACTACCACGGTCGAAGAACGCATTCTTCACTTTCATCAAACCTTTCCAAAAAGGTGAGTCGAATGGCCTAGCTTGTACTTGTGATAACGTTTTACCACCCAAGTATTTGTTCGTTAACATTTCTTGCCACACTCCCTCCTCATTCAACAGTTTAAAAAGCCACTTACTCAATAGGCATTTATTTTTCATTTCTAAAACCGTAATCCCCAGTCCCCCTTGATCCTTGGGTCTACATACAATGTTCCACTTTGTGAGTCTATATTTTTTCTTAAGTTGGTCACTTTGCCAGAAGAAACGTGAACGGTAAAAATCTAATCGTTTTCGTACTCCTTTGGGTATCTCAAAAAAGGACAATAGAAACATTGGTAGGCTTGTTAACACTGAGTTGATAAGCACAAGACAGTCTCCGTACGACAAAATCTTGGCCATCCAAGCTGCCAACTTTCGCTCAAAACGATCCTCCACACATTTCCATTCTCTATTCAAAAGCTTCCTATAATGTATAGGTATCCCCAGATATCGAAAAGGAAGTGATCCGAGCTCACATCCAAAGATCCTGCGGTATTCCTCTTGTTCCTCCTTAGCCTTCCCAAAGCAGTATAACTCACTCTTATGAAAATTAATCTTGAGCCCCGATAGTTGTTCAAAGAACGCCAATATTAATTTCATGTTCACAGCCTTCGCAATGTCATGTTCAAGAAATAATATTGTGTCATCTGCATATTGCAATATCGAGACACCTCCCTCTACCAGATGTGGAACCAGCCCCCCTACCTGTCCATCCTCCTTCGCACGAGAAATAAGAATGGCTAGCATATCAACCACAAGGTTAAAAAGCAAAGGTGACAAAGGGTCCCCTTGTCGCAACCCTTTGAGTGTTTGGAAGTAATGACCGATATCGTCATTAACTCGAATCCCAACACTCCCTCCCTGAACAAATCGACCTATCCATTCACACCATTGTGATGCAAACCCTTTCATCCTTAATGCTTGTTGTAGGAAGGACCATTTCACCTTGTCATAAGCCTTTTCAAAGTCGATTTTAAATAGTACACCATCTAATTTTTTCCTATGCATCTCATGGATCGTCTCATGAAGGACTACCACCCCCTCAAGGATGTTCCTACCCGGAATGAAAGCTGTTTGAGTTGGCCTAACAACCTTACTCGCAATAGAGGTTACTCTGTTGGTGCCAACTTTGGTGAAAATTTTGAAACTAACATTCAACAAACAAATAGGCCTATACTGTTCTATTCGGCTAGCATCCTCCTTCTTTGGTAACAGTATAATAATACCAAAATTCAGTTTAAATAAAGGCAAGTTTCCTGTACACAATTGAGCAAACATTGCCATTAAATCAAACTTAATAATATCCCAAAACTTTTGATAAAACTCAGCAGGAAACCCGTCTGGCCCTGGAGCTTTATTATGTTCCATTTGCTTGATTGCCACGAAGACTTTTTTCTCAGAGAATTCTTGAGTCAATATTTCATTTTCCTCAACCGAAATTTGAGGCATATCCTGAGTAACGTCCTCATTCAGCGAGAAATGATTGGTTACCGGTGCCCCAAACAATTTCTTGTAGTATTCAGATATGTATATCTTCAGATTCTCTTGGCCTACTATAGTACCCTCGTCCTGTTCTAACTGTAATATTCTCTTTTTTCTATGTTTTCCATTTGCAATGATGTGAAAGTATCTGGTATTACTTCCACCTTCTTGAATATGTTTAACTTTTGCGCGTTGAGCCCACTTAGATTCCTCATCACGTCTAATTTTTGCCAATTCTTCATCCGCCTCCTTTTTAGCGGCCCGCTCAGCTACTGTCAATGGAGTGGTCTCAGCTTTGATATCTAGCGCATTGATTAATAACACTAACTTGTCTCGCAACTTCCTATATTCCCCACTCAGATTTTTTGCCCATCCTCGCAAGAATTGGCGCAAATGACGTATTTTATTTTGCCATCGCTCAACAGGTGAGCAGCCCGATTGTACTGCATTCCACTCACGGGATATAAGATCATGAAAACCTTCTTGCCGAAACCAGGATAACTCAAAAGAAAAATGATTCTTGTTTCCCATAAAAGCTTGATCACCCGTATCTAATAGTAGAGGTGTGTGATCCGACCCCGCACGGGTCAAAGCCTGCACCGATACTAATGGATACTTCTGTTCCCACTCCACATTAGCTAGGAAACGATCCAACTTCTCATACGTTGGCGTCTCACGTCTACTAGCCCACGTGTATTGCCTTCCAGACATTTTCAGCTCTTTTAAATCCAAACTCTCAATTATAGCATTAAAAATAAAAGGCCATCTAGCATTAAAATTTGCATTACTTTTCTCCTCTTGTCTTCTAATTATATTAAAATCCCCTCCTAATAACATTGGTAGTGTTTCTCCTTCACAAATCCTCCTAATTATATTAAAACCATTGGGCCATGGAACATTGCCATATACTAACAGCTTGACTTGTGGATTCAAGTGGGGGAAGAGTAAGTTAAGGTCAACCATTGGCCCGCGGGAGGGAGCCTCAGAGTAATACTACTCCCTCCATCTTAGAATATAAAATGTTATTACAACGCATATACTCTTATATATATTCAGTGGCAGAGCCAGCGATGTGTAGTTAATGCGAAATTGTGTTGTCAAATACATGTAATTTAAGATTTGTTGGTAAAATTTGTTTCTAATTGTTCATAAAGTCCAAGATTGGAGAACAAATGCAATTTCCAACAAATATTTGATTTGGCCCGAAAGCGAATTAAATAAAGAATATAACAGAGCATAACTCTTGGATTGCATTTACAGGCGATTAGGGTCCCCCACACCTCCCGTCAGCGTTGTCGACGATCTGCTCCGCCTATGGCTTCGCGCCATGGAGGCGGGGTGGATCTCCATCGTCGGTGGGAGGGCTCCATCTTTTATGTTAGGTTCAAGGTTTGTTGGGGCGGCGCTCAGATGGTGGCGAATACGCCTCGTTCAATAAAGTCTCCCCGGTGTCAGTTCTATCTCTACGACGACGTCGAGACACTTGTGGGACTAGTGGGGTTCGAGGATTTCTTCTGGCTGTGGGATCTCCGATGGTTATTCCTTCTTCTTTGTCTCTAGGATGGATGTGGTTTTCTAGACCTGTTCGTGGACGTCCCGTCGGTAACCAACAACACTAGGCCGGCTCAGAGAGGAGCGGCAGTGGCGGCACACCGTCCACATGGTCTGGAGGTTGAAGACGATTGGTGTCTCAAGGATTTTGTTGTAATTTTTATTTTTATTGAGATGCTTTTTACTGTTTGAAGTTTCTTTTAATATCAGGGTCCTTTTTGCAAAAAAAAACTCTTGGCTTCCATTTGAACATCAAGCTGAGATCACAAAATTGTCGAGAAAGTGAGCTAAAATGAAGTGACAAACGATATGGTTAGCATCCTCGGGCTCTCCGGAGAGTACATGTGCCACATTGGCCTTACCACTGCATGTGATAATTATGGATCACATAGTCTCTTTTCGCTTCACGACAATTTCCAATTTCATTAAGAGTTTGTTGCCACGACTTGAGTCTCGTTGCGTAAAGCTAGTACAACGAGAAGAATTGTGGCAACATATGCAATTTGGTACGGACAAATATTTTCGCATGTATAATATTGCAACGGCTGACAACCCAAGGGATTTCGCTACAAAAAGTCCATATTGCAACAAATTTTGTTATTAACGCAATAATTGTTCTGTTGCAAACAACCGAATCCTCGTAGTGTTGTTACTAATAAGAAGTTTGGAATGAATAATATAGTCATCTCATGAACAATGAAAGCTGGCCCTTGCAAGTTGCATAAACTTTCTTTAAAAAAAAGTTGCACGAACCATCCTGATTTTAACCTACCAAAAACTTTCTTTAGCTTGTTCACTTTGTGTTGTTTGCGCGCATGCATGAAGAAATATTTTCTAACCCTTGATTTTAGGCTCTTGTTTATGCAGGTTAGCACCGGTGTACATCATAAAGCGAGAGATTGAGCGGCCACGGAAACGAGTTTCATTCCAAAGTCTGCTTTTCCATCTTCTTTCAGCATCACATGATTAAAACGCAATAA
This sequence comes from Poa annua, assembly GCA_026929855.1. Classification (NCBI taxonomy): domain Eukaryota; kingdom Viridiplantae; phylum Streptophyta; class Magnoliopsida; order Poales; family Poaceae; genus Poa; species Poa annua. The sequence continues at coordinate 61,092,816 of CM049438.1, read as the reverse complement.
TTCAACAAAGATCAGTAATGTATAGTATACTCTAGCTAACACCCTACATCACATCATTCCGAAGTACCCCCTCCGTTCCAAATTAATTGACTTCTATTTACCCACATGACATACACATATGTGGGCAAATAGAAATCAATTAATTTGGAACGGAGGTAGTAGCTAGCTAGCTAGCATCAACCTCAAAGTTACATTTTCCTACTAGTTTATAAACATTCTTATTCCATTCCTTTTATTTCTGGACCATTGCTGGCCGGGCTCAAGGAACTATGGAGGCGTTTGGTTATTCGTTGGAGCTTCCGAGCGTGCAATCTCTGCCCTGGGATAAGGAAGATCTTATTGCAGGATGTGCTGGTTTTTTAAGTGTAAAGTAACGGCGATTATCAGCACGGCCAGGTAGCTAGCTAGCTAGGTAGATGCCTTGTCATTCGTTCATCTTTCTGCAGACAAATGTGCCGCTATCTTCTACTCTAAACGTAGGATTATTCTTCGAGTCAAAAGCAATGCATCTTCCATTAGTCAGCTAGCTCGATCAGCTCCGGCGAGTTACAATGAACGGTGCAGAAATCTCCGAGCTCTGCACGGCCGTCTACTGCGTTGTAATGGCGACGTCAGGCTGGCGTGGGCGGGCGACGCCGCCGTGGGTCCGGAGCCCCGCACGCGACCGGCGTCCTTTTTGGGCTGGCCCCGGCGCCCCGAAAGTGACCGTCGCCGCCGCCTGCGCCGCCCGCCCATTCGTGACCCGACCTGTGCATCTGACTATACACAGACGCGTCCAAGCCTCACCTTTTGCTGGTGCGGAATCTGCAAGTTTTCCTATCATGCTCTCAGCTGTGACCGTGTGAGCTACTGAGCTCGCTCTGAACCTAACTCATCACAGCACAGAACTGCGGATCAACTGGCACAAACCAGCTCTGAACCTAACTTGGTGTTTTGGACATCGGGGGGCAGGCACCTCCGCACCTGCCTCTGCATATAAAACGGAACGAGAACATGCGTCATGACGAGCCGCATCCAAGATTGTTGTCCAAGTATCATCGGTTAAGCTGTCAATATTGACTATTGTGTTGAGCTCATCTAAAATAAACAGTGTTGTCTTCTTCAGTTTTTATTCCGTTGCTGCCAGAAACGGACAGCGTTAGTTCGGAGCAGGACGCAACTGCTGCAGAAAGCTTGGTTTGCTTAGACTTTTATGTGTGCGTTTTACAAACGCAAAGCTGCATGTCGTCTCTCCATAGCTGTGAATCCCGGCGACAGCACCAGCCTTCTTCCTCTTGTTTTCTGTAAAGAAATACCAGTAATATGGGTATTATTAGGTAGATGGCATAAGGAAAAGCACAACGATTTTTTCTGCTGGAGTAGTACCTCATGCAACTGCTTTAGACTCTCAGAACCCGTGTGTCCGAGTTAAGCCCTTGCAACAACCCTTTTACAGCAGGGTACGTCTCTGGAACTGCCATCACGAAGTCGACAAGAACAGGGTCTTCGTGACTGCCGTACCAAGTACCAACCACAATCCCTTCTTCGATCTCTGACGGTTGTGTAGTTACAGAGGTTCGGTCTTTAGTGTATCTAACTAGAGGATTAGTTGGACTCGTTACTGACGCATATTAGTCTATCTATTATATACTAAAAGCAAAATGAGTTAGTTTTTCGAGACACCACATTAAGCCACATCATCCAAATTATTTTTGATGGTTAGATCTGAAATTTACGGTTAGGATTTAATAAAGAATTAGTAGTAACGTAAACATGTTGTTTAGTTGACACGATCCACGTTGGAGATCGTCTTCCGTCCAACATACTCTATATCGTAACAAACTAGGACTCACGTGGCCGGCCGAGCGATCGATAGGAAAAAGAGCCAACAGCTAGCTAGATCGATTGAGTTGATAGTACGATCGTATGAGGGCATGACTTTGTTATTCTGCCCTACCACGTAGTGCACACAAGTCACTCCGCTCAGTCTAACTATTTGGTACATATCTATTTATTATATATTAAAAGCAATGGATGTCTAATAAAGCCACCACATTAAGTCACATCATTAAAATTAATTTTGATAGTAATATCTAAAATTTGTGGTTAAGATTTAATAATAGATATATAGTCTCACGTAAATATTTACAGAAGAGCCAGGTATCATCTCGCATACTAGATAAGATATTACGTTAGGGTTAAGATTGTGAAAAAAAATTATTAGGAGAGTTAGCAGCGTACGTTCATCGGACTTTTGCTGCATGTTGCATCATTTAGTCCTTGCCCGTGAAAGAAAATCAGCAAACAGGCCGCTGGCCGTATTAGCAGAAGAAGACTTCATGCACGTACTTAAGGAGACTATAGTACGTGTGAATCTTCTTTTCCATGGATTCCGTCCGGTGCACACCATGTACTCTATAGATATTTATGTCATTTAATAATATTCTCGCTAATATACAAATGTGACAAAAAACATTATGTGGCGTCTTCGTTTTGTAAATATTGACAAGACTTTGAACAAAAAAAAAATGGTTAAACCTTTTTTTTTTGAGAAACGAATTATGGTTAAACCTAGAAAGTGAGTAACCAAAAGAAATAGTATGCCCTTAATGGAGGGTGTACACCTGTAAAGTTATGTAATATTTCAAAATATATTCCAACTTAATTAGTTGCTCAAACTGAAGTTTAGTTAGACACGTTTCAAAGCTAAATTGGAAAATTTGGAGAACTGGAGGGATTACAAATTCTGAGTGAAAACATTTATTGGTATTGATTGGAGAATAATCATAAAATGGTGTTGTGTAAGCATAAGGATCCAGTTGAATCAATAAATCTACTAAGATATGAATCATAAACTTTAGTTGTTTCAATCGATCTATAAAGTTGTAGTTTTACATGCTGGCACAAAAATATGCGGTCACCATTGATATTGTTTTTTCCGTGGTTTTGTCTGACCTTCCATTATTGAGATCTTCATACCTTAAAGTGCTAAAGAGGGATATAAAACCTAAACTACACATGACATGATTAATTACTCTCTAACGAGGTCATGGACCCTAGGTAGGCTCACGACCTAGAAAGCAGGCTACTTAGTCAGAGTGTCCAGAAGGAGGGCTGATGCCCAAGCGCACCATTTTGGCTTACAATCCACGTCGAGATTACCGAACACCGTCTTCTTTGGGATACTTGACAACAAACTAGACCAAATCAGATCCGACGTATCTCATTAGAGCTTTTTTTTGTAATCACTCTCACCAAAATAGGATTGGGGTCCTACCCAACGGGGGACGGTCATTCACACACCATCATCCACCATACACCAGTAGAAAACAGCCCTTCCGTTTTGAGCCCTGAGAACCTCTAGTCTCGGTTACGCCTAGAACCCGGACTAATGCCACCTTCAGTCCCGGTTCCAACGGTTATGATGACATCTCAAGCTCAAAACCCTACAGTCCCGGTTCCAGCAGAACATTTAGTCCCGGTTTGATATACGAACCGCGACTAAAGGTTTTAGTCGCGGTTCGTGTTTCAAACCGGGACTAAATGTCCAGACTGTACACCTCCCGATCGCGTTTTGAGCGCGTTTTGGAAACAGAACAGTTTTGACTGCGTTTTGGAAACTGATCAGCCGGCGCGCGTTGATACACACACGAATTTAATCGCTTCATGCAGCGCCGCCGCCCGCCGGCCTCCCTCTCCGGCTGGCTATAAAAGCTACAGTAATCCATACCTAATCACACACAAAATCTCCCTCTCCATCCTTGCTCTCTTCCATTCCAATGGAGTCACTCGGACACATCACGGCGTCTCGGTTATTCTTCTTTTCCAAGGAAGGCATGGACTTCAAGGTATGGGTCACCCTCCGTGCATCACGCGTGGAGCGGTGGATCCGACACGTGAAGAAGGTGTATCTCGACGCCGCACCGATCAAGGGGGTTGGACTCGACTGCGAGTTCACCGACGCACTCCCGGGTCGTCGCCAGAGGGATCTTCCAGTCGAGGATAAGCAGCGCGCCGCCGTCATTCAACTCTCGGTGGCGACCGAGACTCTTATTTTCCACATTTGCAGTGCTGATCGGGTGCCGAAGCTACTCGTCGATTTCTTAGGTGACAAGACTATCAACTTCTTCGGCGTCGCAATCCAGAATGACGTGCGGATGCTGCGATACTACGGAATTACAATTCCGTCAGCGGTCGACCTCCAGAGGAATAGCCGGAACCCAACCGACAATCCTACCCCGAGCCTGTATGCTCTCTCCAATGCTGTCGTTGGGACAAAACTTGAGATGAAGAAAACGAAGAAGGACAAGAAACGAGACGACGACGAAGAAGGAGAAGACCTAACTTTCGGATGGGCCGCGGTTCCATTGAGCTACGAGAGAGTCGTGTATGCTGCTCTGGACGCTCGCCTTGGCTTGGAGATTGCACGGAAGTGGTATTTAGATTGATATGATTAGTAGACCGTTGTGTGTCTCATCTATCTCTTGTATTGTAAATGTTTGGAATCTTATATATCGGTTACCGGTTTATTAATATAAACATTTCCATTTCTAATTAATTTTGGTTACCGGTTGAAAGATATGAATATTTCCATATTCAGAGATTTAGATAAAATGGACGATTTAGATTAGTTATTCAAATTTAAATAATTTTCATGTGGATGAACACTCTCTTCTCTTCTTCTCTAGATCTTGGCAGAAACATTTTTACCTGCTGTCGTGCTAGCTAATTAAGAAGCACACACGGAAGAACACAAGAACACCAAGAACACACACACGAACACCTCGATCTACCCAAGAACACACACAAGAACACAAGGACATAGGCATATGTCAGTTCCTCCCGACATAGGCATATGTCAGTATCAGATCACCTCGGTCCACCCCGGGACATAGCTTATACATGTATGCTTCCTCCTCCTACCTCACAAGAGAATGCTTCTAAGCCCAACCTCTCGAAGATGTCCTAAGTATGCTCACAAGGACATCTTCGAGAAGTTGGTTCCTAGAGTAGTCCTCTGCCTTTTGTATTCGGCGATGAACTGAAGTATTTTGTAGATGCATGGAACAAAACACACGGTTTCCCCTGCATACAGCCCAACAGTGGCTCGTGAGTGCCCGCATATCAAATGCACTGTTGGGCGTATGCAGGGAATCCGAATGCTTTGTATATCAAATGAACTACACTAAGTGTTGACATAGCTTAGACATGTCTGCTTCCTCCTCCTACCTCACACAAGAGAATGCTCAACCCAGAAGGTCTGGGCACCTATTTATAGCATCACCAGGGGGAGGCATCTTTAGTCCCGGTTGGTGGCTCAACCCGGGACAAAAGAAACACACCCCTGATCTAACGGCTCACAAGTGCTTGAAAGAAACACACGACTGATCTAACGGCTCACAAGTGCTTGAAAGAAACACACGATCCGTGTGCTTCTTTAGTCCCGGTTTGGAAGTGATAGTGTTGATCCAACAGCTCACAACTATATAAAATAGAAAATAGTTTTATATTAGTTAGTCAAATTCAAACACATTTCATATGGAAAGTTTTGTCAAATTCCAAAATATACAAAAGTTCTTCAAATTCATATCCAAACTGTTTTTAAAATAGTTACAATAATTATTATAGAAAATAGTTTTATATTAGTTAGTCAAATTCAAACACTAAAGTTTTGTCAAATTCCTAAATATACAAAAGTTCTTCAAATTCATATCCAAACTGTTTTTAAAATATTTACAATAATTATTATAGAAAATAGAAAATAGTTTTATATTAGTTAGACAAATTCAAACACATTTCATATGGAAAGTTTTGTCAAATTCCTAAATATACAAAAGTTCTTCAAATTCATATCCAAACTGTTTTTAAAATAGTTACAATAATTATTATAGAAAATAGAAAATAGTTTTATATTAATTAGACAAATTCAAACACAATTCATATGGAAAGTTTTGTCAAATTCCTAAATATACAAAAGTTCTTCAAATTCATATCCAAACTGTTTTTAAAATAGTTACAATAATTATTATAGAAAATAGAAAATAGTTTTATATTAGTTAGACAAATTCAAACACATTTCATATGGAAAGTTTTGTCAAATTCCTAAATATACAAAAGTTTTTCAAATTCATATCCAAACTGTTTTTAAAATAGTTACAATAATTATTATAGAAAATAGAAAATAGTTTTATATTAGTTAGACAAATTCAAACACATTTCATATGGAAAGTTTTGTCAAATTACTAAATATACAAAAGTTCTTCAAATTCATATCCAAACTGTTTTTAAAATAGTTACAATAATTATTATAGAAAATAGAAAATAGTTTTATATTAGTTAGACAAATTCAAACACATTTCATATGGAAAGTTTTGTCAAATTCCTAAATATACAAAAGTTCTTCAAATTCATATCCAAACTGTTTTTAAAATAGTTATAATAATTATTATAGAAAATAGAAAATAGTTTTATATTAGTTAGACAAATTCAAACACATTTCATATGGAAAGTTTTGTCAAATTGCTAAATATACAAAAGTTCTTCAAATTCATATCAAAACTGTTTTTAAAATATTTTTATATTCAAACTCATTTGAAAAAAACCCTTAGGTCGCGGTTGGTGCCACGAACCGCGACTAAAGGGATGCGCGCGCAGTCGAAAAACAAACTGGGTCGCGGTTGGAGGCTCCAACCGGGACTAAAGGACCCCCTTTAGTCGCGGTTCGAGCCACGAGCCGGGACTAAAAGTTGGGCGGTATATAAGCAAGATTGAGATCCCGGTTGGAGCCACCAACCGGGACCTCGCGCTTAGGAATTTCAGCAACGCCGCCAGGCTGCCCAAATCGAGCGCCCCCGCTGCCGCTGCGCCGTCGAGCTCGCCGCCGTCCGCTGCCGCCGCGCAGGCCGCCCGCTTCCGCTGCGACGCCGCCGCGCCCGCTCCTCTCCCTCACTGCTGCCGCGGAGGCGGCCTCCGCCGCCGCCGCCGAGCTCGCCTCGCAGTCTCCGCTGTTCCAGAAGCTCTCCCGTCGACGTCTCCGACCGAATCGCGTCAGGTGAGCACACGCCGGTCCCCTCGCCGTAGTTGATTTAGTTGATTAGTTGGTTAGGTTGACTTAGGGTTAGTGTCTTAGCAAATTGATTTAGGAATTTAGTGTTTTAGGACTTAGAGAAATTTAGTTGATTAGTTGATAAGATGATGGGTTAGAATTTAGTTGATTAGCTAGATGAATTTAGTCGCCGCTCAACATAGCTCCCTCTCACCGGCGAACACCGAGCCCCCCACGGTGAGCCCCCCCCCCCCCCCCCCCCCCCCCCGCCGCGCCTCGCTCTTCCTCCTGTTAGTTGTTAGGTTGAATTTTAGTTCATTAGGTTGAATTTAGGTTGAATTTTAGTTGATTAGGTTAAATTTTAGTTGTTTAATTAGGTTGAATTTTAGTTGATTAGGTTGAATTAGTTGCTTTAGGTTGAATTTTAATTAAATGGACATAGTGAAGTTTAGTCTTTATTCTTTATAGTTTAGTATTGCTAGTATATATTCTTTATTCTTTTTAGTACTACTTTTAATCTTTATTCTTTATAGTGAAGCTATGAACCATGACGGTAGAGATGATCGGGAAGGCCAAAACTCCGGTGATGCTGGGTTGTCGGATGATCAGTTAGAAGAACAAAACATAGGCAACCCGGAACCAAGTATTGATGTCGATGCTAGCGTTGGACACTCAACGAAGTCCTCTGATGTAAATATTTAAGTCGCTGCTAATTATATATATAGACCTCCACATTGAGCATATATTTAATGAATGTTTTTTTAGTCCTCCACTTCAAGGTTACGGGGCCCGACCAAAAAGTGGAACGAGAAGACACATATGATTATTGACATAGTCAGTGCCGATGGGGAACCTTTGGAGCCCATAAACAGCGTGACTGCATTTACTAATCAAGCAGGAGTTCTTGTTAGGAACATGATCCCGATCACCTGTCGAGAATGGAAGAAGCCAAGAGCTGATGGAATAAGTTTTGTCTGTAACGAATTGAAAAATTCTATTTGGGAGAAGCTGATATCACATTTCACTCTGCCGACGATGGACACCGAGGAGCAAACAACGGCCTTGAAGGCCAAAGTCAAGGTGTGGATCCTGAAGAAGATGGCCAAACAATTCCAAAACCATAAAAAAAGAACGTGGACGAAGTATGTCAAGAGCGGGAAAATTACTCCGGAGTTTAAGGGAACAGACGAGAGGTTACGTGATCACTGGGATGATTTCGTGACGTACAAGGAATCGGAAGAATCTCTTGAGAGGTCCAAAAAGAATGCGGATAATGCCAAGAAAAAGGTTCTCCATCATAATTTGGGGCCAGGTGGCTACAAGACTGCCATGCCTAAGTGGGATAAACTTAAGACTGAAATTAAGGCAAAAGGTCTAACTCCAGAGACGGAGAAAGTGCCCGAGAGAGCAGGAAACTTCCTAATGGCGCATGGTATGACGTTGGAGAAGGAAACAGGAGAGTTGGTTCTTCGTGATCCGACGAAGAAAGCAGTGTTGACTCCCTTCGATGATCTTAAAAAAGCAGTAGCCGAGTTGGAGGCGGGAACGTTCATTCCGGATAGAGAGAACGACGAGCTGACAAAGGCACTCGGAAATCCTGAGAAGGGAGGACGAACACGAGGCTATGGAGGTGTTCCTTGGAAGATGGGGTTTCATGAGTACTATCATACTTATAGAAGCCGAGCCAGAGCAACGAAGAGGAGGGAGCAGCAGGCGGCAGACCGACTTAAGAAGGTGGAAGAAAGGAACGAGCTGCTCTTTGCGATGTATACGAAGATGCAGGAGAAATTTTCAAGCCGTCCAGAGGCCGATCAGATTTACATAGATCCTGCAGCTGATGGCCCATCTAACCGGAGGAGCAGTGTGGCTTCCACGGGGTTGCATGACGATGATGGAGAAGTTGATGCGTCACCGATGGATCGCTACCCCGTGGATAATATCGAAGATAAGACTGAATGTGAGCTGCACCAGCCAATGAAGAACATATCTGTGAAGGTGGCCGTCGGCTTTGCTTTAAAAGTTGATCCTGAAGTGCGTTGGCATTGCCGCGAGGTTCCAGCTGGGTATGCTCGTGTTGGGGTGGAGGAAATTGTACCTGGATGCGAGACATTGGAGATTGACCACCCTGGCCCTGAAGGGGAGGCGACCCTGGAAGAAGTCAGGCATGGAATCATTTTATGGAAAAAGAAATACATCATATTTCCAGGCTCGACGCAGAGGCCACGGTCTCTCTCACGTCCACCACCTCCAAGTCCATTGAACTTCGATAGGGACGACGACGACACCTACATGACTCCACCTCGATCTTCGCCGCCGCGTCAGCAGCCTGAACCTTCTTCGGCTGAGTACAGGGCGGGAAAGCGGAAGATCAGCCAGGTCAAGTGGGGTAACTTGACTAAGTGCCCGCCTCCGCCTACTAAGGCGAAATTGTCGCCGCTTCCAAAGGTCCACAAGAGTCCTCCAAAGTTTCCTTACCCTTATAAGCCCCCCGTGGAAAACATGCTAGACGTATCAATTGATCCGAAAAAAATAGAGTACTTCCTGAAACATTGTTTTCAACCACCCCAATATGTTTTAAACTTACTATCGGACTATGATCGTTGTATTGACAAGGCATATAATGAGGGGCTTCAGAAAACAAAGCAGAAGAGACGCGACGTTGCTCCGTTGCAGTTGGCATCCAAGATTGTGATACCAGAAGTGTATGAGATTCCTGGTATGACCTACGAAGAAATGGTGGATTTGATAGAGCCCGACATTGCTCCCGAGGCATTGCAATATCGCGTTGGGAAGTATCTGGTCACGAAGGAGGACTGGGCCAACCTACCTACAAGAATGTGAGCATTACATAAATGGTACAAGGATGCCTCAGCAGACGGGGACGAGATACTGTCTGTTAAATTTAGAGATGAGCATTACTTCATGGGAGAACAAACGATTCATATTGATTTTGACGAACTCTTTCAGTTATTCAACCAGAAGGCTCTCGACAAATCTATCATCAGCTGCTATTGTTTGTAAATGATTAATTAAAGCTAATCTCGTATCATTTTCTTATAATATAACTGTACTCACTACATTCTTTTGTACGCTACTATGCAGAATGAAGATTCTTGAGTGTAGCAGGAACCAGATTTATCAAGTTGGGTTCGTTGACCCAGACCGAGTTCATATACATACCTTAAAAATAAACCCGGGGGAAACGGAGAACAACTTGCTCAATTTTTTGGAGAAACAACATTTCAAGAAGAACATATTATTTCCGTACAACTTCAGGTTAGAGTGTTACACGTTCATTTTTCCTCGTACTCGATTTTGATGAGTTAGCTAGACACTTAATATTTACCGAATTCTCTTCTATGTGCTGATGTGTATGTGCAGCCACCACTGGATTCTCTTCAACATTGAAATTGACTTGGGGAAAGTTCAGATCGAGTACTCATTATATCGACATCGACCCATGACGGATTACTGGAACATTATTGAAACGCTCCAGAGGTACTATATTGACCTCTTTTCTTCATTTCCTAAGTTCCAGTTATGAATATATTCTTTATTCATTTTCTTTGCCGGGGCAGGGTATGGAAGCGGTTCATAAAACGTGCCGGAAAAGGTCAATTTAAACCAGAGCTGACCTTTCAGCTAATCAACGTAAATAGATTACTCTATTTAGTTCTAGTTTCAATATCGGATTGTCATGTTTGATTATTACTTGATATGAACTCTATTTTCGTAAAGTGCGAGAGACAGCAACCGGCGACAAATCTGTGTGGATATTACGTTTGCGAGTATATGCGCATGTATGTCAGTGAGCGGATGGATATGGTGGTACGTAAATCATTTACATATCAATTCACAATTTAACTATAAAGATTATTTCTGGGAGCTGAAGATGATGCCCTCGCATTTGCGAGGGCCACCTTGCTAGTATAATAAGAAACACGTGCAAGATATTTTCTGGAACCCAGTCCACATTAGCAGGAAATAATCAGTAATCACGTTGACTCCTCCATCGAAAAAGTAGCGATGCCTGAAAATCTGCAAGGTCAACGAGGCCAATCAACCAATGCTCAGTGTTGTTGGCTCCCGAGATCCTCAGAGTAGCTCCTTGAGCCTGACGGCCACTTTCTGAAGAAGATTTTACCTGATTATTATCCAAGATTCTCCTTTTGACTGTTGAATAAACCTTCATTCGGAAAAGGAAAAAACCTGTTGACTAAACATTGCGCACTTCAGTTTCGTCTGTTAGGACGTTAGGTTTCAGGTTTAGAATTGGCAGAATAAACTGCACTGTCGCCTGCGCGCGTTACAGTCAGCAGTTAGCAGTTTCAGTTACTTCCGCCGCAGCTGATTCAGTCTACGTTTGAACCGGTCATGGGATGGCACTGCAACCGGATCAGGCGCCGTAAGATCGGTTTGTTCAGTCAGCTCTTCGCATGATCCATTCGTCGGATGGCACGGATGGTAGATGGTCGTGTGCAGGGTTTTCAGCTCAGTTTGTTGAGCACGTTTCGCCGGGGCTAGGCGGCTAGGCCCCTCTTTGGCCTGCCTTTTCTCCTAGGCACTTAAGGTATGATCTCGTCGGAGCGGTTCCCTGCCCTGGTAGAGGTGCGGTGAGTCTCGGATGCCACATCCTCGGAGATGCTGCCTTCAAAGCTCGGTGCTCTGCATCCTCGCCGCTTGTCTGGTTGCTCGGCATGGAGGGGTGGTGACTGGTGTGAGGTTTGGCTGTGGTGGTGTCCCTGCTGATCTGTTGTAGTTTTTTTTTGAACCGAGATACTGAGCTGTTGTAGGTCGATGTTGTCGTTGTTGTTGTGTTGCTGTTGTTGCTTGCGGTGCTTCGGCGCGTGCAGCTGTCCTAGGCAGGGGAGATTTTACTAGGTAGGCTTCGTTAGGCTTGAGCCTACCCTCCATTTATGCAAAAACAAATAGCAAATATACATGCTCTGATCGCTTAGCTATGGTTTGGAACTTTTTCTGGTGTCTATTCGTGAGTTAGCGATGGAAAGATGCATAAAAGAAGAAGGAAAGCAGCAAACGTTATATCCCTACCTAGCTGGGCTTTTACGGTGTCTTTGGCCCATTAAAAAGAAATCAGAAAAGCAAATTAATCTAGCAGTTTGACAGAATTAATGGAGAATCAATGGAGGAAATCATCCTATCCGTCGCCACGGGCGCCATCTGCATCTTCATCGTCGCCTTCGTCTAATAATTGACGGATCCTCACCTCCTCTAGGTGTCGCACTAGGAGGGGTGGGGACCTCGGACCTACGCAGGGCGCTAAACAAAGGTCCTTAATGTTAGAGCTTGATTTTGGTTGTTGTCTTCTTTCGTCGTCTGCAATAAGTGATATTCCGCGCTTCGTTCGTCGGCGAGATCTCCTTCTCGACGTCAATGGTGGCTTTGGAATATTAAATTTGTCTAGTTATGGTTCTTCAGATTTTTACTTCGCCAGATCAATCTTGGATTGTTCTCATGGTTGTCGCGAGGAGGTTTGTCCGGGATACTACGTCTTTGGCAATGTTGATTCGTTCTCTCGGCTCCCAACATTATCGACAAAGTGGCTCGGTTATTTGTTCATGAAATATCAGTGGTGGTGCTCTTGCCGATGTTGCTTGATTAATTTAATGGTTCTGTGCGTGCACAAAACCTTGGCATTGCGGCTCAAAATTGAGCTCAAAATTGAAAGGTAGAATTATCGGTGGTATTTACAGGTCTGTGGTTTGGTGTTCTCGGTCTTTTTTTAAGGCTTCATTTAGAAAAGTATAAGATTGTGTCATGAAAAAAGAAAGGGATTAAAGATCTCATAGATTTGCTCGTCTATGTATTGTTTTTGTAATCGATATAATCATGTACTCTTTGTTGGTTTAATATTAATATATATTACAATTCAAAAATAAGGAAAAGAATCAGAAAAGGACCGGTTTCGTACCTAGTAACACAGGTAAACTCCATCGCTCAGCGCGCACACAGAAATTAAGATCTGACATCGATTCAATCTGCACACAGGTGCAGCCGTCATGCAGGCGCGGGGAAGGATCGCTGATCAGCCGGCCGGCCAGTGTCTGGCTGAAGGGCGATCGGATCACTGAAGGGCGATCACCGGTCAGGTTCTTGCATAGTCTCAGTCTCTCAGATCAGCCAATTAGAGTCTAGCTTATCTTAAGAAATCTAGTACGTTGTACGATAATTGTTTGTTGATGTCGCCGTTTTTTAATAGATTTGCAGATGAAGAAAAGACCACTTGCATCGCGTGACAAAAATTCACCTAATTTGCGTCGCTTTTATACACCGAAGTCCAATACTTCTTCAACTGATGTCAACAAAATTGTTCAACTAGAAAAGAGCACTCAAATTCCTCCGGTCGATGAGAACGCTCCAATTTCTCCAAGACATCAGACCATTCCAACTCCATCAGCGGAGGAGAGCCCAAATCAGCAAACCAATGTAAGCATTAACCCCACCATGGATGACAACATACATCAACCAAAGACGTTTCGACTAGAATTTGATCCTAGTGATATTATTGTTTATCCTGCTCTTTGGATACCCATAGAAGATTATGCTAATGAACTTAGAAGTGACGTGAGGAGGGCATACTTATTGAATGGTCCAACTCAAGCAACTGGGTATATATTTCCACAGATATTAGATGGTAAAATCTCGAGATCTTTTCAAAGATCATGGTTTGATAAGTATGATTGGTTGGAATATAGCATGGAGAAGGATGCCGCCTTTTGTTTCTACTGTTTTCTTTTTAAGAAACCCGTACAGCATAACACATTTGGAAATGATGTGTTCTCCAAAAATGGATATACTCGTTGGAAAACCGCTACGCCTTTTGTTAAGAAGTCAGCTGCAAACTTTCATCCTAAACATTAGGAGAAGTACAGAATTTCATGGATGTACTGAGGTTTCAAAACTTGCTGAATTGATGGTTGAAACCAGAAAAGATAGAATTTTTCCATTGGTATATCGCCTTATTGAGCTTACATTAATCCTTACGGTGGCAACAACATCAGTAGAGCGAACATTTTCAGCAATGATTATTATCAAGACAGATTTGCGAAATAAGATGTCAGATGGGTGGTTAAATGACTTGATGGTGTCCTACACAGAGCGAGAAATATTTAAAAGTATTGAGGATGCTAATATTATAAAGCGCTTTCCAGCTATGAGAGATCGCAAGGGCCATCTGCCGAAACAAAGGACCATAACACCTTAGTGGTACGTGAATTATTTTGAATGATGATCATTTATATCATACCGTATATATCGTATATATATTTGCTTAAGTAATTTTTTGTGTGATTTTTTTTTTGAGCCAGGTTTGCTAACTGTTTTATGGTTTTTAGGCCCGGTTCTTTATAAACAGAGTCATTTTGTTATCAACCTTTCTTCTATTCATAAATAAAAGCAGCTCCGACTTGTTTTTCGGTCAAAAAAAGAATGAAGGGAATATAAGCAGAAGTTGTGCATTCATTTTTTTTATTGCCATGCTTAAATTGGGGTTGATACTATATATATGGTGAGGAGCATGTGTTATGGTGGTGAAGAATGCAAATTTTCACCCTGCTAATGGAATTTGGGTGAAAATCAGATGAAATATGGCATGCACGTTTTGAGCCATGTCGACAAACATATGGCACAGGGGCTAGATAGTTCGAGTTGGTGCCCATTGTTATGCGTTATACATGGTCAATTCAATTATTTGATGCCCTTTGATTTGTTGCATTGTTGGAAACGATATATGTAGTCATAGTACTCTAATAAAGTCGGGATTAATTCTCTTCGGTAAAAAATAAATATAAGAACTCACATAACAAATCACACGCAAACTAGTTGGTGAAACACTCAAGTGCTGGAGTCTACCTAGCTATATATATGTATATAAATAAGTATGCATCTGCCATAGTGCCATGTGCATAGCCCACTCATGTAGTAGCAAAGTTAACGCTCCAAAAAAAAAATCTTGGACATCTCATTTGTTTAATCTGATGAGTAGAGCATGGAACGGGAAGATGGTGGCAATTGATGGGAAAGTCAATTGGCACTGCCGATTCCATGAATGAAGAGATATTCTAAGAATTAGATGCATCGGGAACTTTGTATGAGGAGTGTGGCAACGGTAGTAGATCAAAAAACTTTTAGAAGCTCCCTCGACTATGGGTCGGATACTTCTTTTACGTTTATGGGGTGGCTTTTAGGTCCCTCGACTATGCTCCATCATTTCTAGGCTTTCAAGGATCCTCCGAACAGTCCGCATGAATTCCAGAAGGATTCATGAAATCAAGGATTCTAGAAGTATTGCTCCGAACAGTCCCCGTTGCGTCACGAGGCACCCGTAACAAGACAAGTGTCTCCAGTCCGGCTGGTGGGCTGCTTCTCTGCACTGCAAAACTGTCATCGTGTGCAATCTAAGAAGCGAGTGTGACCCAGCTTCCCCAACCTTTAAGTAGGAAACGAATTGGTATACCGCTCTGCCCTTTGTTTGCTTGTTTATGCAATGCCACTCCACGAAAACCCTGACTGACAACTGTAGCAGATGGTCCACCATGCCACCTCCATCCACCACTCACCATCCACCACGTAAAACTACTTTGTTGACCAGCTCTTGAGCATGTACGTGCAGACTGGCTGCCTGCTTAGGGTTCAGCTGAAACGATTGATGGGTTGGAGCTGTCTGTGTCCTTGCTTGCCTCTCAGCTTCCATCCACCATGTTTTTTTTACTTATCATATTATTTGATTTTAATTCTTTCTCATTTCTCAAACTCAACCCAACAAATAAACTTTAATATCACTTTATTAAGTACACATATCAAATTCAGAGGCATTCCAGACATCTCACAACGGAACACAGTAAATAGCCAAATTTTATGAAGCCTAAAAGAAGTCTCTAACCAGTTTTTATGAGGTTCTATCCACCACAGTTTCTCCCCACCAAAATACATAAGAAGGCTTAGCCCAAAAATAGTGTCCCTGTATCTTTCATATGCGCGCTACTTTCTTAGACAAAAAGAGACACACGCTTCAATTTTATTAAGAAAACTAAGTGTTCCAGATAATTTGCATAACCTACACAGAACTATGGTGCCATCAGCCACATACTCAGACAACCGCCTAGAAGTTTCCTTTTGAGATAGAAGGCATTAGGGGGGCAGAATTAAATTAATAAATCACAAAGCGGCCTTGTTTACATAATGCAGAAAATCAGCTTTTAGCAGACGACCTTGCAACAAACCGTGTATTATTATATACGTATCATATTATATGTAATGAATATCCTTTACGAAGGCAACAATAACTGAATTTTCTTCTGCGTCGCACTGACAGCACCCCTCGATTAATCACATTTGTTCATTTTTCAGACAACTTTTCTTGGATATGCAAGTGAATGATTGTGCCAAGCCAGATAGTCCATGCTTGGAGTTGAAGGAGTCAATGGAATGCTTTTGGTTCACATTGTTAGAGAACACGTTTGATAAAAGTGAGGTATTATTATATTCCAAGTTCATGCAACATTAGGATATTTTCCGTGCTTATGAAGAGGTAGAGCAAAACTTCACAACATAAGAAATGTTGTCTCAATTTGAAAATTGGGTGAGTAATTTGAATGCGCACGTGACATTAACAAAAAAAATATGTGAAGGGGCCGTGTTATAAGGATATGGTAAGTAAAAGGGAGTGTCGAGATTTGGCATATGTGATGTGTGAGGCTTGTTGAATTGATGCACTAACCAACGAACTAATGGAGAGAGGCAGGCAATATATATTCAACACTCTCTATCATGTCTAGATTACTTCAATCCTTAGCGTGGGTTCGATGTAGGCTGTAAAATTGTTTGTTAATACTGCGTTGGAAGGTATTGACCGCGATAACTCTTAACTCCGAAAACATATGGAATGGGCTAGACAATATATCTATGTTTCAACATTCCGCCTCAAGTTTAGGCTATTCAGTTCCGGAACGAGGTGTAATGGAATGGAACGGTTCCGCACCGGCTAATCATCCAGTTTAGGATTAAGTTTAGCAATAACTAATCAAGCTTAGCAATAATTAATCAAGCTTAGCAATAATTAATCAAGATTATGAATAATTAATCGTGATTAGAAATAATTAATCAAATTTTGCAATGATTCCATTCTCATCCATTCCATTCCATTCTCATCCAATTCCAAAACTAAACACGGGAATGGAACCGTTCCGTGACATTTTTTTGTCCGAACTGAACACAAGAATGGAACGGTTCCGCTCTGATGGAATGGAACCGTTCCATTCCATTCCACTTGGTTCCAAAACTGAACACACCCTTCTTAGCACGGGTTCTATGTGGGCGGCAGAATCATTTTTTTATACCGCGTTGGCATAGTCATAAACTCGAGATCTCTTGACACTTAATTCATAAACTTGCCAACTAAACCAAAAGTCCAAACTAATAGAGAGGGACGGGCAATACATTTAAACAAGGCCAAACCATGATGAGTGAGGAGGGTGATACGTTGGTTTAGCTTGTTGCATCTTCCCGTGATTTTCATGTGATCTCTTTTTATGTTGTAATGCAGAATTGTGGGTAGTTACTCATAGGTTCTTATGGTATATGTATGTTAATATTTCTTACAGTTCCTCTAGTAAGAGTTCAAAAGACCAAACTAAACAGGGATTGATGTGCTTTTCAGGAGATACCGGAAACAATGCATACTTGTCGATGATATGAAAGCATATATACTTTTCTTTTAGATGCCGTTTGGGCTTTCCCACGATATATCCAGAATTTTTTTAGGTGTGCTTGTGGTATAACTAGAGTTATTTTAAAATGTTAATGAATCTATCGATACTTACTTGGGACAACACTGCCAGAAAATCTGATGGAAATAGTTGTGGCAACTTTAAGGGGGCATCTGGAGGGTTAGAAATGCTATGGGTTTCAATGGAACTGGCCTAGTGAGCCAATTTTAGGGGATTTTAGTGCATTCATTTCGATTAACCAATTAAGACCTAGTGAGTTTTGCAGGGTGTGCAAGATTGAAACTTAGACATCCATGCACGCAAAGCTCCATGAGCAAATAGGAAGTGAAGTCATCAATACATGAAGATGGACAACACGTGTGATGATGAGAGATTGAGAGGCAAGGAAGTGCTTTGGGATATGGTATCTACAGCCTGAATAAATAGTGGATGTGTGGCTAGATTATGGAAGAAGGGCTTCTTTGGGTAGTTCATAGTTTGCTTTTGCTTGCAATATGCATTTGCTTTGGTGACATGTCTAACTTGAGGTTAATACTGTGGTGGACATCTTGTGTTGGTGAACAATGTGGATTGGTTCCTATACTAATGGAAATCGTGGAAAACATTTGTACCGAAAAAATGTCTTGCACGTTCTAAGACATGTTGCCGAATACTAACGACCAGCTGTACCGCTAGGCATTTGGACTAGTTGCAATCAGCGACCGTGTTCTCCCTATGCAGAACTAGTTCAATTATTTTTCGGCCCTTTTATTGAGCACTGCATTGCTAGACAGAGACGGACGGGGCTTGCCTGCTCCCCCGTCGTGCTCCCATCCGTGCGCCCGCACACGTGGCGTGCATCGGATGGTTCCCCCAGGCGGTAGTTTTTCAACCTAAAATAAATCAGAAACAAATACCGAACGCAATACGAATCGTCTCGTACGAGCGTCCTCGCCTAGTATCTTCTCTTGTCGGAACTCTGAGCAGTTAAAGGTGGAGGGGATAAGGTCGCCGCGATGACCTCCGCCACGACCGTTCCTGCCGTGTGGGCGGCGCAGATGCTGCGAGCGACTCGAGCTCGGAAACCAAGACGTGGAGGCGGCAGATCCTGGGTGGCGCATCCACTTCCTGTCTCGACGGCCTGCCGGCTGTCCGTAGCTGAGCGCAGCTGAAGGGGAGGCTACGACGCGAATGGAGAAGCCTACGCTTCGTTGACTTGGCACCAGCTCTAACGCTGTACACAGGTTAATTTCACTTCCTGTTTTGTTCCCATAGAATCTAGTGATCGTTGATTTCTTGCTTGCTGAATAGGAGAACGATGTATGGTTTGTGGACATTGAGCTAGTTCGATTGGTATGCCCAGGCTGAGTCAATCCATGTTCAATACCTACAAGTTATAATATAAATTACTTGCATCTACGACATTGATTAAGATAGCTTCAGTACATCACATAAACCTCCAGATATTTTTAATAAAGTTTTGTTTGGGCCTTTGGTACTTGACAATGACATATATATAAAAAAATGATTAATATGGCTTCGTTGGATGGTAGAAGTTTTGATTTTGTCCAGTCATCACCGTAGAGGTAGAGGTAGAGGTTTCTGTCGTCGACTTCGGTTGATGGAAGAAGACTTGACCCGGGCCAGTCATCATAGTAGAAGTAGAGGGCCCAATCATCGACTTCGGTTGATGGAAGAAAGTTTCATTTCTTCTTGGCATCATAGTAGAGGCAGAGGTCCTCATGCTCTGTTGTTGTGTGGAATTTGGAGATGAGTTGTGTTGTGGTAAATAGGGGAACATCTGATTTGTCGGATGACCCTGTGTAGAAAAGTAGTTCAATGCCAATAAAGTTTAAAAATGATAAAAGTTGACGATGTAATGATCATACCATCAGTGTATTGTATGGTTGCAATCCACCCAACTCTGTTTGGTTTTGTGGTGGCATCAAGATGGTATTACCAAGCGATTGCTGCATTGAAGAATGTAGGAATGGGTTGTACTGATATGAACCCATTTGATTTGTCATAAATCCCAAATGAGTCTACAAAAATAAAACATATTAGTTAGTAAAAATAATTTTATGTGTGAAATCTGGTTGAGACAATTATATACCGTTGTGGTGCTTTGAGGTTGTGGCTGTACAGTAGCATTTTTGCTCTTTTTCTTCTTTTTAGTTGCTTTCTCTAAGCCACCAATTGGTCTACTTGACCCTCGGACACTCTTTTCTTTTAACTTGATACCCAATGGCTTGGCAAGCCCCTCATTGTGTTTTGAAATTCTACTAGCATCGATTTCCAATCCTGTAACTGTGAAGCTAAATGTAAGTTATAGGTAGACATTAATATAGGTAAACTAGTTGTTTATCATGTACCTTCTGGAGTCGAGGAGTTCCCCAGATCTGGGTCAGTTGACTCAGTTCTAATTTTCAGGCTTTTCTCTACATCTTGTGCTAATTGCTCTGCGCAATTAACAGCCTTATCATACGATTCATCAGACTCAGCGGCACGAGTAGCTATTTTCATAAATATTCTGCACAACTCCTTGTAGCGATTGGACATTCTTGCTCTTGGGTCGTCATGCTGGTTGCGATTGCCTGTTATGTCCAGAACTTTGGCACCAATTGTCCATCTTTTCAAGATATACTGTTCAGGAATATGCTTGATATTATTAATATCAAGTACCTTTAAGCAGTGAGAGCAAAGAATTCCTGCAAATTCGAACCTTTTGCAACTGCAATTGACCTTTTCTTCATTTGGAAAAAATCTAACGACATGCACACGTTGTGTGCCATGAAAATTAACTTTGTAAACCTTATGCTCTGTGTCACTATCATCACAAATGTATGTGTCATAGTTAAGGGTCCGAAGCACTTGTTCCTGAAACATCTTGAAAATTGCAGGAGTATATGTAGTTGCAGCCTGCCTTAACATATAGCTAGCTTCTGTCTTCATTTTGGGAGTAGTCTGTGTTGCTGTGAAGTCACACCTCCCCTCTTCAAATCTTTTATCTGCAACTAACCTCTCAAAATGATGGAAGAAAGTAAGCATGTCATATTTAATACTAATGTATCTCTTCAATTCATTGTTCATACTTTCACTTCTTTGGGTAGTGCTCATCTGGGCAGAGAACGTATTTTTTCCATACACTAGTGCCCAATGCTCCCTTTTCTGAAACCACCTTTGAAGCCACTCATTCTCATGTAGCCCATACTTATCAAGCATTCCATTCCATGCACTTATAAAGTCATCTTCTTCCTCTATGTCATAGATACAATGTTGAAAATCAGCATTGAACTTCTTATATTCTGGAACAACTCCAGCAAGGTGCTTGCAAGCATTTTGATTCATATGCCACACACAAAGTCTATGGAAAGAATTAGGTAGCACTATACTGATCGCTTTGGCCATTGCTGCATCTTCATCAGTTAGAACAGTCTGTGGATGTTTACCAGACATAGCTTTTAGAAAAGTTCTAAAAAGCCAACCGAAACTTTCAGCGGTTTCATCATAGAGAAGTGCAGCACCGAACACAATAGTTTTCTTGTGATTATTCACTCCAACAATCAAACCAAATGGACGCCCATCATCTAGTTTCCTGTATGTGGTGTCAAAGCATATAACATCGCCAAAAATGGCATAGTCTGAGACCATTTTGGAGTCAGCCCAAAAAATATTTGTTATCAAATCATCAGCATCTACTTGAATCGAATAGAAAAACTTGGCATCTTCTGCCACCTTCTTCTCCATGTATTCTAACACTCCTCCGGTGTCACCTTGCTTTGCTTGCAGTGTTCTCTTTGTGTATAAACAATTTTTCATATCTTCGCGTGTAAAGCCAAGGTTTCTCCATCCACATGCTTCTTTGGCCATAAGATCAACAGTTGCTTTATTTGAAATGCCTACGGACTTGGCGACCTCTGCACATGCCATCTGTGCTTCAGTTACTTTCCTGTGAGATCTCAAGTATTGGGCCATGTCGCCAGTAGCAAGAATGTGGTTATGTTTCTCCTCAAATTCATACACATGATAAAGTCCATTCCTAAGAGTTATCTTCATGTGTGCATCACAACCACATCGTGATTCAGGCCTACTATATTTAAATGTATCTTCTCTTTTATCTTCAGCGCGGGATCCTAGTAATTGAAGATATTGTCTTAGTGCATCTGAAATTAATACTCCAACCAAATTATACCTAGTTCATACCTTGACGAGAACAACAGAAGGTCCTCTGTTGTATTGTTTCAGAGTACTTCACTTTATGCTTACTACCTCTTCGGACGCTAAAACCCATATCTTCAGCATAATGGTTATAAAATGAATAAGCTTCCTCTTCGGATAGAAAATTCATGCCAACCTTTGGTACCCTTTTATTACTAGGATCTCACTAGTGGAAAACGGCTCTTTAGTACCGGTCGGGGAGGAGCATCAGTACCGGTTTCGCAACCGGTACTGCGCAATCGGGACTGATGCCCCCCCAGCATCAGTACCGGTTTCTTATCGTCCGGTACTAAAAGGGCCCCCACGTGGGCGTGGGGCTCGAGCTCGTGCGGAGAACTTTTAGTACCGGTCGATAACACCGGCCGGTACTAAAGGGTTTAGGTTTTAAGGGTTTTGCAATTTATTTTTCGTTTCCTTTTTTTTCTGTTATCTGTTTTCTTTTCTTCACTGCAATTTTATTTTATGTTTTCTTTTTCATCTACTGTTATACATTCATACGGTATTATATATATACACGGTACACGTTGATGCATACGTAATATACTTCCGTATATGTATTCTACGCTACTACATACGGTAAACGTTGATATATAATATAATTTAGATATAGGACATATTCATACTACGTTATTACATACATATATACATATATACAATCCGGTGTATAGAGATCGCAATAATGTCATACATCCTCCTCTTTCATATGGCATAGCTATATTTAGGATTATGATATTCTCCCTTTGGATTCATGACCTCATCAAGGATAAATCCCGCTATCTCCTCTTTAATTGCTTCTACGCGCTGATGTGGTAGGATGGCGTTCCGCTTGTCGTTAAGCTTTAAACGAGATCAATATGAATATATTAGTTGTGTGTGTATATATATATATCAAATCATAATAAGATTGAAATATAGTACAAGCCAGTCACACTCACATCCATTCTTTTTTCACGCGACGCCTGCTCAACGCTCAAGGTCCTCATGAACTCGCAGACGTAGAATCCACATAATTCATTTCCCGGAGGCTGCTTCATGGTCTTTACGAGAATATAACTTAATTAAATAATAATTCAAAATGATGATGAATTAAAGAGACTATGTTTAATAGTAGCACACTTACATCAATATGTTTAATAGTCAGCTCTGGTTTCCATTCACCCCTCTCTCTCTTGATGAATATTTTCCAAACCCTACTCACAAAAGCAAATGAATAAATGTGTTATGATTACTTGATATCATGAAATGGGGTTAATGGTTGAAATTACCTCTGAAGCATGTCAATCAAGTCCTGGTAGTATGATTGTGGTTTGCGTAATGAGTCAAATACTTCAACTAATCCCTTGTCAATGATAATGTCCAGTAGAATCCAATGGAAGCTGCACACGTTTATATAGTGAGGCATGAATATAACTCATCAATTAAACTTAACATCTAGTCATTAGCAATATAGAAATGTGTTGAAGACAGTCACACTCACTTGAAGTTGTAAGGAAGAAGTATATCTGTCGCATGTGTTTGGCTCAATAGCGACCTCAACAATGCCTCCTCGCAGTCCCCGGGCTTCCGCTCTAAGTTTTTGCAGTTAACGATAGATGGGTCAATGAACCCAACTTCCCAGAGTCTTTTCCTTTTGCACTCGATAAGCATCCACCTGCATATATAATAGCATACGAAAGAATATAGTGCAGATAATTACAGGCTCAATTAGTGAGGATAATTACATGCTCAGCTAGACATTTAGAAAAAACACTTACAGAACATAGCAACTCATGATAGTTGCGTCGAGAGCACGCCGGTTGTATAACTGCCATAATTCATCAAATTCGATACATATCTCGTGGTTGACGAAGAATTGGTCTTCTCGGTATGTCACGTAAAACACGAGTTGCTTGTCCTTTGCAACCTTCATGTACCAGTCATGCAATCTCCGCATTTGAAAAGCTAGACGCACCATCTCATCACTAGGGAGAAGATCTTTCCCGTAGACAAACGTCCGTGCTATCTCAGTCTCTTTGGGGAAAAGTGCGTCAAATGCATCATCGTCCATGTAGTCAGTAACAGGAACATTTGTCCCAACGTTGGGACTCTTGTCTGTCTGAACCTTCAGCGGGGCGACCGACTGTACTTTCTGTTCTCCGAGCTGGGGAACCTTTTTCCCCTTCTTCTTCTTCTGTGCAGCGACCCTTTTCTTTTTATTCTCCTCTTGCGTGTCAAAACTCTTCGAGATAGAGCGTTCATAGTTATCAGGCAAAGTTCTACGGTCAGGATCACAGACGATGTCTAAAAAGTGTTTAACACCCTTAGGGTTTAGTACCTGTTTTGGCTCGGGCACTTTCTTCGCAAAGTGTGCGGCATTGTGAGCTTTGACCAAGGGAGCATTCTCCTCAACGGTCCGGTGGTAAGTTAACACCGGAAGATCCTTCAACGACGGCCCGTACTTGTAGGTGTCCTTTGGAGCACCACTCGACGCACCGGCAAGCATCTTCTGCCTCATTGAGAAGGTCCTATTGCCGGTGGGCGGACTCTTTGCAAGCTCCGGGGTGGACTCCCGCTGGAGTGGACTCTTTGCAAGTTCCGGGGTGGACTCCCGCTGGAGTGGACTCTTTGCACGCTCCGGGGTGGACTCCCGCTGGAGTGGACTCTTTGCACGCTCCGGGGTGGACTCCCGCTGGGTTGGTCTCGCGCACCGGGGAGATGGAGTCGCGCTGGGTTCCTTCTCGGTGTCCATATTTTCAATGCGGGGTGGACTTGGAGGTTGATTGCTACTCGGAGGGGTTGGTGGCCTACGCGTCGATTCTCCAGGAAACACGATGTGTTCCTTTCTCCATAGAATGATTCCGTGCAACACTTCTCCCAGTGTCGTCTCCCCTTCAGCTCCAGGAAAGTCAAGCTCTAGGTCCTCGAATCCGTTCATAATTTCGTCCACCCCGACTCGCGCGTAGCCAGCTGGAATCTGACCGCCATGAAGGGTTGCTCCGGGTATATTCTCTAAAGCAAAGCCGACCGCCACCTTTATGGATAGGTTCCTCATCTTGATGTGCAGCTCACAGTTTGTTCGCCCCTGAATCTGATCCACGGGGTATGTTGCGTCATCAGGCTGGACATTTTGTGTGGAAGCCACGCTGCTTTTCCGCTGAGATGCCATATCAAGTTGGTCCTCCTGCGGCTCAGATACCTTTTTCTGCCTCATTTCATGTCGCAGGTCTATTATCATGTCTTCCAACCGCTGATATTTCTCTGCCTCCTGTTTCTTCTTCCTGTCGCGACTCCTGTAGGTGTCCCTATGCTCGGGGAACCCAACCTTCCAAGGGACGACGCCCACGCCTCGTACTCGCCCAGTGTGTTCAGGATTCCCGAGGGCGAGTGACAGCTCGTCCTTCTCTCTATTGGGCGCGAACCTTCCCTCCCGAGCGGCAACTACTGCATCATCAAGTTCTTTGACTTTATTCCGAATTTTTTCTCTTTCGGGCTCTCCCTCGGGGCCTGGTTTAACCTTTTCCTTCAACACAAGATTCCCTGTCTGTGGGTCGGGCTCCAGCCCGACGCTGTACGCCCAATGTCTCGCCCTTGCGGGATAGCTTGATGTACTTGGAGTGACCCCGGCAGCAATTAACTTGGCGTCCCTTTCTTGCCACTTAGGAATGGCGGTCTTATAGCCACCTGGCCCCAAACGTTGGAAATATTGCTTTTTGTCGGCATTCAACTTATTTTTCGCCGACTTTTCCAGAGCTTCTTCTGATTCCTTGTAGTCCTTGAATTCTTGCCACAGATCTCTTATCCTCCTGTACTGTACGTCTTCAAAATTAGGGGTTTTCTTTGTCTTGATGAATTGCTGATATAACCTTTTCTTGTAGTTCATGAATTGTTCGGCCATTTTCTTTAGAGTCCACTGGAAGACTTTCTTTTTCTCGGCATCTCCAAGTCCTGTCGGTAGGGCGAAATTGTGGAAAACGGACTTCAGAAGTTCCCTCTTGCAAATATCTGACACAAAACTCTCTCCTCCACCCTTCGGCTTGTGCCATTCTCGGATGGTGATCGGAATGTTGTCCCGAACAATAACTCCGCACTGACTCACAAATTTACGTGCGTGCTCTTTCGGAGCAATCGGTTCGCCAATTTCAGAGATTTCTTCGATATCAAATCTTTCTTATTTTAACTTTTTGGCCGGGCCTCGTTTTCTTTTAACAGACTTGCTCGATCCCGATCCGGAGGGCTAAAAGAAGAAATATTATGTTAAAACATGTATATGTACACATATCAAATCATTAATTTATCACCAGAAGCTATGTATACCTCGTCGGTATTCTGCGCTACATTCTCATCGGCATTATTGTTCGAGGCGGATGGAGGAGCTTCTAAGTTATAAATCTCCTCGTCCTCCATTTCACCACCGGACATGTTAAGATATTGCGATCCATCATCTTCACCATCTCTGATGATGTCGAACAATTGATCTTCCCCTGCTCTGCCGTCCATAGCTTAACTAATACAAAAAAAAAAGATAGAACAATTTAGTGCCAAATCGGGCGGCGGCATTATTGTAAAGAAATAACATGTGCGCACGGTAGAGGCTCACCGCGGGGGAGGGCAAGAGGGGATGCTCGGGAACGACGGTGAGGCGCGGGATCAACGAGACTCGGGAAGGTCACAGACAGGACGACGGTGAGGCGAGGGATAGACGGCGAGATTCCTACATGATGTCAAGTTATAACGGTGAGGCGAGGGATCGACGAAATCAAGTACTTTGCATTGGGGAAATTGTGGTTGCATTCCTCGCGCGTTGCCGCGGAAAATTGTGGTTGCATTTTCACAATACTATTTCACAAATTCTAACACTTACATTGTAGCATTTTAATCTTTGCATCAAATAAAATTACATAGTAGCATCCATAAAATTACCCTAAATTACACAAGTACTTTGCACAACTACTTTGCATCCACTCTATTAATCCAAATTTTCAAACTTCCTAACATTGCAAAACAGACAGCACGGCCTCATATAGAATTGCTTCAGGGATGGTGTCAGCGAACAACGTGGAATGAACATTACATATATGTTCAGACAACATGGTTCACTCACACCTCCCTGAAGATGCAACGTGCAACCATCTAATCATCGGCCAAAATTTAGAAACTTCCTAAAACAGTAGCAAAAATTGCAAGTACTTTGCATCAAATAAAATTGCATAAGTACTTTGCATCAAATAAAATTGCATAAGTTCTTTGCATCAAATAAAATTGCTCTTTGAATTCACAAGTATATTAGTGCTAACACTTGAATTCTAAAACTATTACACTACCCTTTGCACATTTCACAAATATTAATCAACACATTGCACAAATATTAATCAACTAAATAGTACTAAAGCAGTAGCAATTCATCTAAAACAGTAGCATTTCCTATAGCAATTTAAAAACAGTAGCATTTCTATCAATTTCCTACCAATTCCTAGCAATTCTAAAATGATTAACTAAACAAATTCACATTTAAACATCTTCTCACTTACATTCCTAGCAACTTAATTGATATTTGAACTAGGAATTAGAAAATAGTAGGATTTGAACTAATTTCAATGAATCTAAACAGTAGCATTTGAACCCTAATTCAAAGAATACCTAATTTTTTCTCCTAACTCGAAAAATAGCCTAACTATCTAACGATGACGTCACCACGTCGTCACGGCCACCACACCACGGCCGGTGTCGCGCGCACGGCTCCGGCGACCACGGCTTCGGTGAGGAGCTGCTCATGGTCGCCCGCGACCAAACCGTAGCGGCGCCGCCCTGAAATGGACGCGCAACATCTCCGGCGACGATCTCGGGCAACGGCCTAAGAGGGGAACACCGCGGCCCGACCAACTACACCAAGAGGAGGAGAAAGGAGGGGGTCCAGGAGGACCAGTGTGCTCACCTGAATATGCCGGAGGGGTCGGGGACGCTCGGCGAGGTCGGAGATGGCCGGAATCAATGGAGGCGCCGCGGCGGACTCGAGTGAGAAGACAGAGACAATGGGCGGCGTGGCACGGCGGCGCGGCGTCGGGGAGCGACGTCGGGGAGCGGCGCTTCGATTCGTCGAGGAGCGGAGCGTCGATTCGTCGAGGAGCCGCACGGCGTCAGGGTGGCACGGCGGCGCTGCGTCGTCTTCGTCGTCGAGGGTTCGGGGTACGTCTGTGTGTGGGAGATGAACTGCCCGATCTGGGCAAGTCTTGCATTTAAGGCACACACCTTTAGTACCGGTCTATGGCACGGACCGGTACTAAAGCTCCTTCAGTACCGGCTGGTAGCACGGCCCGGTACTAATGGTCTGTCGTTTGGGCGCCCAGAAAACTGGCGCGAAACGAAAACCTTTAGTACCGGCTGTTCGAACGGCCCGGTACTAAAGATCTTTTTCATTTTATTTCTCTTTTCTCTTTTCTCCTTTCTGTTTTTTTATATCTACTGATGTAATTGTTTAATTAGTTTGTAATAATTACTAAAAATCATGTCTATATTAAAGAACATGTTTTCAATAAATTACAAAAATTAGATATTAAAAAATGTAACATTTAAAATAAAGGGAATTGATAATCCCCATTTTAAATCATGACTTTTTTTGTGAACAAAGTACCAAAAATATGATGCAAAATGGCACCCATTTAATTTTCATGGAAACTAGTCCACATATGATGGATAATCCCCAAGTAGTAGTTTTTTCTTTGATTTCTACCTAATTTTCCCTAGTTAATTGAGTTTATGTCGATTTTTCGAAAGTAAATCAACTTTGAACTACACAACTAGTGGTTATATCACAGAAACATTGATAGTTCTAGAAACTTGATTTCTGACAAAATTTGCAAAAAAAAGTCTTAACAAAAAAGGTGTATCATGTATGAACATCTAGAAGTTTCAAGACAAATGACCAAGTTATGCTCATTTCAACAACATAGTTTGTGATAAAGACCTCATATTTCATAAATATCATTCCTGGATTACACATCACCTACATTCCCATCTGTTGTATTATTCCTCCTTTTCTTCGATTGCTTAACTTTGCGCCGGAACCATGGAGAATCTTCATTACTTAACGTGATGCTTGGGTCAGTGTTGACTTTGAAGGGCGGAATTTCATCAAACTTATCATAATCTTCTGACATGTCTGTCTTGTCCTCCACTCCCACGATGTTTCTTTTCCCTGAAAGAACTATGTGGCGTTTTGCCTCGTCTGATGTATTCGCTTCCATATTTTTTCTTTTCTTTGGTTTGGTAGACATGTCTTTCACGTAGAAAACTTGAGCTACATCATTTGCTAGGACGAACGGTTCGTCTTTGTAATCAAGATTGTTCAGATCCACCGTTGTCATTCCGTACATCGGGTCTACCTTTACCCCGCCTGCATTCAGCTTGACCCATTTGCACCGAAACAAAGGGACCTTAAAAGAAGGTCCATACTCAAGTTCCCATATCTCCTCTACGTAACCATAATATGTGTCCTTTTGCCCATTGCTGTTTGTTGCGTCAAAGCGGACACCACTGTTTTGGTTGGTGCTCTTTTTATCTTGAGCGATCGTGTAAAATGTATTCCCATTTATCTCGTACCCTTCGAAAGTGACTATAGTCGAAGATGGTGTCCTGGCCAACAAGTACAGCTCAACATCAACTTCGGTGTTACTCATGAGATGTGTTTGCAACCAACCGCTGAATTTCGCCGTGTGTTGATCTTTAATCCAGAACTCATCCTCCACCGGGTTCTCAGATCATAAAATATTCATGTGTTCCTCGATATACGGAGCTGCCAATGAGGAATTTTGTAGAACTGTGTAGTGCGCTTGACTGAAAGAAGGTCCGTCCCTACATACAAATACTTTTTTCCCTAGAGTGCCTTTTCCACTCAGTCTCCCCTCATGTCGCGACTGTGGAACACCAATCGGATTAATGTCAGGAATAAAGTCAACACAGAACTCAATGACCTCCTCGGTTCCATAGCCCTTGGAGATGCTTCCTTCTGGCCTAGCACGGTTATGAACATATTTCTTTAAGACTCCCATGAACCTCTCAAATGGGAACATATTGTGTAGAAATACGGGACCGAGAATTTGAATCTCTTCGACTAGGTGAACCAAGACATGCGTCATAACATCGAAAAAGGATGGGGGAACACCAACTCAAAACTGACAAGACACTGGACCACATCATTCTGTAGTCTTGGTAGGATCATTGGATCGATTACCTTCTGAGATATTGCATTGAGAAATGCACAAAGCTTCACAATGGGTACTCGAACATTTTCCGGTAGAAGCCCCCTCAATGCAATCGGAAGCAATTGCGTCATAATCACATGGCAGTCATGAGACTTTAGGTTTTGAAATTTTTGTTGTGCCACATTTATTATTCCCTTTATATTCGACGAGAAGCCAGACAGGACCTTGATACTGCTCAGACATTCAAAAAATATCACTTTCTCTTGTTTGGTTAGAGCATAGCTGGCCGGACCGTCATAATGTTCTGGAAGCAGGCCGTCTCGTTCTTTCAAACGTTTCTGGTCCTCCCGTGCTGCCGTTGTGTTTTTTTTCTTCCCATACACGCCCAAATGGCCTAGCAGGTTCACACAAATATTCTTCGTCACGTGCATCACGTCGATTGCAGATCGGACCTCTAGGACTTTCCAATATGGTAGCTCCCAAAATATAGATTTCTTCTTCCACATGGGTGCGTGCCCGTTTGCGTCATCTGGAACCTTTAGTCCTCCAGGACCCTTTCCAAAGATTACTTTTAGATCCTTGACCATATCAAATATTTGTTCACCAGTACGGTCCATAGGCCTCCTACGGTGATCTGCCTCACCTTTGAAATGCTTTCCTTGCTTCCGGACGTTATGCCTGACCGGAAGAAATCGACGATGCCCCAGGTACACACACTTCTTACAATTATCCAAGTATATACATTCAGTATCATCCAAACAGTGTGTGCATGCATGGTATCCCTTAGTTGTCTGTCCTGAGATGTTACTAAGAGCAGGCCAATCATTGATCGTTACGAAAAGCAACCCTCGAAGGTCAAAATCCTCCTGTTTGTGCTCATCCCACACACGTACACCTTCTTCCCGCCACAACTCTAAAAGTTCGTCAACTAATGGCCTGAGGTACACATCAAGCTCGCTCCCTGGTTGCTTCGGTCCTTGGATGAGCACTGGCATCATAATGAACTTTCGCTTCATGCACAACCAAGGAGGAAGGTTGTAAATACATAGAGTAACAGGCCAGGTGCTATGACTGCTGCTTTGCTCTCCAAAAGGATTGAAGCCGTCCGTACTTAGACCAAATCTTAAGTTTCTTGCGTCATCTGCAAAGTCCGGGAACTCTCTCTCGATTTTTCTCCACTGGGATCCATCAGCGGGGTGTCTGAACATCGCGTCTTTCTTCCGGTCCTCTTTGTGCCATCGCAACATCTTGGCATGCTCTCTGTTGCTGAACAAACGTTTCAACCGTGGTATTATAGGAGCATACCACATCACCTTGGCAGGAACCCTCTTTCTGGGGCGCTCGCCCTCAACTTCACCAGGGTCATCTCGCCTGATCTTATACCGCAATGCACCGCATACCGGGCATGCATTCAGATTCTCGTACTCCTCACCGCGGTAGAGTATGCAGTCATTAATGCATGCATGTATCTTTTGCACCTCTAATCCTAGAGGACAGACGATCTTCTTTGCCTCGTACGTACTGTCGGGCAATTCGTTATCCTTTGGAAGCATCTTCTTTATCTTTTTCAACAACTTTTCAAACCCCTTGCCCGATACACCATTCTCAGCCTTCCATTGCAGCAAATCCAGCGTCGTACCCAGCTTTTTCTGGTCATCTTCGACACCTGGGTACAATTTTTTTTTGTGATCCTCCAACATGCGCTCCAACTTGACCCACTCCCTCTGATTTACGCTGTTTCTCTGTGCATCAGCAATGGCCCGAGAAAGATCATCAGCGGGCTCATCCGGCGCCTCTTCGTCAGGCGCGTCTTCTCCAGTTTCCTCCATTGTAGTACCGTCGTATTCAGGAAACTCAGGATAGTTGTCATCGTCCTCTTCTTCTTCATTGTCTTCCATTATGACCCCTGTTTCCCCGTGTTTGGTCCAACAATTATAGCCGGACATGAAACCGGACTAAAACAGGTGGATGTGAATGGTTTTTGAGTTGGAGTAACTCCTGATATTCTTACAAGCACAACATGGACAATACATAAAACCATCCCGCTTATTTGCCTCAGCAACACGGATAAAATCCAGCACGCCGGTCATGAACTCCGGAGTGCGTCGGTCAACGTACATCCATTGTCGATTCATCTGCATTATGTAAATATATACAAAACCATTACACAATAGTTATATATATATATATCTACCATGAATAGATAGATACGTGACCAATTCATTAATACAAGTTCACCATATTTAAACAAATCTAATACATAGTTCTCATAAAACATTCATTAATTGAAACTAACATAGAACTAGCTAAAGAATTTCAATCCAACGACAAATGCGATCAAAATCACAACTAAGGTAATTATTGAACCAACAACATAATGATACCAAGCCTCTTGACTAATGACATATTTTCTAAACTTTTTAAGTTTCAAGCGCATTGCATTCATCTTGATCTTGTGATCCAAGCGCATTGCCTCCATCTTGATCTCGTTATCATCGACGACGTCGGCAATCTTCAACTCCCATTTCATCTTCTCTTCGAGACGAAGATCTTCACTTCTTTTCAATTTAGCTTTCAAATCATTGTTTTCTTCTACTAAAAACTCGAAAATAGGGTCGGGCTCATTTTCCGGTTCAACTACCTCCTAGATAAAAATATATCTACGTTAAGTTGGTCGGTATAATTTTTGTAAACACGAAATTAAACAAACATATACTTATAACAAACAATCGTACCACATCCGAATAATAGAGCGGGCGAGAGCCAGTGTGGACAGATGTCAAAACCATGACACTATATATAACAAAAAGTTACACAAATAAGAAAATTATACAAGTAATAATTCTATAAACAATTAATTACGTAATTATAGCATAAAATGAGCTAAACTAGGACTAAATGAGCTAAATTTGGACAAAATTAGCTAAACTAGCACAAAGTAAATGATGGAACTAGCACTAAATAAGCTACATTTGTAGATTTTTCTAAATTTTTCTATCTAGGTCAAACTAACAATACATTTCTAGATTTTCCTACATTTTTCTATCTAGGTCAAACTAACACTAAATGAGCTCAAACTAGCACTAAATGAACTGAAGTTTCCAATTAAATGTAAGAGAAACAAATTTCTAACCTTTTTGACCAAAAATGGTGCCACCAAATTGGACAAATCGCCGGATCACCACCGAGCTCGAGCAACAACAGAGAGAAATAAATGAGGAGGCAGAGAGTGAAGTGAGCTCGGGCTGGAGGAAGTAGATGAAATTTATAGCGAAATGTTTTAGTACCGGTTTGTAACACAAACCGGTACTAAATGTCCATCTTTAGTACCGGTTTGTAACACAGACCGGTACTAAAGGTTCTCGGCGTGGGACCCGCCGCTGCAGCGCCAGCCCCAAATCCTTTAGTTTCGGTTGGTTACACCAACCGGTACTGAAGGTTGCTTACCGACCGGTACTGCTGCCGTTCGCCTGTCCGGCCGCTGGGACCGGTACTAATGTTATATTAGTACCGGCCGCAAATTGGTGCGGGACTAAAAGTCTGGACCAAAGATCCGTTTTCTACCAGTGTCTGTTGCACTAGCTTCAGTTTCCTGCACATCATGTCTCAATCAATAGTTACTTTGGTTGGTAACTTGGTACACTGATGTATATATAGGAGAGGCTAACTATATTGTTCATTTTGTGAGGCTAACTATGCAAGCAAATCATGCAAATTACTTCAGCATTCTTACCTTTGGTGTTTCTGATCCACCAGCGTTGTCAGGGTTCCCAACACCAACTTGTGGAGCAGCCATCGATGGATTCATCAACCAGATCGTGTTCTGCCTGGAGGGAGCGGTCAGATGGACTTGGGAAATGCTGGGGCTTGCTCTCGGACTTCCAGGTGAACGGCGAAGCTTGCTGGAATCCGGCGTCGATTACCCCTTGGAACTTCAATTAGATGGCGTTCTTGGAGTTGGCCTCCATTTTCCCCCTCTGTTCTTGTTTGCAATTGTGGTTTGGCGCGTACCGATGTGTTTCCCGGATGTTTTAGCGCCATAAGGAGCCGATTTCCTTCCATTTTTGCGCTCATTGTTTGTTATGTCCTAATATTACGGGAGGAATTGGTATTTTCCTGTATACGATTTGATTTGGTCGCTGTAAATAACGCTACAGTCTAGAAAGAAGGAGAAGCGTTGGATGTGCGGGCGCATGGATGGGAGCACGACGGGGGAGCAGGCAAGCCCCGTCCGACAGAGACACGTAGGTCATGTAGTACTACTCGTAATGAACTTGGACATTAATTCTCTTTCATAAAACAAATTGCTGAACTCACGTGATAAACAACCGGACAATTGGTGGGTGAAGCACTCTAGCCTAGCTCTGTGTATAAATATAGTAGACATCCGACCCCTGTACATAGCCAACTATTCCGTGTAGAAAAAAAATAAGACAACACATTTTGTAGATCCCGGTCATCCCATTCCTATAGTCTGACCAGTAGAGGTGGAACAAGAAAAGGCTGATGGTTTATGAGGACGTCGAGTGGCACTAACTATTCCTTTCAGTGTGAGATATTCGGAGAATGGGATGCATTGGAAACATTAGTTGACGAGTGAGAAAGTAGCGGTCGACATTGTTTGAACGAGAAGTTCTCTAGACTATTTTTATTGTTTGCGTTCTAGATTTTTAGGTCAAGAGAGGCACAACTCAGATTGGGTGGGACTTGTTCGCCTCGACGGAGATCTTGGGTCGAGTCACGGTTTTTGTGACCTACCTGCGTGGACGGCACATATGAATGAGCGTCTCAAAGAAACCTAGCGAATAAAATTAAAGTTAAGGGCATATAATGGTATTATCTTAACAATGTCATATAAGATAATTGTTGAATTGGAGGAGAGGAAACGAGAAAAAGAGGTTTGCATTCTAGATAAGAGATCATTTCTTAGCAACAATTCTCTCACCATAAATTTAGTATATTTCGTAGCAAATGTATGACTAGAAAATAACCAATTGTACCTATGTTATTTCTTCATATCCTAATTACTGATAGGTTTAAATTAAGACCGTCTTATTAACCGTTCAACATGCCCTAGCCTCTAAGTTATCCGATTGGTACCATTTTTATTTTCATTTACGATCATAATTGAGTATTTAAAAACATACCACCATTCAGATGAGTTGTCAGTTGTCATGGATAGTATAAAATCTCAGTTGATCGTGTTTTGATAGCAGATCTGACAGGCTAAGCCTGCATGGAAGTAAGGATGCGAAAATGGGATCCGTTTGTCCCACTTTTTCTTATTTTACGCATGTGTAGTATAAAAATTGTATCTAAAATTTTGCACTACACATACGCAACATAAATAAAAAGTGGGACAAACGGATCCGTTTTCGCATCCTTACATGAAAGCGGTGACTTGGCTGCCTATGAGGAAAATATACAAACATGGTATGGGACCGACATTTGAACTCTATCATTTCCCCCTAATTCCTCTCCTTTCCCCAAGCTCGATCGGGCGCGGTGACGAGACCTGCAGCATCCACGTAGCTTGTGAACAACCGCCAGTTTGAGCTAAATCGATTTAATGAATGATCGATCAACAGTTTTAGTAAGGCCAGCTCGTGAGCACCGCTACAAGTGGAAAGGAGGAACATGAGGTCTTGAGCTCGAGGAACAGAGACTGATGTTGCGTGTCCGCTCCTCCCGCCTTCCTCTGAAGCTCTTTCTTTTTTGAGAAATCCGCCTTCCGAAGCTCAAGGACGAGTCCAAGCCTCACCCTTAGATGTCGTGGGATCTGCCGGTATGACGATCAATCTATCATGCGTCACTAGCTAGAACAACTCTGAGTTAGTGTTAGTTCGGAGCAGGACGCAACTGCGGTAGAATGGTTGGCCTAGACTTTTATTTGTGCGTTTTACTAACGCAAAGATACGCGTGGATTACGTTCAGAATCCCCAGCACCAGTTTTGTAAAGAACTTCTAGTACTATGCGGAAGCTAGGTGACATACGGAAAACTACATGAAAATTTGTGTCGGAGTATCCCATCATGCAACTGCTTTAGACTTTCAGAACCCCTGTTTCAGAATTAAGACTTTGCAACAACCTTTGTACAGCTAGGTACGTATCCTACGTCTCTGAAACTGCCATCACCAAGTCGACAAGAGCAGAGTCTTCTTCTCCGACGTAGTGACGCCCCTTTGTGGCGAACCATTCATCTGAAGATTCTGAACTCTCTAGCGCGTGCAAGATATTTCCTAAACCAAAACAGTCCCCATTAGCAGAAAACAAAAAGGGCGTTGACTACTCGACCGACAAAGTAGTGCCGAAACACAACAAGGTCATGCCAGGCCAATCAACCAAAGCTAGGTGTTGGTGCTTCCGGAGATCGCCACGGAGCTCCTTGAGCCCGACTGCCACTTTCTGAAAAGAATTTGGCTTGATTATCCAAGATTCACCTTTAACCACAAAGCTCTGGTTTCTATGGATGTGCGAGTGAACCGGGAAACTAAAGTTTGCAACTAGTTGCGCCCACAGCCATTCTCGTCATTTGCACTTTTAAGTTTTTAAAAATGTGAAATAAATCATGAATTATGTTGTTTCTCGTGCATCTACATAATTTCTTCCAAAAATTTACTTAGAACCGGTCTACCAGGGCCAGAGAATCCACGCGTGAGGTTGAAGGTGTCCATGTAATGCATGCTTCGCGATTTCAGCGGACATTCGTTACCGATTTGGTATCATCGTATTCCAAGTTACTGTAACATAGGAACATTTACTATAACATAAGAGATCACGGTAAATGGAATATTGTCTAAAGGTTTGAACAATTAATGTTAGCATTAGAAGAGCTTTGTTTGACTTTTATAATCTTTAGGTGTGTTTAGTGTGAATTCCATTTAAGTTGTGATGCAGCATCATGGGGTCGTAGATCTCGTAGGTTTGTATGGCAGGTTGAAATTCCTCTCATCCATGTCTTCATTTGTTTAGTGTTCAAAAAGACCATACTAATCAGGGATATGCTTTACAGCAGGGCGTTAATGTAAGAAACAATGCCTATATCTGGAGTTTTACATTGTTTGCGTTTTATTATTATTTCGAAACTAGGTTAAGTTTGCTTTTGGTCTGAACACTGAAAAAATGAATGTATTCATTTTTGTAACGGGAATGTATTCATACTTGGTTTGGGAGTATTGCATGAAAATAATTAATTAAATTGATAGTAGGAATCACGACAATTTTTAAGGCTAGGAATGATGTATGATTCCACACGACTTGGCCGAGTGAGCTAATTCTAATGGTTGCTAGTGCTTGCAGTTGGGTAATTGGCTTAGAACATGGTGTCTTTTGTAGAATAAAAGACTGAAACTCAGACCAGGCCTAGTTGTTTTTTTTCGAAAAGGGTCGACCCAGCCTCTGCATCGATTGATGCATGTGGCATTTATTGATTTTATTTCAGTCTTACAAACGAGTACATCACGGATCACATAGGGTTGAGACATGTATCAACCATCTAAAAAAACAAGGACAACATGAAATGACTCTGCATCAACATGATATCCTAAGATCAAAACGCCAGCTGAACTGGTTGTACAAATCCCGTGCAACCAATTTCAGGCGGTTGCACCCAGAATCCAGAGCGCCTTGCTTGTCCATTGACTGTAGGCAAGACCACGTACGGATACAATGTGTAGCCAGTGATATAATCTACATAAATGAACATGACTTTGCATTGTTAAAAATATAATCATTTCGTATGTTCCATATGGCCCATAATAAAGCACAAACTCTCACTCGGATTTGCACCTTATCTTTTTTATCTACACCTCTTAACCAATTGCCAAACAAGTTACACCTCTTAACCAATTCCCAAACCAGGCCTAGTTGTTGCAGCAAACAAAAGCGGAAATGTGCAATTCTCACAGGGGCTACGTGCCATAGACGGCAGGCACGAGGACGGGACGAGGAGAGGCAATGGAGATCTCTTGGAATGGTAGCTGTAATCTGTCTATTTTGTAGGGGTGGCAAGGTTTCGAGGAGCACGATACTTTTGGGCGGTCTGGTGTTGTAATGGTTATGTGTTTTGCTCTGCTTTGGCTTATAAGATGAATTCATTTTCGTGTCTTGTCTAACTTGGGGATGATACTATGATGGCAATGGTGCGTTCTGGTCCTGAATAGTTTCGATTTTGTTCCTATTAATGAAAATCGAGGGAAACCTTATGTATAAAAAATTATTGCAGATTTCAAGCCATGTTACCGAAAAACAGCCAGCTGCACTAGGAACTGAAGCTAGTTGCAGTTGTGCACGTGTCCTGCATTATCTATGACCAATTCAACTCTTTTGTTGTCCTTTGATTCATTGCATTGATGGAACAAGATAGGTAGGTCATGTGGTACTCGGAATAAATTCGGGAATTAATTCTCTATCATAAAAATGAAGTATAGAACTCACATGACTAACAAGTAACAACCAAATAAATGGTCGTTGAACCACTCAAGATGTGTCAGATCTATGAATAAATATGATACACAGATGACCTATACGTAGCGAACTATCCATGTAGCAAAATTCACACTTCCAATTGTTAAGCTCGGCTATCTCATTCCGTAGTCTTGGAACAGGAAGAATGGTGATTGACGATCGAGGACTTACGAGTGCCACGGTCAGTTCTGTGCATGATAAGATATTGTGAGAATGGGATGCACTGGAAATTTTAGTTCGCCTTATAGTGACCTTCTAAGCTCTCTCTACTATGTATATCGTGCGTGTGCTACTTTCTTACATCAAAAGTGACACGCCATCTTATTTGATTAAGAAAACCAAGCGCTCTGCAGGTTTCGTTTTGACTACATAGAAGATACATACGACATGTGATGCACGACATCGTTGTATCCCGTTGAAAGGCTCGAATGCTACATCCTGGGCTAGAGGATCTGTTTTCTTCCCTGAAATATTTAGTTTCTCGCCTACATCTAAACCGGCAAAACATTGAAAATTGGAATTTTACAGAAAACACACCAAATATCAAGTTATTTGGCAACTTTTGGTTAAGTTTAACTCTACTTCAATGTACATGAAAGTGAACGGTTTTTCCTGGCCAGATCATAGTCAATGAAAAGGGTCGTCATAGAAAATCAATCATCCATGCTTTGCCATTTAAATGAACCTGTTCTTCACTTGTATGCTCCAAAAATTGAGGAAAAGTATGCCACTATACGTTTTTTATTTTACTTTTGGTAAAACTTAAACGACAATTTGAAGAAGGTACACACCTTCGCGAAATGCGGACGTCGGTGTTCCTGAGTTAAGGTGTGCGGAGAGCTTTCTTTTAGCATTCCTTTTCTCGGGCGGGTTTAATCTTTTTTCTATTTGGTTATATTAGTATCAACTTCCCGACAAAGCGGAAGCGAGAATGTCGTCTTAAGTAAGGATAATACTGGTGGGACGCCAATGCCCCGAAATCCAATTTTTCCTCCGCAAAGGTTCTTACATTTGACAATGTTCAAATTTGAATATTTTTCAAAATCTGAACAATTTTTTAATCTGAAAACATTCCAATATGAACAATTGTTAAAATATGAACACTTTTAAAAAATCAAATCTGAAAGTTTTTCATATTGAATAATTTTTTATCTTGATATTTTCAAAAAAAATGAACATTTTTTTCAGAATCTAAACAATTTTCAAGATAGAAAAATAAGAAATGAAAAGAAACAGAAGAAAAAGGAAGAATAAGTACCAGAATGGACCGGCCCATTAGGTTGGCTCCCTGAGGCGGAGGCCTCCGGGCCGTCAATGGGCGAGATATTGGAACCACCCGTTTGCTAGATAGCTCTGCAGGACTCATAGGCTCCATTCGATGGGCGACAAAGCTTTGTCATGGAAAGGAATTTTGTCGAAGCACACGTACGCATGAGTAACTGCACTGTATGCGGAGTCTCGGCCTTATCCAACTTTTTACGGTGCTTTTTTTAGTGAGATTGAGACCCTGCAAGGTGCACGAGAACATGCACGCGTGGGGGAGTATTTTGAGCTCGACGAGAACATGCACGCCCTGGTCGAGCTCGTCTTTTCGATCCAGGCCATGCATCAGCCATTCATGCATAATATAAAATACAACCGAAATTGGTGATCTGGATTTGGGAAGAAGAAATTAACTACTCCTAGCTCGGATCAGAAATCTTTGTTTAAGATCCGGTTGGTGCGGATCACATCACACGTACGCTTGCTTGCATCCCCTTGCAAGTTGCAATGCTCGACCTGTGGTCGGTCGCACCGATAACGGCTGCTTGGTTTTTTCCGCAAAGACCGACCAACTCAACTCTTTTGCTACCCGTTGATTCATTGCATTGGTGGAACAAGATCTTACGTACTACTCCTAATAAACTCGTGGCTTAATTCTCTATCATAAAAGATGATGTGTATATATAACTCACACGACTAACAACAACCGGACAATTGGTCGATCGGTGAAACATTCAAGAGGTACCAGCTCTGTGCATAAATATATAACACAAATCTGACCCATATAGCCAACTAGTCCATCTAGCAAAATTCACACTCCAAATTGTAAAGCTTGGCAATCTCATTCCTTTCACTTGATTAGTAGAGTGTGGAACAAGAAGATGAATTGTGATTGAGGAGGACATCCGAGTGCCACTGTCTGTTCTGTGCATGACGAGATATATTGTGAGAATGGGATGCATTGGAAAATCCAGTTCGTGACTGAGGCGCAAGTAGTCGGTATAACTGACCTTCCATGCCCTCTCTACTATATCTATGATGTGTGTGCTACTTTCTTACATCAAAAGAGGCACACCCTCTAATTTGACTCAGAAAACAGAGTGTTCTTCATCATGTAGATCATCTGCATAGAGGATAAGTTGGATTTGTGATGCGCAACCTTATGTTTGGTCAAACATCCTCAATGGTACGTCATCGGATGGAAGACCTGTTTTCTCCGGACATTTAGTTTCCGGTCTACCCGTAGATCAGCCAAGTATTAACAATGAAACTTGTAGACATCACAACTGTTGTTAGTTTATTCGGCAACACATCCCAACTTTTAAGTAAGCTCTGGTTCAATGTACATCAAAGTGAACAAACTTTCCTGACCCGATAGTCCCGACATTACACGGAGTCGTCGTTGAAAGTTTATCAAGTGTGCTTTTGTCCCTTTAAACGAACATGTTCTTTTCTTGTGAGATATTATTCTTCTGAAGTTGGGAAAATTGAAAATTGAGCGACTGTACCTTTGAGGAAGGTACGTGTATTCGCGAATGGCTGACATATCTAGCTACATTTAGGGAAAATTATAAATATTTATAATACTAATTTAGTATCACTAGATTCATATTGAAATGAAATTTTCAAATATATAAATTTGATGTCACATATATTTATACCATTTTCTATAAATTAGCTAGTCAAAGTTTTAAAAAGTAACTTGAGACGACAAAATATATATTCCCTCCGTCTAAAAAGAATGTTTTAATTGGCCAAAATATAAATATATTTAGACATAAAACATCTGGATATATTCATACTTCAGTAAAGACACCTATCTTCTATATCTAAATACGAATAACACACTACAAGTATTTCTCTCAACATGCAAGGCGTCCACCTCATCGAACATCTGTGAGCAATCCTAGGCCGCCACGTCTCTTCGACTCTGCCACCTCAGCCTAAATTAGTTCATTATTTTTGTGCCGGGAGCATCAACTTGTCCATGACCCCTTGCTATCTATGCTCCACTAAGTAATCGTCCCCACCATCATAATGGAACAAGAAACTGAAGCAATTAGGGAGAAGAAACTGAGAGGCAGCCAAACAGTCTAGAACCCTTGCTATCTATATATGCTCCACTAGGTCGCCATATGAATTGATCCATTCCCAACCTCCGCGCACAGCCGTAGGTCACCATTGTTTAGATTATCATGCGGCAACCCCATGACATTACCCCTTCTCAAATCTCTGTTTATTTTTCACCCGATTGTTCTCAATTTTGTCCACCAACAAGGAGGTAAAACTACCAAGCTTTAGATTCCTTAATCTTCAGGTAATTCTTTCTTGAGAGTGCATTCTTCTTTAGATACGTTATGGCTTGAAAACTGTTAGGTAGTTTGTATGGATGATTCCTGCCGCTTGAACTGTGTTACAGGCATACATCAAGATTTGGTGTCAGCTCAGCTCTTTGGTAAGATCTCAATCACAGTTCACTCTGGCCTTGAAAGCGAAAATAAGAAACTGAGGTCCGTTACGATCATGCTTTGAATCTTTGCATACGACAGGTTCCTCCATTGACAGATCATTTTTTCTTCTATCTTTCTATATTCTACAGCCGTTTCCTCAGAGTAACCACTGTGTTGCTCCGGCGCAATCTAGCCGCAACGTCTTTCTGCACAGAATTTGGTACTTTTCATTTACTTGAATGGTGTCTTACCTGTATCATATCCAGTGTGGCATGTCCGGGGTGACCAGACTTAGTATTTTGTTCAGTCATGCTCTGTTTCTTTCATTAAGAAATGCGAGGGTTTTTCGGAACAAGCACACATCACCTACCTACATCCTTGCCAAGATCAAGCACGAGGCGAGGCTTTGGGCACTTGCAGGTGCGAAGCACTTGGGCGCTATTTTGCCGGGAGAGTAATCCGGATTGTTTTTTTATTGTAACATTTCTTTTGGCCCCTAAACTCTTGTTCGTTCTCTCTCTTAATTAATATAAAGGGGCAAAGCTTTTGCCCCACGTTTCAAAAAAAAAAGTTTAGGAGCTCCAAAGATCAGACCTTCTCTGCAGGGAAACAAACGGTGCTCAACTTATTCTCTGGTGAATTTTCCTTTTCTCAAACCTTTTTTTTTTGTTTCTATCATTTTGTGCAGCAACCCACCATGTGTTTCAGGTTACAACTGATAAACCAGCTCTTGTGAGTTCTTTAGAAGAAAATAACATTTAAGAGATGAAGCTGCGACCATATTCCATTTGTAGTTTCTGGATAATTTCATATAATATGATGTATGTGCTTCTTTGATGATGCACCAGTTAGGTTATGATTTTTTATGCCTTTTATTTTTTCAGATATTCTCTCCCGTGACAGATATATTGTTTCCTTTAGGTTACAAGCTGGAGTTGGGTTTCGCCGACACCTCTGCGTCAATATACATTTTTTTTGACATTTGCGTATAACAACAACTGTTACAGGGTTGTATTAGACGTGAGGGGCTAACGCTATATATATGCTATATTGATTCTCCATAAATGTTGTATGATGGGTCATATTTTGCAAGGTTAAATCGCTCCATTGTAAACAGGTACAAAGATGACTAGACTTGATTCACCCATGTTTTTTTAAGTTAAAATTTTCAAATAAAATTTTCGTTTCTAATTTTTGTTCCATTACCTCAATACTTTCAAAGACGTGTCTAAGATAAATGTTGACAGTGTTATCTTCTGGTTAGGCAGTTCTTCTACATATTAAAAAATAGTTTAGATTCTGCGTTTAGTCTGGAAAATTCTCTAACTAATTAGGAACATCCATGTATATGGTGAAGTATTTTTAATGAATTATATGATACATGTGATCACAATCTTGCCCGTCAAGGATTCGGCGATGAAGAATTGAATATCACAGTTCTTTAATTCATGTGGGTATAGAATTATATCATGCAATGTCCGCCGCAACACGCGGGGTATCTTCTAGTTTTAGTTTTAGAAACGATGATACACTTATTATGAACTGAACGGACGGAGTAGCCGCCACTA
This sequence comes from Poa annua, assembly GCA_026929855.1. NCBI lineage: Eukaryota > Viridiplantae > Streptophyta > Magnoliopsida > Poales > Poaceae > Poa > Poa annua. Next base: position 61,048,922 of record CM049438.1, on the reverse strand, counting down.
GTGAGCACGAGTTTTTCTTAGAAGACCAGTGAGCACTGAGTCCGAAACTTGATCGTACTAGACCAACAGCCCACAAGCCGTCCCAATGTGGGCTGCGCAAAGCCCATTCGAGCGGCCGAACTCGTATCGCGTGGGGCTCGTTCGCCTCTACAGAAATTTTGGACCGAGTGACGGTCTGCTCTGCGTGAACTACATTGCGCGTGCGATAGGTACAATGCATCGGCCCATGGCAACACAGCCCAACCGCATGCAAGTAGCAATGCTCACTTGTCCCCCTCCTTTGCAGGACTCGCTTTTTTTGTAGGGGAAATAAATCGATGACAGGAAATAGGACGGAGTTGTTTCTTCTCATACGCAAAAGAAAAGGAGAATCATTTTATTCTCACACACTTGATTCTCAAAACAAAACAAAAACTTGTAGTATCTCCACATATTTGTACGAGCAATGTAGTGGTATAAAAATAGGACTGCTGGAATGAAGTGAGAGCTACCCTTGTTCACGTGTAGTAAAACTGGCAATACTCACACTACTCAGCCCGGGGCAGCAGACAGTGAATTCACTTGTGGTAGCTACATTTCTTCACATGTCAATACTTAGCAGGGGCAGACAATGAAATCACTCGTGGGCGAAATGAAGTCTCAAGTAAATAACTCATATGATCACAGATCACTAACAACAGATGGACAATTGGTCGGTAAAACATTCAAGAGGTACCCGCTCGAAGCATAAATATAACATACATCTGACCCATGTGGCCAACTAGTCCATGTACCAAAATTCAAGCTCCAAATTGTAAAGCTTGGCAATCCTATTCCGTTAACCCGTTGAGTAGAGAGTATGAAACAACAGGAGGATGAACGAGGCATATCAGTGTTTGTCATGTGCATGATGAGGTGCTGTTAGAATGGGATGCATTGGAAAATTCAGTTGGTGACTGAGGCGGCAGTAGTCGGTATGACTGACCTTCCAAGCTCTCTCTACTATATCTATGATGTGGGTGCTAATATCTTACATCAGAAGAGGCACAACCTCTGATCTGATTACGAAAACCAAGCGTTCTTGATGGTGTAGATCAACTACATAGAAGATCTTCTGGACTTGTGATGCACAACCTTATGCCTGGTCAAAAGTCCTCAATGGTACCTCATTGGATAGAAGATCTGCTTTGTCCAGACATTTAGTTCCCCGCCTACTCGTAGATCAGTCAAGTATTAACAATGTAACTTGTAGAAAGCACAATAGATGTTAGTTCATTCGGCAACTTTACTTTTAAGGAAGCTCTGGTTCAATGTACATCAAAGTGAACAGACTTTCCTAACCCGATAGTCAAGGATAATACATGGAGTCATTGAGAGTTTATCAAGTGTGATTTTGTCCCTTTAAACGAACATGTTCTTTTCTTGTGAGATATTATACTCCTGAAATTGGTAATTGAGCGACCGTACCTTTGAATAAGGCGTACATCACTAAGCAACACATAATCGAGGCATCTAATAACCTAAAAAGTAGATGTACTAAAAATTGTTTATGAAAAAAATGTGAATTTCAGGCGATTTACAACCATTTTTGTTTAGCTAGTGCCTCGGAATACTTTTTTCGTTGGAAGGATTCCGAATGCTTTTTGAGACCGATACTTCCTCATCCTGCGTTTTAAGTCTTGGGTCATACTACCTCCTTTTTTTAATATAAGATGTTTTAGCTTTTTTTCACATTCACATGTCCAAACTTGTATCTGGACATGTTTTAGTGTACATATCCATTCATTTTTGTGTGTACCTAGATAATATGTGTAATAGCTAAAACATGTTATATTAAAAAGCAGAGGGAGCACCTGCCAGCAGTGAGCATGAGCTGAGTCCGAAACGCGATCGTGCAGTACTCGACCTAGGCACCAGTGACCAGTCGTGTGGAGCGGCGCAACTCATACCGCGCGGGACTGGTCGGCCTCCCCAGAAACCTTGGCCCGTATGCTCTGCGTGACCTGCCCGCGCGCGCGGCATGTACGATGATGCATCAGCCCGTTACTGCTCATGGCCCAACCAAACCGCAACTACCCCTCCGTCCCAAAATAAGTGCAGGCCTTGCTGCAACACTCGCTGTGCGCACTAAGGAAATTTGGTGCATGCAACATTGCCACCGGCCCGGGCATTCGTGCATAGGTACAACATAATTTGGCCCTCCGTTTTTAATTGGATTACTTCCACTTATTTAAAAGGTGGAATATGGATTTGAAAAGAAGAAATTGGCGAGGTGGACTAGGCAGACTACTTAAGAGCCGGCCGGTCATCACACGTACGTACGCTTGCTTGCTTGCTTGCATGGCCTCACAAGTTAAGACTGACTGAGCGGTCTCGAGGCAGAGACACGATAATGCATGGCTGGGCAGTGGGCGCGCACAGCTTAATTCTGTCGGCAAGGTAAGACTGACTGAGCGGTCTCGAGGCAGAGACACGAGCTTCATGTGCATGCATGATCCATCACTATCAGGTGACAAGACGACACGACAGCTCCACACACGCGAGCGCGGCCGGTCGATAAAGGTGCGTGCAGCCATCGCCGGTCGATCGAGATTCGGTGGACTCCCCTAGACTAGACGAATGAATGAATGAATCGCAGCGCCGCTCCCCGATAGGGCGAGACAGAAGACGAAGGCCGGCAGCAGACGTAGCGATCGATCGATCAGAGCAGGGTGAAAAGCTAGGAATATTACGGGCCGGCCGACTCCAATGGATAGAGCACGGATGATTTGGACGCGATGGACGGGCACGTACGTACGTGAGGTGAGCAGCGGCGCGGCGCGCACGTCGAGCGGCCACGCTCTCAGATCAGACGCCTCGCGCTTTCTTGCCGGCCTTTTCGGAGAAAGCGACCGCGCGCACGAGGCGACGATCGAGTACGTGCCTTTGCCGCGGCTGCGATCGGCCAACTCCGGCCAGTCGACCCGCCGTGATAATGGGAGCTCCGGCCGGGAGATGGACGAACTCGCCTGGTCCGCCGCGGCGGCACCCACGTAGACGTACGTAGTCCCGCTCGTGCATGTGCTCTCTACACTGACTCCAGCATGCAGATGCAGTAGCTGGCTATGGGTCGGGAAGACCGGATCTGTGTCGTGCGCGAGCGGATGGAGGACCGGTGGACGGCGGCGGGGCCGGAGTGGGAATAAATGGCGAGAGCGAGCGAGCGTGGCGGGCATGTGTGCCGGCCGCGGCAAGGGAGGGCAGGCCAAAAGGAATGTCCCGACATGTCGCCGGCCGCGGACAAGCCAGCGACGTGTCATCGGTCTCTACTTGTACTTTTAAGCGTACGTGTGTGGGCACCTGTCACTAGCCCTGCTGCCAACAACCATGCATTACCGGCGTGCGAGCGCCCGCCCTACAGTTAGTAGCTCAGTGCAGTCTATGTACCGGCCGCCTTATCGTCGTAGCGCTAAACCATTACATTATCAGCCTAGCGTTCTCCGCTCTCCGTATCGAAATATAAAATGTTTTACTCGCTTCGATCCATTTTATTTGTCACCATAAAACATACTTTCATCACACTTTGTAAATAAAGCAACCACCATAGTAACAATAGTAGATGAGACAAGTTCAAGTAAGCGGAAATGTTGGGGCCTCAGCACAAACTAGCCTAAGGACCAAAAAAAGATACTACTCCGCCCACGGAATAGCTCGGCTGGCTGGACGCTGAATGTATACAACGCGCCGTCCTCTTAAGATCATCAAGCATACCATCAGCCGCGTCTTGTCTCGCTGACTAGAGAGAGGTGCCACTCCTGTAGAAAAACCAAAAGTTTGAACATCGAGTCAGAAACACGTCGCAGAAAGACACGCTAGATAACCATTTTGTTACGAATGATCCAAAGAGTACAAGTCATCGTAGCAAACACTAGCCAGAAGAGGCGTCTAGAGAAGGGCTCAGTTAGTTCAAGTTACTAGTATAGCCGGCAACAATTTTTCCGAATCGGATGGAGAAGCATTTTTTGATCCACATATATATTACTATAAGATTCACATAAATCCCACATTAAACCATGTCTACCTTCATGTATATGGACTGAAAATAATACACATATTTTACATTTTGATATCGAAAGAGCAGCTCCCTCATTACGAAATATATTTGGTCTGGATTCGTCTAGAATGATCGAGGACGTTATCCAAGCTGGAAATTATTGGGGGCGCGCGAGGTACAACGTACTGTGCATGCACGTACGTAGCTATACTCATGTTGTTCTCAAAGAATCTTGAGCTTGCTGAAGTAGGTTAGGAGCATAGGACTGATTATTCTTCTGGCTTATTTTCAGACGACGTGACGCGGGCTACCTAGCTAGGACGATGCCTAGCTAGGCCAGTACGTGCTCTATCGTGTCAGCGGCCGGGAAAGCAGGCGAGGTGACCTGGAAATGGTGGCGCGCAGCCGAGCGATGAGCACCTCCCAGATTTCCCCGGATACATGGGATGTGCACCAGCTCAAATATTCCAAGCAGGCGCAGCATCCTTTTGACTATGGCATCACTTGTATATTTTCTATCTTATTTATGAAACAAAGACTGACCTCACATAACTGAAAAAATGATAAGCAAAATATCAACATGCTTCGGCATCGCCCTAACTGAAAAATGGCAAATCACCTATTCATGCGACCTTAACGCGGTTCCATCTCTGATCAACATCGTTACGGAATAAATATGTTACCATATGCTAAAACATTACCGTTAAAATAATCAGACTAGGCAGCACACCCGCACAATGACGCTGGAGGAGGAAACTAGAATTGTCAGTATCCAACCACGAACCCAACACATGCATGATGCACCATCTCTTAACTGTAACTAGCGGAGACAACCGTATGCGCGTACTCCTAGCGACCTCCACTCTAGCGTTGAAGAGAATGTTGTCGCAATGTCGAAACTCGAGGACACAAGTCCACTACAAGGATGTCGTCTCGGTGTCATCCCCTTCTTCGCACAGACTAACATCAAGATCCCCGCTGACCACAGTGCATAACACCATGTTGCAAAAAACATAAATTATAAGGCACCTAACCCTCGATCTAAACACGTTTGCACACACGATCTAGGTCCGGCAACCATCTCGCTACCAACGACCAGAAACTTATCAACGAAGGAGAGCCGCCAAAAGTCGACGTCGAAAAGCTGACGCTAAATCGCATTTTCTTGGCCGTGCTACGCAGAGGAAACCTAAGCCCATCACCTGTATAGACACAGGAATAGGCGAGCCGATGTACTCATGTACACCAATAATATCTCAGGAAGTCCACACGGCGTAAGTATTGATGCTCAGGCGTGCACGCCTCTGATCGGTTAATCCAATGACACATCCACTAATGACTGATCTAACCATCGAATATGTGTGACGTCTTATCTTCCTTCGTCGAGGCGTGTAGTGGTCCAGGATAAAAGGGAATAAAAGCGATGCAAAACGGCAAAGACTATAACCGGAAAAATCGCATGCCGTCATGCCAAGGATACAACTCGTTTACAATATGTTTTTGAGTTTTCCTCCATCGATGGGGCTGATGTCAATGATGTCAGTAGGAATAATGGTTTTTTAGCTCATAATACTGCTCGTCGGAGGTATTGATGGTGCAGAGCTTGTAGAGTCCAAACTGCTGTACTAGTGTCAATCTGACATTGCGGTTTACCGTAACGATGTAGATGTGCTGCTTTTGGAGTGGGACATTGCTAACTATTACGTATCTACAAAAAACGGCGAGGATCCGGCCAACAGTTCAAGGGAGGGGTGGTGTTGGCCTTGGATCTGTCGTAAAGAGGCTCGGAGGACTCCTCCGGCCGATATTTTTATCGGGTTAGATCTAGTCTTACAGGGTTCGTGACTATTACGGCTCGTTAATACCTCTTTGTAAGGGTTTTTTTAGTGTCAAGATGCGGACCTACTGGTGTTCTTATCTGACAATGACGAAGGACGAGGGTGCTTGGTACTTACGGCGATTGTATGCAGTACTTTAATCGTTTGTGTTTTCCTAGTTTTCTGTTACTTGTATTCGTCCCAAATTTGTATAGCACTCATACTATTATATTTTTTTACGTGTCGTACTTTATAATTCATTATAATTAAGGTAATGTACGCCTACAACCTACAACGTAAAAAAAAAGTACATGATGGATATGATAGGATCGATCGAGATCATTAGGAAAAGCAAGATGATTTGCTGCTAGAAAGATATATTACTTAATCATGTTGCGCCGTATATCGACAAAAGTAAATCGGTCGTACGGACTCTGCGCTAAAGTGTCCTTTGACAGGGATTAGAACATCTGGTAATTAAGAAATGAGCGATTTAGCAGTCAAGCGAGAAATCTGACGGTCCCAGCCCAGAAAGTGAAACGAAGAACGAGATCTAGAGATATGAAGAATCAAGCTGGCCGTGCGAGATCTACCTTTTTTATATGAAATGGACTTCCCGATTTCACCATTGAAACCAGGCTAGAATGTGCGAGATCTAGCTCAAGATACGAATTAAGAATCTGCAAACCGATGCGCCGGAAGGCTAAAGCTAAACACGCTTCATTGATCTCATTAGCAAAGGGAAGAAATCTATGGTTCCATTTGCTGATAAGAAATGAACTGCCTATGTACCAGTGAGATCTCAACTGAATTTAGAAACGTACGCTCTAGAAAGCTACTGGAATTATATACCTGATTCGCCACCTTTACAATTGAATAAGGAAAAACTGACTCCCCACTAACCCGTACAAAAAGTGGTAGACCAGGTAATAGCATCTCAAATTGAAATGAACAAAATTAGCCTCAAACTGTCCGGCGACAGTTTAGACATCAAATAAGGAGTGGAGGGTTGGAGATGCTCAAATGCCATCAAACCCAACTCGAAACAGGAGGGACCACGGTGTACATGACCATGTCGGAGCCAACAACCGAAGGTGGGCCGTGGCCCGTGCACGTATCTTTCATCCAAAAGCGTCCGTCCACTGAAAAGTCTTCTGCAATTCCATCGATTTGTAAAGTAAAACAGGGAGCAGATAAATATGATTCCAATCAGATCAGGGCGGAGCACTAATTATTTCGCACTGAAGTGTACTTACTTTGTGTGGGCAGGAGCTAGTGCATCAGGGAGACACCGATTTAGCCGGTTGATCGCTGTCATTACGTGCTGCGGCATCGTCGCAAGTCAGAGCGGCGACCGACCGCCTTCGCTTTTGATTATTCTTCCTTTGGTTGACGACGTCAATTAGGTGATTTGATGGATGCTAAGTACAGTACTTGTCTGGTACCACTTGTTTTGTTTCCGCAATTTGGTGGTGCTGCAATTCCCTGCTATCTACTCAATTAGTAGATATCTATACTTTTTTGTAAAGTCTATCTCCACATACAAAACTATCCATATATATTACTTGCTAGTTGTTCATATCATTACACTAACTCAAGTTGGAGCTGGAAACACGAGCCACCAACTGGATCGTGAGCCACGTACGTTGGCTTCACTACGGGAGTAACAGCATAGACCGACGGTATTTGCCGTCGGGCTCACGCTGGAAACTCTCGGCGTACACGTAGCCCGACGGTCACCGTCGGGCTAAGGCCGTCGGCGTGTAATTCATCGGGCTCACGCCGTTGCCGTCGGCATCGCAAATGCCGTCGGTCTCATAGCTAGCTACGCCGACGGCATTGCCGTCGGGCTCATAGATAGCTCTACCAAATATTTTTGAAAACCAATTTTTCAAAAAAATATTTTTTTTGAATTTTTTTTTCAACTTTTTTATTATTATTTCAACTCCAATTTAGTCATATATTTAATCTCATATCACACACTTAATCATAATCTTAGCTCAAACTATCCACCATTAGTCAAATTTTCCAGACGGTCACCCATCCTCAGATTGCTCCAGGCCAAGCACGCTTAACTATTGAGTTCTATTCAAATGAGATTCCAGTTGAAATGTCATACCTTGTTGCTATTAGTATGATAGCAATCATATTAACCCTCATTTGAGATATTATACTTTTTAATCTTTAAAATTTCAAAAATAAGATTTGAATGAACAAAATAACTATGTACTTGAATAATAATAATAATAATAATAATAATCAATTATTTTATTTTAGTTTTGTCTTTTCCATTTAATAAGAAATAATTCATATCTTCATATTTGTATATCAGAATTTACTAAATAAAATGTCTATGTCGATCATAAAAATGAGAGGAATCCAAATATGACATCCATGTCATCATTTTCATAATGAATGATGTCTTTTAAAACAAACAAGAACCAACATAAATCAGCATAAAGTCAATTAAAGAGGCGAATTTAGATAGAAAGCAAGTAAAATCCTCATATTCAGGTATTATCCATCAAATATGTACTACTCTTTGTGAAAATCAAATGGGTGTCATTTTGGACCATATTTTATGTACTTGCTTCACAAAAAAAAGTCATTTTTGTCACTTAAAAATGGAAAATGATATTTCGAAAAAGAATTTTGAAAATCGCTTTGGCGACGTTGTTTCCCATATCATGACACACATATGTGCTGAATATGGGCACTTTATCACAAACTATGACATGATAATGGTCATACATTGGTCATTTGTCTTAAAACTTATGCATGTTTATAGATTATTGACATTTTTGTGAAGTTTTGTTTTGAAAAGTTTGCCAAAAATCAAGTTTATCATTTTTCCTATAAACTAGTACACGTAAAAGGACTCCGTGCCAAAGGGTTTCTTTTTTTGAGTATTTTTTTATATTTTTTCATTTCTTTCAAAAAACGGTCAAAATGGAGAGCATGTCTATTCATCAAAAGTGGTCGAATTTTTCAAAACTATTGACGGTTCTATGTTGTAACCACTACTTGTGTACCTTAAAATTATTTTTGTAAGCATTTCAGAGCAAACTATCACACAGTTGTAGTTCAAATTTGAATTACTTCCAGAAAATTGACATAAAGTCAATTAAAGAGGCGAATTTAGATAGAAAGCAAGGAAAATCCTCATATTCAGTTATTATCCATCAAATATGTACTACTCTTTGTGAAAATTAAATGGGTGTCATTTTGGATCATATTTTATGTACTTGCTTCACAAAAAAAGTCACTTTTGGCACTTAAAAAATGGAAAATGTTATTTCCAAAAATAATTTTGAAAATCGCTTCGGCGACGTTGTTTCCCATACCATGACACACATATGTGCTGAATATGGGCACTTTATCACAAACTACGACATGATAATAGTCATACATTGATCATTTGTCTTGAAACTTATGCATGTTTATAGATGATTCGCATTTTTGTGAAGTTTTGTTTTGAAAAGTTTGCCAAAAATCAAGTTTATCATTTTTCCTATAAACTAGTACACGTAAAAGTACTCCATGCCAAAGGGTTTCGTTTTTTGATTATTTTTTCATATTTTTTCATTTCTTTCAAAAAACGGTCAAAATGGAGAGCATGTCTATTCATCAAAAGTGGTCGAATGTTTCAAAACTATTGACGGTTCTATGTTGTCACCACTACTTGTGTACCTTAAAATTATTTTTGTAAGCATTTCAGAGCAAACTATCACACAGTTGTAGTTCAAATTTGAATTACTTCCGGAAAATTAACATAAAGTCAATTAAAGAGGCGAATTTAGATAGAAAGTAAGGAAAATCCTCATATTCAGGTATTATCCATCAAATATGTACTACTCTTTGTGAAAATTAAATGGGTGTCATTTTGGATCATATTTTATGTACTTGCTTCACAAAAAAAGTCATTTTTGGCACTTAAAAAATGGAAAATGTTATTTCCAAAAATAATTTTGAAAATCGCTTCGGCGACGTTGTTTCCCATACCATGACACACATATGTGCTGAATATGGGCACTTTATCACAAACTACGACATGATAATGGTCATACATTGATCATTTGTCTTGAAACTTATGCATGTTTATAGATGATTCGCATTTTTGTGAAGTTTTGTTTTGAAAAGTTTGCCAAAAATCAAGTTTATCATTTTTCCTATAAACTAGTACACGTAAAAGGACTCCATGCCAAAGGGTTTCTTTTTTTGAGTATTTTTTCATATTTTTTCATTTCTTTCAAAACACGGTCAAAATGGAGAGCATGTCTATTCATCAAAAGTGGTCGAATTTTTCAAAACTATTGACGGTTCTATGTTGTAACCACTACTTGTGTACCTTAAAATTATTTTTGTAAGCATTTCAGAGCAAACTATCACATAGTTGTAGTTCAAATTTGAATTACTTCCGGAAAATTGACATAAAGTCTATTAAAGAGGCGAATTTAGATAGAAAGTAAGGAAAATCCTTATATTCAGGTATTATCCATCAAATATGTACTACTCTTTGTGAAAATTAAATGGGTGTCATTTTGAATCATATTTTATGTACTTGCTTCGCAAAAAAAGACATTTTTGGCATTTAAAAAATGGAAAATGTTATTTCCAAAAATAATTTTGAAAATCGCTTCGGCGACGTTGTTTCCCATACCATGACACACATATGTGCTGAATATGGGCACTTTATCACAAACTACGACATGATAATGGTCATACATTGATCATTTGTCTTGAAACTTATGCATGTTTATAGATGATTGACATTTTTGTGAAGTTTTGTTTTGAAAAGTTTGCCAAAAATCAAGTTTATCATTTTTCCTATAAACTAGTACACGTAAAAGGACTCCATGCCAAAGGGTTTCTTTTTTTGAGTATTTTTTCATATTTTTTCATTTCTTTCAAAAAACGGTCAAAATGGAGAGCATGTCTATTCATCAAAAGTGGTCGATTTTTTCAAAACTATTGACGGTTCTATGTTGTAACCACTACTTGTGTATCTTAAAATTATTTTTGTAAGCATTTCAGAGCAAACTATCACACAGTTGTAGTTCAAATTTGAATTACTTCCGGAAAATTGACATAAAGTCAATTAAAGAGGCGAATTTAGATAGAAAGTAAGGAAAATCCTCATATTCAGGTATTATCCAACAAATATGTACTACTCTTTGTGAAAAGTAAATGAATGTCATTTTGGACCATATTTTATGTACTTGCTTCACAAAAAAGTCATTTTTGGCACTTAAAAAATGGAAAATGATATTTCCAAAAATAATTTTGAAAATCGCTCCGGCGATGTTGTTTCCCATACCATGACACACATATGTGCTGAATATGAGCACTTTATCACAAACTATGACATGATAATGGTCACACATATGTGTTGAAACTTATGCATGTTTATATATGATTGATATTTTTGTAAAGTTTTGTTTTAAAAAGTTGCCAAAACTCAAGTTTATCATTTTTTAAAAACTAGTACACGTTAAAATACTGCATGCCAAAGGGTTTCTTTTTTTTAGTACTTTTTCATATTTTTTTGAATGTAATCTATTTTTTTAAAGAAAAACTGGAAAACAATATAGTGAGCCCGACGGTAATGCCGTCGGGCTCACAATGCGATTAAATGGACGCTGACGGCACTCTAAGCCCGACGGTGGCCGTCGGGCTCATAACTAGGACGCTGACGGCAAAACGACGTCGACGATATTTCTCGGTTCGTCGGTTTTACGTTGTGACGCCGACGGCCCCGACAAATTGCCGTCGGCGTTAAAAATGCCGTCGGGCTGCGCTGTGACTCCCGTAGTGCTTTGCACGTATCTTTCATCCAAAAGCATCCGTCCACTGAAAGGTTTTCAACGATCTGTAAAACAGGCGGGGAGCAGATAAAATGCGATCCCAATCCGAGATCAAGGTGCAGCATGCATGATTTCGCATACTTATTTACCAATTAAGTGTACTTACTTTGTAGAGACTAGCTAGGGAGCTAGTGCATCATGGAGACATCGATTTAACTGACTGATCGCTGTCATTACGTGCGGCATCGTCACAAGTCAGAGCCTTTGGCGCCTTTTGATTATTCGTTCTTGGTTTGACGACGTCAATTAGTTGATTGATTGATGCTAAGTACTATACTTGTTTGGTAGCAATTGTTTTGTTTCCCGCAATTTGGTGGTACTGCAAATTCCCAGCGGTCGAGATATCTTACTCACGAATGTCAGATATGAAACGGACCAGCAAACCAACATGTGGTTGGATGGTTAGCAGGGTAGTTATATCCTCAGCCCACCAGAGTTCAAACCCCAGGTTTGACGTCTGTGTTTTGTATTTAGGCGGAATATTCTTTCAGTGGGAGGCGACGTTCCCGTCGACAGCGAGACGCCTGTGGTGACTTCGTCAATCTCAAGACTCGATCCGCCGGCTCAGGATTTCGGAGGTGCTCATAGGGGTAGGGTTTGCGTGTGTGCGTTCATAGGGATGAGTGTGCGCGCGTGTATGTGAGCGTCTGCGTTTGTACTGTGTTTCTCAAAAAAAAAAACGGACCAGTTATCATGTGACAGAGGAGAGAGGACCCAAAATCTCTGAAGGATTATGATACAACGAGCCTCTGCTACGGCGCCACGCACATGCTTGACACTTGGAATTACGTACACACACAGGGCGACCTTGGGATTGCAATAGAAATGATAGTCGAGTATACTAGTAGGTTAACTGGGCTGTAGAGATCGACGACAGGCAGGCTTAACTTGGATTTAGCGACCACGATGGGTCGCCTAATGGAAGATTATGGATGGGATTACAGGGGACAGCGGAGCCGCGGCGAAGCATTGACTATTAGTGCATATATACATAAACCTGCATCAAAAGAAGGTGTGTATTGCTTCCCGGGCTTGCTTACCTTCTCGCGGTTTCCTGGAGCTGACACATCTGAACGCGGCCATCTGTTCTTTGACCTTCATTCTTGGAGGAAGAAGAAACCCTAAACCCTACGTACTAGGATCGAGTACATGCATGCCACATTGCCACGGCCATTATTAATGGCGCCGTGAGAAGTTGGGTGGGGTTGGTCTGTCTCTGGTTTGGATGATGAATTCCTGCTTGGAATGGAAACATACGGGGCGTGTTTCGCCTTGGCGTTTCTCTGTTTGGGTAGAAGAAGATGATATCTATCTCGTATCGGCTTTCTTCTCGGTTTGGAAGTGAGCAGGGCGACGCTTATCCGCTTGCTCCTATGTTTGGGTGGGAGCAGGATGATGAAGCTGAAAGAACGACAGATATGCATGGCAGCATTGGCACGGAAGCAGCGCTAGCTCCTCTCTTCTTGGATATGAATGCCTGTGCATGCATCGATCATGTTGGACCACTGTCTGGCTATCTTTACTGCCAATGGTAGTATTGTGTTATCTTCTCGATCTGGAAGAGCAGGTTGATGCTTCACGTCGGCTCTCTTCCATGTTTAGTTCAGGGAAGCTAGGATGAAGAAGGGACGGCACACATTGCATGCATACATCGTCAAATCACAAGGGCATGGAAGTAGCAAAGAGATTGTTTCCTTGTCCTCGCCACCTGTCCATCCCTAGCAAGCATCGATCGTTTTGCCCGTACGTGCAAGCAACGATCTCGAGCAAAAGCCGCACTCTCGATCGATCTACCGGTGTTACAGAAATCCTCTTAATTAAAAGACTACAATGCGTGCTTCCGTGAGCAGAAAGTCGATCGTCGATCTCATCCTTTTTGTTTTTGCGGCTCACACGTTAGCTCATCCTTAATAACAAGCTGGCTTTGTTGTTTATCATCTGCATCTCATCCAGATAGGACACAGATCGAGGTGATGTGGGCGCGGCCGGCCGGGCTGCTTGTTTTCACCGGGAACTGATACTGTTGCCGGCGAATCGGCCGGCAACGTCCGCGGCCGCGCGCGGCTCGTGCACGCAAAGCTAGGCCGGTGAGCTGCAGCAACTATGGAGGAGTAGTATTTATCTCTGCTAGTTGCTGTCGCCTAGCGTGTTTACTGCTACCAAGAGGGTGCACGTTTTCTCGGATTCAGTTCTCACCAACCGGGAAATACTGCAAAATCTTCAGTCAGCACGGGAGTGCGTCCGTAGTTGCGGACATCTTCCACGTACGGCCCGGAAATTCACGGTGGAGCCCGGCCGGGAACACATGCTAGCTGCTCCCTAAGACAATGGCGCGCCACTGTAAAATCTAACTGTAAGAAACTCTCAAAGTTGGATGAATTCAAATGATTTTTTTATCAAAATTTACATGTGAGAACGATGGTCGTCACAAAGACACTACCAGGAATTCAAATGAGTTTTTTTTTACTTCATTCACACTGAACTCTCAACATCCATTAAACCCAACTAAGTAGTAAGTACAACAAGGAGATTCACTTCAGCACGCTAAAAAATGATCCTCCTCTTCGCCCTTAGTCTTGGGATGTCCTTGAGCAACCCATGGAGTGTCTGAGAAGTAAAATGTGTGTAATTAGTTCTGACGAGAGAAAAACAAGAAAAGAAGAAATAGTGTAACAAATAGAAGTAGGTAGAGTATAGGAAATCCGTAAAATCTCATATCTTAGTTATTAATCTTAGCTATTAACTAGTTCGTAATTTTAAGTTCTACTTATACTTATTTTAAGTTCTACTCAATACTTATAAAAAATATAGAATTTATTAAACTTCCTTTTTATTTCTCGAATTCGCAATTGCATTTTTCTATCATAGAATAGTATTGATTCCAATTTCTATAATGGAACTGGATTTCAGATATTTTCAATTTGATATGTCTCGGACGAATAATCTAACACGTAGAAAAAAATAATATATATATGAAAGATATAATAAAGAGAAAATACAATTTTTTAGGAATTTTCATTCGATCATTATCGACTTTATTTTGAGATATTTTTTATTTGCTAATAATTTGAGAATTCCGATTTCACTAAGGAGAACATAGAATCATAGCAAATTAAATTGCTAATTCTGATTAGAAAAAATAAAAGAATTAATATCAAGCGTTAAAGAATTAATATCAAGCGTTATAGTATGATTTAGAATACTCTAAAAAAGAAAAACTTGGAATTTAGGAAGAAGAAGAAGAAGAAGAAGAAGAAGAAGAACATAGCAGCCTGTCAAGATCAACATCAATATGGAGTGTGAGTGATGATTAGGGTTTATTAAGTAAACCATTCAGTAAGTATGACACAATATATGGTGGCCGGGGAGGTTTGAGGCACATAATAACACACAACATGATTCTCCGCTATCAAAACATAGTTACGTACCACTAAAATATCTAAACACTTTTTGGGCGATGTACTTGTCATGCGAAGAAAATCCTATGTGTGGTGATTTTTTTTGCGGCGCAGACGATGATGTTATTGTTTCTAATCGCCCCAAAGGGGTCCAGGTTGTAGTGGAACAACTAATCGCAATATCAGCATTTTCTCACTTAGAACTAGCTATCTCGAACTTGCTGGTGACGAATATTGCTTATCGGAGGCTCGCCATCAGCGAATAGGCGAGGATGGACCAATCGACCATCGGGCACCATCTTGTCTAACTTGTATGACGCGAGCACTTCTGTTTGTTCACCTTACATCATGACCGCAAAATCCATTACCTATTTTTTTGTGAACCATGCAAGACCAATGTGTGTGTTCTATTAGAAGGAGAAGAAAGATCCAGAATGGCCAAAGTTTATAGAAAGGTCCAAAATGGCCAAAGTTTACAGAAAGTCTCGAGGCCAACAAGAGATGAAAACCACGAACCAAGAACAACCTGCAAACTAGAACGTGCTTAGTCTACATCGCACCTCCACCTTGCCTTGTCCTAAACAAAATAAAATGCAATCATCAAATAGGGTAAAACGATCCGCATTAACCAATGTCCATTGCTTCACATTGTTCTTGAAATGAAGGATGAGTACGTTTGCCATGTTTTTTCATAAAAAATATATGTATGCAATTTTTACAAGTATGATCAACAAAGACAGAATTTCAGAAGTAGCACATCACCACGCTAGACGAAAATTGGGATACATTAACCGGAGGGACAACAGCTTATTTACGCCGCCGAACAGAACGAAAATTACATTATGCCATCGACGAAGTCATTGAGCTGGAGGATGGATAAAGGCAAAAGCACTGTAAGACCTCGGTCATTGTCTAATTTGTCTCCGATTCTCCTTGGTGAAGCTACTTTGAACTTTGAAGCCCACCCTCCACTTGAGTCATGATGTTAAGTATGGCTTAGTACGATTGAAGACGGTGTCTTTAGAAGTGGCTTGTAAGTAGGGTTTTTTTTTGCGGGGGTAAGTAGGTTCATATTGGACTCGGAGCTGTTCCACGCGTCTCATTTTGCTCGTGTTTAGTGCTTGTAAGTCCAATCCCGGTTCAAGTGATAACACATGCCATTGTTGGGATCAACCGATCTCATGTTCGATGCTTAGCGTTGCTTTACTTGGTCTTGCAGTTTCGATGCGTTTAGTTATCCACCTACTCTCCTCAAATAAGTGTACTCCTATCTTTTAGGGTAAGTCCGACTTATTAATCTTTTAGCAACTTTGTAGGAAAAGGTACCCGTATTTGTGATATTAAATTAGTATCACTAGATTCATCTTGAAATGAAATTTCAAAATATGCCAATGTTATTTCATTATGCTGCTACTTTTTTCTATAAATGTGATCATTTTTGTTTTTGACTTTGTACTAAAGGTAGAAGTACATTTATTCAAGAACGGAGGGACTGTGCGTTTTGTATCTCTAGATGGTATTGTTTTTTCTCCTTCGAGTTTCTAAGTTGTTTTATCTTGTAGACTTGTACTCCTGCCTTGCCGGTCGATGACTTCATCAATCCGGAGAGCAAATAAGCTCATTTTGATCAGTTCATGTTAAAAAAAAATACTAAGTAACTTTTGTTATGGTGTTGAACGTAATGCAAGGCCGCCCACAGCTAGCCGGGAGGAGCCGGCAGCAGCAACAATGATTGATGTTACTCCACCAAATATGCCAAAATAAGAAGTTTGATAAGAAGACCACACTATGAAATTTTCTTTTAGAAAAGAAATAAATACTCCAGTGACAAACAAATTGATGGCATCATGCAAATGGTGTGCTTGATCGCCTGAGCGACATGGAGCCAACCGTTTTCCACTCGCATCCTCCACATCATTTATGTGACTCATCATCTCAACCGTATGAAACCACGGAGAGAGATCGATCGAGAGGGAACAAGAGATGACCAAGTTTTCATTTAAAATACGACCCAATGAACACACATTGTTTTCTTTTTCAAATACTTATAAATCTCCACAAATTGCTCATCGGCCACCTTGGTAACGATCTGTGAAGTGGTATTTCCGTACCGGAGGATGAAAAGACGTGGGTGCCCTCGGCGGCTCGGCTGCCCTGCCGCCTATAAAACCGGCTCCCAGCTCGCATTCCTGATCACGCTCGCTCAAGTCTCTCTCATCTCATGGTCACTCACTGATCGATCGCCCACGACCACGACACTAGCTAGCATAGCCTCCGCACTACACGACACGAGCACGCAGTAGCTAGCTAGCTAGAGGGGATCCAGTGCGGCGCAGCACCATGCCGGCGGCGCCAACGGTGGCGTGCGACGAAGCGCACCGTAAGGCGCTGGAGTACATCGAGCACGTCACGTCGTT
The DNA here is from genome assembly GCA_026929855.1 of Poa annua. Taxonomy (NCBI): domain Eukaryota; kingdom Viridiplantae; phylum Streptophyta; class Magnoliopsida; order Poales; family Poaceae; genus Poa; species Poa annua. The sequence goes on along the minus strand of CM049438.1, from coordinate 61,031,414 downwards.
CGCGGCGGAGACGCAGCGGCGCGTGCTGGCCGAGATCCTGGAGCAGAACGCGCCGGCCGAGTACCTCGGGCGCATCGGCGTCTCGGGCGCCGCGCCCGGCGCCGACGACGCGTTCCGCCGCCTGGCGCCGCTGACTACCTACGAGGACATCCTCCCCGACGTCACCCGCATCGCCAACGGCGACAACTCCCCTATCCTCTCCGGCATGCCCGTCCACGAGTTCCTCACCAGGTATGCACTGACACATCCATGCTGCTACGTGTCCACGTTGGCATGAAAAGTTGTAATCTTCTTTGATTAACGCCCGAACGTACGTACGTACGTGCAGCTCGGGAACGTCGGGAGGGGAGAGGAAGCTGATGCCGGCGATCGAGGAGGAGCTGGACCGGCGGTCGGAGCTGTACGGCTTGCTGATGCCGGTCATGAGCCAGGCGGTGCCCGGGCTCGACAAGGGCAAGGCCATGTACCTCTACTTCGTCAAGGCGGAGTCGCGCACGCCCGGCGGCCTGCCGGCGCGCCCCGTGCTCACCAGCTACTACAAGAGCCGCCACTTCCTGGAGCGGCCCCACGACCCCTACACCGTGCACACCAGCCCCGACGAGGCCATCCTGTGCGTGGACTCGTACCAGAGCATGTACGCGCAGCTGCTCTGCGGCCTCGTGCACCGCGCCGACGTGCTCCGCGTCGGCGCCGTCTTCGCCTCCGGATTCCTCCGCGCCATCAAGTTCCTCGAGAAGCACTGGCGGCGCCTGTGCCGGGACATCCGCACCGGCGAGCTCGACGCCGAGATCACCGACCGCTCCGTGCGCGCCGCCGTCGGGAGGGTGCTCCGCGCCGACCCGGCGCTCGCCGACGCGATCGAGGACGCGTGCGCCAGCCCGTCGTGGCAGGGCGTGATCCGGAGGGTGTGGCCCAACACCAAGTACATCGACGTCATCGTCACCGGCGCCATGGCGCAGTACATCCCCACGTTGGATCACTACGGTGGCGGACTGCCGATGGCATGCACCATGTACGCCTCCTCCGAGTGCTACTTCGGCCTCAACCTGAACCCGATCTGCAACCCCGGTGACGTCGCCTACACCCTGATCCCCACAATGTGCTACTTCGAGTTCCTCCCCGTGGATTCCGGCAGCAGCGCCGAGCCCGACAGCCGCGACCTCGTCGGCCTCGTGGACGTCAAGCTCGGCCGCGAGTACGAGCTCGTCGTCACCACCTACTCCGGCCTGTACCGCTACCGCGTCGGCGACGTGCTGCGCGTGAAGGGGTTCAAGAACGCGGCGCCCATGTTCAGCTTCCTGCGGCGCAAGAACGTGGCGCTGAGCATCGACGCGGACAAGACGGACGAGGCGGAGCTCCACGCCGCCGTGAGCAGCGCCGTGCAGCACCTCGAGCCGTTCGGCGCGTCGCTGGTCGAGTACACGAGCTACGCGGACGCCAGCACCATACCAGGCCACTACGTGCTCTTCTGGGAGCTCCGCGACGGAGGGACGACGACATCGACGACGCCCGTGCCGGCGTCGGTGTTCGAGGACTGCTGCCTCGCCGTGGAGGAGTCACTGAACAGCGTGTACCGGCAGTGCCGCGCCGCCGACCGGTCCGTCGGGCCCCTCGAGATCCGCGTGGTCTCCGGCGGCACCTTCGACAAGCTCATGGACTATGCGCTGAGCCGAGGCGCGTCGATCAACCAGTACAAGGCGCCGAGGTGCGTGCGTCCGGGGCCGGTGGTGGAGCTCCTCGACGGCAGGGTGGAGGGCAGGTACTTCAGCCCCAAGTGCCCCAAGTGGATCCCCGGGAACAAGCAGTGGAACGCAAAGAAGATGGGCACAAGTTAATCAAGTAATGGAGTTGCTTAAGCTAATTAAATGTGGATCGATCAACTAGTTAAATAAGTTCTGTTGATGAAGGAGAAGTACATTGTGGCGAAGGCTTGATTGGAGAGTGACCATGATAAGGACCTGAGCCACACTATATATTAATCAGTGTTTAGCTAATCATGGAGTGTCAGCTTAGCTTAGGGGCCTGCGTATCTATGGGCTTTTGTTTCTTCCTCTTTATGCTTTTGTAATAAAAGTAGTACTCCCAGCAGCTGGTTTTCTTGTTTCTTTGTTATTTTTTGGCAAGGATGTCGCTTTGTGAGTGGAGCCAAGGAACATTATATACCAGTTTTATGCTACTAATAACTTTCTTGTGTTAGTACTAATACACTTCCCGGACACACACGGCTTATATTGAAGCTCAAAAATCTTGGTTGGATGCCACCCAAAAGTTTCTAAACAAATCGTAATCGAAGGGACCAGTCATGATTGTTACGATCATGTACTAGTATAATTATAATTTCAGCTTGTAAGCTAACTTGTTTTATTGCTCTCAACCTCTTCACCATGGGTACAAACAAGTAGGAGTAGTAACAATTATTATTATTACACTGTTGAGAACTTGAGATCACCCGAGTGGCAAGTAAAATATGTGACATATCTACCTGCGGATAACATTCTTCACCGATTTCCTTAGTTAGTTGTACTGATTTCCTAGACAAAGAGCTTGACGAGAGTAGTGTGTAGTGAGATTGACTAAGTTCAAGAAATCACTTTGATTCCTAGCTACTACACACTTTCTCTCCCTTTAGAAAAATACGAGACTAAAAGGAGGGAGAATCCTTTGGCATTTTGTTATAGGAGAAAGCTATCGCTCGAAAGATGATTTCTTTTTATTTTCTTCGGCACTATCTCGTAGTACTCCGTAGTATTTAATGCTACCTCTGTTTCAAAATATAAACCTTTTTAACAAACTAAACTAGTTTTTTTTTTGCGGAGGAACAAACTAAACTAGTTAGTTAAGAAACTTACATTGGATAACAGAGGGAGTACTGACGAATGAAACCATTGATTGAGAATTATATAAGCTTGATGTGTGCAACGTTTATGTGTGTACCTTCTAGTACTGTATTTGGCAAACCATAGAGCATTTACTTATACTAGAAGGTGCCCCTAGCAATCTCAAAAAAAAGGTACCCCTAGCAGTACGCACTTGGACAAGAACCTTGTGTGCTACCCTCTCTCTCCGTCCACAATTATCGTGCCACATGTGTGTTTGAGATCCAACTTGTAACATTATTTTGATCAAGAGAATGTTGGTCACATGATAAAAGAATTATACCGTTGAATTCATAGTAGAATAAGTCTTCCATGGTATATTTTTATGACACCGATCCGTAATGTGTAACCAACAAATTGATGGTTAAAATTGGTGCACGTAAAAATATGTCGTCATGCATCCCTGAACAAAGGAGGTATAGCTTAGATGAGTTTAAGTTGCTGGCACGAAAATGTGATAAATGGTGGGGACAATCAAGCGGGTGACCAGGTCATGCACACATGATATTATCTTCTCAAAGGTCTCCCACAATATCACATGCAGGTGACGGGGTCATGCACAAATGATATTATCTTCTCAAAGGTCTCGCACAAATGTGATAAATGTCTAGGATTGAGGATACATGAATGGTTCGTCTCGCACAAATGATATTATCTTCTCAAAGGTCTAGTGCGAAATTGGTATAGTCCGGCATTGAGCTAGTTTAAATATCCTGAATATATGAAAAGAAGTACATTCTACAAGGATGTTTTTTTTTTGCCAGACAAAGATGCTAAGTGTCAACCAGTTTCCTATGTGTTATAAGTGATACGAATAACGAAATCACAAGAACGAATGACTAAATATGGATTATTAGTCAAACCCGGCCACAATGTGGAGAAACAGTGCATTTGAACTGATCGTGCCAAACTTGATTAGAGGAATTGGTTGCCGGTGTGTCATGCATGTTGTACCCATGTGTTGCACCTTTTATTTTATTTATTTTTTTGGGATAGATCAGTGATGTCCAATCAGCTGCATTGTCACAAAAGTGGTAATGCTAGCGGCATGGGGCTTCTCTAGAGACTTCGTGAACTAATTATATATATTAATTAAGCTGAGCGCCAGCTAACTAGCTAGTTGTGCGGACGTGCCAAAGTACAGTAGTGATAGATACAAGCCGACCCACAGGCAGATTGATTAGTCTAAGCTAAGTTTCTTTTTCTCATCTCGTGATGTAATGTAAGAGTACATGCATGCTTGCTTGCTTGCATGCACGGTAGACGAGTGCTCTGAATCCAGGCCAGTACGTTCATTTGAAAGTAGTAACACGTTTCCTTACCTTTCGTGCTGTTTTCTCGTGCCCCCTCTTTTCCGGAAACCCATTAATCGCCCTCGAGGAAAATATCGCTCGATCGATCGTGACGCACTTGGGTTCTTCGTTCTAGGGCAAAGCTTTTCACTGCTTCTCTCGATGTTTTCCGCTTGTCCTCTCGTTTAAGGAAACTCATGGTCGAAACCCTACTACTGAAGTAGAGTGATGACTTCGAGGTCGTCGTCATTGACATCGGAGTCCAGGGGTCTTGCTTGTATTTTCCTCTGTTTTCTGGGCTTTTCTGTAAGATCGAGGCTGTAATATCATTATCTTTTCCCGCAAAAAAAGAAGTAGAGTGATGACTTGGTTGGTGCAACGAACAACTGTGCCAAGTTGTGAATGTGGGTTCACCTGTTCATCATGCATGTGAAGCACAACAAGCAGAGCACAAATGTAGATCGGCAACCATGGAAAGGCACATATGGCCAGGTCTCCATGACTCGCATACTGTAGCTAACCGCGCCAGATTTGCATCGATCGCCACTCTGCGTGGAAAGTGATGAGAAAAGGTAGATTCCTGACGAGTTGAGCATCTGAAAGCAAGCAGATGATCGATGAATGAATGAAGCGAGTGATCGAGCCACTATGCATGCCGTCCTTTACCCAAGTCAAGTCAAGTCGATGGAGGACACTGCAGCTGGTGCAGGAGTGTGCAAGTTTTTCAACACTAGCTCGTACTGCCGGTAGGTACGTATAGCCATCTTTAGCTTTAGATCGATCCAGGTCCAGGGTCCGGGCGCCTGAGCGTGACGATCGAGGGAATGATGGAAGAAATCTCGCGGAGGCTTATCCAGACCCATCTCCTCCCTCGATATCCTGCCAATGAGCTCATACGTAGGAGCCATGGAGCGATCCAAAGATGTCCAGCTAGGAGCTATGGAGCGATGCGGCGAACCAAGGAACGAAAGGCACGGGGCTTTTCTCTCTAGCTCGCTCTAGCTAGCTAGGGGGCTGAGGTGAGGGACGATCGAGAGCTAGCGACGACGAGCTAGCTGTGTGATGAGCGAGGTGACTGTTTGTTCCGTTTGCTGTGGTTTTAGCCAACCGGCCGTATCTTTCTTGATTTCACCTCGAGAAAGATCTAGACCTTGCTTTAATTCATCTTTACATATGGTTTTCCCGAGCCTTCTCATGTTTATATCTAGCTAGCAGAGTGCAATTGTTAAATTGTATGTATGCATCCGTCCTCGGACTCGGAGCAGCAGGCTGCAAGTGTGTAATGTAAACAGTTAATCATGTATGCGCCTACTGCACTACCTTGCCGCACGATCGATTGAACGAAGAACCCGACATGATTGACGCCACAGAATGACACAAGTTAACGCGCGTATGCATGTGTCTCCCTCGATCCGCATATATATCGCCACAAAGAAATCAAACGAAACAACACAACATAACCTCTCTCTCTCTCTCAGCTCGATCTCGGCACAAGACTACTACTAACCGTAGCTAGATGAAGTGGGAGCGTAGTGCAGAATATACAAAACGGTACACATCAGTCATTGATCAGCAAGTTGGATGCACGATCGAGCATGAATTTGTTGTTGATATATATACACATTATATTGATAGGATGCAGCTGGGAGCAGCTCCCAGCTGCATGCATCATGCATGCACACGTGCAGGAAGGCGACATGTGGGGGTGGGTCATCCCCGTATCTAGCGGCGGTGCACGGATGGTAGGGAGCGACTAGTTGGCCCGTGTCCCTCGCTCCCTGTCTCCCTCCCTCCTCATCTTCTTCAGGTCTGAATCCTGATCGAGCTAGCACCGGATGATGATACATCTGCAGTGCTACGACCCGAGAATTCAGGATTCTTGCACGCTCTTTCTTCATCCTCCGGATCGACCTGAGAGATGAGAGAGTGGTTAGCACTTATTGTGGTGGCCAGCTAGCTACAGCACGCTTGACGCTTCTCCTGTCGACCTTCACGACACCTACTCCTGTCGATCGCTCGATCACTAGTCCAGTACGTGCCCAGTGACGCCATCGCGATATGTATGTGTATTGCCATGACTGTGCAACACAGAAAACAAGATCGATCACGCCGAGCGATCGACATGTACATGTCGCCGAGCGACACGCGCACAGGAGGCCGTGCATGCGTCGCGTACGAATCGTACGATCGAGCACAGAGAGCCCGCGAACGGGGCGCTCGTGCGACTGCGACGCAGGACGTACGGGAGACATTCCGATCTCGCCAAGTGATCGATCGACCCCGGCCGGTCGCCGTCAGCGGCCCCGTCGCCACCATTGATGCACCTAACGACAGCGAGCAGCTCGAATTCCGCACGCCCGCCCGCCCGGCAGCTAGCGGCATTCATGCACGCACGTCCGGCCGGATCGCGAAGTGGGGTTCCCTGAGGCCGACACACGATCGATGTCACAGTGCCCGCCTTGTCAGCTTGCCCTAGGAGTATAGCACATGCTTAGCATATCGATCATATGGGCATTCGATCATCAAGTGGAGCAAGTTTCAACTCTTCCAACTTTGGTTTCACTGTGTCTGCCCCTGCTGAGTGCTGAGTATTGACACGTGAAGAAATGTACTCCATTCATGCATCCGCGAGTGAATTACTTCACTGTCTGCCCCTCCTGAGTATTGACACGTGAAGACATGTAGTAGCTACCACTTTCATTCATTCACGACCAGGACTGAATTCACTGCACGTCTGCCCCTGCTAACTTAGCAGTGCTAAGTATTGACACGTGAAGAAATGTAGCTACCACGAGTGAATTCGATCACTGTCTGCCCCTGCTTCATTTGGTCGAATAATCATAGAGATCCTACTTTGAGGAACTGGATAGAGTTTTAGTTAGTACGGAATGGGAGGAGATGTATCCTTTAGTTTTCTTTTCTATCTCTTCCAAGGTTTGATTCTGATCGTGTAGCTTTAATAACTGATTTTGGTCTTAAGCCTAAGACTAATAGGCCTTTTAAATTTCAATTATGTGGGCTGCTTAGGCCATATTTCAAAGATGTGGTGCATAAAGTTTGGTTTTCTCATTTTAATGGTACATGTCTAATTGATTTTTGGCAACAAAAGAAGAGCTAGGAAGTTGAGAAGTTATTTGAAATGTTTGAACTTAACGGGGAAGGGGGATATAGAAGATACAGGAAATATATTTTAGAAATTACTGATTGCTGGGTAGAGATAGTGAAATTAATGGTGTATGTCTAGGAGTTTAATTTGAAAGGAAAATGAGGCTAAACTTGGAATTATTTATAAGGAACATGAGATTAAATGGTGCAACGGTCTAAAGAAAAATAATATTTGGAAGGAGAATCTTTGGCTGCTTATTTTGTGGTATCTTTGACAGAGGAAAATAGAATGATGCAGAGAGGCAATGATTTACTCTTATTGAGTTTTTTTTTTCCGAATACTCTTATTGAGTATTGACATTCTTATTGAGTATTGACACGTGAAGAAATGTAGCTACCACTTCATGCATCCATGAGTGAATTCACTGTCTGCCCTTGCTAGGTATTGACACTTGAAGAAGGCAGCTACCAATATTTGTGGAGAACCTACAATATTTTGTTTTGTTTCGTTGAGAATCCATTATTTGTGGATCCGTGCATCGGACAATCGGACCTCTATGGGCCATTTTATGTTCTGGGCCCGCCGGTCGTATGATTCTGTGTACCCGGATTGTACGATCCTAGGCTATAGCCCCAGGATAAGTCGCTGGGCCTTGAGATGTCGCCCATCCGGAAAGGCCGGCAAGAATAAACATTCGCCGCAGTTTGTCAATGGCGAACAGTTAGCAAAAAAGACGACTTGAAATGACAGTCATTAGCTCATGTCTTTTCTCCCCCCAACTCAGACGAGGCCAATCATTCTATCATTCTGCTCCACAATTTTCCTGCCGGTGGGATTCATGCTCCCGTAGCAGTGGTAACAATCCGGAATTTATCGACAAACTGTTGAACTTTACGAAAGATTCGAGAGGAAGAGGATGCATTGTGAAGCAAGATGAAGCAACACAATGAAAACATAGTAATATGGCACTGCTATGTTCGAAACATAAAAAAGATAGACAAGCAATCGTCGGCAAATTTTCTTCATCACGCTTATACTTTTTTAGATAAAAGGCTTTCGCCAAAATTAAATTAATAATGCCCTTTACAGCCACAAAGTAAAAGCAGAGATGATGCTGGGAAGACCAGCTTACAGTGAAAGCACACGATAAGGTGCCCAGAAAAACAATAGACGAAGACGGGCCCATGTCTTTTCTCCAATAAAAACACATGTCTTTTCTCCAATAAAAATATATAATGTTTTTTCTCCCATAAAAAAACCTCATGTCTTTTCGCTCAGACGAGGTCAATCATTCTATCATTCTGCTCCACAATTTTCCTGTCGGGGATTCATGCACCCGGACCAGTGGTAACAATGCGGAATTTATCCACAAACTGTTGAACTTTAGGAAAGATAACATAGCAAGAGGATGCATTGTGAAGCAAGATGAAGAAACACAAGAAAAGTACTATGGCACCACTATGTTGGAAACATAAAAGGATAGACAGGCAATCCCCTGGAAATTGTGGTCATCACAGTTAGTACCTGATACCCAAAACGAAATTTCCGACGATCGCTCTTTCACATAAACATCATAAATGATGGCCACCAATTGCTTTACAAGATTTAGTTATCAGTCAGCAAAAAAATGCCCGTTATGTGCTCATTTTCATGAATGAAAATTAAGCGTCTTTCTATGTGGTTTAGTTTCTCTTGAGCAAGTTAATTTGATTGTGATGTTAATCATGTGGTTTGCTAACACTGAGTCCAGAAAGGCGAACTTAGATATGATTTTTTCCAGCAAAGGAAAAATCTACTACTCCCTCCACTGCACCCATTAATTCACGAAAATTTAGTCCAAATTTGTACTAAATCAAAGTCAGTTAATTTTGGATCAGAATTAGTACTCTACATGACGAGGATATACCGAACGGATATCCTGTCGTGTGGGTACCTAGTGCACGTAATGACTATAGCCCAACTGTCAATAGGCTGGCAAAGCCCATCAAGGAAGGCACAAGACGAAGATTGCTTTCCAAGTTATTTATAGTCGGTTGTAGTTTCCATATTTGTAGTCCTAGTCGGTTACGTACCCGAGACCCAGCCCCCCATATAAGGGCTGGGAGGGCTACCGATCAAGGACACGCACATCAGAACCTCCAAACCCTAGCGAGACGAACTCTCGCTAGACCTTTGTAACCATCGTATATTCACAAGAGCAATAACAGACAAGCAGGAAGTAGGGGTGTTACCTCAGTCGAGGGCCCTGAACCTGGGTAACTCCCGCTTGTCAGCCGTCGAGTCCACCAGTACTACGCGTTCTCTACCTCATAACTTCAACCCTAGGCTATCGACTATGGGTATTGATGAGGACACCCCTCGTCAATTGGCGCCGTCTGTGGGAATAGGTAGTGTTGGATCTACAGACTCGCTGGTTTTGACCTCAAACGGCAACTCGCCGACTACATCTGCAGACAGCCACGCGCTGACAGTCTCGACTGGCGTTGGAGCATCAGGCGATCAGTCGCCAACTTCGCTAGCTGCCTCGCCGAAAAGAATCAAGCCGTACTCAGCGGAAGCACAGGAAGTTTTCGCTAGTCTCGATTCAGGTTTCGATCTAACCATTGGGGAGCACAATTTTTTCGTCGATAAGCTTGGTGTGCAAGACTTGACCGACGTGATCGCATTGAGGGCACTCGAAGATCCGTTGACCGCGATCGCATCGCCGGCAGGCAAGGAAGGTACCTCATCACAGATCGACTCGATCCCATCGCCAACCTCATCCATGGCGACTGAAGAGTTCAATAGGATCATGGCGCAAGAGTTCCCGGAAGATGAGGAACAGTCTACCCATCAGGTAGGCGCAGCCAAGAAACTATCTACTACGGTCACAGCTACCGCAGGCATGGAAGCTACGTCGTCAAAGGTCAACTCGATCTCGCCGTCAAGATCTCTAGTCGACTCTATGACGACCCAAGAGTTCAATAAACTCTTGGCGCAAGAGCTCATAGGTGGTGAGGTACAGTCTGACTATCAAGTCACCACAGTCGAACGCATCACGGCACTCGACACTGCACCCGACTACAGGCAAATTGAAGACACGGGCGACAGCATCTATCTCGCCGACTTCACCGGGCCAGAGATCCAAGCGGATCACGAGTTCCTCTCCAGCAACGAAGACAATCCTGAAAAAACACCCGAGACATACGTCAACACCGACGCCCAGATCAACAACAACTCCGACATGAGTTGGGACGACGACTCCGAACCCATAACCGGTGTCGATAGCACACACACATATCCCCCGGTCATACCTCGGCAGGTCTATGTTGCATTCAGCGCCGAAACCTCAGCGGCAGCGGCTAGTCGCAGACCTACAGAATTTCCTTGCACAGTCACATTACCAGATGGCGTGACAACGCTGACTATCACAGCAGAGATGGCGGCAAAAGTTGACAAAATCATCAAGGACTGCACAATGATGCCCGCCGACGCGACCCCAGAGGAGTGGATGACATACAATTATTTTAATTGGCAGGAAGCGATGCGCTTAAAGGAGTACAGAGCAACACTCGAAGAACGCAGAAAGCAAGCTAGCATCTCGAGTATGCGGAGAAGGCAGTTTTCCCTTAGCTCCACGAGTGCGACGGAGCACAGACATAGATCGAGATTCGCCAATATCCCAGAGGGTGATAGATCCGGAGTCACTCGCAACTTAGAACATTCGTTCATGACCCTGGACTCCGAAGGTGTGCTAGTACCCAAAACAGCTGAAGGCGCCTTGATATCACTTGGAGCATATCTCAAGGCGACAGCACCTCCAGCAGGCGATCCAGCCGAAGAACTACATCTCCAGCAATTAAAGGCGCTCGCACTCGCGGCAAAAGGACTCCAGACGGAGAAACACAGAGAGCGCAGCAGAAGTCGTTCGCGAGGTCGTCGCAGTCGAAGCCCTCACAGGAGTGGCACACGAAGGCACTCGAGGCATCGCCGTTCACGAAGCCGATCTAGGAGATCCGCCAGCAACGATTCGAGTGATGGACGCGATACAGGACCTTGCGGAGCGCGATGCTTCACACGACGAATCCGCGAAGCCAAGTTACCCAAAAAATTCGGGTTACCAACAACGCCAAAATTCAACTGCAAACAAGAGCCGTCAGGCTGGCTCGAGGACTACAAGCTCGCAGTCGTATGCCAAAGAGGGACAACCACAACAGCGCTGCAGTACATACAGTTGATGCTTGAAGGCACAGCTCGCGACTGGCTCAAAGCATTACCCGAAGCGTCATACGATTCCTGGGATCACTTTAGGGAAGACTTCATCAAATATTTCGATCCTCTGTGCGAGCGGCCCAAAACATTCGAGGAATTACGGGCTTGCAAGCAAAGGTCGGACGAGCCAATTCGAGCATACATCAGGCGATGGACTGCCATCCGCAATTCAGTCGGCACAATCTCCGAAGACAGAGCCATGGACGCTTTCACCATGGGGGTCCTCAGAGAAGACTTCAGAGAAGCACTCGGCCGCCAAAAGCCAAAATCCATGGCAGAGCTCATGAAGATAGCAACCGAGTGGGCAGATGGCGAAGATTCCATAAGGGCCAAGCGTCCACTTTCCCCACACGACCGCGAAGATCGACGCAGCAGTCGAAACCGCCATGATAGGGACGACAGAAGACGAAGACGCAAAAGTGATTACAGTGACAACGACAAGGTAAAATTCGTCGCAGCAGGTTTCTCACAGGACAATCACGTCCAGGATGGCAGACGGCAAGAAGATCGTCGTGACAGTCGAAACGACAGTCGCCGCGACAGTCGAGGAGACGACCGCCGAGGCAGTCGAACAGACGACCGACGAACCAGTCGAGACCGCGATCAGCGTAGCAGCGGATACCGAAGGCAAGAATGGCGCAAACAAACAGATGCAAAGCCAGAAAAAACATTTCAAGAAAAGATGGATGACCACTGCAGGCTACACTTATTCAAGGGAGATGACGGGAGGCTAACCTCCAACCACACCATGGGAAATTGTCGAGAGTTCGAACAAATGATGCCTGATTACGCGGCAAGAATCAGAAGAACTACACCCTCGATTGCACCGCCAGCGTACATCGCCCCACCACCAGCACAGCTAGTCGCGGCATTACCACCTCCGCCACCATACAACCCGGGAAGCCAAGTCGCGGGAGCCATCCATCATATACCTCAAGCAACGGAGGAGCAATACCCGAAGCCTCAGGGACAGATGTTCATGATTCAAAAAGGGCGTCCCTCCAACAGGCAGCAAAAGATCCACACTCGACACGTTAACATGGCGGTTATGGCGCCTCCAGCCATACCAGACTTCCTGCGGGGATCTGAAACCGCAATAACCTTCAGTCGAGAAGATCATCCACCGTCTGTCTACCGACCAGGCCACGCAGCCCTGGTACTCGACGCTCAGATTGGTGGATACGCCATGACCAAGGTCTTCATGGATGGAGGCAGTGGCATCAACATCATCTTCGCCGACACGCTTCGCCGGATGAATAGGTCAGTCGAAAATCTACCCCAGTCCACAAACACTTTTCATGGCATTGTTCCAGGAAAACCTGTTCTCCCAGAGGGCACGATACAACTCGACGTCACCTTCGGTGACGCAAGCCACTTCAAAACCGAGTCGATCGAATTCGAAGTCGTGGACTGGAAGTCACAATACCACGCCATACTAGGGCGCCCCGCATTCGCTCGGTTCATGGCGGTGCCACACTACGCATATCTCAAGTTGAAGATGCCAGGCCCGAAAGGAGTCATCACAATCAACGGAAATTTTCAAAGGTCAGATGCTTGCGACCGCGACTTCAGCAAAATCTCCGAGACATTCGGCATAGAGCAAACCCTCGAAGAGCTCTCGCTCACCAACGACACAACATACATGCCCGAACAAAAGAAACAGGCAGTCGACAAGGCGTTTAGCACCGCGGACGGCATAACGAAGCACCAAGTTCACCCGACTGATCCAGCCAAGACAGTCAGGGTGTCCACAAGCCTATCTCCTGCATAGGAAAGCGCGCTCGTCGAATTCCTCCGTGAGAACTGGGATATATTTGCATGGTGTGCAGCCGACATGCCAGGTATTCCCAGGGAATTCGCCGAGCACTCCCTCCAGCTTAATCCAGGAACTAGGCCGGTAAAACAAGCAATACGTCGCGTCTCCGGACCCAAAAGAGAGGCCATAGAGAAGCATGTGGACAAGTTACTCAAAGCAAACTTCATTCGAGAAATCAAAAAATCGGAGTGGGTAGCCAATCCCGTACTAGTCGAGAAAAAGAAGACAGGAGCAACCAGAATGTGTGTCGACTTCACCGGGCTCAACAAGTGCTGCCCAAAAGATCATTTTCCACTGCCGCGTATCGATCAAATCGTCGACTCCACTGCGGGATGCGAGCGTTTATCCTTCCTAGATGCGTACTCAGGGTATCACCAGATAAGGATGAAAGTCGAAGACGAGGAGAAGACAGCCTTCACAACTCCACTCGGAGTATATTGCTACACCACAATGCCCTTCGGACTCAAGAACGCACGCGCCACCTACCAGCGTATGATGCAGAACTGTTTGAAGACGCAAATTGGGAACAACGTCGAGGTTTATGTGGACGACATCGTCATCAAGTCGAAAGAAGAAAGCACATTACTCGCAGACTTGCGAGAAACATTCGACAATCTCAATCGGTACAACATCAAACTCAACCCAGACAAGTGTACTTTTGGTGTTCCAGCCGGAGAGCTCTTGGGATACTTAGTATCGGCTCGGGGAATAGAAGCAAACCCAGAAAAGATACAAGCCATATTAACCATGCAAAGACCTAAAAAGCTTTACGAGGTACAACAATTGACAGGTCGAGTAGCAGCGCTCAGTCGCTTCATCAGTAAGCTGGGTGAAAAAGCATTACCACTTTATCGACTGATGAAGAAGGCAGACAAGTTCGAGTGGACAGACGAAGCTGAAGCAGCCTTCAAAGACCTCAAGCAGATACTCACAAATCCCCCCATCCTGGCAGCACCCAAGGAGAAAGAACCTTTGTACCTATACGTGGCAGCCACAAACAGAGTGGTAAGTACGGCTTTGGTAGTCGAACGCATGGAGGAAGGAAAAACTCAGAGCATACAGAGGCCAGTCTACTATGTCAGCGAAGTCCTGTCCCTGTCAAAATAAAGATACCCGCACTTCCAAAAGCTGGCGTACGCTGTCTTCATAACATCCAGAAAGCTGCGCCACTACTTCACGGAGCACCCGATAACAGTGATCAGCAAGTCGGCAATCGGGGATATACTCACCAATCCCGACGCGACAGGGCGTGTAGCAAAATGGCTCATCGAGCTCGGGCCACTCGGGATCACCTACGATCACCCGAAGGCCATCAAAGCGCAAGTCCTACCCGACTTTACAACGGAGTGGATAGAATCTCAGCTACCAGGAACTCCTGATGTGTCCAACTCATGGACAATGTACTTCGACGGGTCTAAGAAGAACGAGGGCGCAGGTGCAGGCGTCATACTAATATCACCAAAAGGCGACAAGCTCAAGTACGTATTGCAGATGGACTTCGCGCGACCATCCAACAACGAAGCCGAGTACGAAGGTCTGATCCACGGCATGCGAATGGCTAAGGCGCTCGGGTGCACTCGACTTATGATATACGGCGACTCAAATTTAGTCGTACAGCAGACAATGAAAGCTTGCGACGCCATAGCCGACAACATGATCGCATATCGTGACCTCTACAACACATTAGAAGGTGACTTTGACGGATGCGAACTACGACATGTGGGGCGAGAAAGCAATGAGGAAGCTGACATGCTAGCCAATATTGGCTCGACTAAAGCGCAAGTACCGCCAGGCGTCTTCCTGGAGCGAATCCAGCACAGGTCCATCAAAAAGCAGCGGCCCCCGTCAACCTCGACTGCTACATCCAAAGACAACGCGCCCAGCTCAGAGGACCCGCCAGTCGAAGTACTACTATGCCAGGACGATCACGTAATTCCAGCATGGACTCAACCTTTCCTAGCATACATGCTCCGCGACGAATTACCGGACGATGCAGCAGAGGCTCGGCGAGTCACTCGACGCTCCAAAGCATACACCATCATCAACGGTGAACTTTACAAGCGAAGTATCTCAGGTATGTTCCAAAAGTGTGTGGAAATTGAGGATGGAAAAACCATACTTCGCGATATTCATGCAGGAACCTGTGGTCACCATGCCGGCAGTCGATCACTCGTAGCCAAAGCCTTCCGAGCAGGGTTTTACTGGCCCACAGCACTTAAGGACGCAGACGACATCGTCAAAAGATGCATCGGGTGCCAGAAATTCGCCACCAAGCCTCATGCACCCGCATCAGCACTCAAAACCATACCACTCGCGTGGCCGTTCGCCCAATGGGGGCTTGATATGGTCGGACCACTCAAAAAGTCATCTCCCGGAGGACATACCCACCTGCTGGTGGTGGTGGACAAATTCACAAAATGGATAGAAGCGGTCCCAATCACAAGCTCGACTGCCGCTACAGCAGTCAACTTCATAAAATCTATCGTCTATCGATTTGGTGTCCCAAACAGCATCATCACGGACAACGGCACAAACTTCACAACCGAGGAGTTTCGTTCCTTCTGCAAAGAGTGGGGCATCACTCTCAATTACGCATCAGTCGCGCACCCACAGTCCAACGGACAAGTTGAAAAAGCCAATGGTCTCGTCTGCACGGGCATTAAGAAAAGACTACTGGTGACGAGGGGTGTCCACATCAATACCCATAGTCGATAGCCTAGGGTTAGAGTTATGAGGTAGAGAACGCGTAGTGCTGGTGGACTCGACGGCTGACAAGCGGGATTTACCCAGGTTCAGGGCCCTCGACTGAGGTAACACCCCTACTTCCTGCTTGTCTGTTATTGCTCTTGTGAATATGCGATGGTTACAAGGGTCTAGCGAGAGTTCGTCTCGCTAGGGTTCGGAGGCTCTGGTGTGCGTGTCCTTGATCGGTAGCCCTCCCAGCCCTTATATGGGGGGCTGGGTCTCGGGTACGTAACCGACTAGGACTACAAATATGGAAACTACAACCGACTATAAACAACTTGGAAAGCAATCTTCGTCTTGGGCCTTCCTTGATGGGCTCCGCCAGCCTATTGACAGTTGGGCTATAGTCATTATGTGCACTAGGTACCCACACGACAGGATACCTGTTTGGTATATCCTCGTCACTAGCCCCCGAGTGCTTGGCTGATTCGGAGAATTAGGCATGGACTTACTTGACAGTGTTCGTCACATGTTTATGTTTGATGTCGTACGTCGTGTATTGTCTTTCGACTATGAGTTTATGTTTTTGACAAAGGATTATCGACTTAGTAGGCCTGGATTTACTCGACAAGTCGAGACCAGTTAACTGCACATTTGGGCAAAACCTTACTAGCCTTCAATCAGGTTCGAGTCCCCGGGCTCGAACCTGGAACATACTGGACAGATTCGACTCAGGTCGTTGAGGTCTCACTGAGTTGTTCTGCAGTCTTAACTTTGCTACCCAGCGCGTCCGCCGGGATTTTCATCGCATCTGCTGACACGGAAAGAATT
The DNA here is from genome assembly GCA_026929855.1 of Poa annua. Classification (NCBI taxonomy): domain Eukaryota; kingdom Viridiplantae; phylum Streptophyta; class Magnoliopsida; order Poales; family Poaceae; genus Poa; species Poa annua. The sequence continues at coordinate 61,014,557 of CM049438.1, read as the reverse complement.
AAGGACTTATCACTGCCGGAGTGGTCCTCAGCCCAGCCCGACTGATCGGCGGGTCTTACCTTTGCATTTTATGCATGCAGCATCCGAAGCGTCCTCGACTGACGCAACTCGGGAATTTCTTTGAGTTTAGCCCTTTTTGCTTTTTGAATCCATCGGCTGCGCGACAGCGCTCCCGATGGGAGTAGCCCCCGAGATTGTGCTTTATTACTCGTAATGAAGGATAATCTCAAATCAATGAGCGTGAAGGAAAATGCCAGTCGAAGACATTTTCACCCACTCCCGATGAGATGCATTTGAACACAATCGAAGTGTTTTTAACTTAGTCGATAGACCTTTGAAGGGTTGCGTGACTTTGGCATACGCCAGTCGAAGAAAATTTTACCCGCTCCCGATGGGAGTATACTTGAATGTATTTGGTCCAGTCGACTAGAAGATCGACTATCAGTTGTGTACGAGTAGTCGAGACACTTTTGTATTCCACCTATTTGCCAACTGAATGACGTCATGCATGACCCCGTGGCGTGCGCGCAGACCTTTGACAGGACGTGTCATTGTGGGTCCGCTTGTTTGACCACGGTGAACGCCGGTTCAGTTCTGATTTGACCGGACGTGGCGAGATTTCCGCAGACGTGATCATGATTTCCTCGTTTTTCGTGCGTAGTGGGCGTTGTGGCCTGCGACGATTACCCTCCGATAACGCCACGTGGCTTGACGATTATGCACGAACGGCTGAGATTATCTCTTCTACCGTGGTAAATATGGATCTCCTCACCGCAGATTAATTTACCTTGCCACTTGCCTACTCTGCCTCCTGTTCCTCTCGCGCGCGCTTCCTTCGTTTTTGCTCTTGCTCCTCCTCTGCTCGCCATGGCTCCGAAGAAGAACACGAGCGCCGCTGTCCCCTCTTCCTCCGCCAACGTTAGCAAGAAGAGGAAGGGCGCTGCGGCCGCCGCGGCCTCCGCGGGAAATCCCGCCGCCGCCTTGAAGAAGATTCCCGGCGACTGGGTGAAGTCCACCATCACCGAGAAGAAGTTGGCGGCATTCCGCCATACCGGCCTTCTCCCGCCGGCCGACAAGCTCGCCGCCCGCGCGCCCTCCAACAGGGAGGTACTCCCTGAGCCCCGCGCCGGCGAGCGCGTTTGCTTTGCTGAATTTTTGCCTCGCGGCTTTGCTCTCCCGCTGCACGATTTTGTGCGCGGGCTTCTTTATGCGTACGGGGTGCAGATCCACGATCTCACCCCCAATAGCATTTTGCATATTGCCTGTTTCATGGCTTTATGCGAGTGTTTTTTGGGGGTGTCCCCAAGCTGCGCACTCTGGAAGTCCATCTTCCGAGTGCGTCACATGGTCCGTGATGGGCGTGTGAGCCCTCTTGGCGGAGTGGGCATCCAGGTCCGCAGCGACTGCCACTACTTCAACCTCAAGGCAGTCGACTCTGCCCAAGGATGGAGGAACAAGTGGTTCTACGTCCCAGTCGACCAGGACGTGCGCCCAGCCTTCTCGATTGGGAAGACCCCGCTGAAGACGAAGGCATGGGAGCATTCCCTCTCGACTGAGGAGAAGGAAGAAGCTGCCCCCCTTATGGAAAAGATCAGCAAGCTGCTGGGCACCGTTACTGGTGTCCAACTGATGAGCACCTTCATCAGGCGTCGAGTGTGGCCCCTGCAGCAACGTTCCCACGCTATGTGGCGATATGAAGGACCACTCGATGCCACTCGAATGAGCGATGCGGAGCTGTCGCCCAATGAGCTGGACGCGCATGTGAAATATATCACCAGCATCAAGGCCGACGAAACCATCGACTTCAACTCCTCCGTCGCTCCTTTTGGTTTGGAAAACGCCCTCCCTGAGGTAAACATTATCGACTGTGCTCTCTTTTTTTTTTTTTTTTGTGTGCCCTCCTTTTGAATATTGTTTTTGTGCTGGCTATCAGGGCCACTCGACTGCCGCCTCGCTTCCTCCCCTTCCCGAGTTTGGTCCTGCCGATGAGGCGGCTCTGCTAGTTGAGGGGAAGAAAACCGTCACTCCTCCTCCCTCGGCTAACACTTCCGCCACAGATGAAACGGAAGCCGAGGAAGTGGGTCAGGTTCAGAAGGGTGACCACCCTGCGACTGAGCCTGCTGCCAAGCGTCGCCGTGTGCCTCGACAGGAGGTCTCGAGTTCTTACTCGGGAAGCGCGGAGCAACGGGACCTGGAGGATTCTGGCTGTTCCTCACATGCGAAGGCCATATCCCCCCTGGCCCGGCGCTCGCCGTCACACTCGACTGGCCGCCTGAGCTTCGGAGGCCCCTGCCTCGACGTTGAGCCGGACTCAGACGAGGGCGAACATAGGTATGTAGTTATGAAGTATTTTTGCTATACTCCCTTTTTCGCTTGCTTCCATATTTTGTCTGAAACTAGTCGGTGCTTATTGCAGCAGCGCCAGTGGCGATCGGGTGCAGTCACCTCCTTTTGTGAAAAAGTCGACTGCGGCCTCGCCTCGTGCTGAAGTGGACGTTGCTCAGACCACCCTGGTGGTTGAGGCAACGACTACCTCTTTGACACCACCCGTTATCGCTTTGACTGCGCGCCCTTCCGCATCCGCGTCTTCCTCTTGGACTGACCATGTGAGTATTTTCACATTTTATGTGTTATGTTGCATCTTGCTGACGTCCTTTTCAAATTTTTTCAAAGCCTGCCGTCCGTGACCTTGTCGCGGCTGGTAAAGCCTTTGTGCAGTCGGAGGAGGAGCGGGTTGCTCTTCGCTCCCACCTCGACGATTTAAGTCGTAAGCTTTTTCTGACTTTGCCTCGGAATTTTCCGCTTGGTGATTTGCGACTGAACTTGGAGTCAACTATCTCAGGTGAGAAGGACGCCCTTGCGAAGCAGTCGTCTGAGCTGGAGCGGCGGTTAAAGGATCTGGAACGACAACTAGTCGACCAGCAGTCGCGTGCGAAGGAGGATCTCAACGATGCGCGTAACTCGGCTGCCTTGCGTGAGCAGGAGTATGCGGCTCAGGTGTCCGAGCTTGCGCGTATGATGGAAGGTTAGCAGGATTTGCTTCCGCCTTACGCGCTTTTTATTTGATTGTCCTCGTGTTGATTTTTTGACTCTTGTTCTCTTTTGAAACTGTGAAGGGCCCACTGCTTCAGGGGTCTCCAAAGACGGGGCGAGTGAGGACCTATCACTCGACCGTGCCCTTGAGAAGTTGAGCGCCGCGCTCCAACACGCCAAGAGCTCTCTGGATACCTCCACTCGCACCCTTAGCGCTGTCTTCAAGGAGGTGCTTCCGTCAAGTGACGTGCCTGCCACCGCGCAAGGATTTGCTGACGTGCTAGGCCCCGGCTCTTCGACTGTGGCGGAGTTTGCGCGCGACTTGACGGTACGCGGCTCGGAATCCACCATCAAGCTTCTTCTTGGTAATGGCGTTGTTGCCGACTATGAGGCTGTTCTGTCTGATTTCCCGAAAAGGTCAGATGGGCAACCTTTGTCCTTGAAGGGTGTGACCGAGGCCGCGACGCGACTATCGCGCGCTTGTATCGATACCATGGAGCGCAGATCTGTTGCTGTCGGTGCCATGGTAAAGTCGCGTAGGGCTAGGTCCGAGTCTGTGTCTCGCGTTTAGGTTTCTGCTTTCATATTTATGTAATGAAAATTCGATATCCAGCATGGTTGTCTCAGTTCATGCTTTGTTTATGCCTTGGGCTCCATAATGCGTTCTTTTCATTATGAATTTTGCCGTTTTGCCTTGGCTCGTGCGTTTGCCTGAAATATATGATTATGCGCTTGCCAGTCGGACGATATCATCTCTCCTGCAACCTCCCAGCCGTGGACGGATACTCGAACAGCCGCCGAAGCTCGTAATGACGCCAAGGTTTTGACTTATGCAAAGAGGCGAGTGGTCACTCTAGAGCAGGAGTTAAGAGCCACTCAAACGGAGTTGAAACTTCTTAAGGCAAAACCTGCTCTCGCCACCCAGCGTGAAGAGTATGTGCTTGGCGAAGTCGAACACTCGAACAGGCAGCTTGAAGGTATGCAATAGCGTCTGCATTTGTGATATTCTTATGTCTGCTTTATAGCTTGTTGATAGATGCTCGTCTGCAGTTTTTGTTCATAACTTCCAGGAAGAGGTGGAGCGGGTTAACGAGCGCCTAGACAACGCGACTGATAACCCGGTGTCCGGCCGTCAGCATTTTTGGGTGGATAGGCATCGCGCCCGGGAACTTGCTACCCTAAAGGACCGAGTATTTCGTGGCGCGATCTTACTCGAGCGTTGCCGAGCAGCATTTATGCGTATCAACCATTTCTTGTTTCCTGAGGGGCCGCAGCCGCAAGGAATTCATGCGCTGGTTGATCTGTTCCAGTCTGCAACTCCAATCCGGGAAGCTTTGACTCGAAGGGTCGTTCTTGGAGCTAACGCCGTCATGGGCTATATCCGCAGCCAACATCCTTCTTTTCGCATCTCTTTACCCGCGGCTGGCGCGCGACTAGAGCAGAAATTTTTGGATAGGACTGCGGTTTCAGCGCAGGTGCTTGTGGACTGTTTTCACGACCAGCTCGTTAACTCAAACTTACCTGTAAAGGATGAGCCTATGTAGTTTGCGCAAATAATCAGCCCCCGAGTCCCTCGAGTGGGGTGTAAATATAAAGATTTTTATGTAAGTCTGCATGTTTCAGCTCCCAAGCCTTCGGGTGAGACGTGAAAAGTAAGTGTTTATGTGAGTTTGCATATGTACCGCGCCCGGGCCTTTGAGTGTAGCTGAGTTTTGCTGTTTATGATTAAGACCCAGCCCCCGAGCCTTCGAGTGTGGCTGAGTTTTGCTGTTTATGACTAAGACCCAGCCCCCGAGCCTTCGAGTGTGGCTGAGTCGGGAGTGATTTGGCTTACGATAACAAGTTGTGTGAAGAAGAAAATCTTTCTTTATTCCAGATATTGATCAGCAAGCCGCCTCATTAAAAACCTTCCAGTCCCCTTAGGTACCCTGGTAAGGAAAAGAGCGCGTCTGAAACCTGCTGGCCTTTCCGACATTTATGTTCTGTTACATTGGTCGACTGTGACCTCTAGGCATAGAAGCGACGCAAGTGCGCCACATTCCATGGGTTACTTGATAATTCCCCCGTCTGGGCGTGCTTGAGTCGATAAGCACCACCGTCGATGACTTCTGTGATGACGAAAGGACCTTCCCATGGTGACGCGAGCTTGTGCACCTTTTTTTGCTTCATCCGGAGTACTAAGTCGCCCACAATGAATGTTCTGGGGCGGAGTCGTCGACTGTGGTAGTTTCGGAGGTCCTGCTGATAAACAGCTGTGCGGGCAAGGGCCGTGTTGCGTGATTCTTCGAGTAGATCCACCGAGTCTTCGAGTGACTTGTTTGCATCGTCCTCATCGTATAGCTCTACTCGTGGTGCACTAAATTTCACCTCTGGTGGCAGTACTGCTTCTGCGCCGTAGACCATAAAAAACGGAGTAAACTGAGTCGAGGTATTTGGGGTTGTGCGCAAACTCCATAGTACCGCCGGGAGCTCCTCGACCCAGGCGCCTGCGGCCCTTTTGAGTGGTACCAGTAGTCTTTTCTTAATGCCCGTGCAGACGAGACCATTGGCTTTTTCGACTTGTCCGTTGGACTGTGGGTGTGCGACTGATGCGTAATTGAGAGCGATGTCCCACTCTTTGCAGAAGGAGCGAAACTCCTCGGCTGTGAAGTTTGTGCCGTTGTCCGTGATGATGCTGTTTGGGACACCAAATCGATAGACGATAGATTTTATGAAGTTGACTGCTGTAGCGGCAGTTGAGCTTGTGATTGGGACCGCTTCAATCCATTTTGTGAATTTGTCCACCGCCACCAGCAGGTGGGTATGTCCTCCGGGAGATGATTTTTTGAGTGGTCCGACCATATCGAGCCCCCATTGGGCGAAGGGCCACGCGAGTGGTATGGTTTTGAGTGCTGATGCGGGTGCATGAGGCCTGGTGGCGAATTTCTGGCACCCGATGCATCTTTTGACGATGTCGTCTGCGTCCTTAAGTGCTGTGGGCTAGTAAAACCCTGCTCGGAAGGCTTTGGCTACGAGTGATCGACTGCCGGCATGGTGACCACAGGTTCCTGCATGAATATCGCGAAGTATGGTTTTGCCATCCTTAATCTCCACACACCTTTGAAACATACCTGAGATACTTCGCTTGTAAAGTTCACCGTTGATGATGGTGTATGCTTTGGAGCGTCGAGTGACTCGCCGAGCCTCTGCTGCATCGTCTGGTAATTCATCGCGGAGCATGTATGCTAGGAAAGGTTGAGTCCATGCTGGACTTACTTGATCGTCCTGGCATAGTAGTACTTCGACTGGCGGATCCTCTGAGCTGGGCACGTTGTCTTTGGATGTAGTAGTCGAGGCTGACGGGGGCCGCTGCTTTTTGATGGACCTGTGCTGGATTCGCTCTAGGAAGACGCCTGGCGGTACTTGCGCTTTAGTCGAGCCAATGTTGGCTAGTGTGTCAGCTTCCTCATTGCTTTCTCGCCCCACATGTCGTAGTTCGCATCCGTCAAAGTCACCTTCTAATGTGTTGTAGAGGTCACGATATGCGATCATGTTGTCGGCTATGGCGTCGCAAGCTTTCATTGTCTGCTGTACGACTAAATTTGAGTCGCCGTATATCATAAGCCGAGTGCACCCGAGCGCCTTAGCCATTCGCATGCCGTGAATCAGACCTTCGTACTCGGCTTCGTTGTTGGATGGTCGCGCGAAGTCCATCTGCAATACGTACTTGAGCTTGTCGCCTTTTGGTGATATGAGTATGACGCCTGCGCCTGCGCCTTCGTTCTTCTTAGACCCATCGAAATACATTGTCCATGAGTTGGACACATCCGGGATTCCTGGCAGCTGGGATTCTATCCACTCCGTTGTGAAGTCGGGTAATACTTGTGCCTTGATAGCCTTTGGGTGATCATACGTGATCCCGAGTGGCCCGAGCTCGATGAGCCATTTTGCTACACGTCCTGTTGCGTCGGGATTGGTGAGTATGTCCCCAATTGCTGATTTGCTGATCACTGTTATCGGGTGCTCCGTAAAATAGTGGCGCAACTTTCTGGATGTTATGAAGACAGCGTATGCCAGCTTTTGGAAGTGCGGGTATCTTTGCTTTGACAGGGACAGGACTTCGCTGACGTAGTAGACTGGCCTCTGTATGCTCTGAGTTTTTCCTTCCTCCATGCGTTCGACTACCAAAGCTGTACTTACCACTCTGTTTGTGGCTGCCACGTATAGGTACAAAGGTTCTTTCTCCTTGGGTGCCGCTAGGATGGGGGGATTTGTGAGTATCCGCTTGAGGTCTTTGAAGGCTGCTTCAGCTTCATCTGTCCACTCGAACTTGTCTGCCTTCTTCATCAGTCGATAAAGTGGTAATGCCTTTTCGCCTAGCTTACTGATGAAGCGACTGAGCGCTGCTACTCGACCTGTCAATTGCTGTACCTCGTAGAGCTTTTTAGGTCTTTGCATGGTTAATATGGCCTGTATCTTTTCTGGGTTTGCTTCTATTCCCCGAGCCGATACTAAGTACCCCAAGAGTTCTCCGGCTGGAACACCAAAAGTACACTTGTCTGGGTTGAGTTTGATGTTGTACCGATTGAGATTGTCGAATGTTTCTCGCAAGTCTGCGAGTAATGTGCTTTCTTCTTTCGACTTGATGACGATGTCGTCCACATAAACCTCGACGTTGTTCCCAATTTGCGTCTTCAAACAGTTCTGCATCATACGCTGGTAGGTGGCGCCTGCGTTCTTGAGTCCGAAAGGCATTGTGGTGTAGCAATATACTCCGAGTGGAGTTGTGAAGGCTGTCTTCTCCTCGTCTTCGACTTTCATCCTTATCTGGTGATACCCTGAGTACGCATCTAGGAAGGATAAACGCTCGCATCCCGCAGTGGAGTCGACGATTTGATCGATACGCGGCAGTGGAAAATGATCTTTTGGGCAGCACTTGTTGAGCCCTGTGAAGTCGACACACATTCTGGTTGCTCCTGTCTTCTTTTTCTCGACTAGTACGGGATTGGCTACCCACTCCGATTTTTTGATTTCTCGAATGAAGTTTGCTTTGAGTAACTTGTCCACATGCTTCTCTATGGCCTCTCTTTTGGGTCCGGAGACGCGACGTATTGCTTGTTTGACCGGCCTAGTTCCTGGATTAAGCTGGAGGGAGTGCTCGGCGAATTCCCTGGGAATACCTGGCATGTCGGCTGCACACCATGCAAATATATCCCAGTTCTCTCGGAGGAATTCGACGAGCGCGCTTTCCTATGCAGGAGATAGGCTTGTGGACACCCTGACTGTCTTGGCTGGATCAGTCGGGTGAACTTGGTGCTTCGTTATGCCGTCCGCGGGGCGCCCTCGTATGGCGTGGTATTGTGACTTCCAGTCCACGACTTCGAATTCAATCGACTCGGTTTTGAAGTGGCTTGCGTCACCGAAGGTGACGTCGAGTTGTATTGTGCCCTCTGGGAGAACAGGTTTTCCTGGAACAATGCCATGAAAAGTGTTTGTGGACTGGGGTAGGTTTTCGACTGACCTATTCATCCGGCGAAGCGTGTCGGCGAAGATGATGTTGATGCCACTGCCTCCATCCATGAAGACCTTGGTCATGGCGTATCCACCAATCTGAGCGTCGAGTACCAGGGCTGCGTGGCCTGGTCGGTAGACAGATGGTGGATGATCTTCTCGACTGAAGGTTATTGCGGTTTCAGATCCCCGCAGGAAATCTGGTATGGCTGGAGGCGCCATAACCGCCATGTTAACGTGTCGGGTGTGGATCTTTTGCTGCCTGTTGGAGGGACGCCCTTTTTGAATCATGAACATCTGTCCCTGAGGCTTCGGGTATTGCTCCTCCATTGTTTGAGGTATGTGGTGTATGGCTCCCGCGACTTGGCTTCCCGGGTTGTATGGTGGCGGAGGTGGTAACGCCGCGACTGGCTGTGCTGGTAGTGGGGCGATGTACGCTGATGGTGCAATCGAAGGTGTAGCTCTTCTGATTCTTGCCGCGTAATCAGCCACCATTTGTTCGAACTCTTGACAATTTCCCATGGTGTGGTTGGAGGTTAGCCTCCCGTCATCTCCCTTGAATAAGTGTAACCTGCAGTGGTCATCCATCTTTTCTTGAAATGTTTTTTCTGGCTTTGCATCTGTTCGTTTGCGCCATTCTTGCCTTCGGTATCCACTGCTACGCTGATCGCGGTCCCGACTGGTTCGTCGGTCGTCTGTTCGATTGTCTCGGCGGTCGTCTCCTCGACTGTCGCGGCGACTGTCGTTTCGACTGTCGCGACGATCTTCTTGTCGTCTGTCATCCTGGACGTGATTGTCCTGTGAAAAACCTGCTGCGACGAATTTTACCTTGTCGTTGTCACTGTAATCACTTTTGCGTCTTCGTCTTCTGTCGTCCCTATCATGGCGGTTTCGACTGCTGCGTCGATCTTCGCGGTCGTGTGGGGAAAGTGGACGCTTGGTCCTTATGGAATCTTCGCCATCCGCCCACTCGGTTGCTATCTTCATGAGTTCTGCCATGGATTTTGGCTTTTGGCGGCCGAGTGCTTCTCTGAAGTCTTCTTGAGGACCCCCATGGTGAAAGCGTCCATGGCTCTGTCTTCGGAGATTGTGCCGACTGAATTGCGGATGGCGGTCCATCGCCTGATGTATGCTCGAATTGGCTCGTCCGACCTTTGCTTGCAAGCCCGTAATTCCTCGAATGTTTTGGGCCGCTCGCACAGAGGATCGAAATATTTGATGAAGTCTTCCCGAAAGTGATCCCAAGAATCGTATGATGCTTCGGGTAATGCTTTGAGCCAGTCGCGGGCTGTGCCTTCAAGCATCAGCTGTATGTATTGCAGCGCTGTTGTGGTTGTCCCTCTTTGGCATACGACTGCGAGCTTGTAATCCTCGAGCCAGCCTGACGGCTCTTGTTTGCAGTTGAATTTTGGCGTTGTTGGTAACCCAAACTTTTTGGGCAACTTGGCTTCGCGGATCCGCCGTGTGAAGCATCGCGCTCCGCAGGGTCCTGTATCGCGGTCATCACTCGAATCGTTGCTGGCAGATCTCCTAGACCGGCTCCGTGAACGGTGTCGCCTCGAGTGCCTTCGTGTGTCACTCCTATGAGGGCTTCGACTGCGACGACCTCGCGAACGGCTTCTGCTGCGCTCTCTGTGCTTCTCCGACTGGAGTCCTTTTGCCGCGAGTGCAAGCGCCTTTAATTGTTGGAGGTGCAGTTCTTCGGCTGGATCACCTGCTGGAGGTGCCGTCGCCTTGAGGTATGCTCCAAGTGATATCAAGGCACCTTCAGCTGTTTTGGGTACTAGCACGCCTTCGGAGTCCAGAGTCATGAACGAATGTTCTAAGTTGCGAGTGACTCCGGACCTCTCACCCTCCGGGATATTGGTGAATCTCGATCTATGTCTGTGCTCCGTCGCACTCGTGGAGCTAAGGGAAAACTGCCTTCTCCGCATACTCGAGATGCTAGCTTGCTTTCTGCGTTCTTCGAGTGTTGCTTTGTATTCCTTTAAGCGCATCGCTTCTTGCCAATTAAAATAATTGTATGTCATCCACTCCTCTGGGGTTGCGTCTACGGGCATCATTGTGCAGTCTTTTATGATTTTGTCAACTTTTGCCGCCATCTCTGCTGTGATAGTTAGTGTTGTCACGCCATCTGGTAATGTGACTGTGCAAGGAAATTCTGTAGGTCTGCGACTAGCTGCAGCAGCTGAGGTTTCGGCGCTGAATGCAACATACACCTGCCGAGGTATGGCCGGGGGATATGTGTATGTGCTATCGACGCCGGTTATGGGTTCGGAGTCGTCGTCTAAACTCATGTCGGAGTTGTTGCTGATCTGGGCGCCGGTGTGGACGTATGCTTCGGGTATTTTTTTAGGATCGTCTTCGTTGCTGGAGAGGAACTCGTGATCCGCTTGGATCTCTGGCCCGGTGAAGTCGGTGAGGTAGATGCTGTCGCCCGTGTCTTCAGTTTGCTTGTAGTCGGGTGCAGTGTCGAGTGCCGCAATGTGTTCGACTGTGGTGACTTGATAGTCAGATTGTACCTCATCATCTAGGAGCTCTTGTGCCAAGAGTTTATTGAACTCTTGGGTCGTCATGGAGTCGACTAGAGATCTTGACGGCGAGGTCGAGTTGACCTTTGACGACGTAGCTCCTATGTCCGTGGTAGCTGTGACCGTGGTAGATGGTTTCTCTACTGCGCCTATCTGATGGGTAGACTGTGCCTCTTCTTCCGGGAACTCTTGTGCCATGATCTTATTGAACTCTTCAGTCGCCATGGATGAGGTCGGCGATGGGATCAAGTCGATCTGTGATGAGGTACCTTCTTTGCCTGCTGGTGATGCGATCGCAGTCGATGGATCTTCGAGTGCCTTCGTTGCGATCACATCAGTCAAGTCCTGCACACCAAGCTTATCGACAAAAAAATTGTGCTCCCCAATGGTTAGATCGAGAACTGAATCGAGATTAGCGAAAACTTCCTGTGCTTCCGATGAGTATGGCTTGATTCTCTTTGGCGATGCGGATTGCAAAGCCGACGACTGATCGCCTGGTGCTTCAACGCCAGTCGAGATTGTCAGCGCGTGGCTGTTTGCAGATGTAGTCGGCGAGTTGCCGTTTGAAGACGAAGCCAGCGAATCCGTGGATCCAACACTACCTTTTCCCACAGACGGCGCCAATTGACGAGGGGTGTCCACATCAATACCCATAGTCGATAGCCTAGGGTTAGAGTTATGAGGTAGAGAACGCGTAGTGCTGGTGGACTCGACGGCTGACAAGCGGGATTTACCCAGGTTCAGGGCCCTCGACTGAGGTAACACCCCTACTTCCTGCTTGTCTGTTATTGCTCTTGTGAATATGCGATGGTTACAAGGGTCTAGCGAGAGTTCGTCTCGCTAGGGTTTGGAGGCTCTGGTGTGCGTGTCCTTGATCGGTAGCCCTCCCAGCCCTTATATGGGGGGCTGGGTCTCGGGTACGTAACCGACTAAGACTACAAATATGGAAACTACAACCGACTATAAACAACTTGGAAAGCAATCTTCGTCTTGGGCCTTCCTTGATGGGCTCCGCCAGCCTATTGACAGTTGGGCTATAGTCATTATGTGCACTAGGTACCCACACGACAGGATACCTGTTTGGTATATCCTCGTCAACTGGTACCACTCAAAAGGGCCGCAGGCGCTTGGGTCGAGGAGCTCCCGGCGGTACTATGGAGTTTGCGCACAACCCCAAACACCTCGACTCAGTTTACTCCGTTTTTTATGGTTTACGGCGCAGAAGCAGTACTGCCACCAGAGGTGAAATTCAGTGCACCACGAGTAGAGCTATACGATGAGGACGACGCAAACAAGTCACTCGGGGACTCGGTGGATCTACTTGAAGAATCACGCAACACGGCCCTTGCCCGCACAGCTGTTTATCAACAGGATCTCCGAAACTACCACAGTCGACGACTCCGCCCCAGAACATTCCTGGTGGGCGACTTAGTACTCCGGATGAAGCAGAAGAAGGTGCACAAGCTCGCGTCACCATGGGAAGGTCCTTTCGTCATCACGGAAGTCATCGACGGTGGTGCTTATCGACTCAAGCACGCCCAGACAGGGGAATTATCAAGTAACCCATGGAATGTGGCGCACTTGCGTCGCTTCTATGCCTAGAGGTCATAGTCGACCAATGTAACAGAACATAAATGTCGGAAAGGCCAGCAGGTTTCAGACGCGCTCTTTTCCTTACCAGGGTACCTAAGGGGACTGGAAGGTTTTTAATGAGGCGGCTTGCTGGTCAATATCTGGAATAAAGAAAATTTTCTTCTTCGCATAACTTGTCATCGTAAGCCAAATCACTCCCGACTCAGCCACACTCGAAGACTCGCGGCGGGGTCTCAGTCATAAACGCCAAAACTCAGCCACACTCGAAGACTCGGGGGCTGGGTCTTAATCATAAACAGCAAAACTCAGCTACACTCGAAGGCTCGGGCGCGGTACATATACAAACTCACAATAACGCCTTACTTTTCACACCTCACCCGAAGGCTTGGGAGCTGAAGCATGCAGGCTTACATAAACATCTTTATATTTACACCCCACTCGAGGGATTCTGAGGCTGATTAGTTGCGCAACCTACATAGGCTCATCCTTTACAGGTAAGTTTGAGTTAACGAGCTGGTCGTGAAAACAGTCCACAAACACCTGCGCTGAAACCGCAGTCCTATCCAAAAATTTCTGCTCTAGTCGCGCGCCAGCCGCGGGTGAAGAGATGCGAAAGGAAGGATGTTGGCTGCGGATATATCCCATGACGGCGTTGGCTCCAAGGACAACCCTTCGAGTCAAAGCTTCCCGGATTGGAGTTGCAGACCGGAACAGATCAACCAGCGCATGAATTCCTTGCGGCTGCGGCCCCTCAGGAAACAAGAAATGGTTGATGCGCATAAATGCCGCTCGGCAACGCTCGAGTAAGACCGCGCCACGAAATACCCGATCTTTAAGGGTAGCGAGCTCACGGGCGCGATGCCTATCCACCCAGAAATGCTGACGGCCGGACACCGGGTTATCAGTCGCGTTGTCTAGACGCTCGTTAACCCGCTCCACCTCTTCCTGGAAGTTATGAACAAAAACTGCAGACGAACATCTATCAACAGGCTATAAAGAAGACATAAGAATATCACAAAGGCAGTCGTTATTATATACCTTCAAGCTGCCTGTTCGAGTGTTCGACTTCGCCAACCACATACTCTTCACGCTGGGTGGCGAGAGCAGGTTTTGCCTTAAGAAGTTTCAACTCCGTTTGAGTGGCTCTTAACTCCTGCTCTAGAGTGACCACTCGCCTCTTTGCATAAGCCAAAACCTTGGCGTCATTACGAGCTTCGGCGGCTGTTCGAGTATCCGTCCACGACTGGGAAGTTGCAGGAGAGATGATATCGTCCGACTGGCAAGCGCATAATCATATATTTCAGGCAAACGCACGAGCCAAGGCGAAACAGCAAACGCTAAATTCATAATGAAAAGAACGCATTATAGAGTCCAGGGCATAAACAAAGCAGGAACTGAGACACCCATGCTGGACATCGAATTTTCATTACAATGAAAGCAGAAACCTAAGCGCGAGACACAGACTCGGACCTAGCCCTACGCGACTTCGCCATGGCACCGACAGCAACAGATCTGCGCTCCATGGTGTCGATACAAGTGCGCGATAGTCGCGTCGCGGCCTCGGTCACACCCTTCAAGGACAGAGGTTGCCCATCTGACCTTTTCGGGAAATCAGACAGAGCAGCCTCATAGTCGGCAACAACGCCATTACCAAGAAGAAGCTTGATGGTGGATTCCGAGCCGCGTACCGTCAAGTTGCGCGCAAACTCCGCCACAGTCGAAGAGCCGGGGCCTAGCACGTCCGCAAATCCTTGCGCGGTAGCAGGCACGTCACTCGACGGAAGAACCTCCTTGAAGACAGCGCTAAGGGTGCGAGTGGAGGTATCCGGAGAGCTCTTGGCATGTTGGAACGCGGCGCTCAACTTCTCAAGGGCACGGTCGAGTGTTAGGTCCTCACTCGCCCCGTCTTTGGAGGCACATGAAGCAGTGGGCCCTTCACAGTTTCAAAAGAGAACAAGAGTCAAAAAATCAACACGAGGACAATCAAATAAAAAGCGTGTAAGGCGAAAGCAAATCCTGCTAACCTTCCATCATACGCGCAAGCTCAGACACCCGAGCCGCATAGTCCTGCTCACGCAAGGCAGCCGAGTTCCGCGCATCGTTGAGATCCTCCTTCGCACGCGACTGCTGGTCGACTAGTTGTCGTTCCAGATCCTTCAGCCGCTGCTCCAGTTCAGACGACTGCTTCGCAATGGCGTCCTTCTCACCTGAGATAGGTGACTCCAAGTTCAGTCGCAAATCACCAAGCGGAAAATCTCGGAACAAAGTCAGAAAAGCTTACGGCTTAAATCGTCGAGGTGGGAGCGAAGAGCAACCCGTTCCTCCTCCGACTGCACAAAGGCTTTACCAGCCGCGACAAGGTCACGGACGGCAGGCTTTGAAAAGATTTGAAAAGGATGTCAGCAAGATGCAGCATCACACATGAAACGTGAAAATACTCACATGGTCAGTCCAAGAGGAAGACGCGGATGCGGAAGGGCGCGCAGTCGATGCGGTCGCGGGTGGTGTCAAAGAGGTGGTCGTTGCCTCAACCACCAGGGTGGTCTGAGCAACGTCCACTTCACCACGAGGCGAGGCCGCAGTCAACTTTTCCACAAAAGGAGGTGATTGCACCCGATCGCCACTGGCGCTGCTGCAATAGCACCAACTAGTTTCAGACAAAATATGGAAAGCAAGCGAAAAAAGGAGTATAGCAAAAATACTTCATAACTACACACCTATGTTCGCCTTCGTCTGAGTCCGGCTCAACGTCGAGGCAGGGGCCTCCGAAGCTCAGGCGGACAGTCGAGTGTGATGGCGAGCGCCGGGCCAGAGGGGATATGGCCTTCGCAGGTGAGGAACAGCCAGAATCCTCCAGGTCCCGTTGCTCCGCGCTTCCCGAGTAAGAACTCGAGACCTCCTGTCGAGGCACACGGCGACGCTTGGCAGCAGGCTCAGTCGCAGGGTGGTCACCCTTCTGAACCTGGCCCACTTCCTCGGCTTCCGTTTCCTCTGTGGCGGAAGTGTTAGCCGAGGGAGGAGGAGTGACGGTTTTCTTCCCCTCAACTAGCAGAGCCGCCTCATCGGCAGGACCAAACTCGGGAAGGGGAGGAAGCGAGGCGACAGTCGAATGGCCCTGATAGCCAGCATAAAAACAATATTCAAAAGGAAGGCACACAAAAAGAAAATAAAAAAAATAGAGCACAGTCGATAATGTTTACCTCAGGGAGGGCGTTTTCCAATCCAAAAGGAGCGACGGAGGAGTTGAAGTCGATGGTTTCGTCGGCCTTGATGCTGGTGATGTATTTCACATGCGCGTCCAGCTCATTGGGCGACAGCTCCGCATCGCTCATTCGAGTGGCATCGAGTGGTCCTTCATATCGCCACATAGCGTGGGAGCGTTGCTGCAGGGGCCACACTCGACGCTTGATGAAGGTGCTCATCAGCTGGACACCAGTAACGGTGCCCAGCAGCTTGCTGATCTTTTCCATAAGGGGGGCAGCCTCTTCTTTCTCCTCAGTCGAGAGGGAATGCTCCCATGCCTTCGTCTTCAGCGGGGTCTTCCCAATCGAGAAAGCCGGGCGCACGTCCTGGTCGACTGGGACGTAGAACCACTTGTTCCTCCATCCTTGGGCAGAGTCGACTGCCTTGAGGTTGAAGTAGTGGCAGTCGCTGCGGACCTGGATGCCCACTCCGCCAAGAGGGCTCACACGCCCATCACGGACCATGTGACGCACTCGGAAGATGGACT
Organism: Poa annua; assembly: GCA_026929855.1. Lineage (NCBI taxonomy): Eukaryota > Viridiplantae > Streptophyta > Magnoliopsida > Poales > Poaceae > Poa > Poa annua. The sequence continues at coordinate 60,998,180 of CM049438.1, read as the reverse complement.
TCAAGAGTGCCCAGCTTGGGGACACCCCCAAAAAACACTCGCATAAAGCCATGAAACAGGCAATATGCAAAATGCTATTGGGGGTGAGATCGTGGATCTGCACCCCGTACGCATAAAGAAGCCCGCGCACAAAATCGTGCAGCGGGAGAGCAAAGCCGCGAGGCAAAAATTCAGCAAAGCAAACGCGCTCGCCGGCGCGGGGCTCAGGGAGTACCTCCCTGTTGGAGGGCGCGCGGGCGGCGAGCTTGTCGGCCGGCGGGAGAAGTCCGGTATGGCGGAATGCCGCCAACTTCTTCTCGGTGATGGTGGACTTCACCCAGTCGCCGGGAATCTTCTTCAAGGCGGCGGCGGGATTTCCCGCGGAGGCCGCGGCGGCCGCAGCACCCTTCCTCTTCTTGCCAACGTTGGCGGAGGAAGAGGGGACGGCGGCGCTCGTGTTCTTCTTCGGAGCCATGGCGAGCAGGGGAGGAGCAGGAGCAAAAGCGAAGGAAGCGCGCGCGTGAGGAATAGGAGGCAGAGGAGGCAAATGGCAAGGAAAATTGATCTGCGGTGGTGAGATCTATATTTACCACGGTAGAAGAAATAATCTCGGCCGTTCGTGCATAATCGTCGAGCCACGTGGCGCTATCGGAGAGTAATCGTCGCAGGCCACAACGCCCACTACGCACGAAAAATGAGGAAATCATGATCACGTCTGCGGAAATCTCGCCACGTCCGGTCAAATCAGAACTGAACTGGCGTTCACCGCGGTCAAACAAGCGGACCCACAATGACACGTCCTGTCAAAAGTCTGCGGGCACGCCACGGTGGTCATGCATGACGTCACTCAATTGGCAAATTGGTGGAATACAAAAGTGATAGTCGATCTGCTAGTCGACCGAACCAATGACATGCAATCCTACAAAAGTCTCTCGACTACTCGTACACAAGTGATAGTCGATCTACTAGTCGACTGGACCAAGTACAGTCAAATATACTCCCATCGGGAGCGGGTAAAATTTTCTTCGACTGGCGTACGCCAAAGTCACGCAACCCTTCAAAGGTCGATCGACTAAAGTTAAAGGCAAACGCTTCGAGTATCCTCAAGCGCATTTCATCGGGAGTGGGCGAAAATGTCTTCGACTGACATTTTCTTTTACGCTCATTGATTTGAAATTATCCTTCATTACGAGTAATAAAGCACAATCTCGGGGGCTACTCCCATCGGGAGCGCTGCTGCGCACCCGATAGATCCAAAAAGCAAAAAGGCATAAACTCGAAGAAATTTCCGAGTTGCGTCAGTCGATGACACTTCGGATGCTGCATGCATAAAATGCAAAGGTAAGACCCGCTGATCAGTCGAGCTGGCCTGAGGACCACTCCGGCAGTGTTAAGTCCTTAATTTTTTTTCCGTATCAGCAGATGCGATGAAAATCCCGGCGGACGCGCTGGGTAGCAAGGTTAAGACTGCGGAACGATTCAGTAAGACCTCAAACGGCCTGAGTCGAGTCTGTCCAGTATGTTCCAGGTTCGAGCCCGGGGACTCGAACTTGATTGAAAGCTAGTAAGGTTTTGCCCAAATGTGCAGTTAACTGGTCTCGACTTGTCGAGTAAATCCAGGCCTACTAAGTCAATAATCCTTTGTCAAAAACATAAATTCATAGTCGAAAGACAATACACAACGTACGATATCGAACACAAACATGCGACGTGCACTGTCAAGTGAGTCCATGCCTAATTCTCCGAATCAGCCAAGCACTCGGGGGCTAGTGACGAGGATATACCGAACGGATATCCTGTCGTGTGGGTACCTAGTGCACGTAATGACTATAGCCCAACTGTCAATAGGCTGGCAAAGCCCATCAAGGAAGGCCCAAGACGAAGATTGCTTTCCAAGTTATTTATAGTCGGTTGTAGTTTCCATATTTGTAGTCCTAGTCGGTTACGTACCCGAGACCCAGCCCCCCATATAAGGGCTGGGAGGGCTACCGATCAAGGACACGCACATCAGAACCTCCAAACCCTAGCGAGACGAACTCTCGCTAGACCTTTGTAACCATCGTATATTCACAAGAGCAATAACAGATAAGCAGGAAGTAGGGGTGTTACCTCAGTCGAGGGCCCTGAACCTGGGTAACTCCCGCTTGTCAGCCGTCGAGTCCACCAGTACTACGCGTTCTCTACCTCATAACTTTAACCCTAGGCTATCGACTATGGGTATTGATGAGGACACCCCTCGTCACTACATATATTAAAGTCCCCAATGAGCATTTGTAACGTTCCGCTCAGAAGTCGCCAGTCTAAAAAATGATTCTAGAACAGAACAATGAGGTTTGCTTCAGTGCTCCTCCCTTGACAAAACTTGAAGGGGTAACTTTGTCTGGTTATTTGTTTCGTTGGGCCTGTAAAGACTAGATAAGCCCCGTATTACCCACTTACCCAGCATATTCATGTAGTATAGGTAGTACAAGATTTGAAAAAAAAAACTTATAGTGAAAGATTAAACAAACATATTAATCAGCTATATTTGTTACTAAAACCATATTAGTTAGCATATATGTGACATAAAACCAATAAATAATTCAAAGAATTAGACATGAGCTACTGTCATGAGAAACGATCTCTAGCTAGCTAACTAGCTAAAGTTAGTTGAGTAGATCGCGATCATGCTTGTGTTGTTTGCATCTGAACTTTTATGAAAGGGAGGAGCACCGGAGCAGAAACCCAGAACAATAGTTCCGGAACAGACCAGTAGTACCCTTTTTTTATAAGCCTGAAGTTTCTCTCTTTTAGAATATGACTTCAGAGAGTGCATCTGAGTATGAGCAGCTAAATAGACACTACAATACTAATATGCTAGCATCTCTGAAGAACCTGCTAAAGCTTGGAACTGATCCATCAAGTGATCAATAGCACTATGAAGCAATAGGTCAAGCTCCACGAAGCTTCATCAAGTGATCAACAGCACTGTGAACAATTAGCTCATGTCTTTTCACTCGAACGAGAGTGCTCGGACGAGAGGTCAAGCTCCACGAAGCTTCACAAATGTTTTGTTTCTTTTTTCTTTCTGTATATTCTTTCACAGATGTTTGTGGGCATGCCCAAATTAAACATTTTCGTAGAACCATGATTTCTGTAGAATTATTTGAGGTGCGCGTGCATATGGACATATGTTCAGAAAATATGCATTAACCTGACGTTGATCCTAATTGATAATTGCTATGGTCATAGCTTGAAAGACATCGCAGCAAAAGATGCAAAGTCTGTATTGTAGCACTTTCAGCACAAGTTTGAGGGAAAAAGAGTAATGTTAGCAGATCAATTTTCAGAGCAACTGGCGTTTGAACATTAATCTACACGCAGTTAATGTAAAATTCTATGCACAAATCTCTTGCTCTGTATAATCTAGTGTTTGTCTAATAGAACAACAACAAAATGTAAGGTATGGGATCAGTGTAGCGGGTTCAGGGTGGTGCCATTACTCTGCAAGATTAGCAACCTAACCTGGGAGCCATCCAAGGTGACATCCCTGGCATCCACGACGCGCGACCTCTTGAAGAACGCCGCGACGGTGGCGGGGTCCAGCTGCCGGTCTACGGCGAGCGCGATGGCGCCGTCTAGGCGGACAGATCGCTCGGCCTCAGCGGCGAAGCGAGACGGAAAGAGCGAGCCGGAGACCGCCGCCGGGTCGTCGGAGAAGACGAGGTCGAATGCGCCGTCGGGGAAGGGGAGGCGATGGTGGTCGGCGCGACGGACGAGCGGCGGGAAGTCAACGAGGTCGATCCCTGTGACGTCGCTCACTCCCGCGGCGTGGAGCGCGTCGACGGCGTTGCCGGCGCCGGCGGCGAGGCAGAGGACGCGGGAGGAGCCGGCGAGGAGGCGGAGGCCGCGTAGCGGGGCGAAGACGGAGGTGGATAGCGAGACGGAGCGGCGTCGCCAGCGGGGCGAGGAGCGGAGCTTAGCGATCCGGCGGTCCGGGGTGAGGACGCGTCGCGAGGCGGCATCGCAGGAGGTGCGGGGGAAGGGGGCGAGGGAGAGCGTGAGGGTGGGGGAGTGGGACGCGGGGAAGCAGGAGGTGGAGGTGTGGCGGAAGAGGTAGACGAGGAAGAGCGTGGCCACAGCGGCGAGTGCGAAGGAGACGTGGCTAGCTAGCCGCTGGAGTCGCCGGTCCATCGCCGGCGGCGAGTGCGCGGCGGAATCGGCCATTTGGGTCAACGTTTGGATCGCGCTTGTCACGGGCTGATCGGACTTGGGTTTTGCGTATCTTTTGGGCCCATAGTTTCGGCCTTACACCGAATAGACTTGCCCAACCTAAAAAGCACGGCCTTTTGGGGATCATCATTCACTTTTTTCCCGCTAAAAAAACCATTCACTTTTTTTTTCTCAAGAGGTGTGCACTGATTAATGCACGTAGTTTTGACAGTTGGCAAGAGAGATTTGGTTCCTTGGTTGAATTTTGCATAAGAGGAAGTGGTGCTCCATTGAAAGTTGGGCAAACATGGGAGGAGATGTTTTGGCATGGAAAATATAGCAAAAAGGGTATGACATTGTTTAAGGGACCACATGTGTAGATTTCAAAAGGTGTTTATACCGAATATGAGAACACAAAATTTAAGTCTCCTACTAAAGTGTTTATGAAGATAGTTTTAAAAAAAGTGTTTATGGAGATTGAAAATAGAGAGGTACTTTCGCCAAAAAAAAATGCTAAAGCAAAATATTTGAAATGTTGAGCAAATGCTCCTCCTGGTTGGAAGACCATTTTGAAAATGAGAGATTTACTTTGCTGGTAGAAAACCATTATGGGGTGTGGTGATATTTGCAGATTTTCGAAAGAAACATGTTGGGGGGTAATTTACTATTTTTGAGAAGGTTTTCGTACTTTTTTCTACTTGCATGAACAATATTGTAATGTAATTTGGCATTTAGAAACCTTATTGGTGAGTTTTTGCCTCGACAGAATTCAATTTGTAAAATTGTCACAACAGTGCCTATGTCTGATTGTTCTAATTAGATATTTTGTTCCTTTAACAAGGATGGCAAGTTTTTTCACAAAATCTATTTACTAATACCTTGAAAAAACATTGTCGGTGCCGACTACAAATGGGTTTGGTTTGCTAAATTTGAAAATCATTTATGTGGAAACTTTTCAATAAAACCATTTAACTAGATATAATATACGGTGTCAAATCCCTTTAACTCAAGGGTGTAGATGTGATGCTATGGAATTGACAGTCTAGAAGATTCATCATTTTGAACTTTTATATTTCAATTAATGTGATGATTTTAGCATGACGTGGTAGATTTATGCATGTGTGATGTGTTCTCTATAGAGAGAAAAAGAGCATATGCAAATATAAAAACTAATTTAGATCATGTGATTATTAGATTTTTCATAGTAGAACTCCAAGATTTCAATTGTGGTTATAAACCAAACCTATTTTCCTCGAAAATAATTAAAAAAATCCTATTGTTTCTGCAAGGGGTTCAAGGGGAAAGCATTAGCCCTAACCACGAGTTCTAATGCACTAGATCTTGTAGCACTTCGCAACGAGGCCCGTTGCACGGTACTCGAAAGTACTAAATAGATAGGCGCTTGGGTCAGGTACAATTGAACGAAAACGAAAAGAAGACCACCTTCGTCTCGTTATGGAGTTTCAGAACAACGTCCACTTGGATTCTTCTTCGTCTTAATTGATAACTCCTTCCTGAACTTCAAAGTACGATGGAAACTTACTCCTGCGTGACCGATAGCAAAGTAGTACCATGAGGGGAAGGTGAAAATATCAAATCTGTGTCCACGAGGATTTGAACACATATGTTTGGTTTCTACATAAGCTCTCTAAACTAGGGTGTATGCATGGGCACGATTTCCACCCGATATAAAACGAGCTGCCTAAGCCAACTCCAAATTCGATGCGACAAGCGCTCCCACTTTCTCCTGACCTGAACAATTAACAAGACTGTTTCTGTGTCATGTCATTTCTGATCCTTTCCGAGCTACATAAACCAACCTTAAACTACTCTCTTTGACAATGTTGTGCCATGGTTTAGTTACATGCATTCCTAAAAGCAGTTTCAGTCAGCAATGGTGAAATTGGAGTAAGCTATCCAGTTTTAGTTGGGTGCCCAAGCAGTGGTGAACACGGCCGCATGCCCCTTCCAAGTGAGCACCAGCATGTCCTCCTCCCGCTTCACGCCCCACCCCGTCGCGTGCTCGCCCAGCAGCTGCCGCACCTCGGCCACCTCCTCCTCCCCGAACCCCACGCCGCCGAACCCTTTCCGCCGCATCCTCTCCGCGAGCCTCGCGCCGGACTCGGACAGCTCGCCGCCGTCGGCGCCTACGACGCTCTCGATCTTCTGGCCGACGGCCGCCTCGTGCTCCAGCCGACGCGGGCTGCTCCTGGGCGCGGACGTGTCCAGCGCGTCGAACAGGATCCAGTGGAAGTTGAAGCAGCCCGCGATGCGCGTCGCCAGGCTCGGCGAGTCCAGGTCGGCGTCCTCGTCGGTCACGGTGACCAGGCACGGGTCCAGCGCCCGGACAGCGTCCATGAACCCGTCCCTCGAGCCCGGCGGCACGTGCCGGAGCCAGTTCTGGCAGTTCACGACGAGCGCCTCTCCGTCACTTAGCCCCAGCGCCGACGTGTCGGAGAGGACGGAGGCGAGCTCTTCGCTAAGTGTCAGCGGCTTCCTCGGAGATGCAGATGGCTCCGTGGTCGTAGTACTCTTTTCGACGACGTTGAACTCCAGTTGGATGCCCTTGGACTTGGCGAAGTTCGCCAGCCGGATGCCCAGCTCCTCGTCGGACATGCCGAGCAGCGGCGGCACGGCCGGCCGGACGGACGGCACGCTGATGCGGAGCGCCGGCGGGCCCCCAGGTCGCTTCGAAAGCGCGTCGATGAGCGTCGGCCACTGCATGCACCGCGTGACGCCGAGGTCGACGACGTGCACGGCGTCCCTGCCGGCCACGGCGCGGAGGATGGCGGCGTTGGAGGCCGTGAACCCGAACCGGTGCCACGGCGTCAGGTCCACGTAGTCGGCGAGCTCCGTGACGGACATGGCCCGCCGTCCCAGCAGCGGCGCGTCCGCGCTCCCGACGCCGACGCCGACGCCGCGCGGGGAGCCGCACGTTCTGCAGGCGCGCGCGACGAGGCCGCGGAGCAGCGACGACGTGAGCCGCTGATTGGGGTCGCCCTGCGAGGAGGCGATGTTGTTGAGCACCCAGATGGCCTGCTGCGCCAGCGTCACGTCGTTGGACTCCAGCGCGGCGGCGCAGTGCAGGAGCAGCTGCTGGATGCGGGGGCCGTCGACGAGGGCGCCGGGGAAGCACAGCGAGCTCTGCACCCTGATCGGCCCGCTGCTCCGTAGCTCATGCTCCATAGTGACACACTGACACTGTACAAGATTTTGGGCCAAGGGGCTGCTAGGATTGGTACACTTGCCTGCCTACGATTGGGCAGCTTGTGATCATTTTCTGCTTGATCGAGTTGGCTATTTCGATGAGGTGTTAGAGTGGCAATACGTAGGTTGTTTTGGTTTGCTTGTTGGAGTGGCTTGGTATATATATAGGAGCTCTGTGAATTGGGAAAGATCCTCTCTCCGTTTCCATGGAGAGGAATTGGATCACATTCTTGACTCTTTCAATGGGTGAAAGGACAACGGAGTTATCATTTCTTATTTCCTAACGCCTTGATTTGTCTGATTGTGTCCGGGTTCTGTTTAGAATATAAATGTGGAGGCGCACAATTGGTTCCAAACTCTTCCCAACAATACTCTCGTAATCTTCTTCTCAGAAATTCATTTATCAAGAATCTACTCTTCTCAACAGTGAACTCCACGTTTACAAATAATTTCGAACAATTACTCCCAAAGAAGTAACAGTTGACTGTTGTCTAACGAGTGGAGTTTCCTAAGTAGGACAGGAAAGCTTAGAGCTTAATCTTGCCAAACTTAGTTAGGCGTGGCTCTCCATCCAGATACAGGAATTAAACTTTCTCGGTTATCTGCAGAACAGTCTGTGCACACTCAACAAGACAATGGAATCAAGTTCAGGCTTCAGACATGTATCTTTCGTCAGGCTTCCCGTTCATACGAGCCAGCTTGATTAGCACCTGCATTAACGTACGGTTAGCGTGATATTCGCTAACTGCGGCGCCTCCATCGTCAAACAAGTTTAAAGCGCAAGGACGACTGTGATTAAGGGCGGGAATTGCGGTGCTAATACCACCTGATTAGTACTCCTCTTACGTCACTTCTAAATCCCATGTAAAACTAATCACAGCCGTCGATGTGCTTTAAAATTCGTTCAAATAAAACTTGACGGAAAGCACGGGAGCACTTCTCCAAGATTAATCAAGGCCAACGAGAAGGCGACCAAGGAAGCAGCCATGGCCGCCCAGACTCCCCTGTCCGCCAAAGTTCAGAGTAAAAAACCCATCGGTTTTGTCGCTCGCCGTGGCTCCATTTCTCTATGTCACAGAGGCGGACCGTCCTAGAATAGACCAGAGGAGAACAATCCACGCGTGGGAGCATCTCATGGGGATTTAAGAAGCCATTGCCGTCGCTCTCGAGACAAAATTAGGGGCATGAAAATTCAAAAAAAAATTAGGGGCATGTTTGTTTCCCTGATTTGGCGTATCGTTGTATTATCTCGTTGATTCTGACGAACGGTAGGTCGGAGAAGGAAGCAAAGCAAAGAGGCGTGCTGATAGGAGCCCTGCGTAATATAATCTGTCACTTGTCACTCAGTGTTTGTTCGAAGAAACCGATCCAGCAAACTACCGAAACACCAATTGATGTGGAAAGGCTACAAAAAATAGCACTCTGATCGCGGTATTTGTCACCCAGCACTACTAATTCCGGTTTCTTGAGCACTGATTTAATTTGCCATTTCTAAAAGCTCTTAAATCAATAGGTCCTATTTCTGTATATGTATTTTACAAGTTTAACAAATTATAAAAAGTCCCGAATGTAGCCAATGGTGTATCCCAAAAACATGTACCAATCAGATTCAAATACTTTGCATTATGTGCTACAAAAATTTAAAAATCAGATAATTTTGGAGATTTGAAAATATGTATATTCAAATCCACACTTTTGTCATGTTTGTGTAGCTCATAATACATAGTATTTAAAGTTAATTTATTAGACATTCGTAGAATACGCCATGGCACATCTGGATTTTTCAAACAAATTTTTTTGAAACTCGTAAATATTTGTTTCGATTTTTATAAACTATCCAGATCACTGTAACTCGCGAGCACTAAATCTCCTCTCTTCTATATACTTTGTTAACACCAGCAAACTACCAATTAAAATTATATGTCTGTTGTCGAAAGGAAAAATATATTTATGGTTCCTTAACTACTCCTAAGTGTAAACATGTTCCCCAAAATTAAGGGTTTTCTGCAAGTGTCATGCCATATAACTTTGATCATTTTCCTCAATTTCAAAGGGTTTTAAACTATGACATGACATGAGGATTGGTTCGCCCAAATAGGATCAAACAAACGAGAAAGTCAGGGAAAAGGAAATTTGAAGTTTTTGAAAACTCAACTATTTCCAGGCAAAGATCATTTAAAACATTGAAAAACGACAATATTGTATAAGTTTTTTCAGAATTGTTAACAAATAAGTATTGCTGCAAGTTTTAGTATTTTTAATACTATAGGAAATGTCATTATAACAACATGAAATTCAGAAGAAAAATGAAAAAACCTTGTATTATTATAAGAAATATATGGTTCCTAAAGTTAACTATGTTTCATGTTTTGTTAAATATTATGCATTTAAATTCTGATTAAAATTAATATTTTTGCTTCCCTAAACCTTTTATGTTGTTTAAAATTAGCCATTTTATAGTTTTTTCTGTGCTAAATGGCCTGTGTAGATGTAGGTCAAAATGCCGTCACATGACCATTAAATATGTTTTTTGGGTGGCATGAAATCAAATTTAGACGTTGCTTTTTAACCTGAATTTAGACGTTTTTTATACTGGAGGACAGGTGTGGCATGTCTTTGAGACCATACATGGCGCTGGCCCAGTCTTTTGTAAATGCAAAAGACTGACTGCAGGTGAAAGAGCCCATGTATTGAACATATGTGGGCTCAATTCGCTTGTTCTGGCCCAGTCTACGGAACATGTCTAGGGTAGTGGCGCCGCAGTAGGATTTGGCCCATGCTTGGTTTCGCGTCACGCTCTTACTCCGTCCGTTTTTTAATATAAGATGTTTTACTATTGCAAATATTATTTAGATACACACAAAAATGTGTGAATATAAATAATAAAATATGTCTAGATACAAGTTTGGACATGTGTATGTGAAAAAAATCTAAACATCTTATATTTAAAAACAGAGGTAATACACTACTCGAAGCCAAACATTTGCAATAATTGAGGCACCGAAATGTAATATATTTCATTATCCAAAATAAGAGTATTTAATTAAATAGTGATGCACAGGTCTCGATCGTGAGTATTCTCGATAAAAGGCGGAGTTTGTTTTACATTAATTTTAGGCAAATATTGCTTGAAACCATGATATATTACCTGGCCAACGTGCTTTATGTGCAGAATAATCACCTGAGGATCTCAAAGAGCCAAATTCAGCCACCCCTTGTAGCTTTCGTCACAGCTCTGATGCTCATGTGCCCACTGAAGATAAAGGGGTGACTACTGATGGATCGAGTTACATCGTGCCGAAAGAGAAGGAAGAATCCGCCTTTCAGGAGTCGCGAATTCTATATATATTCCCTCTAATCAGGAATCATATCGATGCCTAGCCCATTAGACCGACGACCGAAACGGACAGCGACGCGTCAGTGTGCTCACACTGCTAATTAGCCTCCCATTCAACATGGTGACACTGTACTACTGGAGTGAGTGAACTGAAGAACATATTACATTTGATTCATAACATGCGGTAGATAGGCAATCATCGATCTTTTCTTCTCTAGATCTCTCTTCCCATATCTTTGCGAATTTTCTACCAAGATTACGCCGTCTTTTCAGTCCCCATCAACTGTTATCAGAAGAATAACGCATTGCACCGGCAAATTTGATCCTCCGGTTAATCCAATCCATTTGTTGCGAATGTTGATCCAATTCCAGTCCATTTGCGCTTGGCGAGGTTCCGGTTCTCTCAGGCGGCGGTGGCCTGGTCGCCGTTCCTCTTGGGCACCCTTATCTCCAGCGACCCGTCGCCGTCGTCGAAGTAGGCCTCCACCCTGCACCCGTCGGCGTCCTCCGGCAGCTCCACGCGCCGCACGAAGCCGTGCTCCCACCACTTGCCGGCGCGCCAGTCCCGGCCGTCCGCCGGCGCCGCGCGCCACAGCCCGCTCACCTCCAGCACCCGCGCGCCGTCGCCGCTCACCTCCACGTCGCACTTCCTTCCACCTGATGATGATCAAGAAAGCGAGAAATTCAGCGCTGGATATATACTGCACAAGTACTATGTGTGATAATGCAAGTGTGCCATTGCTTTTCTCGGTTTTGGCAATCGTGTGGTACAATCTTTCCCTCGCTTTTCTGTAATTGTGTGGTGCGCCATGCCCACACGCAGACGCAACGAATATTTGTCTGAAGAGGTAAAGCAACGGGCCGGGGGACATAATGCTGCACGTGACCATGAACATAGTGCTGTGGAAAAGCCATGGAAAGCAAAGAAGGTTTACACTGAACATGACCTCTAGTTACTTTCATGATCCCACTACCTGGCTGTGGGTTGCAATATCTTCTGTGGCGAAATGTGCAGGGTACTGAGATTCCTACAAGAACTCGTGTGGAGACTGGAGAACAGCATAGCAGCTCGGCAGCTAATTTTAGTCAGACATCAGGAATGCACTCGGTGCAGAGGTCAGGCCATGTATTCGTGCTGCGGCGAATCTATGCTAAAACTGCACGTTCTAACTTGTAATCTGCAGCTACGGTTGCATGCCGAAATGTTTTTCTTTCGAAGGATACGTTGTATGGCATCTCAGTGGTATATATATCAGTATATGTCTGCCATGCTATCTCAAGTTTCAGTCCGAAGTTTGCGCGATTTGCACAATCATCTCACAGTAGTATCGTCACTGCAGTGTTGCGGAGCTAACAGAAATCAAAATTTCAGAAATTGAGCTCCAAAATCTAACTACACACAGGTAAATCAATCGATCGATGGACCGAGCTGTGTGCGTGCGTACGTACCTGGTATGTCGGCTCTGAGGCAGTACTCGGAGTCGGACTCGGCCCAGTCGACGGTGGTTCTGGCGCCGCGGCGGAGCGCGGCGAGAAGCACCTCCGCCTCGAACTCCCAGAGCGGGAAGGCGTCGGCGGGGTCGAAGAACTTGCCGAACAGGTAGGGGCTGAGCAGGGACCCCTCGGAGAACACGGCCTTCGCCGCCGCGTCGGCGCCGGGGGACTGCAAGAACGCGGTGAAGGTGTTCTCCAGCAGCGACATGCGCCACCTGGGCGCCGCGGCGCCGTCGGCCTGCTTCCGGACATCGATCATCCGCCGCGGCGACATTGCTGACTGGGTGTGCGGTGCAGAGGTAATTGGCGGGGGGGCCTGGAAGAAGGTGATGGTATATAGCTGGGGGCCGGAGGTGGTGGGGTTGGCCTTTGCCGAAAGCAGGGGATGGGAGCCGCGATTCCGTTTGGGATTGGCTGGCTGTCTTTTGAGATGTGATTCCCGCCTTTTTATTGCTCACCTGATTTCTCTCTTAAAAAATTAAAATTAAAATAAAGGGACAGAAGTTCTCGATATTTTTCTAGCGGTAGATCAGTATGATATGATCACTAACAGCAAGAAAAAAGAACTCTCCTATAGTTGCCGGACCAGTTTCTCGGAGGTGCTTATAGGGGTAGGCCTTGCGTGTGTGCGGTCATATGGTGTCTGTACGTGCGTGTGTGAGCGTCTGTACTGTGTTTCTCAAAAAATAAAAAATAAAATCCCTAAGGCCCTCTTTGTTTCTAGAGTTTTCTTGGGGTTAGGTAGGAATAAACCCCCGGGGGATTAGCTGAAACCACTTCTCTCACCCAATCCCCATGTATTATCACCAGGTGTTTTATTTTGGGTAGGGGATTATTCGAGTGGGTTTGTTGGGCAGGGATGGTGATGAACAGCGGCAATAAGCAAGAAAAGCATATCAATATACATTAGAAAAAATTCAATTTGTTGGACAGCTAGCTGAAGCAGTTGAGAATGAGATGAGGAAGACCAAGAGCTTGGCGTTATGTAGGATGGCGTTGGTCTGCTCGTTTGGCGGCGTCACTGGCGCGCAGCTCCCTGATCTCCTCCTCCCACTTCTCCACCTTGTGAATCCTGCAATTTCCCTCGCGCTGAAAGATACAACAAAGAGTAGAGTGTTGTTGGGGCGCTAGAGAGAGAGAGAGGGAGAGGTGCATACCGGAGGTCAGAGGTCTGACCGTAGGTAGCCAAGAACGGCAACGAGGTCAAGTCGCTCGGCGGTGAGATCCAGGATGGTCTGCTCTCCCGCCTCCCCTTTCTTTCCGACCCTCTGTCCTTCCCCTCTCTCTTCCTCGCCGCCGCTGGCCTGCCTTCGCTCCGCACTGCGGCGCCATCGCTGCGTACGCCGCACCCTCTGACGAGCAGGTCTTGCTGGTAGACGGCTGTCCGTGCAAGGGCGATGTCGCGGGCTTCGTCCAGGACGTCCATGTCGTCTTCGAGTGCTTCTTCTGCGTCGGACTCGTCGTAGCCCACCACCCGTGGTGCGTCGAACTTGATGTGCTTGTTTGTTTGCAGCCATACTACCGCCAGCAGCTTGAGGGAGCCGCCGCCTTCGTTCGCCTGGAGAGGGAGAGGGATCAGCTGCGTATCTCCCTGGACCAGGTCACGAGGCGAGCCGCGGAGTTGGAGCACAAGCTTCAGGCTCAGGCGGAGCTGGAGAAGGCTTTGTATGAGTCGCAAGAGCGCGAGCGCGCTCGGGACAACCGGGAGAAGACCCAGGTCGACCGTCTGCTCGCACTCGCCAATGTCCTCGGACGTAAGTTTTTCGGCTTGACGCTTACTTGTATAGTTGTTGAATTTGAATTGGGTTGACTCCTTTCCCTTGTTCAGAGAGATGCGGAGGCGCTCCCCCGGAAGGCACGTCTAGCGACGATGTCGACCTGGCGAACGCTGTCGGGTTCCTCGACCGGGTCTGCGCGTATGCTTCGACCGCGCTGCAGCAGTCGACGACGGCGCTGCAGAAGTCGACTGGGGCGCTGGCGACTGTGCACCGGAGCATCTTCCCCAGCAGGTCGCCACCAGCTGCCGTGGACGCACTCGCGGCGCCTTTCGAAGACGACGTGACCACCATCGCGGACTTCACCCGGGCGCAGACGGTACGCGGCTCCGAGCTCACTTTCCAGCTTCTTCTTGGTCATCAAGTTGCTGGCGACTTTGAGAAGGTTGTCAGCGACTTCCCTCGAAAGCCTGACGGCAAGACCGCGTCCCTTAGCGGGGTGAAGGCGCAGGCGAGTCAGCTGGCCGCGAAGCTTGTCGCAACCTTCGAGAGGAGGATTGCCAAGGTAGCCGAAGCGGCTGCTGCTAGGAAGAGTCGCTCCCAGTCGGAGTCTGTAGTGTAGTAGTCTTGTAGTCTGCTTTTGAGTCTGCAGTCTGTAATGAATTTGTATTTTGCGGCTCTTCTGGCCTTGAATCACATTAACGCTGAAATGTGAATGCTTTCCTTCGACTTTGGCTTGAATGAGAAGCGATCCTTATCTGTTTTGACACTGTCGATTCCTGGCAGCCTGAAACGGGCGAGGACACTCCAGTTGCTGCAGCGACCGGCGTGGGTGATGAAGAAGGCACTCCTTTGGCTGAGCCTGCTGTTCGCCCTCGTCAAGCGACTTCGGCTCCCGCACGAAGTGCGAACGACCAACGGTTGATCACCTATATGAAGAACAAGGTGGTTGAGCTCGAGGCGAAGCTGAAGCGTGCTGAGTTGGAACTGGAGCGTTCTAGGTCGCGTCCTGTTGCAGAGTTCTCTCAACGTGAGGAATTCCTGCTTGGCGAAATCGACTTGATCAGTCGACAACTGCAAGGTTGGTCTTCTTAGCGCTGAGCTTTGGCTTCCTCTTCCTTGCGATGTGCTGATTGTAGTGTCTTGATGCAGACGTGAACCCTGACTGGCAAGCTGAGCAGACTCGGGTGAACGAGCGGGTCGCCAGAGAAGCCGCGGGTAACACGTTCGAGGCGCGCCATTTTTGGTCGAATGCGTCTAAGGGGCGGGTCCTTGCGTGTATGCTGGACCGCACCTGGCGGGCTGCTCTTCTCCTGGAGGGGTGCAGGAAGACTCTCTGGCAGATCCACCGGGTGTTCTTTCCACACAATGGGCAGCCCAACGAGCTGGCCACGTTGTTGGAGAGGTTCCGCGAAGGTGGTGCGCTGAAGGAGATTGTCAATGCCCAACTCGTTGCCGGGGCGAACGTGGCGCTGGCGTACGTCCGACTGCATCGGCCGAACCTTCCGCTGACAAGGTTGCTAGGTGGCTTGCCTGAAGAAGACGATTACGCCGAGACTCTGTCTTCTGCTCGTCAGATGATTTAGCAGGTCCAGAGGCTGAGTGAGCGTCTTGTAGGGCCACTCGATGCCCCAAAGGATGAGCCTGCAGAGTAGGAGTAACAGACTTCCGTTGTACAGCATTAGTTCGAAAAGGCAGATATGCCAAGTGTGAATATCAATGTATGTAAACTGAGATGGGCGCAGCCCCCGAGTGCGTCGAGTAGCAGACTAGGATTAACTTTACACCTGTATGGCGCAGCCCCCGAGTGCGTCGGGTGGCGACCTAGGTTTTCGAATGATACCTGTATGGCGTAGCCACCGAGTGCGTCGGGTGACGGCCTAGGGTTTTTGACATGGACCTGTATGGCGCAGCCCCCGAGTGCTTCGAGTGGCGTCCTAGGCTGTTCAAGTGATACCTGTATGGCGCAGCCCCCAAGTGTTTCGGCTGGCGGCCTAGGATTTGGACTTGACCTGTATGGCGCGGCCCCGAGTGGTTCGAGTGGCGCCCTAGGATTTTGATTTGACCTGTATGGCGCAGCCCCCGAGTGGTTCGGGTGGCGGCCTAGGCTTTTCGAGTGGTACCTGTATGGCGCAGCCCCCGAGTGGTTCGAGTGACGGCCTAGGATTTTGGACTTGACCTGTATGGCGCAGCCCCCGAGTGGTTCGGGTGGCAGCCTAGGGTTTCGATTTGACCTGTATGGCGCAGCCCCCGAGTGGTTTGGGTGGCGACTGAAGGAGATATGCCCTAGAGGCAATTAATAAAGAGTGTTTCTTTATCATATCTCGTTTGTTCATAATACGTTTTTGTGTCATGCTATAACCGTATTAAGCGGAAACATTAATACATGTGTGATGCGTAAACAACCAGGTCCCTAGTAGCCTCTACTAAGACTAGTTTCATTGCGCGATCGATGATCGAGGTTTCCCGATCATAGGGCATGGCGCCGGTCGGCAATGGAAGTCATATCGTTGGAGAACGATGTGATGGACATACCCATATTTGTAGGACGTAGTCATTACGCCTTTGACCGTGAGACCAACTCTTATTGTTATTCCTGGAAGATACTTTGATTGCACCAAACGTCGTATCTTAATTAGTATGACAATAACGGTGATACTTTTGGGTATCGGAAAGGAGTAGTTGAGACGAGGGGTCAAGAGCGGGATTTGCCAGTCCGCATAGCAGGACAGATACTCTAGGGCCCACTCGGTGAGATTATGTCTAATGAGCTTGCAAGCATGTGACTAGGTCACGGAGACATGAAATCATAGACGAGTAGAAGATAGCGTTGTCGGTAACGAGGTCAGCTAGATATGGAGATATCTATGAACGACGCTCGGACACGCTAAGTATCGCTGTGGCAAAAGGTTTAAGACTTTACGTTCAGGTTTGATAGATGAAAGTCATTCGTTATATCACAGGGATTAATTCATGGGGTCCAGGCCTACGAGTTAGTCGTTGATCAGAGAGGAGTCTCGATCATACCTGTTATTATATCGAACCGCTAGGGTAACACACTTAAGGGGTTTCGACAAGACAACCGGAAAGGAAAGAGATCACCGGGAACGTCCCGGGAGAGGTCCGATGGAGATCGGGCAGCGACGAAATAGTTTTCGGAGCTAGAATAAATTATATATAATATGTTTGATATTAATTAGTGTAATTAATGTCCAAATATGATTTTATATATTTATTTTCGAATTTATTAAGGCTGATTTTCCTAAATGGGCCTTCTGGTGGAAAGAAGGCCCATGGGGGGAAAAATCCCTAAGGGAATTCGGTGGGGGGGGGGGGGGGGCATGGCCGGCCTAGGTGGGCCAAAAGGGGCCCACCAGGTGGCCAACTGCCTTGCTTGGCCGAACCAGGCATGTGGGGTTTAGTCCCACATTGCCTGGTTAGCAAGTTGGCTCCCTCCCGGGAGCCTTTATATAGAGGGGCACCCCTGGCCTTTTAATTCATCCAATTAATTCCCAATTCTCTCTCGATTTCGTGATTCCCTTTGTTGGAGTTGCGCCGAGTTGAGAGGGGGATCTCTTCCACCATAGCCCGCTGCCGCGCTGCTGGTGTTCCGGTCCAAGTCTTCCGCTGCTCGTCCTGGACTGGAGCTTCGGAGGCCGTCGTCTCCACCGTACGTGTGTAACGCCCTGCGAGGTGCTGCGCGAGCAGTACTGGGAGGTCTTCTTCCTCTTCACGACCTTGAGGTCGGCTTCGTCGGTCTTCATCGTCAACGTTCGTGCGGGAACGTAATCCCGCTTTCGGTCTACAAGGGTATGTATTCCGATCTCCGTTCGTACTACTATATCTGCATAGAATAGATCTTGGCATGTTTTAAGGATATCGTTGCTAGGAAAATTTTGTTTTCTGCACACGATCCCCTTCAGTGGTATCAGAGCCGATCTATCGTAGATATAGTTGTACGCTGTTAGAACCCATGTTCTGCACGGGGGCACCGTTCCTGTTATTTGCTACCCTCTAGCGTGCACTTGTGATTCCAGCGGCATCGAGTTGATGAAGCGGTCCGGACCGACTTTACGCGTACGCTTACGCGAGACTGGTTCCACTACTGACATACGCCTTGTACCGTATATGTGGCTGGCGGGTGTCAGTTTCTCTCTCTTTAGTTGCTCTTGCATTTTCAATGGAGGGCCCGAAAGGGATGCTTAAACATGCAATTATTGGATCGTTGTTGTGGTCATAAGGTTCGTAGGTATGAAGCGGTTCTATTTACGACAGCCCCAATCCACGTAAAATATGCAAAAGATAAAGTAGAAGCGTCTAACTTTATTTTGCAGGGGCTATGTGATATGGTCAAGGTAGGTTTATTAAATTGTTTATGAACTGCGGGCGCCAAGAAGACCATGGCGCAATGGACTGTATCACATCGCATTACATTTGATGTTTTGTGTGCATCTTATATTGTGTGATTATATATATTAGTATATATTAGTTACACGGCGGTAGTCATATATAAGATGATCCCTTCAAAAATACCACTAGTGTTCTTCCTCCAACGAGCACCACCAAGAAAGTTCTACGTTATGAGGCAGGCCGTGACGATCGGGTGTCAGACATATCGTCGTTCGCATACTGTGGGTGTAAGCCATGTTGCACAAGCGTTACGTGGAGGTTATAGTGGCGAGCCTAGCATATGCAGATATGGCCTCGGAACACGGAGGCCGAAAGGTCGAGCATGAGTCACAGAGTTGTTGTGATGGACAATTGTCTACCCTTGAAGTTGTGCTGCTGGCTCTGACGATGAGGGGTGGTGCAATGGATGGGGGTCGTGTAATCGCTTAAACGACCAGGAGGGATGTTCGTTTGAGTGGGAGTTATGTTAGTTATTTTCTAAAAATACTATAACTCAAAATTATTATGAACAAAGTCTTATGTTGTTGCAAATTCCATTGTAGATGTCTCGCCCCTCGTTTGACCTAGGTCTGTTCCTTGAGAAAGAAAAGCTTAAGACCAATGGGTCAAACTTCATGGCCTGATTCCGCAACCTGAGGATCCTCCTCACTCCCCATAGGGTGGCCTACGTCATTGATGCCGCCATAGGTGACCCTCCCGCAGATGATGCCTCTGAGGATGAGAAGAAGGTCTTCCAGACCAAATCGGAGGACTCCGCCTTTGTCCAGAGTGGCATGCTCTATGCCATGGAAGCCGACCTGCAGAAGCGCTTTGAGAAGATGAGTGCCTTCGAGATAATTTCTGATCTCAAGGCTGTCTTTGCGCCGCAGGCTAAGGCTGAGAGATATGAAGCTTCCGAGCTTTTCTTCTCGGCCAAGATGTAGGAGCATAGCAGTGTGAGCGAGCACGTGGTCAAGATGTCTGGCTACGTTCAACGCCTGAATGCTCTGGAATGCAAGATTCCCGATGAGCTGGCGATTGATAGGGTGCTGCAATCGTTGCCCCCTAACTATAAAGGCTTCGTCATGAACTACAACATGCAGGGCATGGCTAAGTCCCTGGGTGAAGTGTTCGTGATGCTCAAGACTGCTGAGGTGGAGATCAAGAAGGAGCACACGCTGTTGATGGTCAACAAGACCGTCGATTTTAAGAAATCCGGTGGCAAGGGAAAGAAGAGTTGGAAGTCCAGGAGGGAGGGCAAACTGGTTGCCAAGCCCAAGACTAACAAATCTGGTCCCAGAGCTGGCGTGGAGTGCTTCTACTGCAAGGGAAAAGGTCACTGGAAGCGCAACTGCCCCAAGTACCTGGAGGATAGGAAAGCTGGCAAGATAGTCGAAAAAGAGCAAGGTATATTTGATATACATGTTATAGATGTGTACCTTACATCCGCCCGTAGCAACACTTGGGTATTTGATACTGGTTCTGTTGCTCATATATGTAACTCTCAGGAGGAGTTACGGAATAAACGACGGCTGGCTAAGGATGAGGTGACGATGCGCGTCGGCAACGGATCGAGAGTCGACGTGGTGGCTGTCGGCACGCTCCCTCTACATCTACCATCGGGATTAGTTTTGGTTTTAAATAAGTGTTATTTTGTACCATCGTTGAGTGTAAACATTACAAGTGGGTCTTGCCTGTTACAAGACGGTTATTCATTTAAATCAGTATCAAGCAGTTGTGCTATTTATATGAATGATATCTTTTATGTTGATGCTCCCGAGAATAATGGTTTATTCTTGTTGAATCACGATCGTAGTACTCACATCCATAACATAGAAGCCAAACGGATTAAGTGTAGTTATGATACCGCCATGTATATGTGGCATTGCCGTCTTGGTCATATTGGTATAAAACGCATGAAGAAACTCCACTCCGATGGACTTTTGGACTCGTTGGATTTTGGATCCCTCGATACATGCGAACCATGCCTTATGGGCAAAATGACCAGGACACCGTTCAAAGGTTTCGTTGAACGGGCGTCGGATTTATTGGGGATCATACATACAGATGTGTGTGGACCAATGAGCGTATCGACACGTAATGGTTATCGTTACTTCGTCACCTTCACTGATGACTTGAGTAGATACGGTTATATCTATTTGATGAAACACAAGTCTGAAACTTTTGAAAAGTTCAAAGAATTTCAAAGTGAAGTTGAAAATCAGCTTAACAAGAAAATCAAGCACCTCCGATCCGATCGTGGTGGCGAGTATTTGAGTTTTGAGTTTGGCACACATCTGAAGAGTTGTGGCATCGTACCACAACTTACGCCTGCTGGAACACCGCAACGTAACGGCGTGTCCGAGCGACGTAATCGTACTCTACTGGATAGTGTCCGATCTATGATGTCTCTTACCGATTTGCCCGTATCTTTCTGGGGTTATGCGTTAGAAACAGCCGCATTCATTTTAAATAGGGCTCCGTCCAAATCCGTTGAAACGACACCGTATGAATTATGGTATGGCAAGAAGCCTAAGTTATCGTTTCTGAAGGTTTGGGGTTGTGAGGCGTATGTTAAGAAACTACAGCCCAACAAACTCGAACCGAAGTCGGAGAAAGTCGTCTTTGTAGGATATCCGCGGGAAACCGTAGGATACACCTTCTGCAACCAAGCTGAGGGCAAAACGTTTGTCGCGAAGACCGGTACCTTTCTAGAGAAGGAGTTTCTCGCGAAAGGAGTAAGTGGGAGGAAGGTAGACCTCGATGAGATCGTTGATCCTGAACTCGAGATTCCGAGTGGCGCAACGGAAGTTGTTCCGGAAACGTCCTCCACAGATGGAGTGGGAGAAACTGTCGAGGAAAGTGTTCTACCTCGTAGGTCTGGTAGATCTAGCATCGCACCAGAATGGTATGGCAACATGGTTTGCACCGTCATGTTAATTGAACAAGACGAACCTACGAACTACAAGGAGGCAATGGCGAGTCTAGAGTCCGAGAAATGGCTAGAAGCCATGAAATCCGAAATAGGATCCATGTATGATAACAAAGTGTGGACTTTGATGGATATTCCCGAAGGGCGTAAGGCCGTCGAGAATAAATGGATCTTTAAGAAGAAGACTGATGCTGATGGTAATGTGACCGTCTATAAAGCTCGGCTTGTCGCAAAAGGTTTCCGACAAGTTCATGGGATTGACTACGATGAAACTTTTTCACCGGTAGCGATGCTAAAGTCTATTCGGATTTTGTTAGCAGTTGTTGCCTATTACGATTATGAAATATGGCAGATGGATGTCAAAACAGCCTTCCTAAATGGAAACATTGAGGAAGAGTTGTACATGGTACAACCGGAAGGTTTTGTCGATCCAGAAAATGCTGGCAAGGTATGCAAGCTTCAACGCTCTATTTATGGATTGAAGCAAGCATCTCGGAGCTGGAATCTTCGCTTTGATGAGGTGATCAAAGGTTTTGGATTTGTCCAAAATTTGGAAGAGACCTGCATTTACAAGAAAATGAGTGGGAGCTCGGTTGTGTTCTCAGCACTATATGTAGATGACATATTGCTAATTGGGAATGATGTGGAACTTCTGAATAGCGTGAAGGGTTATTTAAACAGTATGTTTTCCATGAAGGACTTAGGAGAAGCTGCATACGTCTTAGGCATTAAAATCTATCGTGATAGATCAAGACATCTATTAGCGTTGAGTCAGAGTACTTATCTTGATAAAATACTGAAGCGTTTCGGTATGGAGAAGGCAAAGAAGGGTTCTCTGCCGGTTATCAAGAATAAAACATTGCGAAAGGCACAGTGTCCGGTAACGGAACAAGATAAGGCCGATATGACTAAACATCATTATGCTTCAGCCATAGGATCGATTATGTATGCAATGTTAAGCACTAGACCTGATGTGGCATTAGCTCTAAGTTTGACAAGCCGTTTCCAGAGTAATCCTGGAATGGCGCATTGGATTGCTGTTAAGAGCATTCTTAAGTATCTCAATAAGACAAAGGAAATGTTCCTTGTCTATGGTGGCTGCGATGAAGAACTTGGCGTAACTGGTTACGTGGATGCAAGTTTCTTCTCAGACCCCGATGACTCTAAGTCACAGACAGGTTATGTGTTCAAGGTGAATGGGGGCGCCGTGTGCTGGAGAAGTGGGAAGCAACCCATCGTCGCACAATCTACAATGGAGTCGGAGTACATTGCTGCTTGCGAAGCCGCGAATGAAGCTGTGTGGCTGAGGAAGTTCATCATTGAACTTGGAGTGTTCCCGAGCGTGCAAGACCCCGTGGTCCTCTTCTGCGACAATACGGGTGCCATTGCTAACGCCAAGGAGCCAAGGTCTCACTCCACCGCCAAACACATTCTCCGACGCTTCCATGTGATACGACAATACGTACAAGGAGGCGATGTGAAGATTTGCAAAGTGCATACGGATCTGAATGTGGCAGATCCTCTGACGAAGCCTCTTCCGCTTGACAAGCACGTGAAACACCAAGATGCTATGGGTGTCCGGCTTTTACCAAGTTGTAATCTAGATTAATTTGTACTCTAGTGCAAGTGGGAGACTGAAGGAGATATGCCCTAGAGGCAATTAATAAAGAGTGTTTCTTTATCATATCTCGTTTGTTCATAATACGTTTTTGTGTCATGCTATAACCGTATTAAGCGGAAACATTAATACGGGTGTGATGCGTAAACAACCAGGTCCCTAGTAGCCTCTACTAAGACTAGTTTCATTGCGCGATCGATGATCGAGGTTTCCCGATCATAGGGCATGGCGCCGGTCGGCAATGGAAGTCATATCGTTGGAGAACGATGTGATGGACATACCCATATTTGTAGGACGTAGTCATTACGCCTTTGACCGTGAGACCAACTCTTATTGTTATTCCTGGAAGATACTTTGATTGCACCAAACGTCGTATCTTAATTAGTATGACAATAACGGTGATACTTTTGGGTATCGGAAAGGAGTAGTTGAGACGAGGGGTCAAGAGCGGGATTTGCCAGTCCGCATAGCAGGACAGATACTCTAGGGCCCACTCGGTGAGATTATGTCTAATGAGCTTGCAAGCATGTGACTAGGTCACGGAGACATGAAATCATAGACGAGTAGAAGATAGCGTTGTCGGTAACGAGGTCAGCTAGATATGGAGATATCTATGAACGACGCTCGGACACGCTAAGTATCGCTGTGGCAAAAGGTTTAAGACTTTACGTTCAGGTTTGATAGATGAAAGTCATTCGTTATATCACAGGGATTAATTCATGGGGTCCAGGCCTACGAGTTAGTCGTTGATCAGAGAGGAGTCTCGATCATACCTGTTATTATATCGAACCGCTAGGGTAACACACTTAAGGGGTTTCGACAAGACAACCGGAAAGGAAAGAGATCACCGGGAACGTCCCGGGAGAGGTCCGATGGAGATCGGGCAGCGACGAAATAGTTTTCGGAGCTAGAATAAATTATATATAATATGTTTGATATTAATTAGTGTAATTAATGTCCAAATATGATTTTATATATTTATTTTCGAATTTATTAAGGCTGATTTTCCTAAATGGGCCTTCTGGTGGAAAGAAGGCCCATGGGGGAAAAAATCCCTAAGGGAATTCGGTGGGGGGGGGGGGGGGGGCATGGCCGGCCTAGGTGGGCCAAAAGGGGCCCACCAGTGTAACAGCCCAAATTTGAGAACCTGAAAATATGAATAAAATTTTCCACTTTTGTGTAATTGCATCATGGCATCCATATCATTTTGCTACTATTGTGTCAATTGCAATCAAACAATTTGAATCTTGGATATTTGTCAAGGAAGTTCCAAGGGTTCCAAATATTATATTTGCATTGTCTCCAAATCATTAAAGTGGCAACTTATGGAAATATCAACAAAATGCCCTTTTTAACACCTATGAACAAAAGTGCACCAAAACATTTTATTTTGAGGAGCCAATTTTTGTGGTGCTTCTACATGGTATGGGCAAGCTACCAAAATTTTATAAATTTTTTCTAAAATGTTTAACTGCCTCAATTAAATCAAAGAAGTGCACTGGATTTAAAAAGAAATAGAAAAGGACCTGTTTGTGATGGAAGGATAAAAGTGCCAGGGGGGTTTTTGCGAAAGTGTCGTCTCCTTCCTGTAGCGACCGCGCGCGAGCTGCTCCCGTCGCGCCCGCTCGACGCCGAGCCTCCCCTGCACGTCGTTGGCCCGCACGAGGAGGATAAGGCCGCCACCGACGCTGCTCTGCTTCTCTCTCCCCAGATATTTCGCGCTGCCCTCTCCCTTTTCTCTCCGTTCCTCCCGAGCCGAAACCCTAGCGCCATGGCCGAGCTCCGCTGCCGCCCCGCCGCCGATTGAAGCATCCCCGAGCAGATCGAGGAGCACCACGAGCTCCGCGACGTCGCCTTCTTCCTCTGCGCCGTAGGAATCGGAGAGGGACGCCGCAAATCGACCGCGCCGTCCTCTTCTTCCCCGACTCCGGCCGCCGCGCCTCGAACACGCTCGCCGCCGCCACAGACCTCCTCCCTCTCCTCCGAGTAGCCGCACGCATCGAGGGTGAGCTGGCGCGCGTCCTGGACATCCTCTCTCCCTCCCTCTAGCTCTAGCTCGCCGTGCCCGTGCAGCTCCGCCGTAGCCGTAGCTCTCCTCCGCCACCGCGGGTCGCCGGAGCATTTCCCGGCGACCTCTTGGTCCGTAGCTCCGCCACGGAGTTCCCCGCTCCCGTGCGCGTCGAACGCACCCGTCCGCGTGATCCCTAGCGTCGTAGAACGCCGTATCCGTGCGCCTCGCCGCCGGCGACCACCACGGCCGTGCGCGCCGGCGTGCGCTGACCGCCGGGTCCCACGCGCCAGTGACCCAGATCCCGCCCGCAGCTGACGTGGACGCCACCCTGGCTTGGCCCCACCCGTCAGTGGCTCGGGCTAGCCCAGCTTCAGTGAAAAACGCCCGGATCTATTTTCCTGCGAAATTAATAAAAGACAGAAAATGACTAGAACTTCAAAAATTCATAACTTTCAAAATATTTACCCAAATTTAGCAAATAAGATACCAAAATGCTCAGAAAAATAAAGGCTAGCTAATAGAATGATTCACACCTCCATTGCTGCTACTGTATTTTTCTGTTTTGCTAAATTAAAGAAGGGGTAGAAATAAAAATGTGTGGTTTAAATTCAATATAAATTGCTCCAATTGCTAAAATTGTGCCCTCTAAGTAAAAAATGCTCATAACCACTTGTTCTACACCATCAACATCATTCTAGGCATTTCTACCTAAATTAAAGGCATAGGAGAAAATAACACAAATATGACGCTATATTTTCTCTCCAGTTGAATAATTATTCCGGGCACCCCAAATAAAAGTGCTACCATTGTTATAATAATTCAGTGCATTAAAATGCCATGCCATCATGTGTTTGCGCATTGCACATGAATTGTCTGTATTGATTGTGTTCTTTCCGGTGTTTTATACATCGATAGATCAAGGAGACGGGGTCTCGCCACATTACCCCGACGATCAGTATTACCCGCCTGCTGAGCAAGGCAAGCGTGATCCCCACCCTCTTGCATATCTTATCCTATTTTACGCAAATTATTTTCTCCACTATAATATTGCATGCGGTTCCAAATGTCAATTTGATTGGATTAGAGTATCCTAAAGTTGCATTCAGTTACCGAAGCCATTACCTGTTTCCCCTCCTATTATCCATAGGATTGTGTTGATGGCCTGAATTAATTCACTATGCTAGGTTGTTGCTTAGCCATGCTTAGTTAACTGCTTAGCGGTCCGATGGATATTCATGTTGGGATCAGATGTGGAATTTCCGCGGATGATGGTGGAGAATTGTGGTAATAATTAATAAAATGCTAAAAGGTGGGGATGAGAGGCCACATGGATGTGGTGGGTTGTCTCGTTCTCGCCGCCTAAGTGCGAGTTCTCCCCTTCGAGCCAAGTTGAGCGTGCTACCATGCGTGGGCATATGGAACCTCGTCGACCGACTAACTTGTGGCGGACTAGCCGAGGGTCCTCTAGTTTGGTTTTCCATTTGCGCGTGTGTCGAGATGGTGGCCAAGACTGAGATGAGGATGATGGTGGTAGGAAAATGAGTGGCCGCGGGGCAGGGTGTTGGAGGCACTGAACTTGTCCTACGGTCACTGATGATCCTTGGATAGTCTAAGGCGAGGTAAAGGTCGTAGCCGCTCCCCCCCAGCCGGCTTTCCCCGGAAGAGAGCTAAATGATCAGGCAATGGGTCGGACGGTACGCATGGATAAGTAGCTGGGAGGTCCCTCGGGAACCTGGCGACTTTCACATTGTACACCCCCTGCAGGGATAAATCTTTTCGAAAAGCCGTGTCCACGGTTAAGGACGACTTGGTGACGAATTCAGGGATCATAGAATAACTTTAACGGAATGACTAAAAACTGGGTACTAAAGGTACCACTCACGATTGTAAGGTTGACTTCCTCGAGGGTGATTCGGGGAGGTGCCTTTGATGAACAGGTACAGTGGTGGATGATGAGTAAGTGAATCAAAAGAAAAGAGTTACTTCTTACCTCTCTTTTAAAATATTCTGATAGTCGATGCCTTGGAGTCAGATTTTAAGAATAAAATCAGCTTTACGCAAAACAGCCATAAAACCTTGAGAGCCAATCATAGAGCAATAGCTCAAAATCTTGTTGAGTTCGTCGAACTCACCCTTGTTTATTTTTGTTTCAGAGGAGGACTTTACCTACCCCGAAGGTGGGTTCTATGTTGACATCGACGAGTAGTCTGGGGTTCCCGGGTGGCAGCCTGGGGCAACTAGGAACCAGCTGGCACGGGATTGTTTATCTGTAGGCCTCTTAGGCCATATTTGGATCTTGTTGTTTAGAACAACTTAATTTGCTTCCGCTTGATGTAATGTTGGGTCTGTGACCTCTGCGTGTAATATTTGCTATCTTTCTCTACTAAGAGTTGAACTATATATCATCTTGAGTCGTAGGGTCTGTCATGTGCCAGGTGTTCCGGTGTCTTAATCTCTTTATTATACTTTGAGGGCTATGCTTTGGATATGGCATGATCGAAGGGTTGTGTGGCCGATGATCCATGCCGAGCACGCCTGCCGATGTTTACTCGGCCTGGGAGTGGTAACCCCAGTAACCTTCGATTATGTAGCATGACCACCGACACATAGCATCACTGTATAATTTATGGATTGGGGCATTACATCTTGGTATCAGAGCAGTACCGCCTGTAGGAAACCCTTCTACTGGTCGACGTTGAGTCTAGTGTTTGTGAAAATATTTTTAACCTAAAAATGAGTTGTGAAAACCATCTTAGGATTCTTTTTACTCCTTATCTGGTTACCCTCTAATCTCGGAGCAATCTTACCTCGATTTGACTTAAAGGCTTTACTCCTCGTCTATTACTTCAAAATGATTAGAAACGGGGTTGGGGTTCTACCTTTAGCGTTATGTGTCCGGTTGCTTCTGCTGCGTTACTATCAGATATCAGCTCAGATGTTTCTACCAAGTCTAATCCTTTGCTCCTCTGTTGGTTTTTAACCCAAGGTCTTGAACCGAAGGTCCCGGATTGTGCTGTGATTCGGGCATGATAAATTGTGAGGCTTGTTACCCAAGTGATTGTTATGCTACTTATGATTCTCGGTACATGAAGCTGACCTTTAACCCAAGTCCTTTATGTGGTCTGTGTGGTAAATGGTTGAACCCTAGTTTCCCACTCCTCTGCTGACTATGTAACTTTAACTCTGCCATAGCTGGAGATTCTGTCTTGGAACCATCTGGGTTATGAACAGAGTTCTCTTAGCGAATGCCCCATCTATGTTCATGACTCCGCTACATCTCTCCTTTTTGGGCATGGTTATCACAATTGAGTAATAATCGGTGCATCTTCAACATCTTAGGGTTCTCCTGAGCATGTTTCTTACTCTGATCTGCTTTCCAACCTTAGTCTGTCTGTTGACAGTAAAGTTCCATCTTGCGTTGGTATGTTCCGATGCAAGCCACTCTCTTGATCCGTCAATACTTTCCACTTCGTCTTGTTAGGAGAAACAAACTCCAGTACCTTTTCCACTTCTTGGACCAGGTTAAAGTATTGTAATCTTCATAATGAGGGCCTCGTTTAGCTTTTGTTCTGCTCCACCTTAGAGTGTCACACTCTTTTAGAGTAAGGGGTCGTGCTGAGCCTTATGCTCTTCTTGATGAAGTGATGCTCTTACAATTCATTACTCTCAGTTTTCTGAGTGACTCGTGACTCGAAAAGGATGAGACGTGAGTATTGATGTAACTATCGGATATTCTTAGCAGCTCTTACTGTGCGGAAATCCAATATTCATTGCCCTCCTTAGCATGATTGGTTAGCAAATCAATAAGCTGAGTTTGACAGTGCTACCAAGTCAGTTGGCTCTGATGCACTCCCTCGGTCAAAGAGCTAGGTTCGTGCCGAAGCTCCCAAGACCACCTCGTTGTGCCTTGAAAGGCATGATCCTCTCTTGAACTCAAGATCCACCGGTATGTCGTGATATCCTATATGTGGATCGTGATATTCTGGAGGTCCTCCCAGAAGTATCGCCAGGTTGTCACCTGACCGTTATGATGAGCTTATGAGTAAGCTGGTTCTCTGAACAACTCATGCTGGATGTCCAGAATTATTCGGTTGAGCTTAAACAAATTGGAGAGTTTAAAGACAAGAGCTCTATCCTGACATAGTTCCGCTTCAAGGGGATGTCTAGTCTGCCCGTGTTGAAGCTAGGTGGTATCTCCTTTGTGGGTATGCTATCCTACAAATCTTTGATTTGAAATGGGGCTATCGTCAAATCAAACTCAGACCGACCGACCTGAATGTGTTAGTCTGACCAATACTTATGCCTCGTTCTGGTGAAATATGAGTCTACCGACTTGGAGTACCTGGATAAGTTGTGGTTGAGCCCATCAACTACCTATTTATTCTCTCCATGTTTGAGGAGATTTATATTGGATATTGGGCGTTAGCATTGGAAACTTGTTAGAACTAACCTTGTGTCGTCACAAGGCAATGTTCTGGAAGTTAGAAGTAAATTCTCTGGTTCACGTGCAATTGCTGAAAGATGTCGCCGTGGATCTGAGTGAATTGTCTGGTTTCCTCGAAATCATCTCAACTCGATCGTGCATGTGTAGAATATTCTCGGAATGGTATGTTGTTACCTCTTTTCCTTGAGAATTTCATCTATGCATCCAAGTCCCTGACGGAATTGTTCCAGAAAGAGAGGAAGTCTGAGAACTCCTTTTGTCTTCGTTGGTGTTCCCCATCAAGAACTCAATCGTGTCTCGCCGCAAGATATTCAATTAGGGCAGCTGTCTCTTGACAAGTTGCTAATCCGCGGGTTCCGCAATCTCGTTCCTCCTTTGGAGTTTGACCTTGTAGTCCGACTCTTGGGGTCCTAGCAATTGTAATCCGTTGGTATGCATTGCAACGCTTCCTATTCCTACCGGTGCTGAGTCTGGAGTATCTCTACAACTAACCAGATCTGAATTGCCATCAGAAACGACGGTTGGTGATCCTCAAGAAGCTTGTCCTCGATGTCGAGAACATCAAGAAGTTCTCCCTATCTAACGTTCCCGAAGTTCAAAGTTCTCTTGGTCCCTCGTTCCGATCCTTCTTCCGTGATCTGAAGTGTTCCTCCGTGAGGAAAGTTCTACTCAAGCGGTTTGGGTAGAAGTTTCCTCTTCACCTGTTCGAACTTTGTTTCAATGCTCTTCCTCAGAAACTTAAGGCCGTGTGCAAAGTTCATATTCTCAATCTCTTGAGAAAACGTTATCTACCATCTGGAAACCTCTTAGCACTCTTCCGTCACCCGCATGTGTCTCCTAACTATCAATCCAAGGGATGCTTGAGGTCGCATCCTAAGTGCTACCAGGAGGTACTCGGTCGTTGTATCCTCGCAAGATCCATCCTTCCGGTGAGGTTTTCTTTCTGTCCAATGGTGTACTTGGATGATGACCTCGAAGTGAAGTCGATGAATATCTTCATGGTGCCTTTGATCAACCTCTTAAAGAAAGAAGCCACCTGAAGCGAGAAGATCGTGTAGTACCGTTGTAACTTTTCCCTCTTTCCTACTCTAAGAATCTCGGGACGAGATTCCTGTAAGGGGGTAGATTTGTAACAGCCCAAATTTGAGAACCTGAAAATATGAATAAAATTTTCCACTTTTGTGTAATTGCATCATGGCATCCATATCATTTTGCTACTATTGTGTCAATTGCAATCAAACAATTTGAATCTTGGATATTTGTCAAGGAAGTTCCAAGGGTTCCAAATATTATATTTGCATTGTCTCCAAATCATTAAAGTGGCAACTTATGGAAATATCAACAAAATGCCCTTTTTAACACCTATGAACAAAAGTGCACCAAAACATTTTATTTTGAGGAGCCAATTTTTGTGGTGCTTCTACATGGTATGGGCAAGCTACCAAAATTTTATAAAATTTTTCTAAAATGTTTAACTGCCTCAATTAAATCAAAGAAGTGCACTGGATTTAAAAAGAAATAGAAAAGGACCTGTTTGTGATGGAAGGATAAAAGTGCCAGGGGGGTTTTTGCGAAAGTGTCGTCTCCTTCCTGTAGCGACCGCGCGCGAGCTGCTCCCGTCGCGCCCGCTCGACGCCGAGCCTCCCCTGCACGTCGTTGGCCCGCACGAGGAGGATAAGGCCGCCACCGACGCTGCTCTGCTTCTCTCTCCCCAGATATTTCGCGCTGCCCTCTCCCTTTTCTCTCCGTTCCTCCCGAGCCGAAACCCTAGCGCCATGGCCGAGCTCCGCTGCCGCCCCGCCGCCGATTGAAGCATCCCCGAGCAGATCGAGGAGCACCACGAGCTCCGCGACGTCGCCTTCTTCCTCTGCGCCGTAGGAATCGGAGAGGGACGCCGCAAATCGACCGCGCCGTCCTCTTCTTCCCCGACTCCGGCCGCCGCGCCTCGAACACGCTCGCCGCCGCCACAGACCTCCTCCCTCTCCTCCGAGTAGCCGCACGCATCGAGGGTGAGCTGGCGCGCGTCCTGGACATCCTCTCTCCCTCCCTCTAGCTCTAGCTCGCCGTGCCCGTGCAGCTCCGCCGTAGCCGTAGCTCTCCTCCGCCACCGCGGGTCGCCGGAGCATTTCCCGGCGACCTCTTGGTCCGTAGCTCCGCCACGGAGTTCCCCGCTCCCGTGCGCGTCGAACGCACCCGTCCGCGTGATCCCTAGCGTCGTAGAACGCCGTATCCGTGCGCCTCGCCGCCGGCGACCACCACGGCCGTGCGCGCCGGCGTGCGCTGACCGCCGGGTCCCACGCGCCAGTGACCCAGATCCCGCCCGCAGCTGACGTGGACGCCACCCTGGCTTGGCCCCACCCGTCAGTGGCTCGGGCTAGCCCAGCTTCAGTGAAAAACGCCCGGATCTATTTTCCTGCGAAATTAATAAAAGACAGAAAATGACTAGAACTTCAAAAATTCATAACTTTCAAAATATTTACCCAAATTTAGCAAATAAGATACCAAAATGCTCAGAAAAATAAAGGCTAGCTAATAGAATGATTCACACCTCCATTGCTGCTACTGTATTTTTCTGTTTTGCTAAATTAAAGAAGGGGTAGAAATAAAAATGTGTGGTTTAAATTCAATATAAATTGCTCCAATTGCTAAAATTGTGCCCTCTAAGTAAAAAATGCTCATAACCACTTGTTCTACACCATCAACATCATTCTAGGCATTTCTACCTAAATTAAAGGCATAGGAGAAAATAACACAAATATGACGCTATATTTTCTCTCCAGTTGAATAATTATTCCGGGCACCCCAAATAAAAGTGCTACCATTGTTATAATAATTCAGTGCATTAAAATGCCATGCCATCATGTGTTTGCGCATTGCACATGAATTGTCTGTATTGATTGTGTTCTTTCCGGTGTTTTATACATCGATAGATCAAGGAGACGGGGTCTCGCCACATTACCCCGACGATCAGTATTACCCGCCTGCTGAGCAAGGCAAGCGTGATCCCCACCCTCTTGCATATCTTATCCTATTTTACGCAAATTATTTTCTCCACTATAATATTGCATGCGGTTCCAAATGTCAATTTGATTGGATTAGAGTATCCTAAAGTTGCATTCAGTTACCGAAGCCATTACCTGTTTCCCCTCCTATTATCCATAGGATTGTGTTGATGGCCTGAATTAATTCACTATGCTAGGTTGTTGCTTAGCCATGCTTAGTTAACTGCTTAGCGGTCCGATGGATATTCATGTTGGGATCAGATGTGGAATTTCCGCGGATGATGGTGGAGAATTGTGGTAATAATTAATAAAATGCTAAAAGGTGGGGATGAGAGGCCACATGGATGTGGTGGGTTGTCTCGTTCTCGCCGCCTAAGTGCGAGTTCTCCCCTTCGAGCCAAGTTGAGCGTGCTACCATGCGTGGGCATATGGAACCTCGTCGACCGACTAACTTGTGGCGGACTAGCCGAGGGTCCTCTAGTTTGGTTTTCCATTTGCGCGTGTGTCGAGATGGTGGCCAAGACTGAGATGAGGATGATGGTGGTAGGAAAATGAGTGGCCGCGGGGCAGGGTGTTGGAGGCACTGAACTTGTCCTACGGTCACTGATGATCCTTGGATAGTCTAAGGCGAGGTAAAGGTCGTAGCCGCTCCCCCCCAGCCGGCTTTCCCCGGAAGAGAGCTAAATGATCAGGCAATGGGTCGGACGGTACGCATGGATAAGTAGCTGGGAGGTCCCTCGGGAACCTGGCGACTTTCACATTGTACACCCCCTGCAGGGATAAATCTTTTCGAAAAGCCGTGTCCACGGTTAAGGACGACTTGGTGACGAATTCAGGGATCATAGAATAACTTTAACGGAATGACTAAAAACTGGGTACTAAAGGTACCACTCACGATTGTAAGGTTGACTTCCTCGAGGGTGATTCGGGGAGGTGCCTTTGATGAACAGGTACAGTGGTGGATGATGAGTAAGTGAATCAAAAGAAAAGAGTTACTTCTTACCTCTCTTTTAAAATATTCTGATAGTCGATGCCTTGGAGTCAGATTTTAAGAATAAAATCAGCTTTACGCAAAACAGCCATAAAACCTTGAGAGCCAATCATAGAGCAATAGCTCAAAATCTTGTTGAGTTCGTCGAACTCACCCTTGTTTATTTTTGTTTCAGAGGAGGACTTTACCTACCCCGAAGGTGGGTTCTATGTTGACATCGACGAGTAGTCTGGGGTTCCCGGGTGGCAGCCTGGGGCAACTAGGAACCAGCTGGCACGGGATTGTTTATCTGTAGGCCTCTTAGGCCATATTTGGATCTTGTTGTTTAGAACAACTTAATTTGCTTCCGCTTGATGTAATGTTGGGTCTGTGACCTCTGCGTGTAATATTTGCTATCTTTCTCTACTAAGAGTTGAACTATATATCATCTTGAGTCGTAGGGTCTGTCATGTGCCAGGTGTTCCGGTGTCTTAATCTCTTTATTATACTTTGAGGGCTATGCTTTGGATATGGCATGATCGAAGGGTTGTGTGGCCGATGATCCATGCCGAGCACGCCTGCCGATGTTTACTCGGCCTGGGAGTGGTAACCCCAGTAACCTTCGATTATGTAGCATGACCACCGACACATAGCATCACTGTATAATTTATGGATTGGGGCATTACAACCAGGTGGCCGGCTGCCTTGCTTGGCCGAACCAGGCATGTGGGGTTTAGTCCCACATTGCCTGGTTAGCAAGTTGGCTCCCTCCCGGGAGCCTTTATATAGAGGGGCACCCCTGGCCTTTTAATTCATCCAATTAATTCCCAATTCTCTCTCGATTTCGTGATTCCCTTTGTTGGAGTTGCGCCGAGTTGAGAGGGGGATCTCTTCCACCATAGCCCGCTGCCGCGCTGCTGGTGTTCCGGTCCAAGTCTTCCGCTGCTCGTCTTGGACTGGAGCTTCGGAGGCCGTCGTCTCCACCGTACGTGTGTAACGCCCTGCGAGGTGCTGCGCGAGCAGTACTGGGAGGTCTTCTTCCTCTTCACGACCTTGAGGTCGGCTTCGTCGGTCTTCATCGTCAACGTTCGTGCGGGAACGTAATCCCGCTTTCGGTCTACAAGGGTATGTATTCCGATCTCCGTTCGTACTACTATATCTACATAGAATAGATCTTGGCATGTTTTAAGGATATCGTTGCTAGGAAAATTTTGTTTTCTGCGCACGATCCCCTTCAGCGACCTAGGCTTTTCAAGTGGCACCTGTATGGCGCAGCCCCCGAGTGGTTTCGAGTGACGGCCTAGGATTTTAGACTTGACCTGTATGGCGCAGCCCCCGAGTGGTTCGAGTGGCGACCTAGGCTTTTCAAGTGGCACCTGTATGGCGCAGCCCCCGAGTGGTTTCGAGTGACGGCCTAGGATTTTAGACTTGACCTGTATGGCGCAGCCCCCGAGTGGTTCGAGTGGCGGCCTAGGATTTTGATTTGACCTGTATGGCGCAGCCCCCGAGTGGTTCGAGTGGCGGCCTAGGATTTTGATTTGACCTATATGGCGCAGCCCCCGAGTGGTTCGAGTGGCGGCCTAGGATTTTGATTTGACCTGTATGGCGCAGCCCCCGAGCGGTTCGAGTGGCGGCCTAGGTTTGTAGTTGCTTTTTTGACTGAAAAAAGTAAAAGGGAGAGCTTGTTCTGCAAATCACTGTATTGATTTTTTGCGAGCAGGCCGCCTCATTAAAACCCTTCCAGTCCCCTTAGGTACCCTGGTAAGGGAAAGAGTGCGTCTGAAACCTGCCGCCTTGACATGCTGATTGTGGTACAACGAGGGAGTCAACTAGGCGTAGAAACGACGAAGCTGCGCGACGTTCCATGGGTTGCTGCAGACTGCACCTGTCTTCGAGTCCTTCAGGCGGTAAGCTCCGCCGCCGATTGCTTCTGTCACAATGTACGGGCCCTCCCATGGGGAGGCGAGCTTGTGCACCTTCTTCTGTTTGAGGCGAAGGACCAGGTCGCCTGCGACGAATGCTCTTGGCCGCAGCCTCCGTCCGTGGTAGTTGCGCAGGTCTTGCTGGTAGACGGCTGTCCGTGCAAGGGCGATGTCGCGGGCTTCGTCCAGGACGTCCATGTCGTCTTCGAGTGCTTCTTCTGCGTCGGACTCGTCGTAGGCCACCACCCGTGGTGCGTCGAACTTGATGTCGCAGGGCATGACCGCCTCTGCGCCATACACCATGAAGAACGGTGTGTATTGGGTGGATCTGTTTGGCGTGGTTCGCAGGCTCCAAAGTACTGACGGCAGTTCTTTGACCCAGGCACCCGCGGCGCGTCTCAGCGGCACTCGCAGGCGCTTCTTGATGCCGTTGCAGACTAGGCCGTTGGCCTTTTCGACTTGCCCGTTGGACTGCGGGTGCGAGACAGATGCATAGCTGAGTTTGATGCCTTGTTCGGAGCAGAAGTCTTTGAATTCTTCAGCTGTGAAGTTCGAGCCGTTGTCGGTGATGATGCCGTTCGGTACCCCAAACCTGAAGATGATGGACCTGATGAAGTTAACTGCTGATGATGCGGTCGAACTTGTGATAGGCACGGCTTCGATCCACTTGGTGAATTTGTCGACTGCTACCAGGAGATGGGTATGTCCCCCTGGCGAAGACTTCTTGAGCGGGCCTACCATGTCGAGTCCCCATTGAGCGAAGGGCCAGGCTAGTGGTATGGTTTTCAATGCGTATGCCGGCGCATGTGGCTTGCTGGCGAACTCCTGGCAGCCGAGGCACTTCCTTACTAGGTCTTCGGCGTCTTGCATAGCTGTGGGCCAGTAAAATCCGGCTCGTAGTGCTTTGGCCACCAAGGCACGACTGCTGGCGTGATGCCCGCAGATGCCAGCATGAATGTCGAGTAGGATGGCTTGACCGTCGACTGGATCTATGCACCTTTGTAGAACTCCTGAGATACTTCTTTTGTAGAGCTCGCCGTTGATGATGGTGAAACCCTTGGACGCCGAATGATGCGCTTGGCTTCGACTTGGTCAGCTGGCAGCCTTTGGTGCAGCATGTAAGCTAGATATGGTCCTGTCCATGTGGCTTCGACCAGCATTACCTCCATGGGCTCCTTCTCCTTGCTTGGCGGGTCAGCGGTCTTCGTTGAAGGTTCGGAGGGACCTGATTTGGGTCGAAGCTTGATGGACCGTTGTGTAATGCGCTCGAGAAAAACGCCGGGTGGCACTGGCACCTTGTCTGACCCCATGTTGGCGAGGACGTCGGCTTCTTCGTTGCTTTCGCGGCCAATGTGCCGCAACTCGCAACCGTCGAAGGTGCCCTCCAGCTGGTTGTAGAGGTCTCTATAGGCGATCATGTTGTCAGCGATGGCGTCGCAAGCCTTCATAGTCTGCTGTACGACGAGGTAGGAGTCGCCGTAAATCATGAGGTGAGTGGCGCCACAGTTTTTGGCCATCCGCATGCCATGGATTAGGGCCTCGTACTCTGCCTCGTTGTTAGAGGGTGTTGGGAAGTCCATCTGCAGAACGTACTTTAACTTGTCGCCTTTGGGGGAGATGAGGATGACTCCTGCCCCAGCTGTTCTGAACTTCTTGGAGCCGTCGAAGTACATTGTCCATGCATTGGACAAGTCGGGAAGGTCTGGCAGCTGAGCTTCTATCCACTCGGTGGTGAATTCTGGTAGGACTTGGGCTTTGATTGACTTCGGGTGAGCGTACTTCAGCCCCCAGGGCCCTAGCTCGACAACCCACTTGGCGACTCGCCCTGTTGCACGTTGGTTTGTGAGGATGTCAGAGAGCCCGGAGGAGCTTACCACCGTGATCGGGTGCTCGGAGAAGTAATGGACGACTTTTCTTGAGGTCATAAAGACCCCGTAGGCCAGTTTCTGGTAGTTCGGGTAGTTTTGTTTGGACAGGGTAAGAACCTCGCTGAGGTAGTAGACTGGTCTCTGGACAGGATGGCTGTGCCCTTCTTCTTCTCGTTCTACCACAAGTACCGTGCTCACCACCCTGTTGGTGGCTGAGACGTAAAGGTAGAGCGGCTCGTTCGCCAGCGGCGCCACCAGCACTGGGGAAGTCGTCAAGGTCTTTTTGAGGTGGTCGAATGCGTCCTGTGCTTCCTCTGTCCACTCGAACTTGTCCGTCTTCTTCATCAGTTGGTAGAAAGGCAGAGCCTTCTCACCCAACTTACTAATGAACCGGCTGAGAGCTGCGACTCGGCCGGCTAGGCGTTGCACCTCGCGGAGCTTGGTCGGTGCTGGCATTGTGAGTATGTTTTGCACCTTCTCGGGGTTTGCTTCGATTCCTCTCGCGGAGACGAGGTACCCTAACAGTTCTCCAGCTGGCACGCCGAAGACACACTTTTCCGGGTTCAGCTTGATCTGGTACTCGTCGAGTGCGGCGAAGACCTTGCGGAGGTCTGCCATGAGGGTATCTTCCTTGCGGGTGGTGACGACGATGTCATCTACGTAGACTTGAACAATCTGTCCGATGAGTCCTTTGAGGCATGCTTGCATTGTACGCTGGTATGTGGCGCCGGCGTTTTTCAACCCGAAGGGCATGGTTTGGTAACAGAAGACGCCGTCGGGTGTGATAAATGCTGTCTTTTCCTCGTCGTCGACGTTCAGTCTGATTTGCTGGTAACCTGAGTAGGCGTCCAAGAAAGACAGGCGCTCGCAGCCTGCTGTCGAGTCGATGATCTGGTCTATCCGCGGGAGCGGGAAGTGGTCCTTAGGGCAGCATTTGTTGACGGCGGTGAAGTCGACGCACATGCGTAGTTTCTTCGTCTTCTTCTTTTCCACCAGGACGGGGTTGGAGACCCAGTCTGAGTCCTTGATCTCTCGGATGAACTTGGCGTGCAGTAGTCGGTCGATTTCCTGACTGATCGCGTCCCGCTTGGGTCCGGAAAAACGTCGCATGGCTTGTTTGACGGGTCTTGCGTCCTTGTAGACTTTTAAGGAGTGCTCGGCGAGATTCCTGGGTATCCCTGGCATGTCAGAGGGTTGCCATGCAAAGATTTTCCAGTTCTCCCGTAGAAACTCGACGAGCGCGCTTTCCTATGCGGGAGTTAGACTCGACGATACTTTGACCGTCTTGCTGGCGTCAGTCGGATGGACTTGATGGGTTGATGTGTCGTCATTCGTGTTGAAGGCGGCGTCCTTGGCTGGCTTCTTGCGGGCCGGGAAGATGGTCCTGTCGTTATCGACTGCCATCGCCTCGAAGTGCTCTGTGACCCCGAAGAACTCGGAGATTCTGCTGAACTCGCGGTCACAGCTGTTGGAGCGATCGAAGTCACCATGCACTGTGATTACTCCTTTGGGTCCAGGCAGCTTGAGCATCAGGTAGGCGTAATGAGGTACTGCCATGAACCTAGCGAAGGTTGGGCGCCCAAGTATTGCATGGTACTGCGACTTCCAATCGACGACCTCGAAGTCGATCGACTCCCTCCTGAAGTGCTCGGGTGTTCCGAGGATAACATCGAGTGTGATTGTTCCCATGGGCGTGATTGCTTGCCCTGGTACTATGC
This sequence comes from Poa annua, assembly GCA_026929855.1. NCBI lineage: Eukaryota > Viridiplantae > Streptophyta > Magnoliopsida > Poales > Poaceae > Poa > Poa annua. The sequence continues at coordinate 60,959,383 of CM049438.1, read as the reverse complement.
CGTGGAAGGTAGTCTCGGACTCCGGCAACTTCTCTGTCGACCTGCTCATCCTTCTGAGTGTTTCAGCGAAGATGATGTTAATACCGCTGCCTCCATCCATGAACACCTTCTTCAGATTGTAATCTCCGATTAGGGCTTCGACTACCAGGGCAGCGTGCCCGGGCCGAGGTACTGCCGGCGGGTGGTCTGCCCTGGAGAACGTGATCGGTGTTTCCGACCCCCTCAGGTAGTCTGGTACTGCACGAGGGCAGGTGGTGGCTTGGAGTACTTGGCGGGTGATGAGCTTCTGGACCCTGTTTGAGGGGCGCCCCTTCTGTATCATGTTGAGCTGTCCGCGTGCGGCTGGGTACGCGTCGTGTGCCGCCGGCTGGGCTTCGTGCTGCGGCTGCTGCTGGGGAAAGGCTCCCGCCGCATGTCCTGGGGTAGCGTTTGCGGGTGCGGGTGCTGCCTGGATGGTGAGCTGTGCGGCTGGTAGCAGTGCGGGTGTAGGGGTGATGATGTGCTGCATGGCCTCATAGATCTTGCGTGCTTTGCGACAATCCTTCAACAAGTGGTTGGCGCCCCATTTGCCCGTTTCCGGGTTGCGGAACATGTGATGCTTGCAAGGTTGCGCCAGCTCCTCGGCTGGGGTCAATGCGCGTCTCCACTCGCGTTTGGGACCCCCGTCGCTGCGGTTGATGCTGCTGCTGCTTCGGTTGTATTGCCCTTGGTCGAACTGGCGACCTTGGTTGCCGCTGCGGCTGTATTGATGACCTTGATCGTATTGGCGATTGCCGTCACGTGTCTCATCACGGGGGGTTTGGTATCCCGCCGCTACTAGCTCGATCGAGTCAAGGTTGGTGAAACGTGGTTTCTTCTTTTGACGTCTGACGAGGATATACCAAACAGGTATCCTGTCGTGTGGGTACCTAGTGCACATAATGACTATAGCCCAACTGTCAATAGGCTGGCGGAGCCCATCAAGGAAGGCCCAAGACGAAGATTGCTTTCCAAGTTGTTTATAGTCGGTTGTAGTTTCCATATTTGTAGTCCTAGTCGGTTACGTACCCGAGACCCAGCCCCCCATATAAGGGCTGGGAGGGCTACCGATCAAGGACACGCACACCAGAGCCTCCAAACCCTAGCGAGACGAACTCTCGCTAGACCCTTGTAACCATCGCATATTCACAAGAGCAATAACAGACAAGCAGGAAGTAGGGGTGTTACCTCAGTCGAGGGCCCTGAACCTGGGTAAATCCCGCTTGTCAGCCGTCGAGTCCACCAGCACTACGCGTTCTCTACCTCATAACTCTAACCCTAGGCTATCGACTATGGGTATTGATGTGGACACCCCTCGTCAATTGGCGCCGTCTGTGGGAAAAGGTAGTGTTGGATCCACGGATTCGCTGGCTTCGTCTTCAAACGGCAACTCGCCGACTACATCTGCAAACAGCCACGCGCTGACAATCTCGACTGGCGTTGAAGCACCAGGCGATCAGTCGTCGGCTTTGCAATCCGCATCGCCAAAGAGAATCAAGCCATACTCATCGGAAGCACAGGAAGTTTTCGCTAATCTCGATTCAGTTCTCGATCTAACCATTGGGGAGCACAATTTTTTTGTCGATAAGCTTGGTGTGCAGGACTTGACCGATGTGATCGCAACGAAGGCACTCGAAGATCCATCGACTGCGATCGCATCACCAGCAGGCAAAGAAGGTACCTCATCACAGATCGACTTGATCCCATCGCCGACCTCATCCATGGCGACTGAAGAGTTCAATAAGATCATGGCACAAGAGTTCCCGGAAGAAGAGGCACAGTCTACCCATCAGATAGGCGCAGTAGAGAAACCATCTACCACGGTCACAGCTACCACGGACATAGGAGCTACGTCGTCAAAGGTCAACTCGACCTCGCCGTCAAGATCTCTAGTCGACTCCATGACGACCCAAGAGTTCAATAAACTCTTGGCACAAGAGCTCCTAGAGGATGAGGTACAATCTGACTATCAAGTCACCACAGTCGAACACATTGCGGCACTCGACACTGCACCCGACTACAAGCAAACTGAAGACACGGGCGACAGCATCTACCTCGCCGACTTCACCGGGCCAGAGATCCAAGCGGATCACGAGTTCCTCTCCAGCAACGAAGACGATCCTAAAAAAATACCCGAAGCATACATCCACACCGGCGCCCAGATCAGCAACAACTCCGACATGAGTTTAGACGACGACTCCGAACCCATAACCGGCGTCGATAGCACATACACATATCCCCCGGCCATACCTCGGCAGGTGTATGTTGCATTCAGCGCCGAAACCTCAGCTGCTGCAGCTAGTCGCAGACCTACAGAATTTCCTTGCACAGTCACATTACCAGATGGCGTGACAACACTAACTATCACAGCAGAGATGGCGGCAAAAGTTGACAAAATCATAAAAGACTGCACAATGATGCCCGCAGACGCAACCCCAGAGGAGTGGATGACATACAATTATTTTAATTGGCAAGAAGCGATGCGCTTAAAGGAATACAAAGCAACACTCGAAGAACGCAGAAAGCAAGCTAGCATCTCGAGTATGCGGAGAAGGCAGTTTTCCCTTAGCTCCACGAGTGCGACGGAGCACAGACATAGATCGAGATTCGCCAATATCCCGGAGGGTGAAAGGTCCGGAGTCACTCGCAACTTAGAACATTCGTTCATGACTCTGGACTCCGAAGGCGTGCTAGTACCCAAAACAGCTGAAGGTGCCTTGATATCACTTGGAGCATACCTCAAGGCGACGGCACCTCCAGCAGGTGATCCAGCCGAAGAACTGCACCTCCAACAATTAAAGGCGCTTGCACTCGCGGCAAAAGGACTCCAGTCGGAGAAGCACAGAGAGCGCAGCAGAAGCCGTTCGCGAGGTCGTCGCAGTCGAAGCCCTCATAGGAGTGACACACGAAGGCACTCGAGGCGACACCGTTCACGGAGCCGGTCTAGGAGATCTGCCAGCAACGATTCGAGTGATGACCGCGATACAGGACCCTGCGGAGCGCGATGCTTCACACGGCGGATCCGCGAAGCCAAGTTGCCCAAAAAGTTTGGGTTACCAACAACGCCAAAATTCAACTGCAAACAAGAGCCGTCAGGCTGGCTCGAGGATTACAAGCTCGCAGTCGTATGCCAAAGAGGGACAACCACAACAGCGCTGCAATACATACAGCTGATGCTTGAAGGCACAGCCCGCGACTGGCTCAAAGCATTACCCGAAGCATCATACGATTCTTGGGATCACTTTCGGGAAGACTTCATCAAATATTTCGATCCTCTGTGCGAGCGGCCCAAAACATTCGAGGAATTACGGGCTTGCAAGCAAAGGTCGGACGAGCCAATTCGAGCATACATCAGGCGATGGACCGCCATCCGCAATTCAGTCGGCACAATCTCCGAAGACAGAGCCATGGACGCTTTCACCATGGGGGTCCTCAGAGAAGACTTCAGAGAAGCACTCGGCCGCCAAAAGCCAAAATCCATGGCAGAACTCATGAAGATAGCAACCGAGTGGGCGGATGGCGAAGATTCCATAAGGACCAAGCGTCCACTTTCCCCACACGACCGCGAAGATCGACGCAGCAGTCGAAACCGCCATGATAGGGACGACAGAAGACGAAGACGCAAAAGTGATTACAGTGACAACGACAAGGTAAAATTCGTCGCAGCAGGTTTTTCACAGGACAATCACGTCCAGGATGACAGACGACAAGAAGATCGTCGCGACAGTCGAAACGACAGTCGCCGCGACAGTCGAGGAGACGACCGCCGAGACAATCGAACAGACGACCGACGAACCAGTCGGGACCGCGATCAGCGTAGCAGTGGATACCGAAGGCAAGAATGGCGCAAACGAACAGATGCAAAGCCAGAAAAAACATTTCAAGAAAAGATGGATGACCACTGCAGGTTACACTTATTCAAGGGAGATGACGGGAGGCTAACCTCCAACCACACCATGGGAAATTGTCGAGAGTTCGAACAAATGGTGGCTGATTACGCGGCAAGAATCAGAAGAGCTACACCTTCGATTGCACCACCAGCGTACATCGCCCCACTACCAGCACAGCCAGTCGCGGCGTTACCACCTCCGCCACCATACAACCCGGGAAGCCAAGTCGCGGGAGCCATACACCACATACCTCAAACAATGGAGGAGCAATACCCGAAGCCTCAGGGACAGATGTTCATGATTCAAAAAGGGCGTCCCTCCAACAGGCAGCAAAAGATCCACACCCGACACGTTAACATGGCGGTTATGGCGCCTCCAGCCATACCAGATTTCCTGCGGGGATCTGAAACCGCAATAACCTTCAGTCGAGAAGATCATCCACCATCTGTCTACCGACCAGGCCACGCAGCCCTGGTACTCGACGCTCAGATTGGTGGATACGCCATGACCAAGGTCTTCATGGATGGAGGCAGTGGCATCAACATCATCTTCGCCGACACGCTTCGCCGGATGAATAGGTCAGTCGAAAACCTACCCCAGTCCACAAACACTTTTCATGGCATTGTTCCAGGAAAACCTGTTCTCCCAGAGGGCACAATACAACTCGACGTCACCTTCGGTGACGAAAGCCACTTCAAAACCGAGTCGATTGAATTCGAAGTCGTGGACTGGAAGTCACAATACCACGCCATACTAGGGCGCCCCGCATTCGCTCGGTTCATGGCGGTGCCACACTACGCATATCTCAAGTTAAAGATGCCAGGCCCGAAAGGAGTCATCACAATCAACGGAAATTTTCAAAGGTCAGATGCTTGCGACCGCGACTTCAGCAAAATCTCCGAGACATTCGGCATGGAGCAAACCCTCGAAGAGCTCTCGCTCACCAACGACACAACATACATGCCCGAACAAAAGAAACAGGCAGTCGACAAGGCGTTTAGCACCGCAGACGGCATAACGAAGCACCAAGTTCACCCGACTGATCCAGCCAAGACAGTCAGGGTGTCCACAAGCCTATCTCCTGCATAGGAAAGCGCGCTCGTCGAATTCCTCCGAGAGAACTGGGATATATTTGCATGGTGTGCAGCCGACATGCCAGGTATTCCCAGGGAATTCGCCGAGCACTCCCTCCAGCTTAATCCAGGAACTAGGCCGGTCAAACAAGCAATACGTCGCGTCTCCGGACCCAAAAGAGAGGCCATAGAGAAGCATGTGGACAAGTTACTCAAAGCAAACTTCATTCGAGAAATCAAAAAATCGGAGTGGGTAGCCAATCCCGTACTAGTCGAGAAAAAGAAGACAGGAGCAACCAGAATGTGTGTCGACTTCACCGGGCTCAACAAGTGCTGCCCAAAAGATCATTTTCCACTGCCGCGTATCGATCAAATCGTCGACTCCACTGCGGGATGCGAGCGTTTATCCTTCCTAGATGCGTACTCAGGGTATCACCAGATAATGATGAAAGTCGAAGACGAGGAGAAGACAGCCTTCACAACTCCACTCGGAGTATATTGCTACACCACAATGCCTTTCGGACTCAAGAACGCAGGCGCCACCTACCAGCGTATGATGCAGAACTGTTTGAAGACGCAAATTGGGAACAACGTCGAGGTTTATGTGGACGACATCGTCATCAAGTCGAAAGAAGAAAGCACATTACTCGCAGACTTGCGAGAAACATTCGACAATCTCAATCGGTACAACATCAAACTCAACCCAGACAAGTGTACTTTTGGTGTTCCAGCCGGAGAACTCTTGGGGTACTTAGTATCGGCTCGGGGAATAGAAGCAAACCCAGAAAAGATACAGGCCATATTAACCATGCAAAGACCTAAAAAGCTCTACGAGGTACAGCAATTGACAGGTCGAGTAGCAGCGCTCAGTCGCTTCATCAGTAAGCTAGGCGAAAAGGCATTACCACTTTATCGACTGATGAAGAAGGCAGACAAGTTCGAGTGGACAGATGAAGCTGAAGCAGCCTTCAAAGACCTCAAGCGGATACTCACAAATCCCCCCATCCTAGCGGCACCCAAGGAGAAAGAACCTTTGTACCTATACGTGGCAGCCACAAACAGAGTGGTAAGTACAGCTTTGGTAGTCGAACGCATGGAGGAAGGAAAAACTCAGAGCATACAGAGGCCAGTCTACTACGTCAGCGAAGTCCTGTCCCTGTCAAAGCAAAGATACCCGCACTTCCAAAAGCTGGCATACGCTGTCTTCATAACATCCAGAAAGTTGCGCCACTATTTTACGGAGCACCCGATAACAGTGATCAGCAAATCAGCAATTGGGGACATACTCACCAATCCCGACGCAACAGGACGTGTAGCAAAATGGCTCATCGAGCTCGGGCCACTCGGGATCACGTATGATCACCCGAAGGCTATCAAGGCACAAGTATTACCCGACTTCACAACGGAGTGGATAGAATCCCAGCTGCCAGGAATCCCGGATGTGTCCAACTCATGGACAATGTATTTCGATGGGTCTAAGAAGAACGAAGGCGCAGGCGCAGGCGTCATACTCATATCACCAAAAGGCGACAAGCTCAAGTACGTATTGCAGATGGACTTCGCGCGACCATCCAACAACGAAGCCGAATACGAAGGTCTGATTCACGGCATGCGAATGGCTAAGGCGCTCGGGTGCACTCGGCTTATGATATACGGCGACTCAAATTTAGTCGTACAGCAGACAATGAAAGCTTGCGACGCCATAGCCGACAACATGATCGCATATCGTGACCTCTACAACACATTAGAAGGTGACTTTGACGGATGCGAACTACGACATGTGGGGCGAGAAAGCAATGAGGAAGCTGACACACTAGCCAACATTGGCTCGACTAAAGCGCAAGTACCGCCAGGCGTCTTCCTAGAGCGAATCCAGCACATGTCCATCAAAAAGCAGCGGCCCCCGTCAGCCTCGACTACTACATCCAAAGACAACGTGCCCAGCTCAGAGGATCCGCCAGTCGAAGTACTACTATGCCAGGACGATCAAGTAAGTCCAGCATGGACTCAACCTTTCCTAGCATACATGCTCCGCGATGAATTACCAGACGATGCAGCAGAGGCTCGGTGAGTCACTCGACGCTCCAAAGCATACACCATCATCAACGGTGAACTTTACAAGCGAAGTATCTCAGGTATGTTTCAAAGGTGTGTGGAGATTAAGGATGGCAAAACCATACTTCGCGATATTCATGCAGGAACCTGTGGTCACCATGCCGGCAGTCGATCACTCGTAGCCAAAGCCTTCCGAGCAGGGTTTTACTGGCCCACAGCACTTAAGGACGCAGACGACATCGTCAAAAGATGCATCGGGTGCCAGAAATTTGCCACCAGGCCTCATGCACCCGCATCAGCACTCAAAACCATACCACTCGCGTGGCCCTTCGCCCAATGGGGGCTCGATATGGTCAGACCACTCAAAAAATCATCTCCCGGAGGACATACCCACCTGCTGGTGGCGGTGGACAAATTCACAAAATGGATTGAAGCGGTCCCAATCACAAGCTCGACTGCCGCTACAGCAGTCAACTTCATAAAATCTATCGTCTATCGATTTGGTGTCCCAAACAGCATCATCACGGACAACGGCACAAACTTCACAGCCGAGGAGTTTCGCTCCTTCTGCAAAGAGTGGGACATCGCTCTCAATTACGCATCAGTCGCACACCCACAGTCCAACGGACAAGTCGAAAAAGCCAATGGTCTCGTCTGCACGGGCATTAAGAAAAGACTACTGGTACCACTCAAAAGGGCCGCAGGCGCCTGGGTCGAGGAGCTCCCGGCGGTACTATGGAGTTTGCGCACAACCCCAAATACCTCGACTCAGTTTACTCCGTTTTTTATGGTCTACGGCGCAGAAGCAGTACTGCCACCAGAGGTGAAATTTAGTGCACCACGAGTAGAGCTATACGATGAGGACGATGCAAACAAGTCACTCGAAGACTCGGTGGATCTACTCGAAGAATCACGCAACACGGCCCTTGCCCGCACAGCTGTTTATCAGCAGGACCTCCGAAACTACCACAGTCGACGACTCCGCCCCAGAACATTCATGGTGGGCGACTTAGTACTCCGGATGAAGCAAAAAAAGGTGCACAAGCTCGCGTCACCATGGGAAGGTCCTTTCGTCATCACAGAAGTCATCGACGGTGGTGCTTATCGACTCAAGCACGCCCAGACGGGGGAATTATCAAGTAACCCATGGAATGTGGCGCACTTGCGTCGCTTCTATGCCTAGAGGTCACAGTCGACCAATGTAACAGAACATAAATGTCGGAAAGGCCAGCAGGTTTCAGACGCGCTCTTTTCCTTACCAGGGTACCTAAGGGGACTGGAAGGTTTTTAATGAGGCGGCTTGCTGATCAATATCTGGAATAAAGAAAGATTTTCTTCTTCACACAACCTGTTATCGTAAGCCAAATCACTCCCGACTCAGCCACACTCGAAGGCTCGGGGGCTGGGTCTTAGTCATAAACAGCAAAACTCAGCCACACTCGAAGGCTCGGGGGCTGGGTCTTAATCATAAACAGCAAAACTCAGCTACACTCAAAGGCCCGGGCGCGGTACATATGCAAACTCACATAAACACTTACTTTTCACGTCTCACCCGAAGGCTTGGGAGCTGAAACATGCAGACTTACATAAAAATCTTTATATTTACACCCCACTCGAGGGACTCGGGGGCTGATTATTTGCGCAAACTACATAGGCTCATCCTTTACAGGTAAGTTTGAGTTAACGAGCTGGTCGTGAAAACAGTCCACAAGCACCTGCGCTGAAACCGCAGTCCTATCCAAAAATTTCTGCTCTAGTCGCGCGCCAGCCGCGAGTAAAGAGATGCGAAAAGAAGGATGTTGGCTGCGGATATAGCCCATGACGGCGTTAGCTCCAAGAACGACCCTTCGACTCAAAGCTTCCCGGATTGGAGTTGCAGACTGGAACAGATCAACCAGCGCATGAATTCCTTGCGGCTGCGGCCCCTCAGGAAACAAGAAATGGTTGATACGCATAAATGCTGCTCGGCAACGCTCGAGTAAGATCGCGCCACGAAATACTCGGTCCTTTAGGGTAGCAAGTTCACAGGCGCGATGCCTATCCACCCAAAAATGCTGACGGCCGGACACCGGGTTATCAGTCGCGTTGTCTAGGCGCTCGTTAACACGCTCCACCTCTTCCTGGAAGTTATGAACAAAAACTGCAGACGAACATCTATCAACAAGCTATAAAGCAGACATAAGAATATCACAAAGGCAGACGCTATTGCATACCTTCAAGCTGCCTGTTCGAGTGTTCGACTTCGCCAAGCACATACTCTTCACGCTGGGTGGCGAGAGCAGGTTTTGCCTTAAGAAGTTTCAACTCCGTTTGAGTGGCTCTTAACTCCTGCTCTAGAGTGACCACTCGCCTCTTTGCATAAGTCAAAACCTTGGCGTCATTACGAGCTTCGGCGGCTGTTCGAGTATCCGTCCACGGCTGGGAGGTTGCAGGAGAGATGATATCGTCCGACTGGCAAGCGCATAATCATATATTTCAGGCAAACGCATGAGCCAAGGCAAAACAGCAAAATTCATAATGAAAAGAACGCATTATGGAGCCCAAGGCATAAACAAAGCATGAACTGAGACAACCATGCTGGATATCGAATTTTCATTACATAAATATGAAAGCAGAAACCTAAACGCGAGACACAGACTCGGACCTAGCCCTACGCGACTTTACCATGGCACCGACAGCAACAGATCTGCGCTCCATGGTATCGATACAAGCGCGCGATAGTCGCGTCGCGGCCTCGGTCACACCCTTCAAGGACAAAGGTTGCCCATCTGACCTTTTCGGGAAATCAGACAGAACAGCCTCATAGTCGGCAATAACGCCATTACCAAGAAGAAGCTTGATGGTGGATTCCGAGCCGCGTACCGTCAAGTCGCGCGCAAACTCCGCCACAGTCGAAGAGCCGGGGCCTAGCACGTCAGCAAATCCTTGCGCGGTGGCAGGCACGTCACTTGACGGAAGCACCTCCTTGAAGACAGCGCTAAGGGTGCGAGTGGAGGTATCCAGAGAGCTCTTGGCGTGTTGGAGCGCGGCGCTCAACTTCTCAAGGGCACGGTCGAGTGATAGGTCCTCACTCGCCCCGTCTTTGGAGACCCCTGAAGCAGTGGGCCCTTCACAGTTTCAAAAGAGAACAAGAGTCAAAAAATCAACACGAGGACAATCAAATAAAAAGCGCGTAAGGCGGAAGCAAATCCTGCTAACCTTCCATCATACGCGCAAGCTCGGACACCTGAGCCGCATAGTCCTGCTCACGCAAGGCAGCCGAGTTACGCGCATCGTTGAGATCCTCCTTCGCACGCGACTGCTGGTCGACTAGTTGTCGTTCCAGATCCTTTAACCGCCGCTCCAGCTCAGACGACTGCTTCGCAAGGGCGTCCTTCTCACCTGAGATAGTTGACTCCAAGTTCAGTCGCAAATCACCAAGCGGAAAATTCCGAGGCAAAGTCAGAAAAAGCTTACGACTTAAATCGTCGAGGTGGGAGCGAAGAGCAACCCGCTCCTCCTCCGACTGCACAAAGGCTTTACCAGCCGCGACAAGGTCACGGACGGCAGGCTTTGAAAAAATTTGAAAAGGACGTCAGCAAGATGCAACATAACACATAAAATGTGAAAATACTCACATGGTCAGTCCAAGAGGAAGACGCGGATGCGGAAGGGCGCGCAGTCAAAGCGGTAACGGGTGGTGTCAAAGAGGTAGTCGTTGCCTCAACCACCAGGGTGGTCTGAGCAACGTCCACTTCAGCACGAGGCGAGGCCGCAGTCGACTTTTTCACAAAAGGAGGTGACTGCACCCGATCGCCACTGGCGCTGCTGCAATAAGCACCGACTAGTTTCAGACAAGATATGGAAGCAAGCGAAAAAGGGAGTATAGCAAAAATACTTCATAACTACATACCTATGTTCGCCCTCGTCTGAGTCCGGCTCAACGTCGAGGCAGGGGCCTCCGAAGCTCAGGCGGCCAGTCGAGTGTGACGGCGAGCGCCGGGCCAGGGGGGATATGGCCTTCGCAGGTGAGGAACAGCCAGAATCCTCCAGGTCTCGTTGCTCCGCGCTTCCCGAGTAAGAACTCGAGACCTCCTGTCGAGGCACACGGCGACGCTTGGCAGCAGGCTCAGTCGCAGGGTGGTCACCCTTCTGAACCTGACCCACTTCCTCGGCTTCCGTTTCATCTGTGGCGGAAGTGTTAGCCGAGGGAGGAGGAGTGACGGTTTTCTTCCCCTCAACTAGCAGAGCCGCCTCATCGGCAGGACCAAACTCGGGAAGGGGAGGAAGCGAGGCGGCAGTCGAGTGGCCCTGATAGCCAGCACAAAAACAATATTCAAAAGGAAGGCACACAAAAAAAAAAAAAAAAAAAAAAAGCACAGTCGATAATGTTTACCTCAGGGAGGGCGTTTTCCAAACCAAAAGGAGCGACGGAGGAGTTGAAGTCGATGGTTTCGTCGGCCTTGATGCTGGTGATATATTTCACATGCGCGTCCAGCTCATTGGGCGACAGCTCCGCATCGCTCATTCGAGTGGCATCGAGTGGTCCTTCATATCGCCACATAGCGTGGGAGCGTTGCTGCAGGGGCCACACTCGACGCCTGATGAAGGTGCTCATCAGTTGGACACCAGTAACGGTGCCCAGCAGCTTGCTGATCTTTTCCATAAGGGGGGCAGCTTCTTCCTTCTCCTCAGTCGAGAGGGAATGCTCCCATGCCTTCGTCTTCAGCGGGGTCTTCCCAATCGAGAAGGCTGGGCGCACGTCCTGGTCGACTGGGACGTAGAACCACTTGTTCCTCCATCCTTGGGCAGAGTCGACTGCCTTGAGGTTGAAGTAGTGGCAGTCGCTGCGGACCTGGATGCCCACTCCGCCAAGAGGGCTCACACGCCCATCACGGACCATGTGACGCACTCGGAAGATGGACTTCCAGAGTGCCCAGCTTGGGGACACCCCCAAAAAACACTCGCATAAAGCCATGAAACAGGCAATATGCAAAATGCTATTGGGGGTGAGATCGTGGATCTGCACCCCGTACGCATAAAGAAGCCCGCGCACAAAATCGTGCAGCGGGAGAGCAAAGCCGCGAGGCAAAAATTCAGCAAAGCAAACGCGCTCGCCGGCGCGGGGCTCAGGGAGTACCTCCCTGTTGGAGGGCGCGCGGGCGGCGAGCTTGTCGGCCGGCGGGAGAAGGCCGGTATGGCGGAATGCCGCCAACTTCTTCTCGGTGATGGTGGACTTCACCCAGTCGCCGGGAATCTTCTTCAAGGCGGCGGCGGGATTTCCCGCGGAGGCCGCGGCGGCCGCAGCGCCCTTCCTCTTCTTGCTAACGTTGGCGGAGGAAGAGGGGACAGCGGCGCTCGTGTTCTTCTTCGGAGCCATGGCGAGCAGAGGAGGAGCAAGAGCAAAAACGAAGGAAGCGCGCGCGAGAGGAACAGGAGGCAGAGTAGGCAAGTGGCAAGGTAAATTAATCTGCGGTGAGGAGATCCATATTTACCACGGTAGAAGAGATAATCTCAGCCGTTCGTGCATAATCGTCAAGCCACGTGGCGTTATCGGAGGGTAATCGTCGCAAGCCACAACGCCCACTACGCACGAAAAACGAGGAAATCATGATCACGTCTGCGGAAATCTCGCCACGTCCGGTCAAATCAGAACTGAACCGGCGTTCACCGTGGTCAAACAAGCGGACCCACAATGACACGTCCTGTCAAAGGTCTGCGCGCACGCCACGGGGGTCATGCATGACGTCATTCAGTTGGCAAATAGGTGGAATACAAAAGTGTCTCGACTACTCGTACACAACTGATAGTCGATCTTCTAGTCGACTGGACCAAATACATTCAAGTATACTCCCATCGGGAGCGGGTAAAATTTTCTTCGACTGGCGTATGCCAAAGTCACGCAACCCTTCAAAGGTCTATCGACTAAGTTAAAAACACTTCGATTGTGTTCAAATGCATCTCATCGGGAGTGGGTGAAAATGTCTTCGACTGGCATTTTCCTTCACGCTCATTGATTTGAGATTATCCTTCATTACGAGTAATAAAGCACAATCTCACAGCGCTCCCGATGGATTCAAAAAGCAAAAAGGCCTAAACTCAAAGAAATTCCCGAGTTGCGTCAGTCGAGGACGCTTCGGATGCTGCATGCATAAAATGCAAAGGTAAGACCCGCCGATCAGTCGGGCTGGGCTGAGGACCACTCCGGCAGTGATAAGTCCTTAATTCTTTCCGTGTCAGCAGATGCGATGAAAATCCCGGCGGACGCGCTGGGTAGCAAAGTTAAGACTGCAGAACAACTCAGTGAGACCTCAACGACCTGAGTCGAATCTGTCCAGTATGTTCCAGGTTCGAGCCCGGGGACTCGAACCTGATTGAAGGCTAGTAAGGTTTTGCCCAAATGTGCAGTTAACTGGTCTCGACTTGTCGAGTAAATCCAGGCCTACTAAGTCGATAATCCTTTGTCAAAAACATAAACTCATAGTCGAAAGACAATACACGACGTACGACATCAAACATAAACATGTGACGAACACTGTCAAGTAAGTCCATGCCTAATTCTCCGAATCAGCCAAGCACTCGGGGGCTAGTGACGAGGATATACCAAACATGTATCCTGTCGTGTGGGTACCTAGTGCACATAATGACTATAGCCCAACTGTCAATAGGCTGGCGGAGCCCATCAAGGAAGGCCCAAGACGAAGATTGCTTTCCAAGTTGTTTATAGTCGGTTGTAGTTTCCATATTTGTAGTCCTAGTCGGTTACGTACCCGAGACCCAGCCCCCCATATAAGGGCTGGGAGGGCTACCGATCAAGGACACGCACACCAGAGCCTCCAAACCCTAGCGAGACGAACTCTCGCTAGACCCTTGTAACCATCGCATATTCACAAGAGCAATAACAGACAAGCAGGAAGTAGGGGTGTTACCTCAGTCGAGGGCCCTGAACCTGGGTAAATCCCGCTTGTCAGCCGTCGAGTCCACCAGCACTACGCGTTCTCTACCTCATAACTCTAACCCTAGGCTATCGACTATGGGTATTGATGTGGACACCCCTCGTCAACGTCCTTCTCGCCAGCTACTTGGTCCGGCGTCGTTCTTCGGGGAGTTGTCGCGGACGTAGTCCTCTCCTTCTGCCCACTGGTTGGCCACCTTCATGAGCTCGATCATGGTCTTCGGCTGGAGCCTACCGAATTCTTCGCGGAGGTCGCGGCGGGAGACGCCGTGCATGAAGGCGTCCATCACCCGATCTTCTGAGCAGGCTTCCATAGTGTTGCGGAGGAGTGTCCATCTTTGGATGTATGATCGGAGCGACTCGTCTCGCCCCTGCTTGCAGGCCTGTAGCTCGATGTAGGTTGTTGGCCTCGCGTATGTCCCAAGGAAACTTTTGATGAAGGTATCCCGGAATTCCTCCCAGGTACGGAAGGAGTCCTTAGGCTGGCTGGTGAGCCACCCGCGTGCTGAATCCGTGAGCATGAGCTGGATGTACTGCATCGCCGTGGTTGAAGTTCCGCCTTGACAGGTGCAGGCGATGAGATAGTCTTCGAGCCAAAGGCGCGGGTCTTGTTTCCCGTCGTACTTGGGTGTCCCAGCTGCGAGCTTGAAGCCCTTGGGCATGCGAGTGTCGCGGATGTTGAAGCTGAAGCATGCGGCGCCACACGGTTCAAAGTCGCGGTCGGCTTGATCGTCCAGGTTCGTCGCGCTGGTCGTACGCTGGGTGCGGTTGCGGTCCACCGTCCTTTGCGCGATGACGTTGCGGAGGTCTTCGCCTGGTTGTGGCTGTCGTAGTTGCCTAGCCGCTGGGCCAGCGGGTGTTGCAGGCTCGTGGGCACGGCGGCCTCGCTCCTCTCGTGCCTGCTCGTTTGGCGCCTTGCCCGCCAAGGCATCCTCGATTGCCCTCATGGACATGATTTGTTGCTTGTGGAGGAGGGCGCGCGCGTCACCCTCCGGTGGCTGCGTGAGTCGCAGGTAACTTTCGACTGCCATGAGCGCGGCGTCGGCTGTCTTGGGAACGGGTATCCCGTTCTCGTCCTCAGTTACGAAGGATGAGTCAAGGTTACGGGTGACCCTGGCTCGGTCGGCTTCAGTCATAAGGGGCACGCGAGCCCTACGGCGTCGCGCTCCTTGGTTGACTTCCGTGGAGGAGGTAAACGAGTAGGCGGCCCTCCTGGCGCTTGACACATCAGCCTCCCTCCTGCGTCGAAGGAGTTCAGCTTTTTCCGCGCGAAGTCGTTCGCCCTCCTTGCGTAGCAAGTACTGGACTGCCAGCTGATCCTCCCGGGGTGCGTTCGGTGGGGGGAAGGTGCCGTCGTCGACATGCTTCATGGCCCTGATTGCCATGTCGCGCGTGATGGTGAGTTTCATCACCTGGTCGGGCATGGTCACCTCGAGCGGGTACGCAGGTTCGTCGTCGTTCCCGGGCGGCACCGGGCCAGCCATGAAGACTTGCGCGGGGTAGACTTGGGTCGGGGTGTGGACGCTGCCGCTGCTGCTTCCGTCGTCCGAGTTTGGCTCGGGGTCGAAAATCGCTGCAACGTGGTGGGTACCGCGGTCGCCGCCGCGTCTTCCTTTCTGAAATTCCACGGTCTTTGCCGCGGGCATGGAGAGCGACTTCGCAGTCCTCGGCGCGAGTGCGATTGGCTTGGGGAAGACTTGGCGGGTCGATGAAGATGCGTGCAGCGCGGGTGATGGTGGCGCGACCTTGGCCGCTCGCGAGGGTGCGGTCGACGCAGTCGAAGTTGATGCAGATCTTGGTTTTGCCGGCAGCGCGATCGAGATGGTCGGAGTAGACTCGATCTGCGTGACGGCCGCTGAGGCGGTTGACGTGGCCGATGCAGACGCGGGTTCTGCAGTCGAAGATGGGATCTCCGCAGTCGCGGTGGGTGCGATCTCCACGGCAGATGACGGCGCGGACGGCACGGTGGTAGCAGATGCGGGTGTCGCCGCCGCGCGTGGCGCGATCGCCATGGACCTGAGTACACCACGACTGTCTACAAGGTAGTGTATGGTACCGAAGGTGAGGCACATACCTACGTGCAGATCGGCGTACACCGAACGGTGAGCCGGCGGGTGGAAGGTGTACTCGAAGGAGCCGAAGCAGATTGGCTCCTGGGTGACGCAGACGTCGGTCTTCTTCGTTGATGGAGCCGGTGCGACCATGGTTCCAACGCTCGTTCTTTCCCACAGACGGCGCCAATTGACGAGGGTGTAACTCGGCAAATCCCAGGGTTGTGCACCCCGGGTTGATTGAAGGGTAGAGAGATGAGCGTTGGTGATCACGACGGCTGACAAGCAAGGCGTTTTACCCAGGTTCAGGCTCCCGGAGGATAACACCCTACTTCCTGCTTGTCTGGTATTGATGGCGAGTGGCTTACAATGGCGAGATGGTGATCTCGCTAGGGTTTGGTGGTGGCGGCTATGCGCGTATCGATCTGTCCGTGTCCGTTGACGAGCAACCCTCCTAGCCTTTATATAATAGGCTAGGTCTCGGGTGAACGGTGCCGATGGTGTTTACAGATATGGCAAGTCGCATGACCTAACTGACTATTCTTGGCCCATACGCTATCTCTACTGGGCCTTCCTTGGGCCTTTGCAGTCTTGGTGTGACCCAGGTATCCTCACCGTGGGATAGTCGGAGGGTAGCCCCACGTCACCCTCTCTCTTCACGTGCGCTCGGGGACGGTCGGACGGGACAATACGCGAGCCCTAGCTCGTGTCTCGGTTTTCAGAAGGAAAAGACCGGGTTTGGGGAAAGTAGGGGAAATGCTGGGATTAAACCGGGCCGAAAACACGCGAAATAAACTGGCTTTTAAAAACAAACAGGGCATACAGATTTTGGACAAATAACGTATGGGCGCATGGCACGTGATATTCAGATTCAACCATTTACAAGGCGACGCATACCAGTTTATCATTGTAATGGATTATGGTAATCATGTTTATTCACTTTGGCTCATTAGTTTCTTATTTTAATATATGTTTCACCAGGTTTTTGCCTTTGTTGATAATTCTCAATAATAGTTTGTAATATTTTAAGTGTGTAGTAAAGTTTTTTCTGAAAGGAGTGTGTATTAAAGTTGGAACCGCAGTACATATGTTGTTACGATGTAATATTTATTTACGGATCAATTCTTCTTGGGTGTGATCTCAATGACTTGTACACTACAATATACAGTGGTGTACTGGGTCACCTTACTAGAAACCCTAACTCTAAACCATCGTCCAACAACAAGCCTTGTGTCGACTCGAGTCTAACTCGGTCGCACTGATTTTAGTCGGAACTCCTTTCAGCTGGCTCTAGTCCTCTTAAGTGTGTGATTTGTAGGTTAAATTTCACTTGCACACAACGAGATTAACTCCTCTAACTCCTACATGGCTTTGAGGCGCCAAATACTTTTGGCCGACTCTTGCCCATGATCAATCTGCCTCAAGCCGATAGTCAGTACCGGCTTCCAGCAAAGCATGCCGACATACAGTTGAAGTAAGGGGGTGTTTGTTTGGGCTTTTGGCTTTGGCTTTTGGAAGCCAAAAAGCACCTATTTAGGTGCTTTTTGGCTTTTAACTTTTGGAAGCCAAAAGCCAAGATCCAAATCTTATGGCTTCCAAAATTCAAAAGCCAAAAAGCACCTATTTAGGTGCTTTTTGGCTTCCAAAAGTCAAAGCCAAAAGCCCAAACAAACACCCCCTAAATTGATCCATGGCTTTCCTATCCAATGTCCATATGACCATTCCATTTCCCCATGGTTAACTTGTTAGAGCTATGGGCGAGATCTTTTCATTCCTTTAATAACTTAACTCTCTACTCGACTTGTGTCCTTGATTACTAGATTAACTCTTAATCTGTCACACCCCAATTTTTGGAGATGTGATGAAATGCTCGCAATTCCCAGGAGTTTCTCAATTGCGAACACAAAGTGATTACATTACCAGCACAACGCACAACCTTCAACTTTATTACAGAACATGAAGTATGTTTTACAGCAGCAAGGGCGTCTCAGCGTGGATGAGACCTAGAACTCAAAGTTGGAGCCATCGAGGTACTCGCCATCATATACTTGCGCTTCTCCTCCGGGTTGATCTGAGAGGGTTGGTGCAGCAATGAGTACAAGAAGTACTCGGCAAGTCACAAAGGGAGATGCCTATTTAGCTACATGCTTGGATGAAAATTACAAATCTCCAATTTTGTCTTTAAAACATTTGTTCAAACATTCGCTCCGGTAAAAGAGTTGTATTAATAACCTTTTCAGGTCATCGTAAGAATTTTACCAGCTTCATCAAAATTCTACTCATGCCTTGCACTGGGAATCACCCCAAAACATAGCTTCATTAACCGGAAGCACGGTATATTCGAATACCATTTATTTTGACTCTGGAGAGTAGCTCAGCTTTAGCAAGAAGATATACACGCCTCGTTTTGTCACTAGACACACGCCAATTGGTGTGCCGACAGAGGTGGGACAACAAGGCTTTTTATCTGCTCTATCTTTTGAAGTCCCACTCGCCTCCCGGGAGCCGACTGGCCAAGTGTCAACTTCGCGATCCGAGGCTTGAGTGTATTCCCGTTGTGACTCCTCAAGATGAGGCCTTTCACTTAATTGCTTCTGCGGACCTCCCGGAGAAACGGAACGACAAGCCATTCTGTACTTGTCCATCAGACAGAGAAGAGTACTAGGCTAGGTATGACGAATCAAACATGTGGTTGAGCGGATTCTATGTTTCTCACATGGCATGAGGGTCTTAGCCCTATGCTGCCACGAGTAAGGCAATCCAACATTACCCTTACTCTACGGATTGGGGTATGGATGCACGATCAATACATGAAAGGCCCATAATCTCTGTCCCCAACCGTCGGCAAATTTATTTGTAAAACTTCATGCTCCAAGATTTAATCTGACAACATCCTTTGTAATATAGCCCTCATATTCTAAAGTACTCACAAGTGATATTATTCCTAGGTTTCAAGGTAAACATGGCTAATGAAAGCAACCAGGCTTATTGATGGGCATTAACTAATTTGCATGTCATTCCAAAATAATATGGTAATTAAATATTATGCAAGAAAATATATAACTAAGCTAGTAAATATTTATCATATGTGACATGTGGGTTGAACATGATCAATAAAAGTGACTTGCCTACTATGCTGCACTGTGATTTAGTCTTCCGGCTGAGAGTCGTCTTCACATTGTACTCCCTCCTTGTTTATGACCTCATCGCTAGCGTGTCCTTTTGAAAAGATTCAAACACAAATAAATTTCTACCTCACTGATGTCTACGCACGCTTCTATTCTCGTAGACAGTGTTGGGCCTACAAGAGCAGAGGTTTGTAGAACAGCAGCAAGTTTCCCTTAAATGAATCACCCAAGGTTTATCGAACTCAGGGAGGTAAAGGTCAAAAATATCCCTCTCAAGCAACCCTGCAATCTTATTAAGATACAAGAAGTCTCTTGTGTCCCCAACACACCCAATACACTTGTCAGATGTATAGGTGCACTAGTTCAGCGAAGAGATAGTGAAATACAAGTGATTATAAGTAGTAATTGCAATCTGAAATAAAAATGGCAGCAAGCAAACATGTAGCAGAACTTGTTGTAAACGGTGTTTTGATGCTTAGAAACAAGGCCTAGGAATTATACTTTCACTAGTGTACACTCTCAACAATAACATACACTCTCTTGTTGTATGATAAACACCATTCATTGCGTAGGGCTATAAAAGCACACCCCAAAGTCTGAGTAAACAAACACCACAACGTCATAAAGGAATCACACACGGTGCGCACACTGTCAACTTCACAGCCGTGAATAACCCCGGAGTTCATATTAAAGTAACTTCTAGAGTGCATAATAGATAAAGAGTAACATCACATATTCAACTAGATTACAAATCTCATGATCACATAAAGATCACACCATGGGAGAGAGAGATAAACCACATAGCTACCGGTAGAGCCCGCAGACTCGGAGGAGAACTACTCCCTCCTCATCATAGGAGTCAGCAACGGCGATGGAGATGGCGGTGGAGTTGATGGAGATGGCTCCGGGGGCAATTCCCCGTCCCGGCAGGGTGCCGGAACAGAGACTTCTGTCCCCCGAAACTTGTCTTCGATAGCGGCGGCGCTGCGGAACTCTTTTCGGGAAAAGGCTGATTGATATAGGGTTTTTGCGTCGGGGGCAATATATGGGCGAAAGGGCGAATGCGGTGGAGGCCCGAGGGCCCCACACCATGTCCCGGCGCGGCAGGGGTGGGACCCGCGCCGGCACGTGGTTAGGGCGCCTCGTGGCCCCTCTCCGTCTCGTCTTCGGTGTTCTGAAAGCTCACGAGAAAAATAGGGACTTTGGCTTTTGTTTCGTCCAATTTCGAGAATATTTCCTTAAAAACTTTTCTAAAACCAAAAACAGCAGAAAACAGGGAACTGGCACTATGGAATCTTGTTAATAGGTTAGTCACAAAAAATGCATAAAAACCACATAAAGTGTATATAAAACATGTAGCAATTGGTATAATATAAGCATAGAACGTAAGAAATTATAGATACGTTTGAGACGTATCTAGCATCCCCAAGCTTAGTTCTACTCGTCCCGAGTAGGTAAAACGATAACAACAAATAATTTCTGAAGTGACATGCTTTCACACAATCTTGATCGAATAATATTGTAAGGCTCATGTTATGAATGAAGTGACTTAAGGCAATGGTCTATTGTTTGCTAACAAATAGAAAAGGAGTAAACAACTACATCATATAAGTAAAAACTTTTCATGGATACTACTTTCAAACAAGCATAAAAAAGATTTGCATAAGTGTTAACTCATAGAGCAATAGTTTCTAAGTAAAAGAGCATTGAAGCAACACAAAGAAAGATATAAGTTTTAGCATTGGCTTTCAACTTGTAACATGTATATCATAAAGATAGTTGTCAACACAAAGAAATATAACAAGTGCAATAAGTAAGCATATAAGAGTTGTCGCACACAGTTGACACAAATGTTTGCTTCTAAGATAGAAAGAAGTGGGTAAACTGACTCAACATAAAGTAAAAGATGGGCCCTTCGCAGAGGGAAGCAGGGATACAAGCATGTGCTAGAGCTTCTTAGTTTTTATAGGTTTTTGAAATCATATAGAGAGCATAAAGGTAAGTTTTGAGAGGTGTTTGTTGTTGTCAACGAATGGTAATGGGCACTCTACCCCCTTGTCAACCAGAATTTCTAAGAGCGGCTCCCATGAAGGACGTTATTTCTACCCAAGAGTAGATCATCCCTCTTATTCTCTTTTGTTTACACATGTATATTTTTAAAAACTGGTTTGACACTCCTCCCCACCATTGCATACACAATCCCTGGCTAACCGAATCCTCGGGTGCCTTCCAACAATCACATACCGTGGAGGAGTATCTATATAAAATTGTATAACACTTTGAAACATAAATTTTTGCAAAACCATGTGAAGAGAATGATGGTGAAAGTTGTAATTAATTGGGACTGGGCACCCTATTTGCCAGCTCTTTTTGCAAAGTTAATAGATAAGCGGATGTATATGCCACTAATCCGGTTGTGAAAGTCTGTCTAAAAGCAAATGACAAGGTTGATATCGAAAACACCACATACTTATTCATGAGCTAATAAACATTGACACAAATAGGGATAATAAGTTTTGATTAAAGGTAGCACATGAAGTATTTACTTGGAATGGCAGAAAATATCATGTAGTAGGTAGGTATGGTGGACACAAATGGCATGGGTTTTGGCTCAAGGTTTTGGATGCATGAGAAGAATTCCTCTCTATACAAGGCTTTGGCTAGCAAGGTTATTTGAAGCAAACACAAGTATAAACTATGATAACAAGACGTATATAAAAACATATTGCAAGTATTATAAAACTCTATATTGTCTCCCTTGTTGTTCAAACACCTTTACTAGAGAATATCTAGACCTTAGAGATACCAAACATACAAACCAAATTTCAACAAGCTCTACGTAGTTCTCCACTAATGGGCTTTAACTACATGATGCAAAAGCTTAAACATGATCTACTTGAGAGCTCAAAACAATTGCCAGGCATAAAAAAAATTCAAGACAATGATCTACAAGCATATGTATGTCTTTTCATTATACCATCTACCACATGTAGCATTTTCTGTTTCCAACCAATCAACTTATTTAAACATAAACTCTCCAAGTTATTTATCAATGAAGCAAGAGAGTATAACATATGAGAACTAACAGCTCTGAACAAGAGGTGTATGAAAAACAAGAGCTGAAAGTATTGCAGTAGCTAGAGAAGAATACTCAATAAATATAAGTGAAAAATATGAGTATTCAAATGAAACAGCGGAGCGTGTCTCTTTCCCACACAGGAATGTTAGGATCCATTTTATTCAGAGAAAGAAAATAACAAAGCAAAAATAAAAACAAACAGACGCTGCAAGTAAAGCACATAAGATGTGACGGAATTAAAATATAGTTTCACTATAGATGACCTGATAAGTTGTTGATGAAGGCATCCCCAAGCTTAGACGCTTGAGTATTCTTGAAATATGCTTGGGTGACCCACGGGGGCATCCCCAAGCTTAGGCTCTTTCATCTTCTTGATCACATCATATAATCCTCTCTCTTAATTCTTGAAAACTTACTTCACACCAAACTTCTCATAAACTTCATTAGAGGGGTTAGTACTCAAAAACATTAATCCACTTTGGTTCTGTTGTGACACATTGCAAGAACTCAATAAAACATTAGCTACAACTCTCCGTGATAAAGAACCTTGCTTAAAGTCCACAAGAGACAATGCAAAAAACAGAGACAGAATCTGTCAAAACAGAACAGCCAGTAAAGATGAATTTTTTCGAGGCACTTAACTTGCTCAGAACAGAAAACTAAAAACTAATGAAAGTTGCGTACATATCTGAGGATCACGCACAAAAAATCTCAGGACATTTATATTTTTCTGTGATTTGTTATGAATTAAACGGTGGTCAGCAGAAAAACTGTTCCTGCGCAGAAATCCAAATCTAGTATCAACTTCTTAGTAGAGATTTTACTTGGCACAACTATGTAATAAAATAAAGATACAAAGGAGTTGCTACAGAGGTAAGCATGTTCCTTGACTCAAATAAAAGAAAAATAACAGAAATAAAACATGGGTTGTCTCCAATAAGCGCTTTTCTTTAAACGCTTTTCTTTAAAACCTTTTAACTAGGCAATGAGATTTTTATGATGCTCTCATAAAAATGAGAGTTGAAACATAAAAGAGAGCATCAAGAAGCATATATAAAACATATTTAAATCTAACGCACTTCCTATGCAAAGGAATCTTGTAAGAAAATAAATTAATAAAGCACAAAGTGACTAGCATAGGAAGGCAAAACAAGTGCAACTTCAACAATTTCAACATAAAGAGAGCAGACTTAATATTATTGTGATGTATGAATCCATGTCTCCCTCTCTCATAATGACCAGTGGGTCTTAAAGTACCCAGCAAATAAAAGCAAATCAAGAGAAGGCTCAAAACATTCATCATAAAGAGAAGAAACTTAGTAACATGAAGATCTCTATAACCATATTTTCCTCTCTCAAAATAATTTTCAGCGGCATCATGAATAGACTCAACAATATAACTATCACCTAAATCATTCTTATCATGATCCATAAGCATAATAATATCATTACTCTCCACATAAGCATAATCAAATTTATTAGTAATAGTGGGAGTAAAACTATCACATCCATCATTGTAATCATCATAAATTGGAGGCATAGAATAACCATAATTAATTTTATCCTTAATAGTAGATGGACTGAAAATATCATATTCATTATTGTAAACGTCATATATAGGAGGCATATCATAATCAACATAAACCATATCCTCAATAGTAGGTGGACTGAAAATATCACAATGATTATAATTATCATATATTGGAGGCAAAGTATCATCAAAGAAAATTTTCTCCTCAAAACTTGGGGGACTAAAAATAACACATTCATCAACAATGGCTTCCCCAAGCTTAGACTTTTTCATAGCATTAGCAATAATGGTGTACAAAGAATTTATACTAATAACATTACTATCACTACTCCCTCCATTCCAATGAGCAGGGCGTATATTTTTTTTCTTCAAAACTTCACCACAAAGTAAGGCGCAGGGTGTGGTTTCCTTGTTTTCTTCCAAAACTACCCATCAAGTTTGGGACGGTTTCATTGGCCTTCCATAGCGCGTGAGCGAGATGGGCAGAAAAATCGGAGAGGAGCAGTTATTGTGGCGCATCGATTGGCTGTGCATGTGCATGCGGGGAATAAAGACAAGGAGTGCTGCATGCAAAGATAAATGAGGAGACAAATCCGTTGGGAGAGAGAATTAATCATGTGATTTATTAGGGGTAAGCTTGGAAAGTTTTGCCATCCTTGGACTCTCCTCAATCGGCGTGCCAAATGTTTTACGCCTTATGTAAAGGAACGGAGGGAGTATTATGCAAACAAAGTTTCATAGGTTTTTAAATTTTCTTTTCAAAAATATCATGTCCTAATGCAATATAAATTTCATAAATATCTCTAATTTTGTTGTTATTTTCCATTTAGCTTAACTAGTGAAAATAAAAACAACAAACAAAAAGTAATAACTGCAGGATCTAAAGGAGATACCTTCAAGCACTCACCTCCCCGGCAACGGCGTCAGAAAATAGCTTGATGTCTACGCACGCTTCTATTCTCGTAGACAGTGTTGGGCCTGCAAGAGCAGAGATTTGTAGAACAGCAACAAGTTTCACTTAAGTGAATCACCCAAGATTTATCGAACTCGAGGAGGTAGAGGTCAAAGATATCCCTCTCAAGCAACTCTGCAATTAAGATATAAGAAGTCTCTTGTGTCCTCAACACACCCAATACACTTGTCAGATGTATAGGTGCACTAGTTCGGCGAAGAGATAGTGAAATACAAGTAATATGGATGATTATAAGTAGTAATTGCAATCTGAAATAAAAATGTCAGCAAGCAAACATGTAGCAGAACTTGTTGGAAACGGTGTTTCAATGCTTAGAAACAATGCCTAGTGATCATACTTTCACTAGTGTATACTCTTAACAATGACATCAAAGCTGAATAATAAATACTACTCTCAAACACTCTCTTGTTGGATTATAAACACCGTTCATTGCGTAGGGCTATAAAAGCACACCCCAAAGTCTGAGTAAACAAACACCACAACGTCGTAAAGGAATTACACACGGTGCGCACACTGTCACCTTCACAACCGTGAATAACCCCGGAGTTCATATTAAAGTAACATCTAGAGTGCATAATAGATAAAAGAGTAACATCACATATTCAACTAGATTACAAAGCTCATGATCACACCATGGGAGAGAGGGATAAACCACATAGCTACCGGTAGAGCCCGCAGCCTTGGGGGAGAACTGCTCCCTACTCATCATAGGAGTCAGCAACGACGATGGAGATGGCGGTGGAGTTGATGGAGATGGCTCCGGGGGCAATTCCCCGTCCCGGGAGGGTGCCGGAACAGAGACTTCTGTCCCTCGAAACTTGTCTTCGGTGGCGGCGGCGCTGCGGAACTCTTCTCGGGAAAAGGCTGATTGATCTAGGGTTTTTGCGTCGGGGGCAATATATGGGCAAAAGGGCGAAGGCGGTGGAGACCCGAGGGCCCCACACCATGTCCCGGCGCGGCAGGGGTGGGACCCGCACCGGCACGTGGTTAGGGCGCCTCGTGGCCCCTCTCCATCTCGTCTTCGGTGTTCTGGAAGCTACCGAGAAAAATAGGGACTTTGGCTTTTGTTTCGTCCAATTCCGAGAATATTTCCTTAACAACTTTTCTGAAACCAAAAACAGCAGAAAACAGGGAACTAGAACTGTGGCATCTTGTTAATAGGTTAGTCCCAGAAAATGCATAAAAACCACATAAAGTGTATATAAAACATGTAGCAATTGGTATAATATAAGCATGGAACGTAGGAAATTATAGATATGTTTGAGACGTATCACTCACACGGTTCAAGCAGGGAACAAATGTAAGTAATTCTGAAACTTAAGTTGAAAGAAGAAGAGCATAATTCAGGTTTTGAGTATTAAGAAGGTGGACATTTGGATTTATGGGGATGGGCTGAAACTAGCAGAACGTTGCATTCCATGGTCTAGAGTTGGCTTTGCCATGAAGTGTTTTACTGGATGGGCTCAAAGAGAAAGGAAATGCTTGCTAGATTAACTAGATGTGGTGGTGTCCTTCTCAGGTTCAGAATGAATGAACTGAAGGTTCAGTTCAGTTCCAGGGAAACAGGGTGCACTGGCTGCTATGAAATTGATGATTGCTTCACCGGCGAGACTCGCCAACAGACTGACCCAAGAATTTATAGGATGGCGGAGTCGGTTCAGCTGGAGGTCGGCTGGCTGAGGCGGTTCCAGCGGACGGCGGATGACTGAGGCAGTCCTAGCGGACGGCAGATGAGCCTCCTGATGCATCTCCTCCAGCGCGGCATCGTCGTGGCGGACTGGCGGTGTCGGCGTCTCAGCGACCAGGCCACCAGGCGCGCGTGTCCGCGTGTGCTTGCACAGTGAGGCGTTTCGCGCGAGCACAACCAAGGCTACAGCGACGCGTGGCTCTGCAGCTCTCTTTTTCAGGCCGTAGGTGGGCATACTCACGGCGCCCCACCAACTATCCACCTGTGCCCGATTGATTTAGTCGGAACTTCGCTTCGTGTCCATTTCTGACGTACCTGATAAGTGGGCTACCATCTGACCCGATTACACCCACCTCTGGGTCGGCGACCTCTCCGGAGCCGCTTCCTACGGCGACGGAAGCGAGGAAGATGAAGACTAGGTGGAGAGCGAGGACGAAGACGACCGCAGCCTGGACCACCTGGCCCGGTTCATGCGCTCAGTGTTCAGAAAGGCCTCCCGTCGCCGGAGGAGAGGAAGTGGCCCGGCCGCGCTGTTGTTCATGCGCTCAGAGTTCCAGTAGTTCTTGATCTCGTTGTCCGTCCTCTCCGACAAATCACCGACCACCTGACATATTGATTGCAAATCTTTTCAGTTTCGATGAGCAATCTCATTTATGGTTACCCATTATCCTTTGCAGATTACATATATTGCTGCAATTGATCTACCGAAAGAGTCTAGCTGAGCCTACTCGCGCTGGTCTGTTGCCGATTTCAAATAAATTAAAGCGATTGCAGTATACTCGTACATGTTGCAGAGGGATTTCTGGAGGGAGATGATGGTCTCCCCCTCATTCTTGGAGATGGGCTCCTTCTTCAGGTCCGGCCTGAGTAGTTCATCCACCGCAGCCGGCGGCTCTTGCCGCCCGCTGGAGTCCGGCTAGCTGCGCCTCTGAGCTCCAGGTGGACACGCCGTGCCAGGTGATCCGGGAGTATAGCTAGACGTCCCCTTCCGGCGACCAAAGCCCCTTCCTATCCACAGACATCTTCGGACGATTATGGATCCATGGAGTCTCGAGGCGGCGTGGCGGCGGTAGCGGAGGCGCCGTGGGTGCCCGTGAACTTTTTCCCCCTACCCGTGGGTGTCTAGGAGACGAATTAAGTGGAATAGGACAAGCGACGCCGTGGGTGTCCCGATCCCAGTTACAAGCCTATCTCTTTTGCAGGTCGGCGCGTGGTGCCCGAGGTGTGCGACGGCGGCGGCGGCGCACTGGGAGAGCAGCTACTCGAACATGGTGGATTGGAGAATGAACTGGAAATCACTAAAAAAAGTCCTCCCTTTACAGAGGGAACTTTAGAGCGTGTGCAGCGTTGCAAAAATGTTGAGTCTAAGAAGTCTTGGAGCTGAGTCTAAACGGTGGAGGACATGAGTCTAAGAGAAAGATTCCCTAGACTGAGTCTTGTGGTAGACACAGCACCAAATTGTTACCAGCTCAATAAAATAATGTTTCTTCCCACCTGTTCACATAAAGAGACGGTGGGGAAAGTGGTGTGACCTGCTTTTTCCGGGCCCTACACATTGAGTCTAAACGATGGAGAAGTTTGTTTTTGCTAGACTCGACCCACCTTTTTCCCTTAGCAAAATCCATACGGTGTACATGCTCTTACCCTCACTCCCGTGGTGACAAGTGTCGTTTTCTGGTTGTTTTGGTCCCCCATGGTTATTTGTATGTCCGCCAAGTGTCGCTATCAGAATAAAAGTGGGAAAGAGGATTTCAGAGAAATTGATACGAGAGAGGTGGGAGGGCATTTTTTCCTTTTTATTTTTCAAAAACGAAATTTCAAAACAAAATATCTCGAGAACCGTTTATTCAAATTACGAACCGTTTTCATTTTTGAGCTACTCGCGTCAAGATCTTCAAAACTAGATCCCATGTTGATAGGTTCTGACGAACTTTTTTTTTTGTACTTCTGGTTATGTATAGCTCGTACAACCTAAGTCTCTCGTTGTACGTAAAACCTGATTCTGTGGAGTTGTATGTCTGAATCTATGTGGTTGTACGTATAATCTGATTCTGTGTAGTTGTACGCCTGAGTCTGTGTAGTTCTACGTACAACCTGAATCAGTGCAGTTGACTAAGTATGTGTATTTGTACGCCTGAGTCTGTGTAGTTGTACACCTAGATCTGTGTAGTTGTACGCCTGAGTGTAGTTGTACAAATTTATGTAGTTGTACGGCTGAATTTGTATAGTTGTACAGAGTCTGTGTACAACCTAAGTGTGTACGTACGATCTAAAATTTAGTTATACGTATAATACTACTGTGTGTACAATATGTATTTTTTACGTTAAACTTAATATCACGCTTCGGATGCAGAGACGCAAGCATGCATCTGAGGAACAGAAAGTCACGAGGGCTTCATACAAGGGTCGCAGCCCCGTAGAAACCAAACGAGTCACGCGGAGGCTTCGTTCTGCGTGACTTTTCCACGGCCACGTGGCGGCTTCCGCGACCGTCACGGAGGCTTGCCTTTTTTTAAGGTACACCCGAATGAACTTGTTCAGTTTTTTGGATTGCTGCGCTGTTGGCCCAAAGGAAAGTGAGGCAAAGGAGAGGGGATGGGCCAGAGCAGAAGCAGAACAAGAAGACGAGAAAAAAATACTTTGAAAAGTGCAAAATATTTTTTCTTTTCATTAAAATTTCTGGGTCGTTACATAATCCTACTCGGCTAATTCTTAATTGAGTCGCATGGCCACACTTTCTGAATCAACACACCCAAGTGCCCGAGTGGGCCCAGAGAACATCTCCCCGAGTCGGAGGGGCAAATCCCATCTTGGTAAATTACATCAACAGCTTGCTTCTCGAGTTAATCTGAACTTCGCCATTATAACTCTCGTCTTGCGTTTTCCATTGGGTTTAAACATATGAGAGATTGGTGCGACTACTAACAAATACACCATTTATTACCTAAAGTCAAATTCCTAATTTCCACCAATTTTCCTTTTCCACATCAAAGCAAAATATCATTCTTGCTTGGTTCCATTGTATAAGGAATATAATTAATTTAGTCAGTTGTCATATCTTACTAAGGTTAACCAAATCTATATAAGTAATTATCAATAAATACATTATACAAATATATTTATGGTGAATATATCATAATGTTCATATATTTAAGTATAAAATTTGTCAAACTTAGATGGTGTTGACTTTTAACTAAATTTATACACCTTAGTCATTGGAATAAAGGGAGAATACATTAAAATAAAAGCTTTGTGTGCTATGTGGAGTACTAAATAATCATTCTAACACACCATACTACCAAAATATAAATCGGAAATCCATTTCAGGTCATAGGTGCAGATCCACCCTCTACTAAAAAATGGTATCTTAAGTTGTCAAAAAATTATGAAAAAAATCGGATGTACATCGGACATTCTATTTTCACACACGAAGTTTTATGAAAAAGTCATTTATTGTGACGTGTGTAAGAAGATCTTCTATTCGCAAATTTTAACTAAATTTTCAGTGCTCCAAATTCCATTTTTTTATTCAAGCGGCCAAAAATATCTTCTATTCGCAAAGTTAGAATGTCTGGGTGTACATCCCGAATTTATTTTACGATTTTTTGACATTTTAGAATGCATTTTTCCTGAAAAGGTGCATTCTAGACGAATAATTGGTCAAAACATCGCATAGTTCTATCATAATTCGTCACACCCTTGTGACGAATGAACCATGGCCAGCGGCTCTTAATGGAGGCTGAACCAAGTCCCACTTGAACATCACAAAAGTGGGAGTAAACTGCAGAAACAACCATCTATTATATACTAAAAGCAAAATGAGGTTATAAATAGAGCCACCATGTTAATCCACATCATTAAAATTAATTTTAACAGTTAGATCTAAAATATGTGGCTAAGATTTAATAATAGATAAATAGTCACGTAAACATGGTACCACGTTTGACACGTTTATTTTTTTGCAAAAGAATAGGATCGTGTCACGTAAACATGGTACCACGTTTGACACGTTTATTTTTTTGCAAAAGAATAGGATCGTCTTCCATACCAGATAAGATAGCAGAGATAGCAGCGTATGAGCATAAGACTCTTGCTGGCCATTCAATCCTTACACGTGAAAAAAACCAGCGATCAGACCGCTGGCCGTATTAATTAGCGAAAGAAAAACTTTGTGCACGTACGCAAGGACCAAGGAGACTACAGCACGTACGTGTGAATCTTCTTTTCTCCATGAATTCCTTTTGCATGCCGGTATACCCATGTAATCTATAGATATTTATGTCATTTAATAATCTTCCACCTGCATGGCACAGGGGCCTAAAAATTCAACTATTAAATAGATGTATATTTTATTGTTACTATACAAATGTATCAAGAAAATATATTTGTCGTATTGGTTTTGTAAATATTAACAAAATTTTGAACAGAAAATTTAATGATTTAACCTCGAAAGTGAATAATCAAAACAAATAGTATGCCCTTAATGGAGTGTGTACACATATAGAGTTATGTAATATTTCAAAATATATTTCAATTTAATTAGCTGCTCAAAGTGAAGTTTAAGTAGACATGTTTCAAAGCTAAATTGAAAAATTTGAAGAACCAAAGGGATTACAAATTCTGAGTGAAGAAAGGTAATAATATTGATTGGTTGCGTAAACATAAGGATCCAGATGATCAGTAAATCTACTAAGATATGAATCATTAAATTTAGTTGTTTCAATCGATCCATAAAGGTGTAGTTTTACATGTTGGTGCAAAAAAAAATTATCGTTTCGGTTTTGTAAATATTGACAAAACTTTTAATAAAAAATGTAACCTCGAAAGTGAGTAATCAAAAGAAATATTATGGCCTTAATGGAGGGTGTACCCATGTAGAATTATGTGATGTTTTAAAATATATTCCAACTTAATTAGCTTCTCATAGTGAAGTTTAATTATACATGTTATAAAGCTAAACTGGAAAATGTGGAGAACCAAAGGGATTACAAATTATGAGTGAAAAACGGTATTTGTACTGATTGGAGAATAATCATAAGATGATGTTGCGTAAGCATAAGGATCTAAGATATTAATCATAAACCATAGTTGTTTCAGTCGATCCACAAAGATGTAGTTTTACATGTTGGCACAAAAAGAAGCGGACGCCATGAATATTTTTTCTGTGGTTTTGTTTGACATTCCATGATTGACTTCTTCATACCATAATAAACAGCTAGAGAGATATATAAAACCTAAACTACACATGATAAATGATTAATTACTCTTTAGCGAGGTCATGGACCCTGGGTAGGGCAACATCCTAGAAAGTGGCATGCCAGAAGGAGGGCGATTCCCAAGCGCATCATTGTGGCTTACAAGCCACGCCGAGATTGCCGAACACCGTCAACATACTAGCCCAAATCGGATTTGGCATATCTAATTAGGGCTTTGTTTGTAACCACTCTCACTAAAATAGGCCTGATACCTTATAATTTGCAATCCTAATAGTGGTCCTATACATAGGATTGGGTGCTACGGGGACAATCATTCACACAACATCATCCACCATCATCTACCATCCGTGATCTTAAAGTTTATTACCTTGAGATCGTTGAGCATACAACATACAATACAAGCCGCCACACAAATATGAGTAGGGTTTTTACTGAGTGATGTCCACTTGAGTATGAAAATTGTGTACATCATCATCTCATGTGTGCTACCATCCCGATCTACGAGTGTAACCCCTCCGAACAATATTCAACAATATTCGTAAATATCTCAACAATATTCACCTTATTCACTATTTAAGATGAAGGAAACTGATAAATATTGTTTCCTTCTTTCCATTTTTTTCCTCATGAATAGGTTTAACGAGGACGATGCCCTCGCATTTGCGAGGGCCACCTTGCTAGTTTAGAAGAAAAAAAAATCCACCAGCAAACGCATGAAATGGTACTCCATTCTGATGTTTTCTTTTTCCAATAATTATTACGGATCGGAGAGAGCATCTGAAACACACTGACCCCTCGGATCGAAGTTGCTGATATAGTCTTGCTCTGAATTCGCATTGGCTTGCAACAACAATGTTTTCCCAACATAAAAGACCGAACATGCTATTCGACAAAGTACTTATGAATAACATCAAATGCACGAATGAATATTGGGCGATTAAACAGACCCATAGCGTGTGCAAATTAACAACATGAACGCCTGGTCGAGGAGCAGAAAAAATCTGTAGTCTCGCGTGAATTTGATACGAACCCATTCAACTCCAAGCGCAGAAACAAACGATATTCATCGACCACCGCGCAGCGAGCCGGCCGACATAGTCGCGTAGGAGGTGCAGGACGACCATGTCAGGGACTTCAAGGAGCCGAAGTCGAAGGAGTCGACGTCTGATAGGAGGAGCGCGGCATCCTCCTGCATCTCCTCCTCGCCGTCGAGGTACCGGCAGACCTGCCTCATGCTAGGCCGTGCCTCCGGCTGCCACTGGCTGCAAGCGAGGCCCAGCCACAGCACCAGCCTCGCCTCCTGCTTGTCATACCCCCCGTCGAGCCTCTCGTCCACGGCGCGCACCAGCTCGCCCTTGGCGCCGTGGTCGCGGACCCAGCGCACCAGGTTCACGCCTGTGGCCGGGTCGATGGGCCTGCGCCCGCTCGCCGCCTCTAGAAGCAGGCCGCCGAAGGCGAACACGTCGCTGGCCGTGGTGGCCTTGCCGGTCACTGTGAGCTCCGGCGCCATGTAGCCCAGCGTCCCGACGACGCGCGTCGTGGCAGGGTCCGCGCCGTGCTCGTAGAGGCGCGCCAAGCCGAAGTCGCCGAGCCGCGCGCACATGTCCGCGCCGAGGAGGACGTTACTGGCCTTCACGTCTCGGTGCACCACCACCTGCTCCCATCCCTCGTGGAGGTACGCCAGCCCCGACGCGACGCCCCTGAGGATCCTCATGCGCTGCTCCCACGTCAGCAAGGCCGGCGACGGAGGTACGCCGCCGCCGCCGCCGAATAGGTGCGCGTCGAGGCTGCCGTTGGGCATGAAGTCGTAGACCAGAAGCATGTCTTGCCCGCGCTTGCACCACCCACGCAGCTCGACTAGGTTCCGGTGCCGCAGGCACCCGAGGCACGCGATCTCGGCGACGAACTCCCGCATCCCCTGCGACCCGTTGCCGGAGATCCGCTTGATGGCCACCGTGTCGCCGGTGCGCCGGAGCACGCCTCTGTACACCTGACCGAAGCCACCGGCGCCTAGGAGCTCACTGCTCCTGAACCCCTTTGTCGCCTTGTACAGATCCTTGTAGGGGAACCTGTGTGGGTGTTCCAACTCCCACTCCTCAAGCGTCTCGGCGAGCGCCGCCCTTCGCCGCAGCCAGAGCGCGACACCGATCGCCGCGACGACCGCGGCCAGAGTGGCGGCGCAAGACAGAGCGACGATCATTATGACGGTGGAAGTGGAAGGTGGAGGAGCCGGCGTCTTGGGGACTTTCGGCAGCCGGGAGAGATCGATGGCTTGTGCAACTCCGTCTGTACGGAAGCTCCAAGCGAGAATGTAATGCGAGCTGGCCAGCTTCCCAGTCGCAGCCGAGAAGCCGACGTACATTTCTTGCTCAAAGATCGGCGTGAGGTCAATGGCGTGCGAGATGAGTGGCCGGCGAGGCCGCGTTGGCACGGACGTGGGAGCGATGGTCACGTTGAGGATCCCGGCGCCGCCGTCGTAGTCAACCCACGCCTGGATCGGCTGCGCGCTCTCGAGCGGCACCGAGACGTTGTGGCCGCCGTCGTCGGTGAAGTACCCGGCCGGCTCCGACACGTTGGACACGAGGCTGTTCAGGTCGACGCCCACGTGGTTGCCGTTGGTCTCGTTCAGGAGCCCGTTCGCCTGAACCGTGTCGAACTCCACGGCAAAGACGTGGTTGGAGGAGTTGCCCAGGTTTCCCTTGCCGAGGAGGCCAAGATACTGCTCGGCGGTTGCCCCGGGGAGCACCTTGGAAGCAGCGACCACGAATGCTAACCCATGGCCGCCGGCTGTGCCCACGGTCACGATGTCGAAGACAAAGGCCGTGCTGAAGGAGACGACGGCCTTGTTCGCGAGCATTGGCACCGGCGGGACGAAGAAGGCGTGGCCCATAAGGTTGGTGCTGTCGTTGGTAAGCTGAAGCGCGCCGCCATGCAAGATCGACGCCGAGCCGTCCAGGCTCAGGTCAGCGGCGTGCTGGAAGCCGTTGTAGATGAAGTCGACGGCGGCCGAAGAAGGGACGAGGCAATGAGCAAGGAGGGAGAGCACGACGGCGACGTGGCCAGGGAGAGCCATGGACGACGGCGGAGACATGGTGTACGTACGTAGCTCTTGACACAGTATAACTATTGGTGTTGTGCAGCATGAACATCATATAGACGGATGAATCGTTGGAGTACAGTCTACAGTTAATGCTAGCCTTCACTCGCTTGACCCGGCATTGACTCGGGGACATCGACCGTCTTCCCCGCTTGACCCGGCATTGACTCGGGGACAATGATTTATTGATTTGCGTCTCTGTCCTTGTGTATTTTGCCCTTCTCTCAGCACCAGCAAGCTTTTAAATCGAAAATGCCCTACCACAACATCAACAACAAAACGCCACCAAAGCTTATCCGTCAAATCCACCGGCCAGATCCCTGAAGGCCACATAGACTTATCAGGTGCAAAATATATAATTAACCGGTGGCCACATAGAATTCGGTTATAAACTGAAACCTTCTCTGAAAAAAATAACCAGTGGTAATAATCCTTCCAAGCACTAAGCCACTAACTTCTAGTTGGGCATATCAGGTGAAAATGACTTTTTTTTTCGAGAGTGGTGAAAATGAGATTTCAATAAAGATCTAACTTATTTTTGTTCCGAACGTTGGATTGTCTTACGGATGCATGCTCGTTCTATGGGGCAGCATCCCATCACCACTGTACATCACTTCCTCATTTAATGGATAAGAATTTGGCTAGCAACATACTGTACCACGGTATATGATCATAGGAAACGAATATGATTCGTTTGCTCGACCTGCCGTCCTGCATGCGTACTGTACCAACCGTGGATCTGATTTCACGTCCTTGCTTAACAGTCTGACATTAGGTCATGCTTTGCATGGTGGAGAATGGAACTCACTAACTAATCCTCGAGCTTCATCGTCAGCCAAATGATACTCGCTAGTGGTAGCACAAGGTATGTCCCAGAACAAGTTCCTACTGTACTTCCTAGTAGCCCATAGTCGACCATGTGACTTTGGTGGCGACAACATAGCCGTGGCCCTTGGGAACAAAACGCCCCTCTCGACGACAGAAATACTTCTCGTCTTCTCTAGGTACATCAACCAGTTCGAGTTTTCCCTTGGAACTTCCATACTTCTGTGCCTCAAAAACCATCTCCCTCTCATATTCCTTGTTGTAAATGGTGGCTTCCAACCTGATCTTAAGCTGCCCACCCAATGAAACAGCCACCACAGATGAGAACTTGAAGCGCTTCCTCACTAAGCCATCATAGAGTAAAACTGGGTCTGGGTATCCACTTGTAAATGCAGTGACCTTTACGCGATCCCCTACAAAGTACTTGGGAATAAGAGTGATCTCTACCACGGATTCTATGCCATGCCCGATGAATGCATACTCCATGTCAACAGGGCCAAACGGCCCATCAATACGAGACTTCAGCTTTCTGTCGCGACTGATGCTCTCATCTCTGAACTGAATGCACCCGTCGATGAGGATGCCATCTTCATCCCCGGTAATGTCATCTCCGTTGACCTTGACCTTTACAGCGTATTCGATCATGCTGTCGAAGTAAACGGACATCCCTCGAGCAGGACACATCAGTGGAAGCATTGGGGGATCCTGAAGTTCAGTCAACCACCAAATTAAGTCACAATTTATTAAATCAGAGGTACATCAAACACCATGTTCCAATATCCCCTCGAAAATTCGCATCAACTCAAAACGAAAACACTGAGGAAATACTGATTTATTTTCAAAACAAGTTTGAGCTATAAGCCCTGAACTATGTTATTTCGTCTCATCGAAGCATTGTACTATTATTTTGTTGATTTGAACTCCAATTCTATCCCATTACTTGTTAGTTAATGTAATCGTAAACAAAGGCGACAGCCAACGAATTCCACATTGGATTGAAAACTGTGCAAAATGCTCAATTGCTATTGGAGCTAATGGGTGTGCACTCGAACCATAAAAATGTTCTTAATTTGTTTTCAGCTGATTGTCTGAGAGTGCAACAACCACTCTTTTAAATTATTTATCCCAAACTAGCAAAAGGCAAAGTATGATAATTTTGGAGACTCATCACAAAAAAAATGTTACTGCGGAGGATCGCTAGACAGACTGAAATACTTGATGGTTTTACTTTAGAGGGCAGATCGTTGTAAAGGGCAGATGGACTAACCGGTTTCACTTCACAGGGGTTCTCCCTTGTAAGGTTGAAGATGTAATTCCGCAGAGGCTCCACATCATCTCTCACTGCCATAAAACCATAAACAAGCAGGGGCTGATTGTTGGGGAAATTGCCGGTGAACTTGAGCGAGAAGAACTGCAGCATAGTTGTTGCACGACATCTGCCAACATCTCTAGGTTTCGCAAAGCGCTTGGACCCCACTGTGGCTATTAATCAAGTGATGACAAAGGGCATAGAATTAGGACTGTGTTAGGTACCAAGCGTTGCCGGTGACTTTAGTCCCACCTCGCTAGTGGGAGGAGGCCACACCCAGCTTATAAGGGAGAGTCCCCTCCACCTTTCAGTCCGGGTTTTTGGGATGGAGTGGGCTTTCTTCTTATAGTTGGGCTGTGTGCGCGGCCGTGGGCCAGGAAACGTCCAAACACGACACGAGTGTGTGGAGCTGGGCCCGGGACGCTGACAATTGGTATCAGAGCCAGGCATCGCCATGCTCGCCTGGGGGCTTCCTAGGGGGATGGGGTGTTAGGTACCAAGCGTTGCCGGTGACTTTAGTCCCACCTCGCTAGTGGGAGGAGGCCACACCCAGCTTATAAGGGAGAGTCCCCTCCACCTTTCAGTTCGGGCTTTTGGGATGGAGTGGGCTTTCTTCTTATAGTTGGGCTGTGTGCGCGGCCGTGGGCCAGGAAACGTCCAAACACGACACGAGTGTGTGGAGCTGGGCCCGGGACGCTGACAGACTGCATGCGTTTGGATACAATTCTTTGGAAAAGGGACGATAACATAGAATATTTACTTGGAGACCTATCATCCATAGAGAACTCCCAGAGATAGTCTGCAACAATTGGTAATCTGGGACAACGGGGTACGATAACGACAGAGCAAAACCGCTGATCTTGAGGGAGGGTAGCGTTCAGTTCTCGAATTTTTCGGATGTGACCATTGATAGACCTCTCGAGCTCAGACGTTGCAGTCACGCAGGTTGCTGGACACACAGATACAGGGAGGGACAAGATTATAGATAACAGATATGCAAACCCTGGAAGAACATCTGTATTTTCATACTAGTCATATTTTTGTTTCCCATTAAATCCTGGTTTATGTGAATGAAATGAAGAAAGCACCAAGGTGACGCCATAGATAACAGATATGCAAATCCTGGAAGAACAGTTGGATTTTCATTCTAGTCATATTTTTGTTGCCCATTAAATCCTGGTTTATGTGAATGAAATGAAGAAAGCATGAAGGTGACGCCTTTTTCATGAACTTCCAAAGACTAATAAAGGGCAAAATAAGCGGCTCTTACCATAAAATTCAGAAGATTGGTCCCCGGCGGGAGCCTTCACCCGCACTGTATTACAGGCAGAGACATAGATGAATATTGCCTCCGATTGATGCGTAATCCTTATTAGAAAATAATTATCCAATGGGACAAGAAACAAGCTGCAACTAACCGTGGTCCTTCACCCGCGTGGCCGCGTCCAGGCAGCCGAAGCAGCATGGGTCGATGATGGAGTGCGCCTCGTTCGGGTCGATCTCGATCCCTGGCAGGGAGCGGTCCAGCTCCGAGAGGTCGAGATCGCGAGGGCGGGAGGGCGACACGCCGCGGTCGCTGCCCATGATTCCCGGCGATTGGGGATTTGGGGGAGAAGGGTTTGCAGGGCGGGCGGAAGAAGAAGGGCTATGCTGTAATTTGCGTCCAATCCGCAACAGAATATAGAAGGGAAAAAACTCTGGAAAAAAAATAGTACATAGTATGCTTCTATTTTCTCCCTCTTAAAAATAGTACATACTATGTTTGGAATAAAAATGGAAAACCAATATTACCAACCGTCATAAGCTTTTGTTCGTGTAGTTTTTTTTGGAAGATTCGAATTACAAAAAATCTAGGAAAACGAGGTTCAATCCTTGATATTAGGAAAAAAAAATACTTGTCCGCCGATCGATTAATGAGAAATAAAATTGGGAGAAGGAAGGAGTAGGTTGTTAATTCTCATGATGTGTATTTGAGTATGCAGCTATGCGCAACTTTCAAATTGTATATTTTGATACCGTGAGCATCGTTTTCGAGTTCGGGCTTGAGCCCAGTATTTGAAAATGAAAGTTGCACGGAAATAATAATGAAATGTATGGTTACAAGCAAATTGGGAGAAAAAGGAGTAGGTTGTTAATTCCCATGATGTGCATTTGAGTATGCAGCTATGCGCAACGTCCAAATTGCATATTTTGATACGTGTGTATCATTTTGGAGTTCGGGCTCGAGCCCAGTATTTGAAAGTGAAAATTGCACGAAAAAATAATGAAATGTATGGTTACATGAAAAAAACTTGTTTTCATCCCTAGATTCTTCTTTTTCATGTAGATCACGGATAATTATATATTCTAAGTAGAAAACTTGTGTCAGCACATAATAGACGTGTAGATGCACTTGCATGAGTTTTTTTGTGCATATTTTTAAAGATTTGAAGAAGTGGTTAGGAATTTTCTGGTGGCGGGTGATTAAATCTTATATCCCATGTAGATCGGTTCTTAAGACTAGACACATTGAGAAGCTGCCGTTTTGCCGAACTTGTGGAAGGAATGAAACGGTAAAACACGCGCTGTTTGAGTGCACCTGGGCAAAGTTGTTTTGGCAGGAAATTAAAGAAGCAACGCAGGTGAAAATCCCAGAACTTCATCCGGACTCTTGGGCTTTGGATATTATCGACAGCGATAGGGTATCGGCGAAGGCAGCATCCATCATTTTATGTGGGGGGTGGGCTGTGTGGTCCGAAAGAAATGCTAGGGATCATGATGGATACTCCAGAACAATAACGCAGTCAGTCAAATGGACAGCGGACATTGCGGCTGACTTGTCTATCTCAGGTACACAACGGGTTATCAGGACGACGAGGATCAAGGAGCGGTGGATCCCTCCAGCTGAAGGTATGGTGAAAGTTAATGTTGATGCTAGGTTCCAGGTTGAATCAGGTAGTGGAGCTTCTGGCATGTTGATTCTTGATCATAACGGCATGATGATTCGAGGCCAAGCCATTTGGTATGGTCATGCTGCTACTCCTCTGATTATGGAGGCGTTGGCGGTAAGAGATGGTTTGGTTATAGCTACATCTGGTAACTATCCTCATGTTGTAATGGAAACAGATGCGCAGCAAGTGGTTAATTTGTGGAAGGATAGGAAGCAGGGGCGATCCGAGATTATAGCCATTTTACAGGAGATTGAGGATCTCAGTGCTAATCTGGCGTCTTTTAACCTGAAGTTTATTAGGAGGGAGGCGAATGAAGGTGCTCATCTCTGTGCTAAGCAAGCATCCGAGACTAGAAAAAGATGTGCAAACCAACCTGTGGTTGGATGGTTAGCAGGGTGGTTGTACCCTCAGCCCAGCAGAGTTCAAATCCCAGATTTGACGTCTGTGTGTTGCATTTAGGCGAAATATTCTTTCAGTGGGAGGCGACGTTCCCGTCGACAGCGAGGCGCCCGTGGTGACTTCGTCAATCTCAAGACTCGATCCGCCGGCTCAGTTTTTCGGAGGTGCTCATAGGGGTAGGGTGTGCGTGTGTGCGTTCATAGGGGTGAGTGTGCGGGCGTGTATGTGAGCGTCTGCGTTTATACTGTGTTTGAGGGATGAAAACGGAGCGAATATGAACGGAACTGAGTAGTGCCACATTTGTTTCCATATTTTGTTACGGAAACAGAAACGGATACGGAAACCCCGGAAACAAATACGAAAACAAATATTGTCGGAAACAGACACAGACCGAATACGACACGAACACGGAACGGAAAGCGGATGTTTGACGGAACAAAGAGACCCCTTGAAACATGTAGAAAAATTCAAGCAACTAACCAAGCACATAAGCAACAAGTCAATAAAGTATAATAATAAAGTACACACTGATTCGAATAAAGCAATATTTGATTAAGATATGACAACCAACAAGCATCTATTTTAAACTTGTAGCTGAGCAAACATATAGAAATTTAGCTCAAGTCACAACGATCAGGTCTCACACAAAGTTCACACTTGAAAAAGATCCACAAGAAAAGAACAAGATACATATAGTCGGTAAATAATTGTTCAATCCCAGCATGGCAGATTGGCAGGATTCACTCCTCCTCTTCAACATTCATCAAATCCTCCCAGTCATCAGAATCATCATCTGGTTGCTCCTCTAGCTACAATCACGAAAACAAAATTGTAATGATACATCTATGAGTAGTTGACAACAGATAGTAAAATACCAACCATGTGCACCATCGTTGCAAACCGTCGTTCCAAGCTCTCCATGTCCAGATCTTTGAGGACAGATTTGATGTCACCACCTAAATGATAAAACAAGTTAGCTTCTAGAGTTTTGATCTCAGATTATGCATATGATATAGTTACCTTCTAATGCTGCAATCCAATCTTTAGTACAAATTAAAGCTTGCACAGTCTCAGGATCAAGGCGACTCCGAAATGGGTCAACAACACGTCCGCCGGCACTGAATGCCGACTCTGAAGCAACCGTCGACACTTGAATAGATAATATATCTCTAACAAGCTTGGATAGAATAGGATACTCAACTTGATTGTCCTTCCACCATGACAAAATGTTAAAACCATTCTCTGTTCTAGGAACCAGATCTTGTTCCATGTATAGTTCCAACTCAGTTCCAACTCAGTTTTGATACCGCCGCAGCTCCCTGCAAATGGTGAGACGGGAGTGAGGACTGAGGGAAGATGGGAGAGGAGAGGGCCGGTCGGATTAACACTAGCCGGAGAGGAAGTGCGGCGGAAGGCCGATACCTGCTGGCTGCTGCGCCGCCGCCGCCAGCAGATTTAGGTCGCCCGCGAGAGAGGATCAGAGGACAAGAGGAGGAGCGATGAGAGATAAGAGGTCCTATTAAAGAGGAGGAGTGATTAGGGGACGTGGTCGCTTCGTTTTCTTTTGTTGACTCAGGAGATGTGGACCGGTGGTCGATTCGCATACCAAAAGCGGAAATTCCGCATTCAGCGGACACGGAATTTCCGTTTTCGTGGCTGTTCCGCCGGAACACGCCTTGCCACATTTGTTTCCGTTTCCGCTCCAATTTTTCCGTTGTCGTTTCCGTTCCGCATATTTCCATTTCCGTCTCCGTTTTTCTTCTCCGTTTCCGTTTTTCCACGGAAAAGTCGGAAAGATTCCGCTCCATTTTCATCCCTATGTGTTTCTAAAAAAAAAAGACTAGAAGAAGATGTATTTGGATTAATTTTGTCCCTAGTTTTATTTCTCATTGTTTGCAAAATGATATAATGACACTGTGATGGTCGGCAGCAAGTTTCAGGCGCGCTCTTTTCCTACTCAGGGTACCTAAGAGGACTGAGGAGGTTTTTAATGAGTCGGCTTGCTAGGTTAATATATTGCTATTTAATCTATAAAAAAAAAGTGGTTTTAATTTTTTTTAAGGGGATCCAATGAACTCGGTCACCAAAAGTTTTTTTTTATACCGTCGTGCTCTTTCATGTCACACTCACACACAAGAATTTTTTATTAACATATAATGATAACTATAGATTGTGTAAATACTTGTTCTCACAAAGTCCTAAGACAGCGTAAAATCACACACACGTTTTTTTCTCTAATTATTCCCTTCCTCCTACATCACCTGAATTTCCAGTCCCTCATCTAATTTAGCTTAGCACATACTTCGTTGTATAAGCGTTTTTAGTTATTTAATTTAGCTTGTTATAAAAATCTTACATTTTAAAATAGACGTAATATTAGAAAAATTTACAAATTTTCTAGCAATTCCGGGCCCACAACGCAGTGTGACACGTCCAAGGCTTCAAGAGTCCAAGCTGAGTTCTTTCCCGAATTTTCGACGCCAAACGCCAAACTTTTGGTCTAGATTGTTTCCCCACCAAAACCCTAGAATCCCAATCCAAATTCCCCCGTCCCCAACGCCTGCCGATGGGGCTCTTCTGGTGGTGGAAGGGTTCCCGCCGCGGCTCGCCGGAGCCGACGCCTGCGAAGGGGGCGGAGACCCAGGTAGCCGCCGCCACCGGCCCTCACGGGGCGGTGGAGGTGCTGCGGAAGCGGCAGCCGGACGCGACGGTCTTCGAGTTCGGGTCGGCGGCGGAGTCCGGCGCTGCCGTGACGCTCGCGGGCTACTGCCCCGTCTCCGACGAGCTCGAGCCGTGCCGCTGGGAGCTGGTGCCCGCGACCGGCGACGGCGCGCCGCAATTCCGCATCGTGTTTTGAGCACAGCACCCCCTATGTCGGGGCAGGTGACGTCGTGGTATCTTGGGCCTTACCAGGGGTTCATAGCTATAAATGCGTGATCATTGGCTGTATACTGCTACCTGTGGATTTCTTGCAATAAAACTCGAGATGTTGATGAGTCTTTGTGGATGGTAACATAATTGGAATGCTAGGCTTACTGTAGTTTCTGATGAACAAATTGGCCAGTTTAGGCAGCTCACCATAAGACTCCCAAAATAGATTGTCTTGATGCATTGCTGTCTTTTGGTTTTGGCGTGCACTGAAATTTCTGGTAAGCTTTTATTGTTGAACTATTTGCAAGATGTAAAATCAATTTTATTGGGAGGTAATACCTTGATTATGCGATGGAAGTTTACTCTCTTGAAGACTGTTGTATTGTTAGATATGTGTTTCTGTTTGGTAAAATAGATGTTTATTAGCAAAGATCAAAAGATATCAACCAATGAACCTAGACTTAATGACTTATTGCCACATGATCAATGGTAAGGAACAAGCACCTTACCACGACATCTCCCGCGACCGGCGACGCACCCCCTATGTTGGGGCAGGTGACGTCGTGTTATCTTGGGCCTTACTAGGGTTCATATAGCTATAAATGTGTGATCATTGGCTGTATACTGCTACTTGTGGATTTCTTGCAATAAAACAGTGAAACAAGTAATGCCTTGAATTTGCGATGGAAGTCTGCTCTCCTGAAGACTGTGTTGTTGTATTGTTAGATATGTGTCTCTGTTTGGTAAAATAGATGTTTTGTGTATTTATTAGGAAAGATCAAAAGATATCAACCAGTGAACCTAGATTTGTTGCCCCATGATCAATGTTAAGGAACAAGCACGATACCACGCCATCTTGAAGAAGTAATTTTCTCGTTGAGCTACACATATGCAGTCTGTATGTCATTTCCTCC
Organism: Poa annua; assembly: GCA_026929855.1. Classification (NCBI taxonomy): domain Eukaryota; kingdom Viridiplantae; phylum Streptophyta; class Magnoliopsida; order Poales; family Poaceae; genus Poa; species Poa annua. The sequence goes on along the minus strand of CM049438.1, from coordinate 60,915,403 downwards.
CATTTTGGTGTATATTCCTTACCTTTGGGCTCAAACATCTAATTAATAGTACATCCATAAACATCCCAAATTATTTGGATCATGCCAATTGGGAGAATTATCTGCCTTGTGCTAAAATATTGTAATGTGGGAACTCCACTCTGGCTTATTCGGGGTCCATTTATCCTTGATTTCTGATTTCATAATCTAAGACTTTTGAGTACATTTAAGTTGGTCAAGGTGAATATCATAAAACAACTACTGATCACAGTTCTCCACGACTATTTGTTTCACTGTTATTTGATGGAATGGAATAGCTTTATGTGGTTAGTCATATAAAATGTGAGACATGAGCTGGCTTGAAATTTATGAGAGCATAAATTATAACCTGGAACTAGCTCGCAATTTGTGAACACTGGATGGCACTAGAGTGACACCAGATTTGATGTGTCGGTACCAGTATTGTAGTACAGTACTCCCTCCGTTCTAAATTAATTGACTTCTATTTGCCCACATATGTGTATGTCATGTGGGTAAATAGAAGTCAATTAATTTGGAACGGAGGGAGTAAGAAGCTACCAGTATAACAACGGAGCTGGTGAGTGGTGATGAACACCTCTTGTACCGGTACAGGGGAGAGCAACCTTGTAGATTGATGTAGGAACTGTTAAGAAGATAGGTGGAAGCAGATACATGTTGATGCAACTGTTGACCGTTTTCGAAGACACGTATGAGTGTGTATAATCAAAACTTTTGAGGCAACTTCACGTTTATTACCAAATTGTAACCTGTAATATACATCTAGCAGTTTCAAAAAACTAAGAATGCATTTATATGTATGCCTGAAATGCTAGACTGAAATATTCTGTTTGCTGAATCTACATTTTTACATTTGAGACGAAATCATCAGGATAGGCAAATTATTACAGATTATGTGTCTCTAGTCCTTGAGCAGCTCGGCGGCACTTATGTTCGTTTAACCAATGTTAGCATGAAGCTGTAATGATCGATATATATAGCAAATCCATATGTATGGCTTTCGTGCTTTATCACCCGAGGTGATGTTGTATGTTGCATTGTGTCAGTTTGCTTTGGACCTCCCTTTTTGTTTGTCTGTGATGATATAATTCGATTAGTCATTTGCTGTAGCACATCCTCCCTATTTTCTTGACATTCCTTGAACAGGCTCACCTGTCATTAGCAAATTATCAGATGCTGAAAGCCAAGGGAGTGACCTATGCCTTCTTGTGCAAATGACTATGAGCTGTCGGCTTGTAGGAGCATTGCAGGTCTCCTATGAAGGTTGGCTGCATCCCAGTGATTTGATCAGGTCCCTGTTTTGCTGCTCATTTCATGATGCCGGTCACCTGTATCTGCTGATGCTCCTCTGCTCAGTGCTCACAGATTAATTTTCTGCCCAAAGCTGCGTTCCATTTCAAGGTCTACGTTAATCCAAGTGAAAATGGGCAGGGTGAATTCCAGTACCTTGATGAGAAAACCCTGATATTGCAGACCATCGGGTTAATCCAAGTGAAAATACTCCTGAACTATCACTTGCAGAACATGAACATCACACTCTGATGTCTGAATCCTGATATTGTACAGAACCACCTGCAGTTCCAGCGAAATCCTAGCTACTCTATTTGACAAGTGGGGCCACGCTGCCGGGGTCAGCAGCTCATCCTCCGCACCATGGAGAGCAGAACAGAACATCTTATCGTCTTGTCCAGTTCGCGCCAATGGCGTTCACCGTCTTGAACCCTCCTCCCTCCAGAGTCGCACTCAGAGCCCCAGTCCCGCCACTCCCGAATCGCTCATTCCTCTCCCCACCACCGCGCTTCCCTCCTCTACACCTCGCCCTCCTCCTCCGCACTCCGCCGCCGCGGCGAGTCCAGTCCTCGTCGACGCCGTCGTCCCCGCCGACGCCCACCGATGGCTCCCCCACGCCGCCGGCGTCGAGGGAGGAGGCGGTCGCGCAGGCGAGGTCCTGCCTCGCCACGGCGCTGCGCAAGCCGCTCAACAACTCGCTCCCGGCGCGGAAGGTGAAGAAGCAGCAGCGGCAGCCCCGGTTCCGCGCCGAGATCCCCGTCATCGACGACTCGCCGGGCTCCCTCGCGCGCCTCGCCTTCGACGTATTCTCGGGCCTCGGCGTGTCCCGGAAGGGGTCGCCGGCGAGGCTTCTCCTCGTGTGGCCTTCCTCCGGGGAGCTGGAGCTGGCCGTGCGGGAGTTCAAGAACTGGGGGGACTCGGCATTGGCGCACGCGCAGCTGGACTCGGTGGCGCCGGACGCGTTGGGTGCCTGCGACGCCGCCGTGTTCCTGGCGCCGGGGAGGGCGCAGGTGGACAAGCTGAGGGCGGCCGTGAACGCGCTGGACCCGAAGCCGGCGGTGCTGTTCAACCCGGGGTGGAGCTTCGAGGTGGAGGAGGATGGAGGGTTCGGCGGCATCGCCAAGGGCTTCGTGGGCTCCTTCAACGTGGTGTACTCCTTCATGGGGCTGGAGGTGAAGGGCCTGCTGAGCAAGAAGAAGGGGGTGCTGCTCCGGTGCGTGGAGGGCGGGCGGTTCGGCGGGGACAGCTGGGTGCTCATGGTCGAGGAGGACGATGAGAAGGCGCCGACGCCGGAGTTCATGGTCGTGTCGCGGCTGAAGCGGCGGCCGACGATCGGCGAGGTGGAGAACATGATGTACAACCTCATGGCAGCCAACTCGCCGGTGACCAAGTCGGCCAGGTTCCTCAGGGAGCTCGTGTCCAACGTCACAGGGAGGAAGGGGAAACAGCAGCAGTAGCCTGCTTCCCTTCTCAACTTGTTCTGTTATGCTTGCTGATTACCTGCAAGTCTGAACTGTTTGTAGGCACCCGGCATGGCGAAACGTTTGATTTTTTTGGTAATTTCAGTTCAGGCTGCATTTGCACAACAATGTCTTCAGAACAGGGCACAGCAGAGCAGGCATTGCTAACTTTGGACCTGTAGTGGTGATCTGCAAGAGTTTCAGTTGGATCGCGGCATAATGTCTTGTTCATGGCAAATGACAGAAAATCAGGTGCGAAACAACAGTACTGAGCCTACTTCAAAGAAAAGGTGCTCCGAGTTAACACTTAACACTCAAGAGTAATTCGAGATCTTCAACTTTCGTGTACGGTTACCATTCTCAACTTGTCATCTCAGTATTCACGACCAGTTTCAAGGAAGAGTTGCTGTAGGAAGCGCCATTGTGTACTTACAGAATTCGGTTGTGTTACGCCCTATCCTCTCGCTCTCGCTCCCGCGTCGTCCCCCGCGGCGACGCCGGGGCGCTCCCATCTCCGCCGCCAACCACCCTCCCCTCGCCTGCTGTCGCCGCCGCTGCCGCTGGCGTCTGCCGTGGTGGCGGCGGGCCGGCCGTTCTCCAGCGAGTGCGGTTCGGGAGGGGCCCTTGCGGCCTGCGGCGAGCCTACGAGGGCCGGCCCCGGCGGGGCGGCGCCGGTCTCTCACCGGCAAGGAAGGCCGGAGCGGCGGCTCCGGAGCCCGTGGTCTTGCGGGCGGCGGCGGATCCGGTGGCCTCTCGCCCGGATTCGATGGGGGCGACCTCCGTTCTGGCCGCGCGGGCGGCGGGTCGAGGTCGCCGGCGTCGCGGCGGCGCGAGCTTCGGCGCGCTCGGTCGGCACGGCGTGTTCCTGCGGCGGCGCGGGACGTGGCCGGGGGGCGCGCGACGGCTGCATCGTCCGCCTAGCTGGGCACGTGCGGGCCCCATCTGGGCCGCGCGGGCTGGCGCGTGACGGCGAGGCGGCCGCGTAGGCGTCCACGGCGCTGCACCCCTTTTTCGGCAGGGGCGTGGCCGGTGCGGAGGATGCCGGGGCTGCGGCTTCCTCGGTCGGTGATGGCGGCGGGTGCGGCTGCCCCTCGCAGTGGTGGCCGGCTCTGCCCGATTTGCTCTCTCCTTGGCAATCGGGTAGGCCGGTGGTGATGATCCAGACGCGGCACTTCTCGCCGTTGCGACGGGGAGCCTAGGCATGATTGTGTGCGGCGGGCTGGGCTTTCTTGCTTTGCTCCGGCGGTTTCGACGGCGGGCGTCTCGGCTTCTCCACGACGCTTCACGGACGGACCATGGTGGGCTCTCGCTGGCTGCGGCTTAGCGTGGTGCCCGGAAGTCGGGGCGGCGGCCCCGGATAGCTGTCTTCATCGTGCGAGCTAGGAGGTGGCTTGGCGCGAGGCGGTTCTCGGCCCCGGCGCCTAGTTCCGTTGGTGGCCTCAGACGTCAGCGCGTGGGGCGGGCGGTCTGTGTGCGGGTTTTGCGGCGGTGGTCTGGCCGGTCCTTTTGGCGGGTGGAGTTTTGCGATTCATCACCGGGCGAAAGCCTTGCCCTGGTAGCCGACCAGAGCAGGCGGCGGCGACGCCCCGGGGCGTCGCTTTCTTCTTGAAGACGTCGCTGAGGTGATGTTTATCTCTTTTTCCGCCCGGAAGTTTTCGGGGGAAACCTTGATCCTTCGTGGGATCGGGCGGGGGCGGCGCCTCTGCGTCGTTTTGTCTCTTGGGACCTCGTCTTGGATACTTCGCCGATCGGAGGGACCCGAGGAGAGTTGGTGGTAGGCGGCGGCGAGCTCTTCCCGTCATCGGCTTGGTGGTGCGCGGCTCTGGAGCCGGCGTGGATGTCGGAGCGGCGGCTCCGGTTTGTTTCCTCCGCCTTGTGCGTTGAGGGGTGTGGGTGTTGGCTTTGACCGCTCGGGCGGTGTGGCCACCGACTAGTCTGGAGCGCGGCCTTGGGGCCGGCGTGTTGTGTTTTGTGTTTGTATCGGTTTTCGGCCGGTTTTCCTTATAAACTGGCCAATTCTTTTCTTCTATATCAATGAAAAGGCAAATCTTTTGCCCTGCTTCAAAAAAAAAAAAAAAAAAGAGTTGCTGTAGTAGGAAACATGATATGGAAAGTTGGAAACACAACCATTCAGAGATTTTTGAGTTATGTCCTACTACCTCCCGTTCCAAAATAATTAACATGTTTTGGTAGGACATTTTAGCCTACTAAAACGTTTCACGTTTTGCAACAGAGGTAGTTTTTTTTAGATTTCCGCGGCGCACTTGCGCTATGTCTATGACTATCTATTTTCGAACGGAGGGAGTACGATTTTTGGAGTGTTTTAATGGTACATTTTACTAGTGTGTTGAGGGAGTAGTAATACATCAGATCCACCGACGATTAACTGGGATTCTGAACATTTTGCGTCTTTCCCGTTCAAAAGAAGATCTATTTTTGGACAAATGCACTGTAGTAGGAGATTTCTATTAATCCAACTAGCAAGGTGGCCCTCGCAAATGCGAGGGCATTAATCTTTAGCATGTTGAATATGTTCAAAAAAAGTTGATGCTTTCAAAGATTAAAACAAATGGAATTTTAAATCTACAATTATTTAGCTAGTGTAAACATAATGTTTCGTAAGACATGTCATTTATTTTGAATCACCTTTTTTGTGGGGGCTATTTTGAATCACTTCAGTATGTGGATTGATGAAACTTTGAAAGATAGCATGCCACATATTCTGTCTTTACGTAAGTATTCACACATTTTCAACCTCTTAATCAATAATCAATTTATTCCATGTTCTCTTGCCAATAGTCTTCATAATACCGTTGCACCACCAAATTATCCCCAACCGGTTTATCACCAATTCTGATAGGATTGCCACACTTCCTAATACTATACATAAGTTGTAGGTTTAAAGCTAAAACATGGAAAATAAAGACCTTGATTGTAAGAACACGCACACTTTAATCTTTAAAAAGCATGCCGGCACAAAAAGTTTATTCTGTTGCATTACGGAAACTATATATGAACTCACGAAATCAGCAGCAAAGATACTTTTTACTCCCTCCTTCACAAAATATAATGCGCCTTTTAATTTCGTTGTTCAACGATGTACAACTTTGATCATAATCTGTACTTATAATATGTTCATAAAATTATTATAAATATATATAAAACAAAAAATGTGTCTACACGAATCCAACGGTACCATTTATACATTCTCAGTCTATATATTTTGGTATATATTGATGTTAAGAACTGAGCATAAAAAACCAACATAAAAATAGTGTGCCTTATATTCTGGGATGAGGGAGTATCTTAAACTTTATATCCAAGGAACGTTGTAGTTTTTATTTTATTGTGACAAAAAATTCTGGTGAGTGTACTCTTCTCATTTCAACCCATCGTATAGGCGTTGGTACTTCCACATCAACCCAATGTTAGATACCAACCTAATGTATTGGTATCTCATTTCAGTATTATGTTAGATCCAAATAAAGGCACCTCACACTTGACCTATTTTTAATTTACACCAAGTATGACATTAGGTTACTACTCTACCATCAAGAACAATTACTCTATACCTGCATGATTAGGAAGCGTGTGCCGTAGACGTTGGCGTTGTGTCGTAATAAAAGAAATTTTTAAGCGAGAGGGACTTTATTTTCTTAGACATTGTCACATTGGACTGACCTCAGTGTCATACAAATATTATTCTCGTAAAACCCTAGTCTAAACAATAGTTCTGTCTGTGTGAGAATGTGCTTACGTTTTGGAAGTTCAACAAAATCATATTACCATGTATACGTATGTATACCTCCACCTGATCCCATGTGGACCGTGAATGAAATAACGCCTCTATCTTGTGTTCAATTCATTCGCAGAGTGCTGCTTATGACGGTAGGGCAGCAGTGATGCCTGCCAAGATGAAATAACTTAAACTGAAGATCTAATCCTTAATGGTAATATGAACCTATGTAACCTTCCACCTATCAGCAATCCTTAGATTGGCGGCGACAATTGCAAGTTTTTGAACCTATGTAACACTACAATTTGTAACCATGAATTATCATTCAGGCTGGTAAAAAAATAAAGAGCAGCACGCAGTTGTTGATGAAGAAGTTTCTTTCAGAATTGTACGTGACGATCAGATTATCGGGTGTGTGCCACGTTCAATCGTTCATGCATGTGGCTGTCCAATATCGTATTGTACGTGTGCTCCTAATCAATTGATCAACAAATCAGCTTGCTAATTATTTTAAACTATCACGTGTGTACGCTTCACTTCAGGTTCTCCATCAGCTTAGACGTCGAAGAAGGCGATGGCCAGGATAGGTTCGCTGCCTGTAAGCGCGGCGACAGGTTAGATCGTGCATGCTATTTCTTTCTTTCATAAAGGTCAAACGTATGCCTTTGTTTGTACGTGTCAACGTTGTAAATTTCGGTACCGTGCATGGTTACGCAATTAACAATGTTGCATTAAATCTTAACCACCGATTTTAGATCTAACAGTCAATATAATTAATATGATGTGGCTTAACCTAGTGCCTCTAAAAACTCCCTTATATTGCTTTTAGTATATAATAGATAGATTAGATGTTTATTTAGCATAGCACATTCTTATGATTAGCCAACTTCTCCAGCTTCTGATATACATACCTCACGTATATTAGACTGATAAATCATGGAAGGTGTGGTGGATACCTCACGTATATTAGACTGATAAACAGAGTGATGCATTGGTAATGCTTACAGTGCTACCAGTAATTCAATCTCCATTCTTGATTTGTGATGCTTGGAGTGCAAAACTGCAAATAATACTGCTTGTAGTGATGCACTCCTTTCTGGTGTGGTGGATATCATTGATGGTAGTTGGCAGCTGGAACATTTGATGTGCATCCTCTTCGGCACCGACATGATCACCACCACAAGCTTCAGATTTGCTGCTGTCCGAACTGACTCCATTATTTCTTCACTCCAAAGCCTGAACGCCCAGAAACCCCAAAATAGTCGATGGAAGAAATGGCTTCGGCGGAGCACGGCAAGAAGCTGCGAATCATGCTCATCCCCTTCTTCGCCAGCAGCCACATGCCCACATCGGCCCGTACACCGACCTCGCCCTCCGCCTCGCCGCGGCCAGCCCTGGCGTCGTCGAGCCCACAATGGCCGTCACCCCGGCGAACGTCGCGGTCGTTCGGGCTGCACTCGAGCGGCACGGCGCCACCGGGGCGAGCAGCGCCGTCAAGATAGCCACCTACCCGTTCCCGGACGTCGACGGCCTCCCGCCGGGCGTCGAGAACCTCACCGCCGCCAAAGGCGATGCGTGGCGCATCGACGCCATGGCCATCGACGAGGCGCTGACCCGGCCCGCGCAAGAGGCGCTCATCCGTGAGCTGTCCCCCGACGCCGTCGTCAGCGACGTCCACTTCCTCTGGAGCACCCACGTCGCAGGCCAGCTCGGCGTGCCGTGCCTTACGTTCAACGTCATCGGCCCCTTCTCGAAGCTTGCCATGCGCCACCTTGTCGGGAAAATAGACAGCGACGAGGTGATTGTCCCTGGGTTTCCAGGGCCGGAGATACGGATCCCGAGGACCGAACTGCCGGAGTTCATGAGGTGCCCGCAGAAACAAGAGCAGTTCGTCCCGACGGCGCCTTCCTTCGGCATCGCTTTCAACACATTCTTTGACATGGAGCGACAGTACTGCGACCTGCACCCACGCCACGGCTACAAGAAGCGCCCCTACTTCGTCGGGCCAGTGTCGTTGCCCTTGCCACCGGCGGGAGCAACCGCCGGCGAGTCGTCATGCATCAGTTGGCTGGGCTCGATGCCGAGATGCTCGGTGGTGTACGTGTGCTTCGGCACCTACGCTTCCATCTCGGACGATCAGCTCCGGGAGCTGGCTCTCAGGCTGGAAGCTTCCGGCAAGCCGTTCTTGTGGGTGCTGAGGGCCGACGGGTGGTCGCCGCCGGCGGGGTGGGAGGAGCGCGTGGGGAAGAGGGGGGGTCCTCGTCAGAGGGTGGGCTCCACAGACCGAGATACTCTCCCACTCGTCCATCGGTGCGTTCCTGACGCACTGCGGGTCCAGCTCGTTGCTGGAGGCGGCGGCGGCCGGCGTGCCGATGCTGACGTGGCCGCTGGTGTTCGACCAGTTCATCGAGGAGAGGCTCGTCACGGACGTTCTCAAGATCGGCGAGAGGGTGTGGAGCGGGCCACGGAGCACGAGGTACGAGGAGAAGGTGACGGTGCCGGCGGAGGCGGAGGCGGTGGCGCGGGCCGTGGCGAGGTTCCTGGAGCCTGGAGGGACGGGGGCGGCGCCGAGGATCAGGGCGCGGGAGCTCGCTGTCAAGGCTCACGCGGCCGTGGCGGAAGGCGGATCCTCGCACAGTGATCTGCGCAGGCTCATCAACGATCTGATAGAAGCAAAGGAGGCAGGCCGTGGTGGCGGCGACACTACGTCGACCTCCGTTGCCGTCTAGCTGAAACGGTTGAGTTGAGCTGTTTGCTGTCGTTCGTGGCGATCGCACGTAAGGAAATAATCATCTGTACTATTTGGACCCTTTTTTTTTTTTTAGAGCAACCACGTATTTCATTAATTGAAGAACAAGTTACAGTAAGCAACACATGTGGAAACTAAAAGATAAACCGGGATAAAATGATTATCCTAAATTTGCAGATAAAAACCTAAAAGATCGAGATGTACATGACAACGCCAACGCCACCTTCCACCACCACATCTACACAATCTACCACCATTGTCTATATCCACATCGCTAGAGCCATTGCCTCTCTACCTCTCATCTCTTGCAATGTATGATTCGAGCGAACCTGCGGGAGTCCCGGCCCCCGCTCTCGCGTTACGGAAAAGAAAGGCAACTGCCTAGGATTTCAACCCTAGCCGTCGCCGCCGGCGGGATCGGCAACTTCATCGTCGCCTTCGTCTAAGAATTGACGGGTCCTCATCTAGTTTAGATGTCGTTCTGGCACTAGGAGGGATGGGAACCTCGGACCTGCGCAGGGCGCTATACAAGGGTCCTTAATGTTATAGTTTGGTTTTGCTTGTTGTCTTCGTCGTCAATGGAGATGGCATCGTCTGTAATAAGTGATCTTCTGCGCTTCGGTCGTCGGCGAGATCTCCTTCTCGACGTCAATGGTGGCTTTTAGAAGATTAAGTTTGTCTAGGTATGGTTCTTCAGATCTTGCTTCGCCACATCAATCTTGGATTGTTTCTCATGGTTTCCGCGAGGAGGTTTGTCCTCGCATTATCTATCCCGGCTACTACGTCTTCGGCAATGGTGATTTGTTCTCTCGGCTCCCAACGTCATCGACAAAGTGTCTCGGTTATTTGTCACTGGAATATCAGTGGTGCTGCTCTTGCCGATGTTGCTTGATTAATTTAATGGATGCGTGCGTGCACAAAGACTTGACATTGCAGCTCAAAATTGAAAGGGGAGAATCATCGGTGGTATTCACAGGTCTGTGGTTTGATGTTCTCGGCGTTTTTCTACGGCTTCCTTTAGAAAAGTACAAGATTGTGTCATGGAGAAAGAAAGGGCTTGAATATCTCATAGATTTGCTCGTCTCTTTTAGTTTTGTTTTTGTAATTGATATAATCGTGTACTCTTTGTTGGTTTAATATATGTGGAAAATTAAAAAAAAAAGAATATGATTCGAGCGAGCTTACGCGTACACAAGGAGAACGCGTGAGTTGGTTGCCATCAAAATTCATGCGCCGTTGTATCGTCGCTTCTCAAAAGGATGACACTTCAACTGAAAGGGGATACTCGTGCCACCATTGCCCAAAGGGTGTTGCACACGCCTCCGTGGCCCCCCTTCACCGTACTAACTAGTCCAGGACGCTACAGGGAGTCCCCCAAGACTTTCCACCAGAATGGCGTAACGCGGTAGAGCAATAACAACATTTTTGGCATGAGCTTCAACTAGACGTCGTCTCAAGCCTGAGCCCAAGGAGAAGTGGCTGGGTTTTAAGGAGGTCTTGTGCATCAGAACAAGCTCCCATCATCGAGCCAAACTTAGAGGACTCCGACTCCATCTATTGGAGGCGGCATCAAATGACAGGGATGGCATCAAACCGATGCCATCTCCGTCTGTGGCAAATAATAAAACCCCCATATATATTTTTTGAAACAAAACATGCATATTGCCTCATTTTATTTAAAAAAGAAGGAGAGAATTGACCGGTTAATTAACGGGAAACCGGTCTAAAACCGATACAGACACCCTCACAAGCCGTCATGGAACACGACCGCTTCGAGGGCCCACACAGCCACCCTAGCTACCAACACGAACAACACACTGCTAAGGCGAGGACAACCGTCGAGGTTGTCCACCGGCGGTATCGTCATCACTCCTCCTTGAGCAAGCGACTCCGACTTCAACAAAGAAACGACCACCTAAGAAAGCCTCACCGCGGCGGTAGTGAGAAGCCCACGCCGGCCTATGCCAAACAATTGGCTCATCGCACAGTGACAATCAGCTTCGATTTTGATGACGGGCTCCGGAGAGGAGATATGCAAGACCTGCGCCGAAGAAGCTCTTCACACCGGGCCGCCCCTGCAGGTCATCGTAACGCTGCCCATAGCAACTCCGACTTCACAACCTGGGAAGACCAACACGAAGACTCGGACACGTCGGAGCAGAGCCGACTAACAAGGCCTCGCCGCGACCAGACCATCACCGCGCCACCATATAGGAGCCCCATGACAACACCGAATTGTCATAGATCGCTGAGGCCAATCATGTTTCGATGAAAACCGCCACGATCTTGCTCGACCCGGACAGTGTAGACATGGTGTCTAAACAAAACAAATGAACAATATACATAGTGTTCACATAGAATTTTGGAGACGTCGTTGGAGATGCTCTAAAGCGAGTGACAAGTTCTTTTGTTATTAGAGAAAAGTTGTGCTATAAGTTGATGCGGTCGATCGGGCACCGATAGTGAACTGATGAGCTCTAGACGCGACGTGATCGGAACCGGCCGAAAGCCGTTCTTCTTTTCGAGCTCGAACGAGGCCGACCGCCGACGACGCGCGAGCCAGGACCAATCAAGCGACGAATAATAAAGCATGCCAGCGAGGCGACGCCACGTCGGTCGGTCGCGCGTGTCAAGTGAGTTTCGGACGGCTGAGATCCCGCGCGCGACGTCGCCCAAAGCGATCCCAGCCGCTCCACCGACGGAGGCCACGTCACAGGCACCACCTCCCGCCCGGCGCGACGAGCTATCTCTCCCCAAATCGACGCCCACCGGCGCATGATCCGCCCGCCTCGCCCCCTCCTCCTCCTCCACCTCCTCTCCGGCTCGCCGATCCGCCGCGTCCTCCTCCGGCACCCGCGCGGCTCCCGCCGCCGGCCCCCAATCTCCGTCCTCCCTCCGCAAACCCTGTCGCCCCCGACCGCGGCCCGGCGCCTCGCGCCGCTCGTCCTGCTGATGGATCCGGCCGCGCCCGCCGATGCCGACGCCGAGACTAACGGGTACGCGGACGACTCGGAGTTCGCGGACGCGGAGGCCGGGAGTGAGCCCGGGATGGCGGCGGGGGCCGACGAGCCGCCGCGGGAGCTGCCCGAGGAGCTCGCCAGGGGCGTGGTGTGCCTCGAGTGCGTCACGTCGACCGAGGCCATGGAGGCCGGAGAGGACTCCACCTGCCGCGTCTACGTCGTCGGCACCGCCCATGTCTCGCAGGTATCCTCCCCATTTCTAGTGCGGATTGCAGGTTTTCCATTCATTTGGGCCGTGCTGGAACTGGAAGACAGGAGCCAGAGGAGTTCGTTGGGCGTTTTTCTTAGTTGTACTTCTCTCCTGTACATCATGCATTGGGTCTAGAAACTGCAATGTGTACGCATTTGTTTCAGTTGCGGGATAATTTTACTTTTGGAGTACTGTCAGTTTAAGATTTGGAGGAGTCCAAGCTGATAATATTGAACTGTAAAACTCAGGGGACTTGTATATGCATTGCCATACTCTTAAGTTCTACTCCCTCCGTTCCACAATATAAGATGTTTTAGCAATTTTCCACATTCATATGTAGACACATGTATCTAGACATGTTTCCATTTTAGTGTGATTCTAAACAACATATGTTACACCTAAAACATCTTATATTATGGAACAGATGGAGTATATGTTTTGGGGCTTGCTGCAAGTTGCAGTGTTTGTTACAGCAAGGAGTATGTGCTAAAAGGACCACATCAGTTATCATGCCTATTATGCATTGACAACTAACTTGTCTAACTCATCGCAGGAATCTTGTGATCAAGTACAAGCCGTCATCAACTACCTGAAACCCCAGGTTTCTTCCTTTCTTTACTGATCGTCAATAATTTCACCAATTGGTGTATCATTTGGCAGGTTTGCTGCCTGCTTTAGATTGTTTTCTGTTTTGTAACTGATCCGGAAGAGGTTCCAATAATTTCTTTTTATCCATTTTTCAAATGCAGGTTGTTTTCCTGGAACTCTGTTCCAGCAGGGTTTCAATTCTGACACCACAAAACCTTCAGGTATGAGCATTCGACACCTGTTGGACATTACGTGAGGAAATAAAAAAATTCCTATGATAATTGGTACTTGAAGCTATCGTACTTGTGGAAATGAGAAGGTAGACACTATAAGAATGCTGAGTTTGTTGTGCATGATCTTTATCTATAAATCCGTCACATGACTATCAAAGACCACTTAACATAGTTTGGGTTCACAAAATAATATCATTGGAAAACTCTCCTCTAGATTTCTCTAATAGTTAGTTGGATTGCTCAAGAAGAAATTCTTCGGAAGTTTGAGTAAAATAGATAACAAAGCCTTGCTCATAATTCGGCCCCATTTAAGTGAAATGACAAAATGGGCTTCTAACTGTTGATGGGACAGTGCATATTCGCATTGATACAAAATACTCCTCATGCCAAGTACTGTTGGACAAATCATATTTATGGTGTATCTTGGCTGGACTATAAATTATTGCAAGGTTGGATACCTGTGCTTATTGATGCACACCTAGTCGTTCTCTTAGTGTATTGTTCTAACACACGCTTCTTCTAATTCTGTGGATTAAACATGTAATATTACACTTTTGTATCATATAATCAGATGGCTTTGGTTGTTTAAGATGTTACTTCCAAGCTGACATGTTCTATCGCAGAGTGTCATCATTCTTCCTGTTCATTGCTCAATCTGTTATTTTCATAGGTGCCTACCATGAACGAGATGATTGACATGTGGAAGAAGAAGAAGATGAACACTTTTGGGATTCTGTATAGCTGGTTTCTTGCGAAGGTATGTGCGGATTCTGTTGCGTAGTCACTACTGTTCTAAGTATTTTTCATGGTTGCTGATATTGATGTTGCTTTCGGCACCCAAGGTTGCTAGCCAGCTTGATGTGTTACCTGGAGCTGAGTTTCGGGTTGCATTTGAGGAAGCAATGACTTATGGCGGGAAAGTTATCCTTGGAGATCGCCCTGTCCAGGTATACAACATAGTAGTAGAGTTTTATTTTCATTCATATGGGTACTAGAGTAAACAAATTACATGGAAGGACCGACATTGATAACTAGTTGAATGACTATGGAGATTTAAGGTCCCATATGTATAACTGTATTCAACTTCTGCTGCTGTTTTTTTCTGTGAACCAATTCAACCAATGTAGAGATTTGTTTCCAAAATTCAAATGAACCAGTCTAATTTCTGATTATCATGTGGCATTAACATTTTTAGATTTCATTAGTACCAGAATTCAGGCCAACGTAATTGTACTGATACAACTTTAGATCTCAGAAAAATGTATATCGAGTCAAAATAATCATCACATTTATGTGCTTGGATGGATTAAAATATGCTTGCCAATGCTTGCTTGTGTCTTCAAGTTGTAGTCGCAATCTTTTAATGTGGTTTGATTTAAATTGAGGAGGTTGGTTTTTGGACATTGGACCCAAAAAGGTTAGAGCAACTCTAGCAGATGCCCTAAAAGCACCTGACCTCTAAAAAACTGCCAATTTAGAGGCCATGTGTTAAAATGGGGTTGTAGCACATGCCCTATCCCGACTTCTAAAAAAACGTTCGAGGGACCCCCAAACCATCTTTTTGAGCTGCCAGTCTAGCAATGGAACCACACATTTAAGAGGCGCCCGTATCATATCATTTTCTCTCTAGCGACCAAAATTTCCCCGTCTCTGTTACTGCCCGAGAGGTTCCTGCCGCCGCCACACATCCCTCCCTCCCCAGCCACCAGGCTGCCACTAACCGGGAGCGGAGGGCCCTGCGAACCATTCCTGGCGTCGGCCGGCACTCGCACGCTTCCCCACCGCCACCGGAGCCTCCATGGTAGCTGTCGCCGAACAGGTGATTCTGCTGCCGCAGCACCGTTTCCTTGTCTGAGGCCCGGGTCGGCCCTTGTCTCAGCCGTCACTGCCGACACTTGCCGCCTCGTTTCAAGTTTCTTTTCGGAAATGGAGTTTGTATGATTCAAGAAATGAGAAACGCATAAAAAAAATTAGATGCCCAAGTTTAGGGCGTCTGACTTTGTACCCAGCCTATAGAAGTGTGCAAAGAGTATATAGAGGAGCCTGCAAACCAATTTTATAGGCCCATATTCTAGGCATCTGCTTGCTCTTATATGCATCTTGTTATCAGCCCGTTCCGCTAAAGTAGGATTTGCTTTTACGGATAAAACATGAAGTATCACTGCAGTTTGTCTTATCTACTTGTTGTTGCTCCTTACTTGCTGCTAATTGCTGGCATCGTATTGCAAAGTAAAAAGTGAAGTAAGGGTGCCCTATGGGTACTTAATCTTGCCCCTAGCCCCTTTTTTCATGGAACTTTCTCCATTCATAGAACCCTAGTTCAGGAATCACGGGGTGTTTACATTCAGCATGTCATATTGCCTTGTGCTTTTGAACTTCCTGTCTCGTTCAGAATTTTTGCAGATTAAATAACAGATTAGTCAATAGTTAACTCATGCCAATTTTTCGTTGTTCCTTTTTTGAAGATCACTTTGAGGAGAACTTGGGGGAAGATGTCATTGTGGCACAGAGCCAAATTTCTGTATTATATTGTTTTCCAGTCCTTATTTTTACCAAGCCCGGAGGATCTTAATAAAATGGTATGCTATCTTCTGTGTTATACCCTATTTCTTACAATGAACAGTTCTACTACCTCTGTCCACTTATACTCCCTCCGTTCCTAAATATAAGATGTTTAAGCATTTGTCCACATTCACATGTATACAAATGTATCTAGACATATTTTAGTTGACATGTTCACTCATTTTAGTGTGTATGTAGACAACATGTTGACAACCTAAAACGTCATACATTTGGGAACGGAGGGAGTATTAGCGAACAGAGGTAGTATTATATTTCCCTCGTTGCTGTAAATGCTCTCTGGTGTCCTGTGATAAGAGTTAATATTCTAATGTACTATTGAGGCTTTAGATTAACTATACAGGAAATCATTGCTTCAGTGTATTCACATATCAGCGCCAATGCGTGTTTATGCAGTTAAAGGAAATGGATGATGTTGACATGCTGACACTTGTTATTCAAGAGATGAGTAAGGCATTTCCTAGTCTGATGGAGACCCTTCTACACGAACGCGATATGTGAGTTGCTTGAAAGTTACTTCAATTTTAAAGAACATTTTGTGTTGTCATTCTCAGACCTTACAATTATGGTTGAGCTTTAATTGTTGATTTTCTTCTAGGTACATGTCTTCCAAATTATTGAAGGTAGCAAGGGAACATTCTTCGGTGGTGGCAGTCGTGGGTAAAGGGCATGTTTCTGGAATAAAGAAAAATTGGCAACAGCCAATTGAGGTTAGATCTACAAAAAATGTTTCATGTGCATTATTCTCTTACAAACTAGAAATTCATTATTATTTTTAGTTTTTTTCGTCTTGTTATTCTGTGCTTAATTGTCAGTGAAAACAGATTTATTTTCCATATTGCTTACTTCAACTATCAAATTTTCTTGCAGGTACAAAGTTTACTGGAATTACCAGTGACTAGGCAAGGTGCTTCGAAGATGAAAATTTTGGCTTCCGTTGGAGCACTAAGCGCAGTAATAGCATCTGGGATATATATATGGGGTAAAAAATAACAATGTATGCATTAGTGTGTCAAGTGTTGTTTCCGGCATGTGTAGTCTCAGAAATATTCAGTTCTTACTCACTTACAGGTTTTTCATTTTACATTAGAAGTAATTTCTGAAACTGAAGTTGAACAAAAGAAAGAACAATTTCACCACACTGTGCTTAGTCTGGCTCTTTCTGAAGCTTCCGAGTTTACTAGGATTGCCAGGGGCACATTTAAAATGAAAAGTGAGGATAGGAAGACCATTTGCTGGCTTTTGTTATCTGCAATGAAATATATGCACCAGACATTTTATTTTTTTTCCTTAGTTTCTTGGATTTAGCTTCTGTATTTTCGTGCATTTGTCCATATTGTATGTGCATCTCTGCTCGTTGGATAGTTTTCAGCTTTGGTTGTTTCTGCACAGAAGGGCCATGTAAGAAACCGATAACATGAAAGGATGTGCATAACGTTACCTTACCCACTGTCTTTTTGTGTGCTCTGCCAAGATTTGGTGACCCAATTGTAGTTGACCAAACAGGTGGTTTGTCAAACTATCTGTCTACGAAGATTAGACGAACGTGTACTGTCCCTACTATGGCATCATCCATACTTCTGGTCGTGTTATTCGTCACCAACAACGGTCATGCATACTCTTTCCGGACAACATCGCCAACTTTCCCTGGATCGATGATGCATCGCCAGATCGTAGTTACCATTGGCAAACCCGGTGCAATTGTTTTGGCAGCTCTCTTAATCTGAGCTTAGGATCAACGAAACACGTATAAACAGAGATCCATATACAGTTCAGTTCAATCAGTGCAGCTAGCTAGTCAACAAAAATGCCGCAGGTGTCCCTGACCTCCCCGGTATGGTCGTCGAGCACGTCGGTGCGCCCCATCTTGACCATGGCCTCGGCGAAGTCCTTGTAGTACTCGTCCGGCGAGGAGGCGTTGGCCATCTTCTCGACGTAGCCCCTGGTGACGGCGTCGTCGAGGAGGCTGCCGTCGGACTGGAAGAGCCCTCCCGTGGCGAGCACGTGCCGGTAGTAGCTGAGGTCGAAGGAGAAGCCGCTGCCGGGGTCGATGGGCACCTTGGTCCTGCCCCTGGCGCCGGCGCGCGGGCAGAGCTTCTTGAGCTTCCGGGCGTAGCCGGCGTGGAGCGACGGGTCCTGGTCCATGGCGCCGGTGAAGTTGTAGAGCCGCTTCTGGAACGCCGCGCAGTGGGAGGTGCCGATGCTGTGGGAGCCTGAGGATCGGACGTACGGCACGGCGCCATTAATTTGCGAGGTGTGTGTTGGGCTGTTGCTGTTCTCCACGCGGGAAAAGCGAAGGAAAGGTGCAAATTAAAGGAGTGAGCGTGAAGGCATAGTAGTACCGAAGAGGACGGCGATGTCCTTTGAGTTGAGCGACTTGACGCTGAAGAAGGTCTTGACGTCGACGATGTTGGAGTCGGGCGGCGCCAGGTCGTTGGCAGCGTACTCGGCCACGGTGACGTTGCCGTCCCGCCTCCCGGTCTCCACCTCGTACCACGGCCCCTCGCTCTGCGTACAGATCATCGAAACATTTCAGCGATTCTACCAGGCACGATCGAGCGACATCGCGTGAGACTTGTGGGTTGGCGTGTTTTTGCATGCATGCCTCCGTACGTACGTACGTACCAGGTGCACGGCGTCTCTGGCCGCCATGGCGATGATATCGGCGCAGGAGACTGTACGCGGGCAGAGCATCTCGAGCTTGGCCTTGATCCTCTCAATGGCGTCATAGCCCCGCATGCTCCGGTTCGGGGTGGCGTCCCGCTCCGCCGTGCCTCTCCGCGATCTGAGCATGACCGACCCGTCGCAGCCCTGAACACAGACAGTCAAGCGCGCATGATCATCTCCGCCTGCACGGACGCGCTGGCTCCTACGTACTACCTTGCTCGATCGTTACCTGGACGAAGCAGTCGTGGTAGTGCATCCGGAGCAGGGAGGGCGCGAGCGTGGGGTCCTCCTGCAGGATGGCGCGCATCTCCGCGAAGACCACGCCCTCCGCGATCGGGCACGTCGCGTTGTAGAACCCGAACGCCAGCGCCGCCTCCGACGACGGACACGCCGCCAGGACGACGCTCGCCGCCGCCGCCAGGGCCAGCAGAACTAGAAGTCGCCGCGGCTCCCGGCCCCTGTACATGAAGAAAAACGCAAGGTAGGAGACGATCGATCGAGACGTACGGGGGAGCTAGCTAGCTAGGAGATGGTGAGTGAGATGAGATCACGGGGCAAAGGTCGTCAGTCTGTGTGGTTGCGCTGTGGTTTTCAGACTGTCCCTCCCGCTCCCGGTGTCTGACGCGATGGGATTGAGTATGGCTGACACTATCTCCGGGTTGCTTTGCTTCGTCTTGGAGGGATTGGCTGGCTGCTTGGTTAGTTGGTTGGTGCGGCTGCACGCGTCGGCTCCCTCCAGGGACGGACGTGTGACGCTGGATGGTCTTTCCGGGGGTATCACTAGGGGGAAGGGTTGCCTTCACGAATGTCTATTTTTGGCCCGCACGTCCTCTCTCAGCTCGTCACGTGGCGTACAAAACGCGGGACCGCACCAGATTCAGATTTAGATCCAGTTGTAGATAAGATGTACAAACACCCCACAACACCATGTACAAAAATAAACTTAACTAGTACAACTATACAGACATGGTTGTACGTACAACTACACAGATCACGTTGTACAAATCACGTTGTACAACTACACAACAGGTTGTACAGATCAGGTCGTACAACCATACCGATCAGATTGTACAGAACAGAACTGAACGTACAACTACACATATCAGGTTGTACAGATCTGGTTGTACGTACAACTACACACAGTTTAGTTGGATGTACAACTACGCATACCAGGTTGTACGAACTGTACACAATCCGAAGTACAAAAAAAAAAGTTTGTCGAAACCTATCAACAATGGATCTAGTTTTGAAGATCTCGACGCGAGGAGTTCAAAAGTGAAAACGGTTCGTAATTCGGATAAACGGTTCTTAAGATATTTCATTTTGAAAAAAACGAATCTAAAAAATGCACGTACAACTCTCTGTCCACCACCAGGAAGCTGCCACTTGTCATGCGCGGAGGAAAGGTGGAGATTAAAAGCGCCCGAAAATGCGACACTTGGCAGCAACGGAGCGGACGAGAAGGGACCTTCGCGAAGGAAACCCTTTTTCTAACGATTTCCTCTTTCCGGAGTAGGTAGCTCGGAGTTAGACTCCGTGGGCCGAGCGTGCGCCTGGTCGGTTGTCGAAAGGGCCTCCGTGGCCCGAGCTCCCGAAACTTTAGCATACAGCCCATTATTAACTCCCAGCATGAGCGACAACGGCCTGTTTTACTTCTTGGAATATGAATGCTAAATCTTAGTGCTGATGAGATGGGAGGGTGGCCCCATCAATCAATTTACCCCAGGTTTGACACGGGTGTTTCTTATTTGTGGGTCGGTCTAGCGGGCGCTTAGGCACTTATTAAGGAAAGTTAATGCACTTATTAAGGAAAGTTAACCATGCGCACGTCCGTCTAGCGGAAGCCCAGACGCTCGTTCGTTGGACTGGGCGCACCCTCGGACAGGAAAAGATCCACTGCGCCCCGCCCTGGCTCCCGTTACCAGCAGGCCGCCCTGGCTGGCCGGCTCCCGTTACCAGCAGGCCACCGAGCGCGCCGGACTCTCCAGCGCCGCCCAAACCTTTGCTCCGTGCTCGTCTCGCCGTCCTCCACCGCGAGCTCGACGCCACATCGCAGGCGGCGTGGCCAAGCGCAGGGGACTGGGCAGTGCACTGGGAATGGAGCTCGCGTGGCGTCCGGGGCCAAGCGGCGGACGAGTTCCAGGCTCCAGCGCGGCGTGACGAAGGCAGAAAACGGCGCCCTCCGAGGATGCCAGCTTCGGGCGACTGCTGCTCTGGGCGTGAGAGCACCGGCCGATTCGCCAATAGCCATCTTCCCCAGGGTGGATCGTACGCACAAGGCATTTCAAATTCTTCCACTTGTTGCATTTTAATCCTTCCACTTTAGATTGTACACACAAGGCCCCTCTCTTATTCATAAAATTTCTTCGTTATGAACCAAACTTGCTCTGCTTAATTATGTCGATTTGTTGCTTAAAATTATGTAATAGTTGCTCAAATTATGTTAGTTTTGTGTATCACTTCACCGTCATTGTAATTTGTTGCAACAACAATTTTCATACACAATATTTTGCGCAACTACGGGAGCAACTACGGTGGCAATTTGACATCGATAACAACGGAAGGCGAGATTTGAAGTAACTTTTGTGCTTATCGTCGCAATTTTTGTGGGCGGCGTAGCAAGTTTGTGGACACGACACAGTTTTTATGGACGACGAAGAACCTATGCTGTGCTACGAAGCAACTTTTATGGGCCTGACGCAACTTTTGTGGGCGTCGAAGCAACTTTTATGGGTGGCGAAGCTAGTTTTGTGGGCCTGACGCAACTTTAGTGGACGATCAAGCAGCTAAGGTATGTTACGAAGCAACTTTTATGGGCGTCGAACCAAGTTTTGGGCCCCAACGTAACTTTAGTGGACGACAAAGCAGCTAAGGTGTGTTACGAATCAACTTTCATGGGCGGCAAAACAAGTTTTGTGGGTCCCGCCACAACTTTTGTGGACGACAAAACAGCTAAGGTGTGTCACGAAGAAAATTTTATGGACAGCGAAGTAAGTTTTGTGGGGCCCCGACGCAACTTCAGTGGACAACAAAGCAACTAAGGTGTGCCACGAAGCAACTTTTGTGGGTCCAACGGAACTTTTGTGTGCCTGCTACAACTTTAATAGACGACGAAGCCACTATGGCGTGCTACGAAGCAACTTTTGTGGGTGCCGATGCAATTTTTGTGGGTGGCGAAGCAGGTTTTGTGGGCCCGACGCAATAAGAAGCAAATTTGTGAGCGACAAATCAACTTTTGTGGGCACTGAAATAACATTTGTGGGTGATGAAACAACATTTATGGGTCACAAAGTCAGTTTTTGTGAGTGAGGAAGCAATTTTTGTGAGCAACGAAGCAAGTATCGTTGGTGATGGAGCAAGTTTTGTGGGCAACCCAACAAATTTTGTGGGTGAAGAAGCAAGCTGGTTTCGAAGCAATTTTGTGGGTGACAAAAAGTTTTGGTAGTGATGGAGCAAGTTTTGTGGACCCAACAAATTTTGTGGGCGTCGAAGCAAGTTCTGTTGGTGACGAAGCAAGTTCTGTGGAAGAGGCAACAAGTTTTGTGGCAGGTCCTGCGCAACTTAGGTGGAAAGCGGTGAGGAAGCAAATTTTATGGGCGTCGAAACAAGTTCTGTTGGTGACAAAGCAAGCTTTGTGGGAGACCAGCAAGTTTTGCCGGCGATTGGAATCCGTCGACGCCGGTTCCTGCCGGAGATTGGACTCCGAACGTGGCTGGTGACTTTAAAATAGTGGCAAGCAACTTTGTTATGTATAGAGACAACTTCACATCATTCGTACGCAATTTTTTGGTCTTTTTTTTGTTGAATACATTTGCTTTTCTGCGTAATTTATTTAGATCTCGTTTCTTTGGCCCGACTCAATTTAATTCCTAGCTCCGCCACTGATTGAGTCAATTGGGAATCTATTTTTTATCAGGTATCAAAATTGATGCAAATAATGATGCCTAGTGTAACTTTGTAAGCATTTTACTGTACATTGAGTCAATTTCACAATGGCAGTAAGAAATCTTGTGTGTTTTGAAACAACTTCATAAGCAGCTCCATAACCATTAAAAGACTTTGTTACGCAAATTTATAAGATCAATAGACAACTTATGTGACGCCAACAACTTATGAAGATTTTAGGCACAATCCAGGCCGGTCCCTCTTTTCCTTTCTCTATTCTTCGCACGAGCAAGCAAAATATAGAACTACAGGTCTACAACACGCAAATTCGGAAGCAAAAAAGATCAGGCGCTCAAGTTAGGCGTCCAGGAGCAACTCATGGACTAGTAGCCACTGGAGGAGCACAACACTGACGGGACGAGCAAAAGGGTGGGCGTGGACAGATGGTAAGAAACTAGCGCAGGAATCGTGGCTGCAGCGGGAGGCTGGACCTGACGAACGTCCCGCCAAATCGATGGCACGGCGAGGGAATCGGTGGGGGCGTGGTGCCGTGCGCGCCGCGGACGGCCAAATTGATGGCACCATGGAGTTCAGTGCCAGCAGTTGGGGAAAATGGAGACGGAAGGATCCGGTACGGGTGTTTCGCGAGTTCGGGGAACGGAGCTCGGGGCGGTGGCGAGGGAGGCGGGGCGTCAGCGAGGGAGGCCGGCCGTCGGCGAGGGAGACGGGGGCGTCGGCGGCGGCAAGGAAATGATAGCGTGAGTGGACTGTTGTCTTTTTTTTTTTTGAAAGACCCAGCAACTGCTGGCTTTTCATTGATTAGGAGAGGGAAATAGATTACAGGAGCATCCGATGGGCAAAGTGCCCGTCGTAATGCTTAGAAAAGGTACAGAGAAAAGAAAAAATTGCACGGACAGAGTAAAGGAAAAGGAAATCAAGGGGGTTCGAAGAGTGTTGCGCGCAGCTCCTTCGCTCCGGCCCTTGTCCAGGCAGCCGCCTCGTCATGGATGGCTGCTATGATTGCATGTAGGGGCAGTTTTTTGTTTTGGAAAATTCTGCCGTTGCGTTCGCTCCAGATCGCGGAACAAGTCAGGATGATCAGGGATTGGATTCCTTTGCGGTGTCTTGCATTCCCAGTCGTAGCTGAGCGATGCCAAAGATCGGAGATGGACTGGTCCTCCGGCCAGGGGGAGGGGTCGAGGCAGGAGCAGTTTGGCCACTTGGAGATCACTAGCCAGATTTTTCGTGACACCGGACAGTCGAAGAAGAGGTGTCTTGAGGTCTCCAGGTTGCGGACACATAGTTGGCAGAAGTACTCGTTCGGCCATCCACGGCGTTGTAGTCGATCCGCGCACCAAAGCCTGTCTTGGGAGAGAAGCCAAGTTGTGATCTTTTTACATTGAGCGCTCAATGTAACCGAATAGCGCAGCTGCCTAGGAGGCAATTACCTTCTTATTTAAGATAAAATATTATTTAATGTGAGGTGACGTTCCTGTGATGTCTTCGTCAATATCCAGACACAATTCGTCGAAGGTGTTCATAGGGTGTATAATCGTGTATGTGAGGGTCTCCATTTGTACAGTGTTTCATAAAAATATGAGCTCTTTTACGGTGCTTGTGAAAACTACCTAGGTAGTTTTGGGTAGTTTCCATCCTAAATTATTTCAGCCCTTTGATTTCACTCCATCCCTCCTAAATTATACCAGCCGTCCAATCATCAAATTAGATGGTCATTTATCCGAAAAAAAAAACTATTCGTGTCCAACCACACCGGCGACGGTCTCTTCGGTGCCCATCAGCCGCCTCAGGAGGCTCCAGCGCAAGCTCGCTCGCTGTGCCGCTTCACCGACGATGTCCTCGCCGTCCTTCTCAGCCACCATCTCCTACCGTTCCTTGACGCCGTCGCGACCGCCGGCGAGGCCGTCGACCTGCAGGAGGCACTGCGCCGGTGCGGAGACTCACGAAGCTCCTCAACATAGTCAAGTCCTGCCGGCTCCGAGAAGCCAGGCGACCACGCCATGTCCGTTATCGAAGCCAAGGAAGCAAGCCTAAGAAAGAACGGAGGCGAGGGCGACCCGGACTTGTTTGCGCGGTTCATGGCGGCCATGGACGAGGAGGACGGGGTGGCGAGCTAGCCGCCATGTTCCCCACACCGGAGGCCAAGCGCCGGTTCCTGCGTGACGTGGTCGTCAGCTTTGTTCTCGCCGGGAAGGACATGACTGTTGTTGGCAAGGGCTGGCGGGCTCTCTCTCACTCACGGACAGAGGAAGAAGAAAGGGAGACAACACAAAGTTTTAGCGCGTTCAAACGCTTAGGCGCACGAACGCCCTTTTTTTCTTATCAACTGGCTGATACCTGATACTTTGCATCAACGATCAGTACAGTACGGGGTTTTATACCAGGGCAAAGCACATGTGCACGCACACGCGTTGTCGACCTTGCTCGAGCACGAACGCATGCTTCCCAACTCGCTCGCGATCCGCTCGCTCTGCCGCGCGCATGACATGCTCTACGCGCACGACGCGGCCGGCGTCCAACGGCCACGACCTCGATCACTCCCGCTATTCTCGCTAACTGTCACACACACACATACGCACGCGTCAGACGCAGTTTATTTGCTAACAACGACGACCTCGGGCCTCAGCCTTGGCGTGGTTCTTCTGGCTCCTTGCCGCGAACCCGCGGTACGAGCGTCGTGCATACGACGAGGTGTCCCGGTCGGCGGACGGCAACGTGAAGGGCATGCGCTACCTCCACGCCGTAGTCACCAAGGCGATGCGCCTGTACCCGCCGGTGCCATTCAATGGGCGGGTGGCCGTCGCCGACGACTTCCTACTGGACGGCATTGCGGTGTGCGCCGGCTGGTTCGCCAACTACTCGGCGTACGCGGTGGGCCGGATGGAGAAGCGGTGGGGCAAGAACTTCGTTCGTGCCTGAGCGCTGGCTCGGCGATGCCGGCGAGTTCGTGCCGGTGCGTGCCTCGGGAAGGTCATGACCTACGTGCAGGAGCAGGCGGTGGCGAATGTGGGGTGGCGGACGTGGAGGTGGTGGAGGAGGAGCCGGCGGTTGGGAGGATGTGGTGGCGGAGGTGAAATACAAGGAATAGTAGGCGTTACCAAAATGCCCTTTTATTTTAGATTAAAAATAATTCCTTTTTGGTAGTTTCAAGTAGTTTCGGGTAGTTTTAATCTTGTGGTTTCAGGTAGCTCTTATTTATTCACCGTTTGATTAGAGTGGATGAACGGTTGGTAAAATTACCAAGTATGGTAAAACTTGTATAAAAATATATATGAAAAAAGAGGTATAAATGTGGTCTAATTACCAATCTAGATTGTTACGATTTGCTGTTGCCAGGATCCTATTTAGTAGTATTAGACACGAGAAGGCATGATGATTCTTGTAAACATTTATACCCCCTTCGAGTTTCTTCTTAGAAAATTTATGAGTTTTAATCGATCATGTCTACTTTTGATGAAGTTTTCTTAAACTATAAATAAATAAACTTATAAAGTATTAATCATGATGAGTTTAATGATGATGATGATTTGGTATTGTCAATGCCAATTTTTTTCTTCTAAAAACTTGGACAAATATTATCATGTTGACTTGAAAAAACTAATGGAACTTATAAGAAAGAACAGCGTGAGTATAATCCGAGCAACATACCAGCGCACCCCACAATACGACATGAAATCAATATTTTACAGAAACAAAACCTGAAATTTAAGAACATATGAAATGAATCCTTGAATCATGTAATTTTCCACACCACAAATTGCTAATTACATAAGTGATATAGACCGAATTGTCTGCCGGGTGTCGGCCACGTCATTTGGGATGCTTCACATGCTAAAACTTTGTACCCATATATAAGATACAAAAAGTGGCATGCATGCAACTACAAATTGGCTGCTAACATCATTCTAAAGTATGGTTGGTTGGTTGGATGATGTGATTCCGTTAACACCCATCATTTTTGTTTAACACATATGATCTAAGGATTAATTAGGGGATTTTTAAAAATAATTTACGCAAACACCAAACAATTTTTTTTTAGATAAAAACGGCCTCGCCCCGGTTCGAATTAAGAAACCACCAGCGTTCAAACAGAGTTTTTACAGACATAAGGCACTGCACCCTACAAGCAGGGGTTCCAACACCAAAAGGCCAACAGAAGGCACCCAGCCAACTAGAATTTTTAAAACTGAAACACCTAAACAACAAACGACGACCAGGGAAGAAACAGGCCACAGCCTAAACTGAGGATAACTTCAGAGATCAGCAACAGCAAGGAAGTTATCATCCTCCACCAGCTTCAAACCTTCAGCTTTCATCCTTTGAGCTAGTCCTTCAGTATCAATCTTCCAAGCCGTGTCTTCATCAACCTCCATCATGTTGCCTGCAGGGGCAACCACCAGATCCTTGCCAACCAACTTCCGCAGAGTCAGCCAGGATCCAGCCAGCACAACGGGAGGGGGCTGTGCGCTATCCTCTCCAGCTTCCCCGTCACTTCGGCCAGCTTTCCTTTTGTGTCCTCTGAGAACAGGACCGACCATTGTGACAGCAAAGAGCCCATCCTTCTCCACATGTCCTGTAAACCAGGCCAAATAGAGCGATTAAAGCACACATCATTCCTTGTATTCCAGATAACCCACATAGCTACATCACATGTGGAATTATGCACTTTAAACCTTTTGTTACACAACCACATAGTTGCGATTGACTCAAAAGAGGTAACAGGATGTAAAATACAAAGAATGTTATTAACTTCCGACCATATTCTTTTAGCAACTACACACTCAAAAAAGAGGTGATTGCACGATTCAGGTTCTGAGCAAAAGACACAGGTGAGGTCATCAACATTCTGCCTCTTAACCAAATCATCCCTAGTGAGGATTTTGTTGTGTGAGATCAACCAGAGGAAGAAGTGTATCTTAGGGGGCACAGTGATTTTCCAAACAACTTGTACATACACAGGAGAAACACCTCTAAAGTTGATCACAGCATATAAAGAGCTCACACTGTAAGTACCCTTGGTTTCAAACTTCCAAATCAAGGCATCCTCATCTCCACTAAGGTGGATGCTCTGAGCCACCTGAAGGAGGTCATACCATTGGATCATGAGAGCATGAGAAAAGGACCTCCTAAAAGTAACTTTGAGTTGATTACCATCCCAAAGTTCTGCTACAGTGGAGTTTTTCTCATTAACAATCTCATATAGGTCCCAAAACTGAACAGCTAGACTAGAGGAACCACAAGCGGAGTAAATGGAAAAGGAGATGGCCCCATACCACTTTAGTTTTTGAAGTTCAACCTAATTTGTGCTGCAAGAAAGTACAACCAGAAAATTCACTATTAATGGTGCTTTGTTTTTGTTCCCTGATCTTGAACATGTAATTCTGAGTAGATGTTTGCCTAAAAGTCAAGTAAAGAATGACGTCATACTCTATTTCTATATTTCTTTCGTGGTGCTTGAACTTAGAAAACACATTTTTCACCAAAACCGAGTTTAACTTCCCTAGTAACTTTTTGCTTGCTGGCAGTACACATGTGTAGTAGATAGATGTAGTACTGCAAGTTTTCCTACCGTTGCATAATTTAAAAGTGTTCGTACCGTTGGACAAAGGCTCTGTGGTTTGGTGAGACGGATCGACAAACAAGCGTTTCATTATTGTGCGTGGCATGTGGGAAGCTACTTAAATAAATGTCTCCTTTTTGTACCAACAGACAGGGGATCGGTTGCACGCCGGCTCAGAGGTGTTTAGTTGCCAGGGAGTGCGTGGGGGCTGCTGACACCGAGGAACACATCAGATCAGATGATTACTCTGGAAAAACACAGGTCATGCCTGCATCAATAATGAGCACATTCTTGACCAGTGTACGTCGCTTCATCAATTATATAGTCGTCAACATCAGATTAGGGGTGTCCCCAGATACACAATGCATGTGATGTGCTGATGTGCGTGTGAATCATTGGATTGTAATATGGCAATTGCATGATTGCATCTGGGTTCTAATCAGGCAAAGGCACAAGTACTCCAGCAAATTATACCTTATAATATGATCCTGAGATCGGTGGAAACTTTACATGACTCTAACGAAACAATGAATCAATGAAGAAAAGAACTGGGGATCAGAGAGAGAAAAGAAGTAACGGTCTTACAGTAATATTCTACTGTACTTAGGAAAAAGATGGTCACGAACGAATCAAAAGCATGCCAACAACAGGCCAACCCGTACTTGTTCGGCTAACTAGCTAGTGGTTAACGACGGAGCACTTCTTCCTGATCTCGCCCTGGCTGCCGGTGAGCACGTCGGCGTTGCCCATCTTGACCATGGATGCGGCGAAGTCGGCGAAGAACTCCTCCTTGAAGCCGCCGGTGGCGTGGCGCAGGACGTAGGCGCGGGTGAAGTCGTTGGTGAGGAGGGCGCCGTCGGAGTGGAAGAGGCCCCTCCGCTTGCTGACGAGCTTGAAGTAGTCGAGGTCGAAGGTCTTGAAGCTCCCGGGGTCCATCTCCACGAGCGTGGTGTTGTCGTCGAGGCTGGCGCACTTGTTCTTGAGCTTCGCCATGTAGAAAGGCTCCAGCGTGGGGTCGATGTCGCTGGCGTTGTCCATGCCGGTGAAGTTGTAGAGCCGGTCGGAGAAGGAGAAGCAGTGCGACGTCCCGATCGTGTGCGCGGCTGAAGCACCAGAGTCAGAGACAGAAAATGCATGTTCATGAGACCATTACTGAAGTGAACTGAAGATTTTGGCATTGCTGGCTAAGGTGGAAATGTCGTTGTGAAGACTTACCTGAGAGGACGACGAGGTCCTTGATGTCAAGGTTCACGGCGGCGAATAGCTGGGTGAGCTCGGTGATGTTGGCGGTGGGAGGGGGCAGCGCGTCGGTGTCGTTGGAGATGGATACGCTGCCATCTCGCCGGCCCAAAGGAACTTCCCAGAATGGCCCCATGCTCTGCAAAACAAAGGAACACCACTGAGAAATGTTGCTTGACTTCACACGTACTGCCATTTCCAAAATTGCAGAGCACTGCTTTACTGACCAGCCACACGGCGTCCCTGGCCATGAGGGCGAGCAGGTCGGCGCAGGAGACGGTGTCAGGGCAAGCCTTCTCCACGGCGGCCTTCACTCTCTCGATGAAGTCGAAGCCCCGCAGCGTCTGGTTCGGGAGCGCGTCCTTCTCCGCCGTCTTGTTCGCGGAGTCCAGCAGAACGGAGCCGTCACACCCCTGCATATATTCGTCCATTAATCCTCACTTGTGAGGCTACTGCACACAAGAACAGTCGATCGAACCACTGTATATATATCCTGCAATGCAACTTATAAATTACCCTGACGAAGCAGTCGTGGAAGTGCATCCTGAGCAGCGGGCCGGCGAGGCTGGGCGCGAGGGAGAGCGCCCTCACCATCTCCTTCCGGACGACGTCCTCCACGCTGGGGCACGACTCGCTGTAGAACTTCTCATGCAGCTGCGCCCGCGCGCACGACGCCGCCGTCGCCGCGAGCAGCAGCGCCACCATGAAAGTCCTCGACGCCATCTGCCAAAGCTATGCAATGCAAGGACGACGATGGTTGCTAATCAGGGGAAGCTCGAACTTCCGCTGCTGCTGCTGAATTGGCGCCGAGGAAATTTATAGAGGAGGGACTGCCACCGCGCCTGCATGTGGTAGGCTGTCTTCCCGAAGCAGCAGGTTAGTTTGCATGGTTTAGTGGGTTGTTCCTTCCCTCGTTTGCGCTTTGCGGAATCTTTGCCGTGGCAGGTACACTGACGGCCACCGTATGTATCAGTATAATGTTGGCGGCCCAGGCCGGCCAGCCAGATGGGCGGAAGCGTATCAGCTCATAATTAACTTGGCCATCATCCCTGGGAAAAAGAAAAAGAAAAAGAAAAGGAAAAAAGAAAAGAACAAACTCAATCGTTTTAATCATCAAAGGCTTCCAGGGAAGTGTTGATGCCACCTACTGGTAGTTTGCTAAGATGGAGATCGATATGTATATATATCTATGTATATTGTACAGGTACAACAGTTCTATTGTCCCACATGCATATTTGTTGAACCGTTATTCACTTTTTGGCCCATAAGGCCCAAACCCACATGTAGTCTGCATAGATGGAGGACTGCACTTGTTGGATTCGAGTAGCCGTTGCCTAGCTCCTGGCGGCGCGAGGCACGTCGTGTAGCTTGTCGGAAAGATGAGTGCACTCAAAGACCTTGATGAGGCTGTCGAGCAGCTCAACATGGTTATTGATCATGGGGTTGAACTCTCGGGTTACTGTTTCTCGACATAAAGTGGTCCGTAAGATTAAATTATCGCCAGCCGATATCATGCTAGAGGGGGCTACGAACTATCTGAGTTGCTTTCGGAGGGCAATGCTGACTTCTAAGTAGTTTCTTCTTTTCTTTTTAGTTCTCCGACCTTCCACCCGATACTGGGCGATACCGAATCGGGCGAAACCAATTCCCATGGTGTGACGCGGTAAAAGAGATCTCTTAGCTGGTTTGAGGGAGAAACTAAAGCAAGTGTTGGATTTAAAGCAGAAAGATCATGATGGGTGCCGTTGGAGAACCAGAAGACAAGACTAATGTGAAGTGAATGAGGTAGACGGGCATCAACTCTTTACTTATTGGGTGGTTGTTGAACTCGATGGTGCCCTTCATTAGTCGCTTTGTGGTAGGGCTCGACATGAAGCTCGAGGCTCGAGTCTCGGCTCGGGCTCGGCCCGGCTCGAAGGTTGGACAAGCCAAGCCCAAACCCTCTGGACAAGGCTCGAGGCTCGTCAAGCCTGCTCGGTGAAGCTCGCAAGCCGGCTCGAACGCTCGATGAAATATATTTTTTAATGTGGTTTTCACTAAAAATGTGACATTTTATAATTATAATTAGCAATGGACTATGAATATATCCATAGTGTAACAATTAAGAAAAAGTAAAGCTGTGCGTGCATGCTGTCAATGGTGAAACAATACAGCGTTGACCATTGGCATATAGTGCAGACATTGAGTAGCTACTACTAGTTTTCAGAAGACAACAAAAGATGCGAGTGAACATGTCAAGCGAGCACATCCTCTGATCCCATGAAATTCGCTGCTATATAGAGTAGCTAGGCTCTGTGATTGAACGGTTAATTAGCTTCACAAATTGAAGAAGAAAACAAATAGAAGAGGAAAAGAAACAGAAGAGGAGTAGATAGGAATATAGAATCAGTGGACAGGGAGAGAAAATGACGGCAGCCATACTGCTTAATTTGGAGGCTGGAGAAGACGACCCATGGTGGCCAGCGGCAGCGAAGCAGTTTCTCAGGCCGGGGGCGCCGCGGGACAGGGTGGGAGCAGTGGATGGCTGGAACGTCGGAGGGTCGCCGGCCGGCCGGCCGGAGGGATTGCCGGTGCCGTGCGTATTTTCCCATCGATGGGAGCCTAGGAGACGTCAGCAGATTCTCTTTAGGTTGGAATAAACAAATAGATCGAAACATGTAACGTCCGCCTCGCGAGCCGACCGAGCCGAGCTGTGAGCTCGCCGAGCCTCAAGCCCGATTTCTAAGATTTTTCTGTGGCAAGCCGAGCCAGGCTTGGCTCGCATTTCCGAGCCGAGCCACGAGCCGGCTCGGCTCGATTCCACCCCTACTTTGTGAAGAGGCTATTAATATCCGTTGAGATATGGAAGACTCTGACCACTTTTTTTTTACGAAACACAGTACAACGCAAGCGCTCCACCTAATACGCGTGATCAGAAAGAAGTGCTCCGCTCCACCTAATACGTTAACGCAAGCGCTTTGTAGCGCTCAAGAGATCGATCAGAGCGAGGCTTAATCTTGTAGACCCACTTGCATGTGATGGGACGAACACCTGGAGGAGGCGAGACAAGATCCCAGGTGCCAGTGCGCTCAAGCGCAGCAATCTCCTCAGCCATGGCAAGCTGCCATTCGGGATGGCACTGAGCATCCCGATAAGAAGTCGGCTCAAGGGCAACAGAAAGACCATAGTGACTAGGAGAGTAGCGTTCAGGTGGACGACGATGGCGAGGAGGAAGAGGAGGAGTCAGCTCATCAGAGGAAGAGGGCACCTCAGAAGAAGAAGAGGAGGAAACGTCGGAGAAGGCATCCGGAACATGAGAGCGACGAGAGTAGTGAAAAGGAAAAATGAGAGAGTGTAGAGGAAGGTGGAGGATCGGAAGAGGAAGGAGGGGGACTATGTGGGGAGGAGGGTGGCGGTGGGTCATCAGCAAGGATGGGGCGTGGAGGAGGATCGATAGGAACAGAGGGTGTTGTGTCAGGAAACAAGAGAAAGGATATGTCATCCACTAAGAAAGCCAGGGAGGAGGGACGCGGGTAGAAGGGACGCGACTCATCAAAAGTGACATCACGAGAAATGCGCATCCGACGACCAACGGGGTCCCAACACCGATAACCCTTGTGCTCATCGCTGTAGCCAAGAAACACACACTCAACAGACTGAGCGGTCAGTTTGGTGCGCTCACGAGGGGCAAGAAGAACATAGCAAACGCAACCAAACGAGCGAAGTGCTGAATAATCAGGGCAGCGAGCAAAAAGACGCTCTAGAGGAATATCACCATGTAAGGCCGCCGAGGGCTGAAGGTTGATGAGATAGGTGGATGTAGAAACAGCCTCAGCCCAAAAGTGAGGCGGAAGAGAGGCGGCAATCATCAGCGCACGAGCCGTCTCAAGCATATGGCGATGCTTGCGCTCGGCCACGCCATTCTGAGCGTGAGCACCAGGACAGGAGAACTGAGCGAGAGTCCCCTGTTCAGCTAAAAAACCACGCAACATCTGGGAGACATACTCACCAGCAGAATCAGCTCGAAAAACACGAATAGGCGTGGAGAACTGGGTGTGAACCATGGCAGCAAATCGCTTATATATAGAGAGAACCTCGCTACGAGAAGTCATGAAGTAAAGCCAAGTATAGCGAGAGAAATCATCGATAAAAATAACATAGTAGCGATGGCCCCCCTTCGAAGCGAAGGGAGCCGGACCCCATACATCAGAATGTATCAAATCAAAGGGACGCTCCGACACGGAGGTACTAGTAGGATAAGGTAACTGAATTTGTTTGCCAAGTCTACAACCCTGACACTGAAGCGAAACATCTCCTGAGACAGGCCCCAGAAGACCGCGATGAACTAAAGACGAGAAGCGAGAGCCACAAAGATGACCAAGTCGATGATGCCATTGCTGAAATGAAGCGGAAGCGGAAGTAGCAAGAGCATGTGAGCAAAAGGTGGTGCTGGTGTCGGCAGATGGAAGACGAAGCCAGTCAAGATCCCAAAGCCCTGGGGAGTCACGGCGCCGAGGGCCAGCTCCAACCAGAAGCTTGGTGTAACGGTCCTGAACAGAAACAGAATCAGCATCAAAGATAACACGACAACCAGAGTCAGCAGTCTGAGCAACGGACAACAGATTCATAGTGAGGCGAGGAACAAGAGAAACATCAGGAACAGAAAAGGAAGGAGTAGAAAGATTGCCACGACTGGTGACGGGAAAGGAAGTACCGTCGGCGGTAAGAACAGAAAGAGGAAACTCAAGAGAGCGAAGAGATGATAACGCGGAGGAGTCAGAAGTCATATGAAAAGAAGCTCCAGAATCTAAGACCCACGAGGAAGTACCTGACTGTGGAGACGGTGGTCCCTCAGTGCGGGAGACAGCGGTCACAGAACCAGCAGTGCCTGTTGAGGAAAAAGAGCCAGAGGCAGCCAATATGCGTCGAAGCGTCGCCATATCCTGCGCAGAGAGAGACGAGCTCGAAGGAGGTCGAGTCCCAGACGAAGAAGCACGACCCATCTCCAACATCTTCTTGTAACAATCTGTCTCGGGGTGCCCTGGCTTCTGACAATAGCCACACTGAATGCGAGGAGGGCGAGAGCGACCCCCACCACGAGAGGGGCGACCTCCACCGCCTGACGGGGCACGACCCAGAACATCAGAAGGAGTAGCCAGCAGCGGTGGTGCACTGGAACGAGAGAGCCATGGAGTAGTAGCCAACACAGTAGGGGCGCGAGCAGCGAGCACCGAGGGAACTCCAAGCAGACCAGCAGTACGGACTCAGCACGGAGCTCAGAAAGTACCACCGACAGAGGAACATGGCCTCGACCAATCAACTGAGCACGACGGGGCTCAAACTATGGGCGAAGCCGAGACAAAAACTCATAAACCCGCTGAAACTCCAGATCAGACCTCACAGTCCGGCAACAAGGGCAAGTACCACAGACAACAGAGCGGAGAGAATCAAGCTGACGCCAAATAGATGAACTCTGTGTGTAGAACTCCTCAACACTGGAATCACCCTACTGGAGGGCATGCTCCTGACGGATCACGGATAAATAGAGGGAGTCACCAGAGGGCTGATACCGCTGGCGAAGATGATCCCACATCTCATAAACAGTATCAAGGCCCATTATCTCAGAGGCAAACTGAGGCTGAACACTAGCAGTGAGAACAGCAGCAGCACGAGCATCCTCATCACACCACTGAGAATAGGTAGACTGAGCCTCACGATAAGTGGAAAGAGACTCGGAGAAATCTGCTACCTGCTGATCATAAGCATCGACCGCAACATCATCGTCGGTCTTGGCTGCAGCCCGGTCAGCCTCAGAAGCATCAGCGGCAATAACCAGTGGCGTCGGCGGGACGGGAGCCACCGGAGCAATGAGACGCGGAGGACATGGGACCTCGCCACAAAGAACACCCCAAAGCCTGAGACCGCGCATATGGATCCGCATGTGAGCGGCAAAGTCCGCGTAGTTGGTACCATCAAAGATCACCGGGCAATGAGGAACAGCAACGTAGCCCGAAGAAGAGGACGCCATCCTGCTTCCAATCTCTCTCTCTTTTTTTCTCTACTTACGGGTCAAAGCAGACCAAACGAGCCCAGCTTCTACAGCTTCTGGATCGTGGCCTTCTGGTTCACCACGACCGGGCTAGCCAGGAGATGGCCAAGGGACCGGCGGCTGCAGATGCAGCAGCAGCGGCCGGAATGGAGTGGCGGCGGCCGGATCCGGACGGTGGCGGCCTGACAAGGCGGCGGCCGAGCAGATCGGGGCGGCGGCCAACAAACGGGCGGTGGAGCGCGGGCTCGTGCGTGGGCAGGCCGGTCGTGGTCGGGAATGGCCGGCCCGGGGCAGCAGATGGCCAGATCAAGGCGGCGGCGTTGGAGGTGAGCCGGTGACGAACCAATTTTGCTTGATTTGGAGTCCGATTTGGCTCGAATTCAACCAGAACAAAGTGGGAGAAGGTGGGAAGAAGAGGTACCGACCGGAATGATCATCGGTGGCCAGGAATCGAGCACGGAGTTGCTGCGTGCGGGAGAGGCTAACCTAGCGCTCTGATACCATGTTAGGGAATGAGCAACTACCATTCACAGGGGCCAAAGGCCAATACATGTACAGGTGTGGACTATGCAAAGAGCCCCTTATACTACGGGGAAATAGGAAAACAAGACTATACATGTCTAACAATTGGGAGATCATTAGATAAACTATCATTTCAGTGGGGGAATTGAGAGAGTGTGCAATATTACCGTGGATAATGCTTCTACAAATGACACTTGCTTAAACTAAATGAAGAGTTCTTTGACTAAAAGGGGTTGTACTATTGGAAAAAGTGACCATATTCACATGAGGCATGTGACTCATATTGTTAATCGTGTAGTCCAAGATGGGCTAAAGATAATGCCCCATCCTATGGACAGAAATCGAATTTCTATCAAATATATGAGAAGCTCTCCACTTGTCGGGGGGCTACCCCCGGGTAGGGTAAAGATATGGTAAAAGCTACGTCCAAGACGGAACCGACATACTTGCTGACCGACATATGCCCGGGTCGGAAGGGACCGGGATATGATATTGGTGCAGCCCGACATACTCTAACCGACTTAATCATATTTTACCCGACATATCTATGTCGGTATGCATTGTGTTATTCTTATGTGCAGAAAGAACGGTTTATGAAGGGTAATCCGGCACAACCATGCCGGGTCTTGGGAGAAGCAGATTATCCGGCATACCCACGCCGGGTTGCGAGGTGGAATCCGGCATATCCATGTCGGGTTGCCCAGGAGAGGAGTCGCCAAGTTATCCGGCATATCCATGCCGGGTTATGCGGAGAAGATGCCATGCCAAGCGCTACAGGACAAAGGACAGACAAGACATGCCAAGCCCATCCCCTGATGTGACTAGAGTACACTGCATGACACAGGGAATAGTGTCGATTAGACCCCAGTAGTCAAATCATGAACAGTGCATGTATAGTGTCATGTGGGCCCCCTTGTCCCCTGGGCTCCCTCTATATAAGGAGCACCAGGGGGAGAGACCAAGAGAGAGCCACGGCTCCCCCGCAGCCCCATTTTCCCCCCTTTGCCTTTGCTCTCCAAGACCTCTTAGAGGCAAATCTAGCCCAGCTCATGGAGCATCTTTTGTATCGCGCCGATACCAGTGGGAAATATATACAGAGTAGGCTAGATGCTGCAGTAGGGGTTTTATCTCCTCACGAGAGCCCCGAAGCAGGGTAAATCCTTGCGTCCGTGTGTTCTTCCGTGTGTGCTTCTCAGCGCGCTATCCCTCCCCGAATCCTCTAGCGTCCATCCGACCCCACAAATTAGCCTACCCATAGGCATTTGTCTGTTCACCACGACGACAGTTGGCGCCCACCGTGGGGCTTCAGTGGCGCTTGCTGGGCTAATTTCGGACGGGACCTTCTTCATCAACTCGGGGACTCGACATCACCATGGTCCCCACGCCCCGACTTGCTGCCGCACGCAGAGGCCGTTCCGACCGACACCAGCGCTCGCTGTCGACAGATTCCGGGCAACCCCTCGACAGTTGCCCGGGTCATGTCGGCTCCGTCGATCCCGACCGCACCAATGCTCCGTGAGTATCTTCGTCTGTATCATGCAATTGACCAGTCTTGAGAGTAACTCGGGGACTGCCCCTTCATGCCTAATTTAGTTGTTAACCCGGGAGCGAGAGGTCGTAACCCGGGGACTGCCATGTTATGGTATCTGTATATTTTCCCCCGGGGCAAGATGTCTTGACCCGGGGACTGGCTCACCGGTCAGTTATGCTTTTCATCCTAAGTCGGTAGAGCAGCTCGGAAATCAGTTTATCTGTATACATGTGGTTTATGTCTATTAGTTCCGAGTTATTTGCATGTCGGCACCCTGGGATGAACTCGGGGACTGCCCCGCCTTTACTTGTGTGTTTTATCTCAGTTGTTTCTATATTGCCTTTATGCCGGCACCCCGACATGGAGCTCGGGGACTGCCATGTTTATATGTCTGTCTTGTTATCTGTGGTGTCCGTATACCGAATAGCTTTCAACCTTGTTTCAAAGTTCAAGTAAAGTATGCTATCCGAGATGATCTTGTGACTCGACTGACGAACACCTAAAATGGTAGTCAAGAGCAGAGGTTGTGGAGTATAGTAAACATGAAAACAAACTCGGGGGCTCGGTCTAAAAAGTAATTCGGCGTATGTTGTCTGTGTGTCTTCCCCGGAGCAAGATGTCTTGACCCGGGGACTGACCCATTCTGTTCTCTCTGCTAGATCTGTAAAGTAACCCGGGGACTCGGCGGAAGCCGAATCCGCATCCTGGTGCATAGTTTTGCTTCTAGATTTAATTTTCGGCATGTGCTATGATCAATTATGCTTATTAGTAAGTTTGCTTTTTAAGTTATATAGTCGTTATATATGTACAAAGGTCTTGCTTATGTCGGTTGTCTCGGATCCATCTTATAGTCATTATTGTCTCAGTGTATATCACGGATAGTCTTTGGTATCGGCTTGCCGAGTTATAATGGCATATCACCCCAGATCACTGTTTATTTCGATTTGCCGATGTATCACGGCATCGTTCTGTATCTCCAGATCGCCGTTTATTTCGGTTCGCCATAGTATCGTGGCATCATCATGTATCCCCGGTCATCGTTCATGTTGGTTTGTGAAATGAGATGTGTGATATGCCCAGAGTGGCCGAGGTACCGAGACATGTGTGATATGCCCAGAGTGGCCGAGATACCGAGGCATGTGTGATATGCCCAGAGTGGCCGAGATACACTTATGTCAAACCAGCAGATCCTGTAGACATCCATGTCGGTAAGTGCCCAGAGTGGCTACCGGACATTCGAGACACCCGAGATACACTTATGTCAAACCAGCAGAGTCTGGAGACATCCATGTCGGTAAGTGCCCAGAGTGGCTACCGGACATTCGAGACACCCGAGATACACTTATGTCAAATCAACAGAGGTTGGAGGCGTCTGTGTCGGTATACGCCCAGAGTGGCTAAAAGCCGGCACATGAGACTCTGTGTCGGTATACGCCCAGAGTGGCTAAAGGCCGGCACATGAGACGTCCGTGTCGGTATACGCCCAGAGTGGCTAAAACCCGGCATGTGAGGTATGTTTATGTCAAGCCGGCAGTGGCCGAAGACATCTATGTCGGTAAAACGCCCAGAGCGGCTAAGACACCGGCATATGATTGTATTTTTGCAGGTACACGGTGGAGTAGGTAAAGATGGTGGTGTTGTTATTTCTTCTAAGTCTGCGCGCGACTCTGCGAGTCCCCCGCAGCCTCGGGGACTAGTGTCGGGGGGCTACCCCCGGGTAGGGTAAAGATATGGTAAAAGCTACGTCCAAGACGGAACCGACATACTTGCTGACCGACATATGCCCGGGTCGGAAGGGACCGGGATATGATATTGGTGCAGCCCGACATACTCTAACCGACTTAATCATATTTTACCCGACATATCTATGTCGGTATGCATTGTGTTATTCTTATGTGCAGAAAGAACGGTTTATGAAGGGTAATCCGGCATAACCATGCCGGGTCTTGGGAGAAGCAGATTATCCGGCATACCCACGCCGGGTTGCGAGGTGGAATCCGGCATATCCATGTCGGGTTGCCCAGGAGAGGAGTCGCCAAGTTATCCGGCATATCCATGCCGGGTTATGCGGAGAAGATGCCATGCCAAGCGCTACAGGACAAAGGACAGACAAGACATGCCAAGCCCATCCCCTGATGTGACTAGAGTACACTGCATGACACAGGGAATAGTGTCGATTAGACCCCAGTAGTCAAATCATGAACAGTGCATGTATAGTGTCATGTGGGCTCCCTTGTCCCCTGGGCTCCCTCTATATAAGGAGCACCAGGGGGAGAGACCAAGAGAGAGCCACGGCTCCCCCGCAGCCCCATTTTCCCCCCTTTGCCTTTGCTCTCCAAGACCTCTTAGAGGCAAATCTAGCCCAGCTCATGGAGCATCTTTTGTATCGCGCCGATACCAGTGGGAAATATATACAGAGTAGGCTAGATGCTGCAGTAGGGGTTTTATCTCCTCACGAGAGCCCCGAAGCAGGGTAAATCCTTGCGTCCGTGTGTTCTTCCGTGTGTGCTTCTCAGCGCGTTATCCCTACCCGAATCCTCTAGCGTCCATCCGACCCCACAAATTAGCCTACCCATAGGGATCTATCTGTTCACCACGACGACACCACTTAGAATGGCTTTATTTAAATAGTGTGTAGTGTTCAGCAAGGTGCAGAACAAAGGCTTGCTTCATACTATTGATGTGTGCACTAGATGGAAGTGGAACTCCACATCTAATAGTAAACACGCTGTGAAGTTTGACACAGCATTTGTTCAGTATGCACTTGATGATCCCACCTACAAGATTGAGTTAACAAAAACTGGTTTATTTATCAGATTTTATTTACTAATCATGTATGCCACATGATAACAAAAACTGGTTTAGATCCTACACAACGCGGTTTTTCTCCCATCTGTTTCTCTACAAAGCAATCCAGCAAATAATATATATAATATGATCATTAATTCTTGGTGGAAACTTTACATGGCTGTAACGAAACAATGACCCAATGAAGAAAATAACTGGGGAGAAAATTCAAAAAAAAAAATAACTGGGGAGAGAGAAAAAGCAAGCAACGGTCTTACTGTAACAATCTACACAGGAAAAAGATGTTCACGAATCAAAAACATGCAACGGCCAATCCGTATATCGTAGGCTAACTAGTGGTTAACCACGGAGCACTTCTTCCTGATCTCGCCCTGGCTGCCGGTGAGCACGTCGGCGTTGCCCATCTTGACCATGGATGCGGCGAAGTCGGCGAAGAACTCCTCCTTGAAGCCGCCGGTGGCGTGGCGCTGGATGTAGGCGCGGGTGAAGGCATTGGTGAGCAGCGCGCCGTCGGAGTGGAAGAGGCCCCTCCGCTTGCTGACGAGCTTGAAGTAGTCGAGGTCGAAGGTCTTGAAGCTCCCGGGGTCCATCTCCACGTGCGTGGTGTTGTCGTCGAGGCTGGCGCACTTGCTTTTCAGCTTCGCCATGTAGAAAGGCTCCAGCGTGGGGTCGATGTCGCTGGCGTTGTCCATGCCGGTGAAGTTGTAGAGCCGGTCGGAGAAGGAGAAGCAGTGGGATGTCCCGATCGTGTGTGCAGCTGAAGCAGAAACCTAGACACCCATTACTGAACTGAAGGTTTGGGCATTGCAGTTAATAAGTGTGACGCTTAAATGTTGTCGTGCATTAGTACCTGAGAGGACGACGAGGTCCTTGATGTCCAGGTTCTTGGCGGCGAAGAGCTGGGTGAGCTCGGTGATGTTTGCGGTGGGAGGGGGCAGCGCGTCGGTTTCGTTGGAGATGGACACGCTGCCATCTCGCCGGCCCAAAGGAACTTCCCAGAATGGCCCCTTGCTCTGAAAAAGAAAAACAACGAGCAGCATATATTGAGAATTTTGCTTCGGTATAGTATCATTTGCAGTTCTGCTTACTACCAGTAGCACACTAGCTATACTAACCAGCCAGACTGCGTCCCTGGCAATGAGGGTGAGCACGTCGGCGCAGGAGACGGTGTCGGGGCAAGCCTTCTCCACGGCGGCCTTCACCCTCTCCACGAAGTCGAAGCCGCGAAGCGTCTGGTTGGGCAGTGCGTCCTTCTCTGCCGTCTTGTTGGCAGAGTCCAGCAGCACAGAGCCGTCGCAGCCCTGCACATATTCATTCGCGTTACATGGTGTACGTGAGTCGACCTCTGAATCTTTCAACGAGAGTTTGAAATGCATGTGTACTCAGTTGTACTGTACTTACCCTGACGAAGCAGTCGTGGAAGTGCATCCTGAGCAGCGGTGCGGCGAGGCTGGGCGCGAGGGAGAGCGCCCGCACCATCTCCTTCCGGACGACGTCCTCCACGCTGGGGCACGACTCGCTGTAGAACTTCTCATGCAGCTGCGCCTGCGCGCACGACGCCGCCGTCGCCGCGAGCAGCAGCGCCGCCATCACAGCCCTCGACGCCATCTCCAGAAGCTAGCTATAGCTAGCTTGCTTCTTCACAGGCTATGCAAGGACGATAATGGCTAATCGGGAGGAGCTTGAACTGCTGGTGCTGCTGCTGAATTGGCGCCGAGGAGATTTATAGAGCAGGGACTGTCCCCACGCCTGCATGTGGTAGGCTGTCTTCGGAAGCAGCAGGTAAGCTTGCATGGTTTAGTGAGTTGTTTCTTCCCTTGTTTGCACTTTGAGGAATCTTTGCCGTGGCAGGTACACTGGCGGCCACCGTATGTATAATGGAGGCGGCGGCCCAGGCCGGCCAGCCAGACGGAAGCACGTATCAGCTCTCATCAACTCATTATTTACATTTTTTTAGGTGAACTCATTACAAACTTGGTGACAAGGAACATGAGCTAATTCGCTGCCAATATATACGAGTAGTTTTAATCAACAAGGGGAAGGGCAAAGGGAAAAGGGTCAATGCCAACTACCGGTAGTTTGCTGAGATGGAAATCTCACGATCCGTATATTCTACCAGTACCATGGTGCTATCATCGCACATATCTATACTGGGTGTCGAGTGTCTTTGACGATGGACGTCATCATAGCGTCCCAGCCAGCTGAGCCCGATCGATCAGACTGGTCTAGGCTGCCCCAAAGGCTAGTGAGTTACAATGTAGTAATACTCCCTTACATCTAGGCTGAAAAAAAATACTTCATACAATATCCCATTGTTCAAATAAAAATAATGAGTACAATTATAACTATGATGCCTATATTTTGCAAATGATTTATTTATTTTTGTTAGGGCTACTTCTTACAGACTATCGGCCATGTTGGGCTCATGCTTATGTTCTTAGGTCAGGCTGGTTTGAGCTTGGCCCGGCCCAAGTTTTGGACCTTTCTACCATTTCTAGGGTCATTTCGTTCAACCTTCTGGAGTAGCTTAGGTGGACGGAAGTTTAAGCCAAAAAAAAACTATACCCTTGGATGTATAAGCTCATTTGTTTTGGGAAATTAACACACTTTTACGTAATCTAAAATATACGCAGCGGAATGAATGTAAATTCAGCACCACTCATGCATTAACTCTAAGGATCGTTGTTGTATCACCAAGGACAAATAAGCATCATACATGTATGGATATACGGACTATTTGGTTAAGTAGATGCATTAATGTTCTTAATTGCTGCAATTAACAAATTCATTTGGGTATGATGTAAATATTTGGACGTGCGTGCGTGCGTGT
Organism: Poa annua; assembly: GCA_026929855.1. Classification (NCBI taxonomy): domain Eukaryota; kingdom Viridiplantae; phylum Streptophyta; class Magnoliopsida; order Poales; family Poaceae; genus Poa; species Poa annua. The sequence goes on along the minus strand of CM049438.1, from coordinate 60,872,451 downwards.
GTGTGTGTGTGAGAGAGAGAGAGAGAGTATTAACAAAAATATTTCTGGATTCATCACCAAATATACTTTTATGATGCGTAATTAATTTTATATGAAGACAAACTTAATATTGATCATCAAAATTCAACTGATAGATCAAGTCAATGTCCAAAAAATATAAAAAAGTAGGACAACTGTGAGTATATTGCAAGGGTAAATCAAACATTATTACATGCAAGATCACTTTACATGGATGTAAATAACAAAACAATCAATTAATATACTGAAAACTGAGGGAGAAGGAAGTAATCTACATGAAAAAAGATGGTCACAAAGGAGAAGCCTCGTCAATCTGTAGCTGTCACACACTGTGTACATATGGATAACACCCGTTTCTACCTCGATCAATCAATGGTTAACAACGGAGCACTTCTTCCTAATCTCGCCCTGGCTGCCGGTGAGAACGTCGGCGTTTCCCATCTTGATCATGGAGGCGGCAAAGTCGGCAAAGAACTCTTCCTTGTACCCACCGCCGGCGTGGCGCTGGACGTAGGCGCGGGTGAAGGCATTGGTGAGCAGCGCGCCGTCGGAGTGGAAGAGCCCCCTCCGCTTGACGACGTTCTTGAAGTAGTCGAGGTCGAAGGTCCTGAAGCTCCCGGGGTCCATCTCCACGAGCGTGGTGTTGTCGTTGAGGCTGGCGCACTTGCTCTTCAGCCGCGCCATGTACTGCGGCTCCAAGGTCGGGTCGATGTCGCTCGGGTTGACCCTGCCGGTGAAGTTGTAGAGACGGTCCGAGAAGGAGAAGCAGTGCGACGTCCCGATTGTGTGACCGGCGGAGAGGACGACGAGGTCCTTCGTGTCGAGGTTCTTGGCGGCGAAGAGCTGGGTCAGCACGGTGAAGTTGGCGGTCGGAGGCGGCAGCTGGTTTGTCTCGTTGGAGATGGACACGCTGCCGTCTCGCCGACCTAGAGGAACTTCCCAGAATGGCCCCTTGCTCTGGAAAAATCACGCAGACAAACTCGAAAATTAGGTTGGAATAACACATAAACACATAAATAATTATTACTCCCTCCAATCCATAAGATGAGCGACACTTTTTATAAGTCTGTCATGCTGATAACGACCAGATCGAGATTTCCTTTTTGCACTTGCACGAATCTTTAGGTCTGATCGGATGGCTCTCCCCTCGACTAGGTGATGCACAAATGGACGACTACCAATTTGCACTGTACACTGTACTCACCAACCAGACAGCGTCCCTGGCCATGAGGGCGAGCACGTCCGCGCAGGAGACGGTGTCGGGGCAGGCCTTCTCCACGGCGGCCTTCACCCTCTCGATGAAGTCGAAGCCACGCAGCGTCTGGTTCGGCAGCGCGTCCTTCTCCGCAGTCTTGTTCGCGGAGTCCAGCAAAACCGAGCCGTCGCAACCCTGCATTATTTGTCCATTCACGGCGGTGGTCAGGCCATGGCCGACATGATCTGAATTGTTCAGTGAGGGGGAGAAACACGCGTGCACTGCGCACTTACCCTGACGAAGCAGTCGTGGAAGTGCATCCTGAGCAGTGGCCCGGCGAGGCTGGGCGCGGCGGAGAGCGCCTTCACCATCTCCTTCCGGACAATGTCCTCCACGCTGGGGCACGACCCGCTGTAGAACTTCTCCTGCAGCTGCGCCTGCGCGCACGACGCCGCCGCCGCCGCCAGCAGCAGCGCCACCATCACAACTCTCGACGCCATGTCGAGAAGACAAATAGCTAGCTTCTTCCTTGGCTAGCTATGGCAAAGGACGACGATGCCTAGGCTAGTATTAATCGGGAGAAGCTTGAACCGGTGCTGCTGCTTGTGAATGGAACCGCCAGCCAAGAACTTATAGCGTCGTTCCGTGCGTGTGGTAGGCTGTCCTGCTTCGGAAACAGCAGCGATCTACCCTAGCGAGCTTGCTTGCATGCATGGCTCCATGAGTGGCTCGTTGCTTGCACTTTTCTGGAATCTCTTTTCTGTAGCAGGTGCACGGGCCAACGTATAATGCAGGAAGCCAGCTGAAGCGCATGCAGATGAGCTTTTTCCCTCGCATCAGCTTAGTTATTAGTCACGGAGCAAAATTTGTTATCCAGTTCCAATCAAACCCAAAGGCTGAGTCCGGCCCTCGGGGAAGAGTCAATGCCACCTACTGGTAGATGGAAACCTCATGTATGATCCGTAGATTTGCGTACTCGCAGTATCAGGACCTCACATATCTTTTCGTGTTCACATGGTATGGCATGCATTATGTCCATGAAGTTTGCATGTTCACGTGTTTTATAACATGAACCACAAAGAAAAGTAATTTTGTTAATTTTTTTTTCGAGAGTGACAGGGGGGAATAAAATTCCCCACTGTTTGTTGCATTCATCGAAAGTAGCCTGGCGGGCCATGTTCTTACAACGGATGGAGAATTTTTACAGGGGGATACAAGGAAGAGAGAACACCAAAAATACAAGAAAAAGATAACTAGAGGAGGGAAAGCAAGAGCCACTAAGAGATGCAAGAGGTGAGGGGCGCAGTCGAGGGATCACAATGCCGAGACTCGGCAATCAGTCTCACGCACCGCACCGGCATGCGACTCAAACCCCACGGCACAACTCAGAAGCACCACCATCATCATCGGGGTGTCAAGCCTAGCACCTAACACTACCCTAGAAAGGGAGCTCCGCCACAGAGAACTAGACGAAAGCAGGTGGGGGAGACACACATTGCATCGTCGGAGAGCAAAGGTGAGCCTAGACGCCACCAAGAGCACGAAACTCCCACACCGCAACAGCAGCCACTCAAGACTCCAGGGCGGCAAGCACATCCATGTGGCCGAGACCACGCGAAGGCCAACCGAAGCGAGAAAACACCGCCGTCGGCCCCCAAGCTGGCCGCACCAACACCACCAGACGTAGAACCACCACCACAGACAGCAACAGAAGCCATCAAAATTGGTCTCCAAGACGACGTCTCCAGGGAGAATGTGTTGTCGACACAACACCGTCATCCGACCCGGCAAGCAGATCCTAGGTTTTCACCCGGAGGCCAAACTGTAGGTACTTGAGCTCCACAACGACACCTCCTGCGAGGAAACGGCGACCAAAGCCGCCGCTGCCGTCGGCAACGACAGAGTCGATGCCAGGTTTTCACCCGGAGCAAGAGCACAGCTACAGAGACGGCAGACGAACAGCACCAACAACCAGACCGCAGCCAACGACACCCCGCCGAGACTATGCGCGGCCTCAGACATCAACACAGCGCCAGCTCCACCAAGACCGCCGGACGCAACACGAACCAGAGCACCTGCCGAGCACCATGCCCACAGGGCAAGGAAGCGCTGCCCGATGCCGGGATCCACCATGAACCTTGGCAGCAGCCTTGCAGCATGCGTCGGCGCGCCCCACGCGCGCCACGGCAACGGCTGCCGAAGGATGGAACGAGCACCAGGAGGGGATGTCGATGGAGCGCTAGGCCCACCCGAGCCCAGATCGGACCCGGTGGGCCGCAGCCTACGGTGGCCGCCAAGCAGGCGGGAGACGACGGAGCGCTCCGCGGGCTGCGTCCACTCGCCGCGACCTCGCCGCCCGCACGGCCGAGGTCAGGACGGCCGAGATGGAGCCGCCCCGGCGCCAAGGGCCCACAGCGCGAGGCGGCGCGACGAAGGCGTCGCCACCACCCTCCCAGCGCGAGGCGGTGCGATGGGCGTCGCCGCCACCCACCCTGGACGCTGCGGGCTCGAGGTAGGCCGCCGCCGCACGGGGACGGGAGGACCGGCGTCGCAGCTTCCTCCAGAAGCAGCGTCACGGGCCGCAGGGCAGAAGATCCCCGCCGCCCCCTTCACCGGCGGCGCGCGGCCTATGCCGGCCACCGCCTCCGGGGACGGCGAGGGAGGGAGGTGCGGGGAGTGGGGTGGCGGCGGGGGAGGTTAGGGTTTCGCCTCCCCGGTCGCCTGGAGGGGGCGACGCGAGGAGGGCTCTGTCCTTTTTTATTTTGTTAATTCAAAACTACGAGTTCGCCGCCTCAACACCTTGCGATAAATATATTTATATTTCAACACTCCCCTCACGTATAGGCAGGTTCGGTGCGGATCTTTTTTTTTATACTGCATGAGCAGGGTCTCGAACTCGAGATATCTTGGCTTTGATACCATATAGAATTGGTGCACTAGCCATCTAAACAAAAAATCTGAACTGATGGAAAGGGGCTAGACGTATATTTATATTTCAATAGAACTAAGTAGGAAACTCAAAAACTTCTAACACTAAGCATCCAGCTCGTAAGAAAAAGAAAAATTCTAGCATAAAAAAAGCTTTTAAGAAAATAATCTTATTTAGAAGAAAAAAAGACTGGTGCTTTTGCGTCGTTTGTTTAGTGTGCACCGTGTCAATTTACTGCTTATTTACTACTCCCTCTGTTTTGTACACCATGTTTATATGAGTAAACCCTAAATCCTTTCGAAGTGCGGAAGCATCCGAGAATGTGTTTACTAGCTAAGAGCTAAAAGCTAAGAGAATAGTATTAAATTGATGTGGAGTCCCACCCTACGGAATTTTCTTACATGCAGTTTTGTTTAGAACAAAATCGCTATGCTCTTACTCGAGCTGCGGATGTTGTACGTAATTTTCTGTAATTTTTTAGCTTTAAGCGAAACCCTACAACGGTCATGATATTTGTGTGCTTGAAATATCTGTGATTTAATATGTCAATTACAACCTATTGTACTGCGCTTCTACCTCAACAATATGTAAGTCTTGATTTCCAAGAGGACTATTCTGTAGGCCCGCCCCCTATTTTGTATGTTTAAACCATGTGAGACCATAGTACCTTGCACGTTGCACCGTTACTGTCTGAATTAGTTGTCTTGTCGTTGGTGCTGTTACCTGTGTTTGAGTCTCGAACTTGCAATCCGATTTGGGCATCATTTTAGTGTAACCTGGTGTTCAGAGTGACAAATTAATTAGAGTGTGGCCCCAGCAGTGTAAAGTTGAGTAATCATTTCATAAACCGGCGCGGAGTGAAAGGCACAATATGCCCGGTCCAAACAGCAACAAACCCAAACTGAATTAGTTCGTGTCCTGTTGCTGTCGCCCCCTCTGTTCGCCAGTTCGCGTGGAGAAGTCTTGAGAGTTATCCAGCAGAGGTGCAACTAAGCTGTATGTAAGGACCAGCAAGCCATGTTGTATTTTTGAAGCAAATTTTGAACCAAATGAAATATTATCGGAACAGATCGTAAATAAACACTGTTTCCGTTTGCTTTAAGCAGCACGGTTGGTTCGTTCGCCTGTCTGTTCAGTCGTAGCTATCCGGGGTTCTCTTCTGATCTGTGCACAAAAACAGTATAGTAGAGTCCAAGTACAGTCTCTCGGTCCGTGTTCTAGTACCAGTTGCACCAAGTACCCTGAAGCCCTTCATTGCACGCATACGCTACGCAATAAGGACTGTACAGTGTAGTAGTGTACTACTGCTTAAACATACGGATGCATGTCAGGCACGTCAATCAGTACAACACAACGGCTACATTTTCATCTCTCGATCAGAAGTTAACTAACCATGCATAACAAAAGCGAGCTCGATCTCGCAATCATTGGAAGAACGTTCCAGCTGAGTTCTCTCACCTGAAAGCAGAAAAAAAAAGTCGAGCAGTGCAGTTCAGTTCATGATCAAGCGGCCGGCAGCCGATCAAATCGACGCATGCATGTGCGGCATGGATTATTCGAAGACGGGAAGCTCCACGCAATCTTATTATTCTGGAGCGTATCAATCAGCAGCCAACCCTAACAACCCCCCAAGAGTGGCCATATCGGCATGCATGCCTTAGGGTTAGGAGGAGAGCACCAGCACACAAAGGCATCGTCTCCCTCCACCACATGGGGCAGGCAGCTCGAGGTTCTTTCTCTTACGGGCATGAACGTACTGGACCCCGGCCGAACGCTGGCTTCTAGCTAGCTAGACATGGAAGGATTCTTGCGTTCTAAAGTTGTTTGTAACTTGCTCGATCGGCGGGGCCGGGCGGGCATGTGGCCGGCTGGCTACCCGCGGCTACCTGCTTGCATTGCCTGGACGCACGAGTTATCCGGCCGGTAAGCGGTTGACAGGGAGGTTTCACCTTCCGATTGCAGTGCGGGAGCCGAGCGAGCGGTAGTCCTGCGACTCGCGTCACAGATACTTCGCCGGCGGCTCGAGATCGCGGTTGGTCCATTTGCAGGACGCGCGGATGCGAGCGGCGTCGGAGGCGCGGAAGCCCCGCTCCTTTGCCACGCGGCCCACGCCTTGGCCGCGGGACTTCCCTGTTGCGGGGATGGTCGCCGCTGCGGCGTCCCTGCCTCCCTGGTCACCGCTGCCGCTTGCGGATGACATATCGTCGGCTGATCTACGGGAGAGGGACTGAGGAACCGTGAATTTCTCGCCGGAGTTGGGAGGGGATGCGGCGAGAGGAAGACGGAGAGGCATAGAGTGGATAGGGTTCGGCCTGTATTGCCCTCTCCGGTCGGCATATATGCCGATCCGCGCGGACCTGATGCAGGCTGCGCCATAATATTTCCAGACCGAGAGCCGATGACACATCTATTCTGCGGGAAAAACAGGGCCTAAACCGTATGTCGGTCTGCAAACATCGATGCGGGCCAATATGCGAGATCTGCTAGATGCTCTTAGGGCATATCCGACTTGCTACCGTATATTGATCCTTTGAGCTGCGGCGAAGGTTACGAGTGGAGGAGCGCATTGCTCCGGTTCAAGAAACTTCGGCCGATTGTGAGGAATGACGTGACGTTGTCGAGCTGATTTGTATACTGATGTGATATTCTTTTTTCTCATTTTTCGAGTGGATGCATGATTCATTTGCAGAACTATGTTCGAGTGGGGGCACATTGGTAAGTATACGCCCCAATGGGCTAATCTGCGGCGTTGGTTAGTAGCCCCATCTTCCATTTGAGCGGCAATGCCACGGACGCACGGTAAAGCCACTAAGTGCAGAAACCATTTTTGGTATCGCTCGCGCGATTGCTACCACGGTTCCGTTAATGATTTCGTTCGTGGGCTCAGCCCGTTTAAAACTTTACTTCTGCTTTCCTTCATGACCTCGTAGCGTTCAGAGAGTGGTTCTTTTGTTTTTCTTTTCTCAAACTTTCTCTGTAATCACTATATGAAATAGTCAAGACGGGATTTATACGTCGACGGGGCTCAGGTGGGCTTACACCGACGGCTATGTTGGATCGATGGCCCGTTTACTCAGCTGCCGAGCCCAGCGTCCTACGTCAACGGCCCCCACATTTGGCCGTCGACGTAGAAGCCGTCCGTCGATGCTTTTAGGTTCTCCCGTAGTGAATACAACACGTTTGAATGTATATGTCTACTCTTTTTAGTGTGAATGTGGACAACATGTGTAACATCTATAATATCTTATATTGTCGAACGGGGGGAGTAGGTACCCGCTCGTATGTAGCATTCATTCAATCACAACAACTCACACAATTATAAATTAATATTTGGATATTATAGGCTTCATCCAGACGATCGGGGATGTCAATCGTCCTCCTCATCCGCAATGATTATGAACCCTCGTCCGTCCGACCCCTGCAGCATAACCTCACTCCCATATATTTTATTTGTACTATTAAACATCATTGCAACATTTCTTTTACCGCAGTGGATCACACCCTGAAGAAAAGTGACGCAACATTTCAAAAAGCCTAACGCAGCAAAATCTTATGAGTGTCTAACAAATACTAACTAGTCATGGGAAATTCACATCCACCATAACAGATTCTCGGAAAAAGTGCACACAAGTATGCAACATGGGAGGACTATACATTTGTCGCTTCTCACAAAAATATTCGTAGCATTGAAGTAACATCTCTAATAGGCCCCAAAGTCGTTGTACCACCTCGCTCGTGTGTTTGCAGCAATATGCAAACCAATTTGAAACACGTCGAAAGAACCCATGTAGCGTCAAAAAGTTAAAACTAACTAACCTTGTACCATTGTCCGTGGCGGCCATAGTTTCGGTTATTCAGCCTTGCCGGTCGTGAATCTCACTAAACGGAGCCTTGTCGACGCTTTATCCCGTGATCATGAACTCCTCCCTACGTCTTACTCTTGCTTGACATCTGTCAATCTCGAACTCCATCTCATGAGACCATCCATAATTGTTCCAGGACATCGGAGGAAGAAGCTTCTTGTTGGAGTGTGCAGAGGAGGAACCATGGTAGGCATAAGCATTTGAAGTAGGATCCTGCCTGACACAGATTTCCTGGAGGCATTTTGGGTGGAAGAGTGAAACACAAGACGAGCAGAACATTCACGCTAGAGTAGGAACTAGAGCACGCACCAAGGAAGACGAAATCTATCACGCAAGCCAACGATCCACACGATCGTTCAAATGAATTGTATTATTTTCCTTTAAATGTTAGTTGAAGCCTCGGTTACTAACCAAAGCAAAGTACACAATCGATAACCCGTGTTTAACAAAATAATTCCATCTTCCGATTTGGATTTTTCTTCTTCATAATTTGATCACTCAAGGATTGTAATATCGTTCACCGGCGCAACACAACGAATCTAGAGGATCATCCAGCCACACCTTCCTATGCCGAAAAATAACCATAGTAATAGTATCCATCCGTCAAATGTACTATAGAATATCTACAAAAAATACTCAATTTGTAGGGGGCAAGTGTATTTCACACGATCAATTAATCAAATATATGTATGTAAAATAGTAGTCTCCCTTCAAAACAATCGTCGGTCTTGCTATTAGTGATATTGTTTTCAATACGAAGTACATATGTTGCACATGTTTTAAAGTTAGTACCAAACCTTTGTAACTATGCAAAGCACATTTGTTCAGAAAACATGTAAAATATCATGCCAATGGGTAAAATTATAGTCTAGCGGTTTCTATAAACTGCCAAACAAATCATACAATGAAAACACTATTAAGATACTTTTAAGCCATATTATTTAAAAATATCTACCACATATATATATATACACACACACTATATAGGTCATACACGCGGTTGTTAAAAATAATGTATAAAGGAAATAGTTTCATTTAGCAAAGTGCAAGTGTATATTTCAATGCTAAACATTATAGCTGAATATAAAACAACAATACAAATATATTTATTAACTTTGAGTATACTTACCTGTGACAAATAAATAACCGAAAAGTAGTGGCTAAGAGTGTATTATAGTAAAACGAAGTTTTAAGTAAGTATAGAAGTTTGGTACAAAATTTTCTTTTTTGAAATGGCTTTCCAAATTAGGTTGTTATTACTGTTGCCAATGTTACTCACGACAAATGCGATAAAATCTATCTTCATTAGCATAGAGAAAAATATAGGAATTAGTAGATTTATGGAGGAGATCGATTAATTTATGTCCTACATAATGCTACTAGCTAGCTGAATGGTGGAGTGCAGTGGATATTTATTGCTAATAGATTTCTCTTGTTATTATGCAATTTAAACAGTACTCTTCAATTACAGAAAGTAAACCTAGAGCATCATAGACAGATGGGCAGACCGATATGCTTGTTTTTATGATGAAGGAGTATAATGACGCATCGAAGTATCGTGGTCAGAATGGATGGACTGAGGAAGGTTGGAATTGCATGGCAACACGCCTGAATAAACAATTTCCTAGAACTAATTTCACACTTAAACAAGTGAAAGACAGAGAGCAACGGTTGAAGAGAGATTATGGAATTGTCAAGTCCATTTTAGAGAAGAGTGGATTTGTTTGGGATCCTGACAAAAACGTTGCAACAACCATTGATGAAAAAAGGGATGAACTGAGCCAAGATCAACGGAAATGGAGATACAAAGAATTCCCATACTGTGATGATTTGCATGGAATATATGAAGGTACGTTAGGTTCATACAATTTTAATTTAGCACATGAGCGATTCTATGCTTATACTTACAATGTATTTATCGCTAATCAGGTAAAACAGCCGAGCGGAAGCGATGCATAAGAACGACCGATGTTCTTGAAGAGAAGTACAATGCTTCTTTTGTATCGCATAGCGAAACCTTTACAGATCAAATTCTTAGGGACTCTGGACTAGATTCACCTAGTCCAACATTACCAGCTCCAAGATTAGGTGATGGAGATTTTGATTGGGATAGAAATATATATGGGGACGATGTCGAATTATCATATGGTGGCTACTCTGAAAGTATGGGGAATAATGCTACCCAGTTTGCTCCAGATGACAACTCCAAACTTCCAGAATCACCACCAGTAAAGAAGGCTAAACATTCAAAAGGAAGTGATGAAGAAAAGCAAGGATGTAGCTATTGACAATCTGGTTGCTGTCAGAAAAGAAGAACTTTAAACTTATAAGGAGTTGAAGACAAAGCAAATAGAAAGCTACAGAGATATGAAAATGGCACAGATGGAAAAAAGTGATCCTGACGAAGATCCTTATTGCATTGGCAAATGCATTAACAAACTGAAGAATGTAGGAGACCTCACAGCAAGTGAAAAGCTAAAGATGATCGACTATCTAAAGGAAAATAGAGTGGACAGGGAAATTTTCATGAATGTGGAGCATGATGTTGTTCTGGAGATGTCAAGGAAGTGCTTGGCCGCGAAGTCTGAAGCGACACCATTTTCATATCAATAAGGAATCTCTTTACTTTATCATGATTAATTGGTTCATTTTGTTGAACACAACGTACACACGTTCTTCACTGTAACCACTTGGTCCTAGTCTTCTGGTTAGACCGGGTATTATGCGTCGCTGCAGATATTCACAGTAGTCTTTCCACATTGATTCAACTATTTGATCCCTTTTTGTATTACCCAATGCATGTCGCTCGTTGAGAGATTGTACATCACTTCGGTACTGTCTATCCCCACTTGGAATATCGACTATGTGTTTTGGGTCAATATTTGAGCCAACCAGGTCAAGCCATTGTTCTCCACCCTGATGATTGTGAATAAAATTATGAAGGGCACAACATGCTATGACAATATAAGCTTGAGAGTCAATAGGGTAGTATGAAGCACATTTCAAAATTGAGAAACGCTTCTTCGAAACACCAATGATACGCTCAACATGATTACGGACTTGTGTGTGCCTCAAATTGAATAGCTCTTTCGCGTTTTGGGGCCTTTGGTTGCTTCTAGCTTGCTCATTCAAATGGTACCTGACATTTCGATACGGTGCAATGAAATTAGGTGTATTTGCATATCCAGCATCAACCAAATAGAATTTCCCATAGGCACATAGAATTTGAAGTGCATCTTGAAGGACCCGAGCATCAGAAGCTGAACCTTCCCAGCCAGCACTGACATGGACAAACTGATTGTCAAAATTACAGGCCACCATGACATTTTGTGATAATGTTCCTTTTCTATTTTGGTATGGGTCTTGCTTTCCTGGAGACATGGTAATCGGAACATGTGTCCCATCAATTGCTCCAATGCAATCCTTCATAAAGACAAGAACTAGTGAGAAAATTATGTAACAATATTTATGAATGATATTAAATAGTTATAGATGTATACCTCGAAGTATGGCATGAACTTGGGATTGCTCGAAACTTTTTGAGGAACATTAATCGATATTGCCAAGATCTTCTGTAGAACTTGATTGAAACGAACACTTATAGTTTCACCACTCTGCTGAAATCGCCCTTGAAGAGTGCGGTTGCTTGCATTCGCTGAAAGGGCATATAAAAATATGCCTAACTGTTCTTCCACAGTGATGTGTTCTGAATCTTTCAAAAGTTTTCTGACTCTAAAGCACTTAACCAGATTATGGAATACATATTTTTTCCATCCTAAAATCTCTCTTACATCTCAATTCATGACCCTCCAAGACTTCCTGTACATACTTGTGTCTTGTTTTCCCGCGGGATTGGAACGGAATTCTCTAACGGTACATAGTTAATTACAGCTTTAGCCAAACAGGTTACAGTATTCTCAACACTCCAAAATACTTTAGCTTTTCAATACTTCGGTAAGTTATGACTACGGGCTAGAAAACTGTAGTTTTGCAATACTTCGATTTTTAAGATACTCCACAAGTCATGATTTATTCCAATCTTGTTTCACCCAGTTCAAAATTCTTCTTTCACTTGTAGTTCTGATTTGTTTCACGGGTAGTTATGATCAAATCACTTCCAGATGTAATTTAAGGTAAAGAGGGAAGGTTTCGCGATACTCTGCTTGGGAAACGGGTCGATTACTCGGGGCGTTCTGTCATTGTTGTGGGTCCTTCGCTTTCATTACATCAATGTGGATTACCTCTAGAGATAGCAATCAAGCTTTTTTCAGCTATTTTGAAACGCGCTACTTCTAATGTCAGGATTGCTAAAAGGCTAATTTGGGAAAAGGAACCCATTGTATGAGAAATACTTCAAGAAGTTATGTGGGGACATCCTGTACTGTTGAATAGAGCACCTATCCTGCATAGATTAGGCATACAGGCCTTCCAACCCACTTTAGTAGAGGGGAATCTATTTCCATTTGGCCTACTATTGTATTCGTGAAATGTTCCAAAGATGTTAAACTTGTGTTCCAGGTGCTATAAATGTTGTTCTACGTGCAAATTTGATTTGTTTTCCAGAATATTCTTGTCCCAATTGTAGTCGTGGTTTTGTTCCACATGACCCAAAAGTTGGTTCCGCATGTACATAGATGTGGTTTGTTTGAATATTCAATGGACTGGTTCTCCATTAGAAATTGATCTGCAGCTCCCAGCTCGATATTGCTGCAAGTGCCTTATGAGATCCGATTTGTACTGCTTTGCTTCCTCTAGTGTGTGTTTGGCCGGGATATTCAGTCCCTTTTCGGAGCTGATTGTTCTCATCTCAATCCTCATATTGTGAGAAGGAATGACTCGTGAGAAGCATGGGTATGGAGAATGTAATGTCCCATTTTAGCGGTAAAAGCAGATGGATTTGCCTTTTCACTCCAAAGTTGAGCGCTAACAACAATTAGTACTAAGAAGAGGAGAGCCCTCAGATGAGGTTTGTATAGTGGATATAAGCTATCTCAGGGTTCTGACTTTGCAAGAGCAAAGTTTTAGGACTTGGCTCCAAAAACAGGAGGGAATTGTGAGGAACCAGATGAAAAGGCTGCTTCAGCCGAGGCAAACCTGCCAATCATCATCTTCTTGTCCTCTCAACCCTGATCTGTCTTTATTTTGAAAAACTTGTGATTTATTTTTCCTTGAGATTGTAGTCCACATAGCACTGGTTCGAGGGAAAAGACGACCTCCCCTCCCAATGTGGGCTGATTTCTTTTAAAAAACAGATTGGTCCGACTTTGAGTGAATTAGGAGATACATAGAGATTTGCCATTTTGGAAATCCTCTACTTAGCATATCATCAACATCAGAGTTCACATTTTAGATATTATTTCTATACACAAGCACATGTTCTATGGAACTTTTTCATGTTCAGACAAATTAACGCGACAATGTTGTGTGATTAGATGATGTGGAAGGCCCAAACAATATCATGGATATATAGGAAAACTCGGAATTGATGTGTGCCGCACTGAAGATAGATAAGTGGATACATGATCACCATCATCAATACTAGTGAAAAAAGTTCCATGCCCGATCGAGTACATCCATCATGATAATGGTCAAAAACGACTTTCTAGCTCATCCTTTTACACACGGAAAGTTTGTTTAGCAAAGCTCTAAATCCTTTTCTTTTTTTGTCTGACGCAACAATTTCAATCTCTTCAACAACCATTTCTCATGAGATATATCGTGTATGGCATGAAACTGCGTAGACATCCACGTGGGACAACAAGAAAACTCAGTCTCATGCACGTTTATCACCAAACACATACTCAAACTCGAAAAAAAATCAACAGGATACACACAAGTATGCATACCTTCTCCGGCTTGACACTCTAATAAGTACAACCTCATCTTCCCCCATAGAACAAAACGAGAGATATACCTTACCCAAAACTGACTAATGTGAAATCCCAAACCATTAGCTTACACCTTTTTCACTCTTCCACGCATTGCAGTCTTGCACTTCAACTAAAACTTCTTCAACCCCAACTAGCTTGATCACCGTGCACACAACCATCACCCGAACGTTCCTATAAATTTTCGTCGTCTCCTCCACAGACCATATCTATCTAATCGCCACCACCAAGTATTCAGTTACATCAGAAACAAGAAGAGCAAGCCAGCTAGTGAAATACGTATCAAATATGGGTAAGTTCGTCTTCTTCGCGGTGCTATTCGCGGCCCTGGTGGCCGTCTCCGTTGCCCAAGGCGTGTCCGAGCAGAGCTTCACGGACACACGGTGCCGGCGGGAGGTCCAGGCAAAGCCGCTCCAGGCTTGCCGGCAGATCCTGCACCAGCAGCTGACTGGCGGCGGCGCGCGCGGGGAGGGCGTCAGGGCCCTGGAGTTTCGGAGGCAGTGGGACGTCAGGGAGCGGTGCTGCCGGCAGGTCCAGAGCGTCAGCCCCGAGTGCCGCTGCTCCGCCATCCGAGGCATGGTGAGGGACTACGAACAAGCCATGCCGGCTCCCGGACAAGGACACTGCGGTGGCGACAGCGGGCGTGTGCAGCAAGGGCAGCAGGCCGGACAAGGGTACTACGGCGGTGAGATAGGTGAACGCCAGCCGGAGCAGGGAGGAGGCTACTACTACGGCGAGAGACCGCAACATGGAGAATGGTCGTCATACCGTGCGGGGGCACAGGAGAAGGAGCAGCAGATCGGTCGCGTGAAGTTGACGAAGGCGCGGCAGTACGTAGCGGGGCTGCCGACCCTGTGCCAGATCGAGCCCATGGAGTGTAGTGTCTTCTCCGCAGACCAGTACTAGGCGACGTGTTAGCCGGGCCTGCTATTAAGTGTGATGGTTGTATGATCATATTCGTTCATGCCCAACTAACAATAAGGAAGACATGGATTTCTTTGAGCTGAATTATTTATATTCATGTGCCAACAATGCATATATTAGTTAGTAATGGGAGACAGGGAGCGGAATATCCTATGGATGTATATTCGACAGCCTAATCTCAAATAATTAGGACAGAGGAGTCCGGCATGGAAGTCCGCCTCCTCTTGTCCGATCATCATAAAACATCAATACTCGTCCGTCAGACCCATGCAGCATGCCCGACACTCACATAGAATTTTCTTTTACTATTGCAGCATCGTTGCAGCATTTTCCCTAAGGCAGGTCGAAACATATAGAAAAAAGGGCAACATTTTCCAAAATAGTAATGCAACAAAATATGAGTATGCAGCAAATTCACATTGGTAGTAGAGAATTCATGTCCATCGCAAGAAATTCTCAGAAAAAGTTAACTCATTCCGTACTCGGCACTGGAGGACTACATTTGCCGCTACTCATGAAATATTTATAGCATTGAAGTCACTTTTGCAATAGGCTCCCAAATTCATTTTAGCATGTCGTTCGTGTGTTTGCAGCAAAAGGCACACGAGTTTGCAACATGTCAAAATGTAGCATAACAATGGCAAAAAAAAACATTGTACCATCATCCTGGTAGTCGTAGTTTCGTCTACTCGGTGGTGCCAGCTGCAGATCTAGCTAGTTGGAGGCTCGTCGACGCTAGATCTGGTGATCATGAACTTGTCCCCGCATCTTCCTCGTGTTTGACATCTCAATCTCAAACTCTACTAATATTTTAAAAAAATTGACATATGCACTCGTGGTATCGTTCGGGACATGGAAATATTTGTGATAAACATTGGCATGAATTTTCCGTGAAATTCATGTATATCGACATGACTTACCAAAGATCACGACTGATTGAATCTTAACAAAGAAAGAAGAAGTTTGTGTACATGTAGAAATCAGACAAATCTTTTAGGAACTTTTTGGAGTTTGGTATGTCGCGTAATTATTTGTGTCATGCAATGGATAGGTATTGTGCGTCATACTTGATAGGTGTTGTCACTTGTGAGTCATATCATTGATTTGTGTAGTCTACAAGTAGAAACTATATGACATAAACCTCAACCGAGCTTTTAAAAAGTAGGTTTGCATAAGCAATAATAAATACAAGAAGACACATCACCTGCTAAACTCCCCGAACTATAAGCACCTTTTGTAGATAAAAAGAGTAGATCAAATACAATTGTGCACACTTCTCCATATACGACACTAGAAAAATCTCATCATTTTTCATGTGAGAGCTAGCCTGAGAAGTTAGGTATACTTAAGGTGTCAATTTGCATAATTAAACCGACTACATACATTGGCAGACAGTCCAACATTTCTGTTTTGTTAGCTAGCTCCCCCTTACCTCCTCTACCTCTTAAGCATTGAGAAGTTGTACGAGGTCATTTTTCACAATTAAACCAATTACGTACATAGCATTAGCAACCTTCCGAAAAATCTGTTTTGCAAACTCCAAATCCTCCTTACGTAGATCCTTCAACTCTTGGAAGCATTGCACACCTGCACATATCCAGCTAATTTAATTTGGTGTTCTCGCGTTTCTTCCCAAATTAAACTAACCTCGCCGTACACACAACCAAAGTCCTGAACCTTCACCTGGTTCCTATAAAAGCCCAGCCAATTTGCACAATCTCATCATCACCAAGAGCACCGAGCTCTACAATCAAGAGTTTAATTCATTAGCAGTCCATAGAGATGGCTAAATTGGCTTTATTTTCCGCGGTCTTCGTAGCTCTCGCGATTCTCACTGCTGCTGAAGGGGATAACACCCTGCAGCTGCGGTGCCAGCGTGAGCTCCAGGAGACCTCGCTCGACTCTTGCCGACAGGTCGTCGACCGCCAACTCGCCGTCCAACTCCAACAGCCCTTCTTCCTCCCGCGCGGGTTCCTATTGAGAACAGGGGTGCGGGCACAATGTTGTCAGCAGCTCCGAGACATAAGCCGCGAGTGTCGCGCCGCCGCCATCCGCCAGATCGTAAGGCAATACGAGCACCAAGCAGTGGTTCCGCTGACAGAAGAACCGTACTACCCCGGCAAGGAGGAGGAGGAGCAAGAAGGAGGGTCGTACTACCCCGGTGAAACATATCCGCAACAAGAGCAAGGGTGGGAGCAGCAGCCAGGGCAAGGACAAGGGTCATACCAGCCCAGCCAAACTTACCTTCCGCGGCAGCAAGAGCAAGGGTGGTACCATCCAAGCCAAACCTATCGTCCGCAGCAGCACCAGCAAGGGTCGTACCACCCCAGCCAAACTTTTCCGCAACAGCAACAACAAGAGGAAGGGTTCTACGGTCAGTCGACGGCCCATCAGCAACAACAAGAGGGAGGGTTCTACGGCCAGTCGACGACCCATCAGCAACAACAAGAACAACAACAGGGAAGAGAGGATCCCTACCACTTGCGCATCACCCTCTCCCGCCATGCTCGGCAGCCAACCCAACATGAGCTCGGCGAGACCGTGCAGCAGCAGGAGGGACAAGGTCACTACTGCGGCAGGCAAAGCCAGCCGACGGGGTTCGGCAAGTTATCATCTGCACCTCATTTTGGCTCTAAGCAGCAGGCGGCCCGTCTGAGGGTGGTGGCCAAGGCGCGGCAGGTTGCCGCACAGTTGCCGGCGATGTGCTTTCTGGTGGAGGGTAGCGCCTTCTCTGCTGGCGAGTACTAGGATAGAACTCTTGTAACTTGCATGGTGTTTGGGCATGCATGAACCCTAGTAAGACAATAAACATGGCGTGCCGCGTCATAGTGTTATATGTAACTACAATAATTAAGCGGTAATAAAGAACAAGAAATGTTTCTCCGACTAACTCAACAGAACATCTGGTGCTATATATTATGCTTTGCATGTCATGGAGGAAAGAACATGTCGGAAATAGTTTCTTGGCCTTTCATCATCCAAGCCTAGGAAAAGAGAAATCACCGCATTCTCACCCACTTAGAAAGAGGCGGAGGAAACATGATGGTGCAGCAAAGAAAAGCTATAGAACGGTCACGCACTTGCCTCTTGCTCATGCTGCTCTTTTTTCCCGCCAATTTAAATCATTTTTTGGCGATTGTATCAATCTAGTGATTCGATTGGTTGTGTGTTGTTCGTGCAGGTGAGGAAGCATGTGATGCAATGCACATCGTCATAACTGATGGACATCTCTTGTGTTGCGAACGTCGTCTTCTTCTTTTTTACGGGAGTTGCGAACGGAGTCTTTGTTCTATTGGAGGCTTGGAGCCATCTTATTTGTTTAAGTTACTTGTAGATAGATATATATAAGAGGGTGTGATGGTCGCCTTCGGACAGTGAGAGTGATCACATTTGGACCGTTTGCAACCGGAACAAAGCATCGGTTGTACTGGCCGATACCTCGGGACGGTGGTACACCAACACCAACGGGCTCTCGCTTCCTCCTCCACCCCGTCTCTCCTCTTCACTCGTTGAGAGTTGCCACTGTCGCCTCGACTCCTCTCTGGCGGCATCGCCAGCTGGAGATGCTAGGGGAGGATAGGTCGGCCCAGAGCCACGTTAGAGCTGGGTCCCAGGTTTTTGGCAACACAAGCAAATAATTAAGAAAATATAATAAAATATAACAAATACTTGAATTTTGACTACATAACTTTGTATTGACTAACATAGTTGAAATCATGGCTCCGCCACTTGGTAAGCCCTCCTTTGTATATAGTAGTAGGTCGATCTAGGTTTAGGATTTTATCATATTGGCCCTACATGGCGAATGATGGTATGTTGTATTGCTTTTCGCTCCTGGTGCGCGCGGGCAATGCTAGTGGCACGTTTGACCTCTCTAGTGGCCGCGGTGGGTGGAGGATCTGGTCGCGTCAGTGTTAATAAGTCTGATACAAGAAGATCGGCCGGTTATGTACCCGATGGCGTGTCGCTAGGTTGTATTTTGGTTCATCAATGCAGCGGTGGAGGAGCAGGACCCCATCGCGTTTTCATTTTTCATCTAGGGTCCTAAGTGCAATTTGTATAGACACTAGAAGGGAAACATTAGTGGTCACATGTCGATTTCACCCTTACTGGCATGTTCTGCACACACCAGTGGTTATATGCCACTGGTAATTGATACTTGGCGCATCGTGCATGCACCATTGGTAAGCATTGCATCAGTGGCGTGTGTTCGAGACGCCACCACTTTGAGTTAGCTGTGAGTGCCAAACGCACGCCACCAGAACAAACCGGAACAATTCGGCAGTTAAAATGAAAACCCTAATTTTGAAATTTTGTTGATATTTAATCGGAATTTCCAATTTTTGAACTCGAATTTAAACTTCAAATTTTATTCAAAACGGCGATAGTTTAATATTTCGCGCCAAAAAGAGCTCACAGCAATAAAAGAAGGGGGAAAAGGCTGGCGATCGTAGTCGGAGCCTACTCGTCATACTCATGACTAGAATCTGTATTTATCTTCTTACAACATCTTCCTATTAGACATGTGCATCCTAAATGCATAAGCCAGGCGTGGACTCTCACCTTATTATGAGCCTTTGAGAATAACAAAAAGGCTTTTATCAGAAAAAATAACTTACTTAAGATCACAATTAATTGAGCTTTTTATCACAGAACGAGGATGTTGCCTACCTGTAGAGTTGGGACCAAGTTTTTGTACAAAAATTGGTGCCGACTTTGGTACGCCGCGTCACAACAAGGCCAGTGGTATTTGCGTCGATAGAATGGATAGATATTATGCATCAAGTTGGATTGATGATATGAGTCATAGTATGGATTTGTGTAATCGTGTTACCTGCAAGTCGAAATTACGTGACAGCAACAACCTCGACCTAGCTTTTGGAAAGATGAGTTCCATAAGTCATGACTCAGAGAAACATCAACGACAAAATCCCAGAACTACAACCACTTTTTCTAGATAAGAAGAAAATATAAGTACAGATGCCCACACTTCCCCAAATATTACACGAAAACAATCTCATCCATTCTCATGTGAGAGCAGCCTGATAAGATTTTTTAGGTGTTCGTAGTGTGTCATTTTGCACGATTAAACCGATTGCATAGCCTTGGCAGACAGTCCAAAATTCTGTTTTGCAAACTCCAAATCATCTCTAACTTTTAACTCTTGGAAGCGTTGCATTCCTGCGCTTGTCCAACTTATTTCGTTCTTCTCGAGTTTCTTCTTAATGTAAGCTAACGTCACCGTGCAGTGCACACCACCAAGGTCCTGAACCTTCACCTGGCTCCTATAAAAACCCAGCCAGTCTCCACAATCTCATCGTCACCGAGAGCACCGAGCTCTACAATCAAGAGTCTAATTCATTAGCAGTCGACATAAATGGCTAAATTGGCCTTCTTCGCTGCGGTCCTTGTGGCCCTCGTGGCTCTCTCCGCTGCCGAAGGGGATAATAACCTCAACCTGCAGACGCAGTGCCAGCGTGAGCTCCAGGAGAGCTCGCTCGATGCGTGCCGGCAGGTTGTCGACCACCAACTCAGTGGCGGCAGATCTAGGATCATAAATGTGTGGGTGCCAGAGGTATAGAGATTTTTTTGGAAGAATTAAATTACAAATTGCACGGTTTAGCCTAACTATTATTATAATACAAAGTGTTTTGCATTTTCTATCCAGCTGTCGCGATCGGCACAGTTGGGAACAGGAGTGCGGGTGCAATGCTGTCAGCAGCTCCGGGACATCAGCCGTGTGTGCCGCGCCGCCGCCATCCGCCAGATCGTGAGGCAGTACGAGCATCAAACAGATCCTTTCTACCCCGGCGAGGACGAGGAGAAGCAAGGAGGGTCGTACTACCCCGCTGAAACCTATCCACAACAAGAGCAAGGATGGGAGCAAGGACAAGGGTGGTACCGCCCCAGCGAAACTCATCAGCAGCAGCAACAGCAAGGGTGCCCCAGCCAAACTCATCAGCAGCAGCAAGGAAAAGGGTGGTACCGCCCCATCCAAACTCATGAGCAGCAGCAAGAGAAAGGGTCATACCGCCCCAGCCAAACTCATCAACAGCAGCAAGAGCAAGGGTGGTACCGTCCCAGCCAAACTTATCGTCCGCAGGAACACCAGCAAGGGTCATACCGCCCCAGCCAAACTCATCAACAGCAGCAAGAGCAAGGGTGGTACCGTCCCAGCCAAACTTATCGTCCGCAGCAACACCAGCAAGGGCCATACCGCCCCAGCCAAACTTTTCCGCAGCAGCAACACCAATTGGGAGGGTTCTGCAGCCAATCGACAGCCCAGCAGCAGCAACAACAAAAGGGAAGACAAGAGCCCTACGACTTGAACAACATCCTCCACTATGCTCAGCAGCCAGCCCAATATCAGCTCGGCCAGACCACACAGCAGCAGGAGACAGGGTTGGGCGGGTGTTCATCGCCACCTCGTTTTGGCACCGACCAGCAGACAGCCCGCCTGAGGCAACTGAAGGTGTTGGCTAGGGCGCGGCAGATCGCGGCGCAGCTGCCGGCGATGTGCAGGCTGGAGGGCAGTGTCTTCTCCGCCGGACATTACTAGGCTAGAACTGTTCTAACTCAGCTTGTTGCTTGGGCATGCATATAGCTAGATAATAAACGTGACGTGTGGTCACAGTGTTACATGCAAATACAATAAGAACCCAAGAATATTGAACAATGATATGCTTCTCCAATTAAGGGAATAGATGGTGTGATATATGCTCTCAGCTCATTGTCAGCCAATGAGTGCGAACAAACCCTTATTTTGCATGCGAAGAAACAAACGTGTGGCAAGACAAGAGTGGTGCTAAAAATAACAACACTTTGAAGGAGAGAATACCAGGCCAAAAATGGTTTCTTGGCTTGAGACCTTTCATCATTCAAGCCTCCAAGGGAAAGAGAAACTGTCTCATTCCTGTCCACAGAGAAAGGAGTGGGAGGAAACCTGCAGGTGCGGAGAAGGTAAACGAAAGAACAAGTGGGCGCTAAACTCTGCCTCCGGCCGCTCCTTCCCGCTGGTGAAAATTCTTCTCAGTCGATCGTAATGATCGACACGAGAGTGCTCGCCCACTCTTGCGTTGATCCAGCGATCTGATGGGGTGCTGTTGCTCGTGGGTGCGTGGTTTTTGCGCCAAAAGATGCAGCACAGTGAGCCTCCCGAGCTGCACGTGTTGCTGTTCATGGATCCACAAGCTTCCGAGCTGCACGTGTTGCTGTTCGTGGATCCGGAGAATATGTGGCAGGACGAAGAGGGAGGTTGGGCAAGAAACATCGACATCAGAGACAAAGAAAACAAAGAGGAAATGGGGGCGCGGTTTTTGTGGCAAGACAACGCAAGAAGCAGAGGAGCCATTGACATCAGAGACAAAGAAGAAGAGGAAGAATGGGGCCACGAGCTCTGAGACGGACAAGAAAAGGTGGTTCAAGAACAGAATCTGGAGAAAGAAGAAGGCCAAGAACGAACAGTTGGCAAGCCTTGTGAAAGAGATTTCACTCGCAAGTAATGCCTTCCATCATCTTATTATCCATCTTATTAGAGAGACTAAATTTAACAATGCAGATCAATATTAATTAGATATGTTGATGAGAGCATTCAAGCATTCAATAGGAAATCTGGGCCTCCGAATTATTTGTTCAAACATGTAAGAAAACCAAATTAGCAATGTTCAGGAGAGTTCCATTGCCCTCTTCTTGGATCCACTTTCTCCGGCAAATTTATAATTTCTGAATTAATTCATGTTTGTACAATGTCGAGTGAGCATTTCTAACTGAGCAAAGGTGTTAAAAGCAGATAGTCCCAAGGCCAGGGCTGCAGCAGGGGAGATACTACGGATCGGCAACCATAACATTCCTAGCAGGGTGTTTACATTCAGCCAATTGTCAGACGCAACCAATTCTTTCAGCATGGAGAATCTCCTGGGAGAAGGTGGCTTCGGAAGAGTGTACAGAGGATACATTTCAGAGACCATGGAAGTAATAAGCTACTACCAGCTTCACATCTCTATGTTTTATTAAGTTAGCACCTAAAGATGCTATGCTACATACAGCAGTAACATGTTTTTGATGTAAATTATGTACATACCTAGGTCATAGCGGTTAAGCAACTGGACAAGGATGGGTTGCAGGGAAACCGTGAGTTCCTCGTCGAGGTCCTGATGCTTAGCCTACTTCATCACCCAAACCTTGTCACCTTGCTTGGGTACTGCACCGAATGTGACCAGAAGATTCTAGTGTATGAGTATATGCCACTGGGTTCTGTGC
This sequence comes from Poa annua, assembly GCA_026929855.1. Classification (NCBI taxonomy): domain Eukaryota; kingdom Viridiplantae; phylum Streptophyta; class Magnoliopsida; order Poales; family Poaceae; genus Poa; species Poa annua. Next base: position 60,849,375 of record CM049438.1, on the reverse strand, counting down.
AAGATCATCTTCTAGGTAATACATAACGATAAGTCTTCAACCATATTCCACAGAATGAGAATTGTATGGTCATAAATTACGACTGCACATTTTTAAGTATACCCATTTGATACTGAATTCTGCAGATCTCACTCCGAAATCTCAGCCACTGTCCTGGCATACACGTATGAAGATTGCGGTTGGTGCTGCCAGAGGCCTCGAGTATTTGCATGAGGTAGCCAATCCACCAGTGATATACCGTGATCTCAAGGCATCAAATATTCTCTTGGATGGGAGCTTCAATGCAAAGCTGGCAGATTTTGGCCTGGCAAAGCTTGGCCCAATCGGCGACAAAAGTCATGTCTCCACAAGGGTGATGGGAACATATGGATACTGCGCTCCCGAGTACGCCATGAGTGGCAAGCTGACAAAGATGTCAGACATATATTGTTTTGGTGTAGTTCTCCTAGAGCTCATCACTGGGAGGCGAGCAATCGATACCACGAAGCCGACTCGAGAGCAGATTCTTGTCCACTGGGTGAGATTTACATCTAGTTGACCAGGAAATAATATAGACATGAGATTTTACTTAGGAGTCATACTCAATTGTCACTGAGTATATAGTTCATGCCTCAGATATAATAGATACCCCATACAGTTTGAGATTAAGATGCTGCTTTTCTAACTGTTATATATCTGCAGGCAGCTCCACTCTTTAAGGACAAGAAAAAGTTCATCAAGATGGCTGATCCACTTCTTGACAACAAGTTTCCCCTGAAAGGTCTAAACCAGGCACTTGCCATCTCGTCAATGTGTCTACAAGAAGAAGCAAGCAGTCGCCCACTAATCAGTGATGTTGTGACGGCGCTTACATTTCTTGCTGATCCAAACTATGATCCTCCAGATGACATTGAACCTCAACCTATATCAGCACCCTTTTTCGACAGAGAACTTAGCCTAAGAGAACCCGAATGCGCCGAAAAAAGTTCCATTAAAAATGAGTAGAAGATAGCTGAAATGACTTCTGATTTTTTGAGACGAGCAGATGGTAAATCAAGCTAGCGAGATTTGTACAGGTACCAGATGGAGAGCAGATCATGTATGATATGTCTTCTGTAATGTACAGCACATATAGGAAGGATGTAACAGCATATGACATTCTTGAATGAGATTGGCCCGTGTTTTTGATTAGGAATTAACATATTTTCAGCAGCAAGATATCCGGCCTGGTGCACTAATTGAGCCAGTAGTTGATGGTAGATTGCGATTATGGACGTTTGATGGCTTCACCTGCATGGAGAAGGATAGAACTAGTGTCAAATGATTGCCCTTAGACATGGTAAGAATGAGATGAAGTGGCGTACCAACCACTAGTCACGTTAATTTCCTAAGCAATGCCTAATTGTGGCGCACAAATTTCCGCACATTTCGAAGAAAACAGCATTCGTAGCAACCATATTTGTATTCTTAAAGTGGATCTGCGATGATGGCTAATCAATCCTAAATACTCCATTCAAGAATGAAGCAGATAGGGAAACACATTTCAACGACATAGGTACTGTACTTATTAAATGGATGGATCTGCAATGCACCCATCTCAGCCGTTACAGAGCCAGTAGCACGAACAGGCGATGGATAAACATTAGGATCATTAGTTTGGGATCTTCTCCAAAAAAGAAAGGTCTGCCTTACTTGGAGAGAACTAGCCTAGCCACATAATTAAAAACAAAAACAAAAAGCCTAGCCACATAATTCGTCTAAAATGGCGTGCTTCCAGCAATCCGAAACAATCAACTGGGAGTCTAGGACAAGAATCGATCAGTTCGATTCAAGCAACTACTGGTCCGGAACTAATGCGGGCATCAGTTACTCAACTAGGCTCACACACCAACACCACTACTAGTATCTCCTTTCTCCTAGTACCAAATCCGTACCAGCATTGGCAGAACAGCGCAGCGCGAGGAATTTGCGCGCACCTTTGCTCGGCCCGCGGACGGAGGCGGAAACGGTAAGTAAATCCCATCCACCGCGGAGTCGAAGAGCAAGGACGCCTGGGCGAGCGGCCGCGCACGGGGCACCGCCATGGCTGCCCAACCGCCACGCAGCGGCGCGCCGGGAGGAAGTACGTCGCGGCGCCTCTGCTAGGGAAGCGAGCGCGAGCAGACGGGAAGCTGAGCTCGTCTCATGCCTTCCGCCGCCGGCGGAGTGGCCGAGCGGCGGCGGCTCCGGTCGCCGACGAATGCAGGAAGGACTGTGCGGTTGTTGGGCCTAGCACACGGAGGCCCAGCCAGCGCTGCCGGAAACCATCTGGATGGGCCATCCGGTAGGCCTCTTTGCTGCGGCCGTCAGACGAGAAGTTGAACTGACCCAGCCCATCAGCGATGTTGTTTTCTTTTTCCCTCTGCTCTTCCTTGCTGTCGCGCTCGCGGCTGCTCCCGTCCCGGTGTTGATTTTCTCGCTTGCACTCTCGGCAGAAAAATGACATGTCAGGGGAAAAAATGGATATATTTGACGCAGAGAAAGAAGGACCGAAAACTACGTGGCAGCTGCACGAAGAAGGACGTCTCACCGTAGCTGTCACAAGAGCTGGATCACGTACGTACCAAGCAACACACAGAGGTCGCCCTCGCGTCGCAGCCCAATGTTTGTGGTAGCCATTACAACAGCTGGGATTTGTATGTTTCCTTTCTTCTGTGTTTGCTGAACAACTGTTTTCTCTGCTCGCTTTTCACGTAAATCGTAGATTACGACGACGACGACGAGGAGGACGACTTGCAAACAAAAAATATCCAGTACCTTAGGGTTAGGGTTTTCTTCAGTTCAAACGGCCGGGAAGGTTTTAACCACGAGGTAAAATATCTCTTTTTTCTATTAAAAAAAGGTAAAATATCTCGTAGATGGGTTGATACTCTGCTTTGCATAGGATTCTCCCTGTTTAATTTCCTCGACAGTACTACAGTACGTACGTTGTATGTTATAATGCAGCTAAATAATGCTCCTCACATGCATGTTGATGCATGGATCGCACACCGGCCACCAGCAATGCGTGCACGAATTAATCCATCCTTGGGAACCAGTGATGGTCAATGCCGTGCTTAATCGGAGTCCGGCCGGCCGGCATATGAAGCTGGAGCAATGCACATGGCCACTAGCTCCATGTGAATGTGATCCTAATTTATTAGTAGGACGATTACTTCAAGCTTAGTACTTTTCTTTTGGGAAGAACATAATGGATGGATTAAGCTAATTATTGGATATGCATGCCATCGGTGCTATATCATCCAGCTAATCTATCGAAGAGGGATTCCGGAGAAAGGTTAGGAGTAGTTCAGATGCGTTGCAACTTGCAATTAAATTGGTGAACTGAACCATGTGATCGATGCTCTCTCTCGTTTTTCCTTTTCTTTTTCCCCCTCTTTTCTGTTTTTTAAAGATCGAGCAGGAAGCCTGTGATTAGCATCACTGGATGGATATCCTCTGCACATCCTTGTATATATCCACTACAACGTTTCATTTATTTTCTCAGCCAAAGCAAGCTGGCCAGGTCCGATGGAAGAATCTTCCAAGGCCGGGTACGTAGGTGGCGAGATGCCAACAAGCTCGATTCAAAATTCAAAAACACGAATAATAACATATATACAGACGAAGCAGTGGTGTGGTTCTATTGCCACATACGCAGGAGAAACAAACAACTCCATGTGCCCGGTTTGTCACTACCCGCTTACGAATGGATTATGCTAGGAGCGGCCGTGCGGCACTCTGCCCCCCGCACAGTTCCATGCATCTTCCCGTTGGACTGAGATCCCGTGCCCCGCGCAAGGCAGGGCACGCTGTGCCCTGAGGCCTCACATCCACCATCCGCTCCCCATCCGACGGTCAGAGCATGTCCAAATTTAGATCTCAAAACTAAAATTTCTCAGAAAAAATCGAAAAAAATCCCACGAGTTCTATATGTCACGTTGTGTGTTCACAAATTTTTAGGAGTTTTTTGGATAAATGGTTTACCATTAACTAATTTTTTTGTGTTTTCAACTTAAAAAGCTATTAAATCATAAACCGGTGATCCAAAAAAATCTACAATTTACCACAATACACAACGTGACATATAGAACTGGTGAGAATTTTTTCGATTTTTTCTGAGAAGTTTTAATTTTAAGATCTAAATTTGAATCTGATCTGATCGTCGGATGGGGAACGGACGGTGGATGTGAGGCTCAGGGCACAGCGTGCCCTGCCTTGAGCGGGGCACGGGATCTCAGTCCCTTCCCGTTGCTCCTCCATGCATCTTCTTCCCGTTTCTCTGCCTCCTATACATTTGAAAAATAAGGGCGACGCATCACGCGAGACCATGCACAATTGCACATGGAACGCGAAAAATAAGGGCGAGGCATCCGCTCATTGTGCTGATGGAGAGAGAGAGAAACCGACCTTCGATTAATACATATAATATTTCTACAACATTGTACTGTTTTCGTTCAAATTTCGGGGTAGTGTATCCACATGCATGCATATATTGCTGCTGAACGTGACATGGACAAAGTAACCGTACTGATAGTGGATCCAATATGTGTTGCAACAAAGGCGCAAACTAGTTAAGCGATGTGTGTGTTGCCGGAAAGCTTGGTCGGTTGGATTGCAGGGGGATAGATAGATGGATGGTGATACATGGATGACGAACTTGCATTTTCATGTGTTTCTTTCCTGACCCACTTGTCCTGACCTGTGGTTTATGAGCATGCATGTCTCGCCAACTTGGCAGCCATGCCAGACTAAGGTGAAAATAAATGTGAGTTAGTTAACCATAGTTCAACCCTATTTTTTGGCATTTGGTTTTTCGCACCTTTATCGAGTTTAATTTACGCATTTGTCATGTGACCTACTTAATCACTTTGCTTAATTGTGTATACAAATGTACATATGACAAGCGCCAACAATATGATATGGCATTGAGTCATCAATGTAATTATCTCCACACGGCTTCAGGTTAAACTACCAACAAACACTAAGGTTTTTATAATTAACACCACTTGTTGTAATCGACTCTTAATAAATTAATAAAATCCGTATGCATCAATCGATGCAGAGGCCGTGACTCCCCTTTTTCTAAAAAAAAACACCACTTGTTGGAGCATTTTTCTTTCACAGTTACACAACCCGAACATTTTACTGCACAAAAGCCTAATATTTGGGGTACTAATTTGCACATAACGAAAAATATAATTATATCGTATGACAACTAATTACAGTGAGGAGATACATGGCTGGCGTGGTTATACCCTCCGGGTACCCCCACTATGGCGTATAATGAAGATGAAGGCCCACCGGGTGGTCCACCGAAACCCAAGAAGCTGTTAAGGAAATAACTTGAAGAACAAGACAAGGACTCCTATTCGTAGTCTTATAGGACTCATGTAAAACCCACCTAGCTGCATATATAAAGACAGTGAGGGGCAGACAAAAAGCCAGGCCGACAATAGACATAAGATAGCCATCAAAACCCTAGCGAGGCCACGTCTCACCACCACCATCGCCATCACGGTCACCATGTAATCATCATCAATATCAGATCAGACAAGCAGGAGTAGGTCTTTACCTCACAATGAAGGGCCGAACCTGGGTAAACTCTTGTCAGCCGTCCGGAACCACCAGCCGCCTACTTCTCTCTATACAAAACCCTAGGTATCTAACCTAGGGATTTGCCGGGTTTACACCCCGTCAATGGCAGTCACCTTACAAATGGAGCAACATATGTTGAGCTTTTAAGGTTTTTTCCCATATATTTAGCCAGTTACAAATTAGTGTCATAAAATAAAATCATTGATCACACGGCTAAGAAAAATGTGTTGAAATTAGTAGACACCTCGATATGTTAAGCTGCCTGCCACGTAGCCCAACAGGCTAATTAGTCGACAACGATGTAAGTAAATTTGTTTGTGTTCTTTGCAAATCAATACCTTACATGTTGGTATTTTGCGCAAAAATGTTAGAGTTGTGCGTGTGCAAAAAGTGCCCAATAAGTGGTGTTAACCACAAAAACCTCTCCAAACACTCGGTGATGTCTATATACGAATTTAATCAATGTCAAAGCTAGGAAAAACATCGTACATGCCATATCGTTAAATCTTTTTACATTGCGTACTTCAAACAAAAAATTGCATATTTTTTGGAATGCTACTAGAAACCGATTGGTGTCATTGACATCAAAGATTTTATGATACATGTGCTCATGCCTTAAAGCTCTACCAAGAAACCAGGGTTTCTCATGCATGGCTCCGGAATGTCAACACCCCTTTGGGTGAGCTTGAAGTTTCTTCCCGGTTGTTGTTTCTATCATTGAGGATCTTTTCAGACGATTCTAGTTCTCCCTATCGATGAGGCGAGGCTACTATAGTAAATGTGAACGAGAGCAGGTCATTGTCAAAGGGACATACATCTATAAAGGAGGGTACTACAGTAAATGTCCAAGAGGACGTGCCATGGTCAAAGGGACATTCATCAGCAAATGCTAATAAAGATTTCCTATCCTATCCTCCGCACCGAACGTGTCATAAATGAGTGTATGGCGTTCTTATCTATCCAGATAGATTTCACCATTATGTTGTTGTCGTTTCTTCCATTGATGTTGTTTGTTTTCCAGTGTATACTTCATTGTATTGGTGTTTGAAAGTGCATGGTTGCCCCCATGCGTGGTTTTGGTAATTAATGACAATCCTTATGGACTAATGTTTACATTGAGATATTCTTATAGATCTTGTCCATGGGAAATTATAGGAGTCCGTGTGTTGGACTCTTCAAGATGACTTAATGACCAATGCTCTATTCAAAGGGTTTATATGAAGAATGGTCATGTGTAGAGTTGAGCTCATTGCAAGTATGCCTTGGAATAGAAGATTGGGTGAACAATCATGTTTACCCCCCCAAGCCATCATACATATCAAGAGAAGAAGATGAAGTGCAAGTTCAATAAGATGCATCTCGGAAGATATCTTTTGATTGAATCTTGCAAAGGAGACATGAAGACGAAGCTTAGCGAGTTCCTCCCATAAATGGAGTATGGGGGAGCATTTGGAGAAGTCTTCATCAAGCATGTGCTAGCAAGCGCAATCAAGAAAGGTGGTCCACTTGGAGTGATCAAGATCGTCATCATCTAGCTCAAGTGGAATGCTCAAGGCAAAGGTATGATATTGATAGGGCTATAGGATAGATAGGCGTACTATCAAGAGGGGCTCTCGAGTGAGTAACTTGATCGCATCTTTGTGGAGAGCTCAAACCTTTGCATGCTTGGCATATCATATTTCTTGGTTCTTATTTGGCTTTTATGGTGGTGAGGAATTAGAGCTTGGTTCATCTCCATGTCAAGCTCTAATTCATCGAAAACGTTTTTACCTTGGAAAACTTGTTGCGTTTTCGGTGGCGGAAATATTGTCGGTTCAACCGTGAGGAAAGTCCCACACCTTGCCATGTGTGGTGATTTTACTCTATTTATGGGATGCAATATTTCCACTTTTTGTAGCCTTCTCCTTGTCGGTACATTTCCAACGGAGTTGGTCTCACCTCTTTCGGAGTTCATTTGCAAAAGTTATGAGGTTTCTGGTAGTTTCGTTCTGCTGTCTTTCCAGGCAGCGGTAGTACCGCTGGAAGCAGCGGTAGTACCGCTGCTCCTGGTTCCGGCGCTGCTAAGTGCTCTGTTGCGCGCTACCGCTGGTGGTACCGTTGTTTTTGGCCCTCGGGTTGGCACAGCGGTACCTCGAGCGGTACCTCAGCGGTTCTACCGCTGTTCAGCGGTACTACCGGCTCCACCAGCGGTAGTACCGCTGTGTGTTTCTTCGCAGGGCCTCAGGGCAGCTCGTTGCCGAGGTGCCGCTGGCGGTACCGCTGGAGGTACCGCCGTTTTCGGCGCTCTGTCTCTTAGAGCGGTACCTCCAGCGGTACCGGAGCGGTAGTACCAGGCTCCAGCGGTACTACCGGCCTCCCCAGCGGCAGTACCGCTGCGTAAGTTTCTGCCGCCAACGGTCTTTTGGGCGGCCCGCAGCGGTAGTACCGCCGCCCCCAGCGGTAGTACCGCTACGGGATTCGGAGCTGCCAACGGTTGGTTTTTCGGGGACCTATTTAAGGGGGCTTTCTTCCCCAACGGTTCCCAAGCTCTAGAGCAAGTCTTTCTCCTCTCTCTCCTCCATTGTTGCCCTTTGGAAAGCTTGCTCTTCCTCTCAATCCCTCCCATGGTTCTTGCTAATATTTGAGGGAAAGTGAGAGGTGATCTTGATCTACGTTTCCACCGATCGATTTCTCCTCTAAGTGAGGGAAACCTTGTAGATCTTGATCTTGGAGTTCTTGGTGCATCTCCTCTTTGTTCTTCCTCTCTTATTCCCCCATAAGCATTTGTTGCTTTGTTGGAATTTGAGAGTGAAGGATTTTGAGCACTTGTGCTCTTGCCTTTTGCACTTGGTGCATCGGTGTGCTCTCCACGAGGATTCGTGGAAGTTGAAAGTTTGTGAGCTTGTTACTCTTGGGTCCTTGGACCCTAGACGCCTTTGTGGTGGTTGGACCCTTGTGTGGTCACTGGAAGCCGTTCGGGATCCCCCAATCCCATTGTGGGTTGTGCCCCGGATTGTTGTTGGAGGCCGTTCGGGAGCCCCCAATCCCATTGTGGGTTGTGCCCCGGATTGTTGTTGAAAGGCTCCGGATTCCGCCTCGAAGGAATTCCGATAGTGGAAGGTGAACCAAGCCTTTGTGGTGCGGTTCATCGGAGAAGAAGGTGAAACCTTTGTGGTTGTTGAACCGTTGTGTCGGTTCACACCTCTCCAACGAGACGTACTCCCTTAATAAGGAGGAACTCGGGAATACATCCTCGTCTCCGCGTGCCTCGGTTATTTCTATACCCGAGCTTTTTACTTATGCATTTTACATTGTGATAGCCTTCGTGCTTGAAGTATTCTATAGCTATCACCTTGTTGTTTGTCTTGCTTAGCATAAGTTGTTGGTGCACATAGGTGAGCCTAGTTTATTTAGGTTGTCGGCTTGTTAATTCAAACACCTAGTTTTATTCCGCAATTATCAAGCCTAAACCGGAAAAGTTTTAAACCGCCTATTCACCCCCCCCCCTCTAGGCGACATCATTGTCCTTTCAGTGTTCCTATCTATCTGACACTAGTGGAAAAAGGGCTAGCTGTGGCGCACCAAAAAGCCTTTCCATGGCGCACCCACGAAAATGGGGGGTGCGCCACAGTTATCTCGCCACTAAAATATATTTCTGTGACGCACCCGCCCGGTGCGCCACAAAAATATTTCTGTGGCGCACCCCACCACCATGCGCCACAGAAACATTTCTGTGGCGCAGGGTGCACCACTAATTTTTTTTTGAATTTCAAAAAAAAGGGTGGCCAGATCTAAATCTGGATTCTGGCCAGATCTAGATCGGGCCGCCCAAATTTCAAAATATTTTCGTTTCGTCGGAGCTCGTCGGAGGCAGCACCGGGCTTGGCCGTAGGTGGGTGGGTGGAAGATGGGGGTCGCCGGAGATGGGTGGAGGAGGAGAAGGAGGAGGTGTTCGTCGCCGGAGGAGGTCACCGGAGGAGGAAGTGGTGGTGGTCACCGGAGAAGGTCGCCGGAGGATGATGTGGTGGTGGTCGCCGGAGGAGGTGGTGGTAGTCACCGGAGGAGGAGAAGGAGGTGGTGATCGCCGGAGGAGGTCACCGAAGGAGGAGAAGGAGGTGGTGGTCGCCGGAGATGGTGGTGGAGGAGGAGGTCGACGGAGGTGGTGGTGGAGGAGATGGAGCTCGCCGGAGTTGAGAAGGAGGAGGGAGGAGGAGGAAATGAGAGGAGAGGAGGAGGAGGAAATGGAAATGAGAGGAGAGGAGGAGGAGGAAATGAGAGAAGTAGAGGAGAATAGGAGGGAGGAGGAGAGGAAAAGGGGGCGACCGGTTCAAATTTCAAATCCCGCCAAATAATTCTGTGGCGCACCCCCTCCCGGTGCGCCACAGATTTTTTTTTTGATTTTGCTGAGAAAAAGTTTATTTTTGAAATAACTTTTTTTTCGTTTGGCAGTTTGAGGATCTAAAAAAGGCCAAACCGGGCAAGCCCTGGTTCGAGCCATTTTCTATAATTCTCTAGTTTTTTTAAGGTATTAAACGCATTTGTTCGACATCGTATGCAAAAGTTAGGGCCGTTTCGACTTTTTTTACAGTGATTTTGCATAAAAGGTCAAAACTCATATTTCAAATATTCTACACGAAGTAGAACCATGCGCCACAGAAAGTGTAGCAATTTAGTGGCGCACCCCACCTGATGCGCCACAGAATGTCCAATTTCTGTGGCGCATCCACCTGATGCGCCACAGAATGTCGACTTTCTGTGGCGCATCCGTGCCCATGCGCACAGAAAGTCATATTTTTGTGGCGCATGGGCTCGGGTGCGCCACAAAAATGTTTTTCTGTGGCACATTAAATTAGGTGCGCCACAAACGGGCATCCCACCTATAAGCATTTTTCTACTAGTGTGATGATGGCATATATGTTGTATTCTTCTATCCACCGATAGCGGTGCGCTATTGTTTGTTTTAGACAACCGACTAATGGAGTCACCTACCACCTAGCTCTTTCTATTTTGTTGTTATACAAGAGAAATAAGGATCATGGTCAAGAGGGCATTCACCCATATAAGCTAAGAATACTTTCCTATATCGTGCTATTTGGCATAAATGATTGTAAATCCCTTATTTGATGTGTCTATCTATCCGATGATAATGTTTCTATTGTTGGACTTCTATATCCATATCGTCGACGACATCTGTTTCTAGACGACCGAATAACGATGTCACCTACCACGCATGTAATAAAAGATCAAGATTTAAACCTTAGATGGAAGAATAATGCGACCTAACTCCAATGCTATCTGAGAGGTGGTTCTCCACCTTAATCCCTGGTAGATCGATCGGTTATGCAAAAAATCTACATAAAACTGAAATCCACCACGATCACAATCAGCTAGATGTCATGAATACATCAATCATATTAGCCTTTGAAACATACTCCCTCCGTTTTTTTATATAAGATGTTTTAGGTATTCCACATATTGTCTAGATGCATACTAAAATGAGTGAACGTGCACACTAAAAAGTGTCTAGATACATTTATATACCTGTGACTATAGACAAATGATAAAACATCTTATATTTTAAAACGGAGGTAATACGAGTTATTTGCAACGTCAAAAATAGAACATACTAGATACTACATACTTATGTGGCTAAGTATGATCTAACCAACAATAGCAACAAACAAGCTTTCTAATGAAAAAAAAGAAGAAGCTTCTGGTATTAATCGAGGCCGACCACCAACCGAGCAAACAAATGATTCCCTCGCCCCCACCAATGGCACATCCGGTAAATAACCCGCACCCCGGAGCCCTCTCTCGTCGCCACCGCCTATAAATCCAGCAGGACACCTCACCTCCTTCGCCCTCTGCACCTCTCTGACCTGTGGACTCCGTCTGCGCGGACGGAGCGAAGTGGGAGCCAAGCCAGCCAGCCGAGCCAAGTCTCCTCTTCCTCCGCGACTCTTCCCCCAAATCCGGCGTCGTCGTCGCCGGAATTCGGGCCCCGGATCGAGCCAGGTACGACGCCCGCCCTCCTCCGATCCCTCTGTGTGTTACAGGCTCCGCGGCGCGATCTCGCCGGTGTTCCGGCCGTAGATTTTGACGCGGTGGTTCGTTCCGCCAGATTCGCCTCGGTTTTTTTCTCACCATTTTCGTAACGACCGATACTCCCCTCTCTCCATTCCTCGCCTCCCGCATAGCCCCCAGCCGCGGCGCCTTCGCCTCCGACGGACGGTTATCGTTCCATCGTTGCGCGTGCGCTTTCCTGTCGCAACCGGCCGTCGCTTGGTCCGGCGGCCCTCGTACCTTGGGGTCGCGGGCCGGAGCACCCTCTCTGGACTCCGCTGGCTGTCCGTCGCCTTGACCCGCCACAAAGCGAGGGGTAGGAGATGGCAGATCTGGGATTGGGGATTAGTGCTCCGTAAAATTCGGTCCAGTCGTTGGGACCTCCAGTAGATCTAGCTGAAGTTGTGATTCGGGGTCTCTTTTGGTGATGAATTCGTGTACCATTTTTTTGTTAATTTATTGCGCGGTTGGAAGATTGATTTGCCATAGTACAAAGCTTGATTGCAGTAGAAAATTGCCGTCGACATGAATTGGGTCAGTGTTTGTTCCAGTAGAAAGTATATATATGGTATAATCTATCTAGTTAAAAGGCGATGGTAGTGACACCAGTGCGATCGCATCGAGCGACAAGTGGGGGCTGTGCTTACTAGAGCAGCACAACAGGACATGGCCATATGAGGTCTGGGTTCTCAGGGCTTGTTGTTACTGTCGAAACTCGACTGTCGGGATGATCTCCCAATCTCCCATAAATTATCGATTCACAGATTCCATTGTTACTTTTTCCCCTTCTCTTCCAGCTTACTTTGCCCAACAGTTCGCTTGCAGACTTTGGTGGAGTGAGTTTTTTCCCCGACTTGCAAATATAGGTGTTGTAGCTCGACATTTTCTTAAATAGTGATCTAGTTAGTCTGATCTGAAGTTAGATAACAGTTATAGTTAGTTGCTTATGTTTTGGTTCAGCAACAAATTAGTTTTGGAAAACAAGGTTATCCTACTAGTATATGCTCGTGACCTGATATGTGTTATTTCTTCCTTGTAAAAGGTGGAGAGCTTGAACTGAGCTATGGACAACTTGTGGCATCTTGGAGATGAGTTCCGTGGGCAATCTAAGGTGGTGGAGGATCGCCAATGGTCTCTCATGACTTCAAAGTTGGCTGAGATCACAAAGTCAAAGGCTGAGAGGATGAATGACTTTGAGTATGCGAGGATGAACACCGTCCCTGAAATGAAGCAGTGGGATAAGCTGCAGCTGCCCTACCACCAAGATGAAAACAAGATGGACCACCTCAACCTTGGCCTCATGAACTTGGATTTTAAGATGAATGATCTCAAGATGAATGAGGCTTCCATGAAGTACCCTTTCCGCAACATGCCCTATAACATGAATCAGATGTACCCCAAGGGAACCAATGGTAATGTCAATTCATTCAAGATGAATGTTGGGGTCAACAAATATTCAAATAATATAAATGGGAAGGAGGCAAATGGCAAACACAATGGTAGTAACAACAACAATGGAGGCAACAGCAACAACAACTCTGTTGACAAGCGCTTCAAAACATTGCCCACAAGTGAGATGCTACCGAGGAATGAGGTTCTTGGTGGATACATCTTTGTCTGCAACAATGATACCATGCAAGAGGATCTCAAGAGGCAGCTTTTTGGTATGTGCTACTGCTACTAAATATCCTTGTAGAACATTTAAAACAAAGATTTTGCAGGTAGTTTTATAATGCCTCTCAAAATTTGTTACTGTCATGCAGGTTTGCCAGCAAGATATCGTGATTCAGTCCGAGCAATTACTCCTGGTCTACCTCTTTTCCTCTATAACTACACAACCCATCAGCTCCATGGGGTGTTTGAGGCGAGTGATTATTTGAATTTTTTATAAGCACAATCCCCCTTATTTGAACTTAACTGTGACCCTCTTCATGAAGTAAATGCATATATCACTTATGTACAATGTTGGGGATATCGCTTATCGGAAACTTATTGGTCGACCTGTGATAAGGGCTAAATCGGCCGGTTTATCGACATATCGGCCGATTTATCGGTATATCGACCGACTTATCGGTCAATTTATCTTATCGGTCAGACAACGATAAACGATAAATCGGGATATTGGCCGATATCTTGAACAGTGCTTATGTACATTTATGCAGCTTAGAGATCCATATGCAGCATGTGTTGTTCCTTTTTAGATGGATTGTTTTAGCTACTGTTTCTCTTTGTTTTTCCTTTTCGGCCTACATGTGTACATTCTTGGAACAAAATTAAATAGGAAAGTCGTCCTTGTGGTCTAGATAACTACCATATGTAATCAAGAAACTTAGCAGATTGTTATTTTTTTGTCTTATTTAGTGCATCATCCTGCTTGAAATTAATATTTCCTAATTATCGTGAAGTGGTTGTCTTTTGAACGACCTTCTTATATTATAACTTAATAATCTATGAGATCTGTAATCAAGATACATGATGAAACATACGATACGAGGGTCAAGGGCTAACTTTCTTCTTTTTTTACAAGTGATAGATTGTTCCAATGCATGCTTGTTTATTCCTTGCCTTGGATTTACCTGTTAAGTTCAAATGCTTTTGTTTTGTTTATCTTCAATTGTTTATACAATTTTGGACTGAAGTGAACAGTTTAGATTGCAAAAGGCTGTTGTGATGTGACCAAAATTTATTCTTTTGCCAAGCAGTTTGTATTAACCAACATTCTCCATGTTAATGCCCCAATTATCCAAATGTGCTATCGAGGCCCTACCATTATTGCCTGGCTGAAATTATAACTTGACATGTTGTTGAAGTTCCATTTGAAATGCACTTGCCTCGATTAAAATTTAGCAGGTTATAGTGCTTGTCCTTAATTTTTCTAACGAGATTTTCGTTGTCAGGCTGCTAGTTTTGGAGGATCCAACATTGATCCCACCGCTTGGGAAGATAAGAAGTGTAAAGGTGAATCCAGATTCCCAGCACAGGTAAATACAAAATTTGACATATGCTTGTGGAATTTTAGGCTTTGGATTTTCATGTGCTGACATCATCATCTTGTCAGGTGAGGATCCGCATTAGAAAGCTTTGCAAGGCTTTGGAAGAGGATGCTTTCCGGCCAGTGTTGCACCACTATGATGGCCCTAAATTTCGCCTTGAGCTCTCCATAGCAGAGGTATGTGCTTTACTCTAGCTGTTCACATGGTTTCGTATGCTGTTATGTGGTACATAGTATTGAGTCATGCAATGACAATCCCTATCTACAAACGAACTGTAGTAGCACCGGGCAGTTCATGCTGTTGACCATGATAATCAATTTGTTTATATTCAATTGTACTTGTAGGTTGTAACAGATAGTCTAATATGGACGATCATGTTTAGTGGTTACAACTTACAAGATTCATTTTGAGCTGGTTGCGGTGTAGTTATCTCTTTTACAAGCACAACCGTGGCTTTCTTGGTGTCCAATCTGCAAGTTCATGCATTTACATGTGACATACTGAATACATTGGAAATCTTATGTCAATTTTATAGGATGATCATACCAGCTTATCACTGTAACTGAACATTCTTATCTCAACTTTGCAGACACTATCACTGCTAGACCTATGCAAAGAAGACGCCTGAGCTCGCTGCAGAGGTGGTGATTGCCTTGTGGTTTTAGTAAATATCATCCCTGTAATGTCTGTGGAAGGTGGTTCGTGATGTCCTTGTTTCTGAAGCGCAAGCTCTTGTTGGTTGCATTTTCCCCAGAAAGGACCTGGTGCTTGGAAGGCCTCTAAGATGTGTGCCTGTCTGTGTCGTGCCGTCCGTAATCTCGGTGAAGTGTATGTTTTCCTATTTATGTAATCCTTGTAGTTGCAGTATGCCCAGCGGGGAACCCCGAAAGATGGGGGATGCTGTAATGCATCACTGTCCCAAAGTAAGGACAGTTGATGTTGGAGTGTATCTGTCTTGTACCTTTGGAAGTTGAAACCTTGCGTTTGACTTGATGCTGATTTTGTACTGCCTGGTGGTGAAAAGTTAAAATCTTGCGTTTGACTCATATTGTTCCAGTGTTGTGGTGTTCCATGCCAACCTGTACCTTTGTGTGCTTCGAATGCACATTTTCTTCTTGCTGCTGTTATGCAGCATAGGGTAATCTAGTTTGGATGATGTAGGCCTTGAAAACGGCCAGCTGAATATCTGATGCGCTCACCTGAAAATTGGTAGCTGAGATTGTTGTATCAAAACATAGATTAAGCTTTGTGTTGTAGGTGCACCAAACCCTTCACTGTTGTGAAGAACAATGCATGGTGACATTGCGTCAGTTGTTTAGTTCTAGTTCTCAGTGACGTAGGGCAGGACGAGTAAGTATCACCTGTTTTCCCAGGCTCTCAACATGTTGAGTTAGCTGAGATGTCCTGCATTGAACGCTGAGCTCATCAGGTATTGTTCTAGAAATCTGCAACATGTCATAGTGTGGTGGATACGAATTGTCGGGTAAGTTTGGCAGGGGAGCGTTAGCAGTCCCTTTTTACATATCTCAAGTACTTGTAATAAAAGGACTGGCAGAAGACAGTAGCCAACCGGTGCTAATAGTCAAGTGGGTCCGTGTCTGTGGTTTGAGAGTCGACTCCCGCACCCAGCTGCCGCCCCGCTCCTTCTTGCTCTCCGGCGGCGCTGCCGGCCGGCGAGGAGTTGGATTTGGTGGCTGGCCTTCCTTGTACATACTAGTACTAGTAGTAGGGTTAGGTTTAGGTTTTGCCTCTATGGCGTTTGGCGTTATGCCGGTTTGGAGCATGCTGCGTACGCCTCCGAGCGGCGTCTCGTGGCTTGCGGCGTCGTGTTCTCTGGCGATGGCGGCGTGGTGCCGCGCGTGGCCGGTGTGGACGGAGCCGGTGTCTCCTTTCAATAAGCTCGATGAGGTTCGTGCTCTGCATCTTGCCACTTCAGATCTTCGAGGTGGGGAAGGAGATGGTGCGGATGTGGAGATTTTGTCTGCTTTTCCCCTTTCTTCCATTTGGTTTTCCTGCGAGCTGCGAGGCTGGCGTTCCATGCCGTGTCCGGCTCGACCTCCTGCTCAGGTCGGGGCGTGCCCCCCGCCGATGAGGCATCTTCGACGCCATGGTCTCGCCGTTTGGCGAGCGACACATGCGGCGACCTCAACGGGATTTGATTCCCAACAGGCTTGTGCAGGCGACTCAGCGGCCATCCTGCTCCTTCTCGTCCTCCTCTGCGGCGGTACGACGGCGAGATCAAGGACGGCGGCGGAAATGGAGATGCGGAATTCCCCAGGGATGTGTGCGTTATTTTATTTTTCTTCGGGGCGTTTTCTACAAAAGGGGGACAGCTGTCCTTGTCTGGATGTTTCCAGTGTAATCCGATGTAATATCTGTTAATTAATCCAGATGCGTTTTACCTTTCAAAAAAAAAAAGGACTGGATGAGCAGTACTTGCTGCTGCCTGCTTGATAGATACTACTCCCTCATTTGTAAAATATAAAATGTTTTAGATATTTCAATATATACTACATATGAAGTGAAAAGGCGTAATCTACACACTAAGGGCATGTACAACGCCCGCCGCTTAGCAGGGCGCTTAAAGTAAAAAAAAAATAGAAAAAAATCGAATTATCTTCTAAGCGTCCTAGTTCCCAACGGTGGACGCTAATCGCGGGCGCTAAACTGCATGGCTCTTGCTGTCTTGCGCCTGCTACTCTACGCGCTACACCATGTATAGGGAAAAACGCATAAGCGACCGATGCTTTTAGTTGCGTTGACGCCCCCTCACTAGCGCCCTTCGCTGGGAATATTAGATTGAACTGCCGATCGGCCAGGAATTTTATCCTAGCGCCTCTCGCTAGCGTCCCCCATTGTACATGGCCTAATATGCATATAGGTACATCCGTATCAGAAAAATGTTAAAACATCTTATATTTCAGAATGTATCTTTATCGCGATGGGTACTAGGTAGTAGGCTAGTTGATCATTTTAGTACGGGATATGCATGTACTACCTAACAACAATCTTGGTCAGATGCAGTTTTCCCTGAGACATAAGCGTACCGGTTTGGATCCGAAGTTCTACTTCCCTGAAGGCCTGAAGCTACAACTGTAGCGACACGCACAATCCAGTAGACAAGTTGTAATAAAGAACCTGATCTTCCTTTTGTTGCCAACTCACACCATATCTAATTCATACTTCTTCCGTTTTAAATTAGATGAGTTCTATTTGTTCGAAAGTGGATATATCTAAACATGTTACAAGTCTAGATACATCCATTTTTAAACAAATGTAGGTCATCTAATTTGAAACCGTTGGAGTATTTCAAATTTGAAATGCAACAGTAAGAGTGAGGAGCTATTAGTACTGACAGTGCTAATGAATTGGAGCAATAAATCACTGCCTGAAACATCAGACACTGATAAGGTTAACTAAGCCAGCAAAATGCAGATTCTTTACAATTTGGTTGTTTGGTTCCCCGGGAATAATCAATTGCTGTTTGAGCTGCCACGAGATTGGAAGACTAATCTGTTCATATGAGCATAATAAGCCATGAGATTGGAACACACACAACCATGCAAGGAATTACCAACGAATTGATATCTGAACTACTCCCTCCGTCTACAAAAAGATGTCACAAGTTTGTCCTAACTTGCATGTACCTACACACTAAAGAATGTCTAGACACATATAAGTTTGGACAAACTTGAGACATCCTTTTATGGATGGAGGGAGTATAAGAAAGTTCTGAAATCTCAAAACTCATGAACTGAACAAGGCTAAAAAAGTTCTGAAATCTCCTGATGTTGTGTTCTCAGTGACGAGGAAGGCTAGCAGGCGGACGGAGTGCCGGCGGTGCGAGGTCTTGTCACTTGTCGTAATGTCGTTGGACCTCCGTGATATAAAAGGATAATGGTGTTACGGTTTGGTCGGTTTGCTGGTCCAAACGGCATTAACCCAGCTAAAGTATTTTTTCTTACGGTTTAAGTCGGCAAATCGGGCCAACCCGACGGAAACCGCTGAACTGGTCTGGTGTAGGTTCAGCTGACGGTTTAGCCGGTTCAGACCAAACTGTGCACAGATTTAGGCATCATGGTGAAATCTGTAGCTAAAAAAACCTTCGATTAGCTGGTTTCCTTGAAGAATTTCTTCTGTAAAAAACATATCAAGAGCCATCTTTGGGCCATTCAAGAGCCAAGCCAATGTATTCTGTAATTTTTTCCCCTGCACAGCAGAGAGGGTCGGGATTTTGGTCATTTTGCTAGTCCAGTTTTTTACCTCCCATGAGTATAGGGCCATAGTTTCTTTGCCCTTGCCTGATCTCCACGTGATTCCGTAAGTGAAATATCGTAGCAAACCATCCGCAGGTGTAGAGGAGGTATCGAGGAACACAAGATCATGTCCTTCCTTGTAGAAAGTATTAAGCCCAAGCAATAATCATTAGTTTCCTCTTTTTCCCCTCGTGCTCTAATTTGGCAACAAGAGCATCAGGCATTTTAGGCGGAAGGTTCCCGGCCTATTCGAATTCATCACCGCCAAGTTTTTTTGATAAAGATCACCGCCAAGATGGTTGCCATGTGAGTTCACGCGTTGATCTCCGGCCGGCCGTGTCGTGTATATATAGATATAGATAACCAGGTTGTGTATCTCTGAATCTATCGATCAATCAACGCGCGTACTATCGAATCACGAAAGCCTACCACGAATCACGGGCTTGGGCATCGCGGACGTGAAGCTGGCAAAGAAGTCGTTGGTGTTCGCGGGTCAGCAGTGCAAGAAGTTCAGCATCTTGCCGGTGAACTACTCGTTCGAGGTGAACGCCATGAGCGCCGAGAAGCTGCCCTTCATCCTCCCCGCCGCCTTCACCATCGGCCCCCAGGTGACCACCCTCGAGCTGGGCGAGGCCGCGAAGAGAGCGGTTGAGGCCAAGCTGCTGCTGTACGCGAAGCTCATCGCGCCGCTGGACAGCGCGTCGAACCACGTGGAGGAGATGGTGAAGGGGGTGATCGAGGGCGAGACCCGGGTGCGGCGGAGCTGACGATGGAGGAGATCTTCCAGGGCACCAAGACGTTCAAGAAGAAGGTGTTCGACAGCGTGCAGAAGGAGCTGAACCAGTTCGGGCTCTTGATCTACAACGCGAACGTGAAGCAGCTGGTGGACGTGCCGGGGCACGAGTACTTCTCCTACCTCGGGCAGAAGACGCAGCAGGACGCGGCGAGCCGGGCCAGGGTGGACGTGGCGGAGGCTCGGATGAAGGGGGCGGTGGGCGAGAAGGAGAGGGACGGGCTGACGAAGCAGAACGCCGCCAAGGTGGACGCGCAGACCAAGGTGCTGTCGGTGCGGCAGCTGGGCGAGGGGCTCAAGGAGGAGGCCAAGGTGAAGGCGGAGGTGCAGGTGTTCGAGAACGCCCGGGAGGCCGACATTGCGGCGGCCAAGGCGGACCTCGCCATGAAGAAGGCTGGGTAGGACAGGCAGGCAAAGGTGGGCCGAGGTCGAGGCTGCCAAGGCCGTCGCCATCCGCGACGCCGAGCTGCAGATGGAGGTCGAGGTCAAGAACGCGCTCTGCCAGACCGAGAAGCTCAAGGCCGAGCAGCTCAGTAAGGCCACCGTGCAGTACGACATGCAGGTATGTATCTTGTAATTCTTGAATCTTGATCGACAAATGGTTTAGAAGAAATTAATTCCATGACATGCACGTTAACTACGGATATTTTGCAGGTTGTAGAGGCGAATGCGCTCTTCTACAGCAGGCAGAAGGCGGCGGAGGCGGCGCTGTACGAGGAGACCAAGACGGCGGAGGCGCGC
Organism: Poa annua; assembly: GCA_026929855.1. NCBI lineage: Eukaryota > Viridiplantae > Streptophyta > Magnoliopsida > Poales > Poaceae > Poa > Poa annua. Next base: position 60,828,955 of record CM049438.1, on the reverse strand, counting down.
AAGGTGCAGGCGGACGCGCGCTTCTTCGAGCTGAGGATGGAGGAGGACGCGAGGCTGTACGCGAAGCAGAGGGAGGCGTAGGCGGTGGCGCTGGTGGGCAAAGCCGAGGCGGAGTACGTTGCGTCCATGCTGGCGGCGCTCGGTGGCAGCTACGCCGCGCTCAGGGACTACCGCATGATCGACGGCGGAGTGTACGCCGAGATGGCGCGCATCAACGCCGGCGCCGTCAGCGGCATGCGGCCCAAGATCAGCATCTGGAGCAACGGAGGCGACGGCGGTGGCGCGATGCAGCAGGTGGCCGGGGTGTACAAGATGCTTCCGCCGCTGCTGTCCACGGTGCACGATCATGTGGGCGTAAGCCATGTCAGGCATGGAGGCGTCCGTGGCGTCAGTGCGCACGGCGTCGAGGTTCATGTCGCGGGCATGGCAGGGTCGTGTGTGTGCGCGTGTGGGCGCGTAGGCGTGCGTGTGTGCGTGCGTTAGGTGTTTATGTTAGAGCTGTTAGGGCAGCACCGAGGAAGGCGGAGGACTCGGTCCGCAGCACGCCGCCCACGTCGAGCGCGTCGTGCGCGTCGTGTGCGCTTGGGCTGGGCGTGCAGGTCGTGTGGAGTGGGTGCGTGGCGTCGTGTGTGAGCCTGGGCGGCTATATAACCCACCCATGTACCTCCATTGTAGAGTACTGCGACCTAGACGGAATAGTAATTCGGGCGTCCGAGCGCCCGCGGCGGCGCCCCGTGCGTCGGCCGGAGAAACATCCCGTGTACCAGCTCCAGTCCTCCTCTCCCACCTCCATGGTTTGTCCAGAGCGAGGTCTCGGCGTGAGAGAGAGCGAGGTTGCAGCGAGCTCACACTATGGGAAAACATGTTTTTAGAGGCACTTTGGTTGAGCCACTATTTAGAAATGCCTCTAAAAATGATTTTTAGTGGCATTTTAGTCAAAGTGCCTCTATAAATGGCATTTTTAGTGGCACTTAAGTCAAAGTGCCTCTGAAAATGCTATTTTTAGTTGCACTTTTGTCAAAGTGTCTCTGAAAATGCTATTTTTAGTGGCACTTTGTACAGTGCCTCTAAAAATGCCATTGGTGACGTCAGCACGACGTCATCGTGGGCCCGACATGTCATCCTTATTTCCTAGAATTTTTTTAAAAAAAATGATTAGCACGACGTCATCATGCACGCTTGAGCGAACACGAGGGACCGAATTGAAACTTTCCTCGGCAGGCATGAAGCACACGCGCGGCACATGAGCCACACCTCTAAACCTTTCTTCTCCTCCTGTCCGAAGTCCAAATTCGCAATCCATTCCCCTCTTCGCCGCCGCCGCCACCAAAACCTAGCCCCATTCGCCGCTGCCGCCACCGCGTCGCCCCCAAACCCTAGCCCCATTCTCCGCCGCCGCCGTCGCGTCTGCCACTGAGCGGAGTCTGGCCATGGAGGACGTGTGCGAGGGGAAGGACTTCTCCTTTCCCCGCGGAGGAGGAGCGCGTGCTCAGGCTGTGGGCCGACCTGGACGCCTTCCACGAGCAGCTCCGCCGCACGGAGGGCGGCGAGGAGTTCGTCTTCTACGACGGGCCCCCATTCGCGACCGGCCTGCCCCACTACGGCCACATCCTCGCCGGCACCATCAAGGACGTGGTCACCCGCCACCAGGCCATGCGCGGCCGCCACGTCTCCCGCCGCTTCGGATGGGACTGCCACGGCCTCCCCGTCGAGTTCGAGATCGACAAGGCCCTCGGCATCACCAACCGCCAGCAGGTGCTCGACCTCGGCATCGCCAACTACAACGAGACCTGCCGCGGCATCGTCACCAAGTACGTCGCCGAGTGGGAGGCCGTCTTCACGCGCTCCGAGAGGTGGATCGACTTCAGCGACGACTACAAGACCATGGACGTCAACTACATGGAGAGCGTCTGGTGGGTCTTTGGTCAGCTCTGGAAAAAGGACCTCGTATACAAGGGTTTCAAGGTAAATCCAACTCCAATCTGGGATCCCTTCACCCGGAGTTCACAGTATGATAGCCGCCGTTTCATTCTTATAATTCGGCATTTCTATTTGTGGAATTGGAACTACGGTTGAACTGCCATAACGTTGCAGCCTGTTATGCCTCACTCACTCTGTTGAACAAAACCACCTATTGTATCATATACTTGACGCTGTTCTGATGACACTGAGTTTTAACTGCTACTCTATAACGTCGCAACCTGTTATGCCTCAGTAATAATATGAAGTACCCAATGTCTATAAATGGTGAATAAGAACACTTCTTATATCATACCTGGCGCTGTTGTGATGGCATGGAGTTGTAACCGTTTAGAAAATTTTCCATTTCTTGTATGGTGACTGCTGAGTTGGGAGCTGTGTGCCTCGGGGTGAGGATGTTGCTAATAAAGGCTGTTTACCTTCCAGCAATCTCAATTACACTTTACACATATTTGTAATGTTTGTGCATAAAGTCTTTCTAAACATTTCTTAATTAACTTAGTGTTGGAACAATGGTTGTGATGCAATTAACATCTTTCTGTGATACTCTATTGAGTTGGTTGCCATTAAAAAGCATATTTGTCGTACTGTCTGTCAATACTGTTACTGTTCTGCTCCATGTGACCATGTATGCAAATCGCCTGTATTCATGTGTCACAAGGAGTTCTATCTTGGGCGCTCTTCTATACTTGCAAACTGCTATTTGTGTCTGTGTTAAGGATGCGTACCGTGTTTTTAGGTTAAGGACAAGTCAAATGGAACCGTATACATTGTTGCGGAAAGTAGGCTAGGGCAGTTGCCAGTTAAAACCAAAGCTGCTGGAAAGAAGCAAGCACCTCCCAAGGGAAGCACTGTTGTGGCTGTCCAGGGTGGTTTGGATACATACTGAGTCATATGAATTATTGGAAAAGATTCCTGGCTCAATCTTAGTAGGCAAAAAGTGAGTTATATTTTACTTCTGAGTTCAGAGGGCGACATGTCAAAGAGGCTGACAAGGATATCATCATTGCTGTTAAAGTAAGTCATTTTTCCAGTATTCGATGGTCTCACATTGAGTTGCTTGCTCAGCATTACTTGCAACTACTATATAGTCCTCCATTTTGGAGTTTGAGTTCTAATCTAGTGCACAAGACATTGCATTCTACATAAGTTTAGATTCTAGTATTGAACAATATTACTCGTATAAGCTTGTGCATACATCTCGATATGTCATCATATTTCTTATCTGGGTAATCTTCAAGGGATACAATACAAACGGTCTCAATCTATGCCAGTGTACGCTGTAGACTGTAGGCATAAACATGCTTTACTTTCTCAACTTACTTTGTATTGTTATTTTAGGTTGATGCTGTGCATTGTTTCAAAGCTGCTTTATTATAGTTCATTGCATAAATTGGATAGTTTATGTTGTCTTTAGGATTGATAATCTGCATAAACAGGATAAAGTAAGACATGTTAGCAAAGGGAGCATTGAGCACTCTTATCCATTTTGTTGGCGCTCGGGGACTCCTCTTATTTACCGGGCTGTTCCAAGCTGGTAAGCATCTTCTTTTACTACTGTGTAAATTAATATGTCCATGCGCTGACTGGTGATACTGCTGTTATGCATGAACTAACTCACCAGAAGAAACTATGCTATTTGGGGAGGGGGCAGCCTTTTACTTTGTGTTAGAGACTTAGAACTCTGGTTGTTTAAGGGAACTCACCTAAATGTGTAAATATGTGAGGCTCTGCGCTACAAATCTGGCGTCAAGGTTAATATCTCTATTGTGCAAGATACATTTCATTGTTTGCACATTTGTTGCTGAATGTGCATATTCTTGCAATTTGATGTACTTTACAGAATTCATTAGTGCAATTTCCCTATCTTGTGTACTGCTACAGCTCTCGGCCTAGGTGGTGGCATCAACTCAGTTTTTGCCTATGTATCTTTCTAGTGTGCTAACATGATATCATACTACTAATACATTGTCTATGTATCAGTTGGTGGAAGAGTCAGATGCTGAATCAACAGTGGTGCAGCAGCCTTGGAGAACAATTGGTAAACCAAAGAAGCATCTGGGAAGTAAATGCTGAATCAACATTGTCTATGTGTTAATCTTGCTGCAATCAGATGCAGAATGAAGGAGCTCAGCAGCCTAGATCTAGTTGTTCATCTTAGAGTATGTGGATGTGGCTGTCTTTTGTATGCACTGAGATGTGAGAATGATGTTTAGCATGTGAAAATATTGTTGTTGATACATATTTCTATGTGAATTTGTATGGACAACTGAAGAATAAATTTGCATTGTGTTGTTTTGTGAAATTGTGTGGACAATATGGTGCATTTCAAACTGTTTACAGAGGCAATTCTATAAATGCCCCTGAAAATATTAGAGGCATTCCTAGAAATGCCTCTAAAAATAGTTAGAGCCATTACAAAAACAGTGCCCTTAAAAAATATAGAGGCATTCCTAGAAATGCCTCTAAAAATAAGTTTATTGAAATGCCTCTGTATTTTTTAGCAACACGATCAAATGCAACACTTTTCAAAGTGTCTCTAAAAATACTTAGAGGCACTTTGGGGATTTTTAGTGGCATTTCAAAGTGCCTCTAAAAACATGTTCTCTTGTAGTGTCAGCATTCGTCTGCACCAACAGAGCAGACCGGGATGCTGCTGCCGCCTTGGTTGGGCTCGCTGCCCAAGGACGGCACAGCCGCCTTCGTTGTTGGTTTTGGTGCTCGGCAGTTGCCAGATCGGACTATTGTCGGCGTTAATTGAAACTGTGTTATCGTCGTCGTCTCACAGCCGCCTTCGTTGTTGGTTTTGGTGCTCGGCAGTTGCCAGAGAGTGCTCTAACAAAATCAACCGTGGGTTTGGAGTTAAACAATAACAGCAAACCAAAACACTTCCACGCCAACTTCTTCTTCCTCTAACAACAGAACTTACTCCAAACACTAGACAAACTTTCTACCCCTAAAACCACTTCTGCAAGCCATCAGCACAAACCCACAGAACAGAACCACAAGAGCTTTTTCCAACATCCAAACCTACAGGAAAGGAAACACACTTAACAGAACCATTACAGAGTATCTCCACTCCAGAACATTTTACAGAGTCTTTTACCACTTCCTTCACTTTCAGTTCTCAATCCTTTCAATGCTTCCTGATTCCTGAAGAAATCACTAGCCACCCCGGCCAAACGCCGCTCTGCGAAGTCACTGTCGCACGTTTGGTTTCTGTAAGGCAGACCAATATTTCATCCAGTTAGATATAATATACATTATTGCCGTTGAATCACGCGGGTAAACATAATTTCTGGCATTCCATATCGCCTAAAATACTGCAGCTACACCCACATATTTTTTTTCCTGTACAGTAAATTCCATAACCCAGTCACTCATATCTTGAAAATCTACAGGGATATCTCCCATTCCCGTAGCTCATTTGACCACACCCCACACATATCTTGCAAAGGTACGATAAAAAATCAGGTGATATGAAGTATCTAAATTGTCACAGAAACATCATTTGTTATCCTTAGTTAAAATGCTCTTATGAAACGCTAACTACAAAAAAACTTTGATTTTCATCGGAATCCTTACCGACCACACATTTTTGTGTGGCCACTTGACAGAATTTCACTTCAATGCTAAATGCATTAATTTCACCGAGAAAGCTCCAGACTTAGTGAGCAACCAATTACGTATATCCTCCGTCTCACTCAGCTCTACATTAGCACAAAGGTCTCTTAGTTTCTGCCACAAACCTGCAGTCTCAGCCCACAAGTTCCTTCTAAATCAAATCGCCTACCAATCAGTCTCAAACACTACAGAAACTAAAATATTCTTACTGAAAGCTAAATTATAAAGCCTACTAAAACGAACGGTTTATCGCCCAACCACAAAACTTCCCAAAAACGAGTCCTCTTACCATTACCCACTATTTTCCTAATAAATTCAATGAAAATATTCTTCACCCATAAGCCCCTGCCAAAAATGTGACTGACCAGGTTTATTTTCCTAAGAATACTTTGCCATAAACCCTCTTTGTTCTGTAATCTCCACAACCATTTAACACGAAGAATTCATTACTGTTAAGTAAATCACACCCGAACCTCCTATTTCAACCGGTTGACAAACTTTTTCCCAATTCACTAGCACTGTGTTTGGATGTAGGAAAATTGGCTTGGAATTGGAATTCTGAAATGTTTGGGCCAATTCCGTTGTTTGGGGTGGTTGAAGAATTGGCCAGAGGAAACCCAATCGAATTCCATGCCAGACCCCCGCGCGTCCGACCAGTCTCGCAGTTTCCGAGCCTGGCACCTCGGAATCGCTCGGAAACTCCTCGTACCCCTTCGCCCCCGCGCACGTTCGACAAAGTCGTGCTTGCTCCGTCCCCATTCCCCGACCTGGAGAAGAAACCGCCGGCGGCGGCAATGACCGTCCTCCTTCCCTCTCCCTTCTCCTCCATCCTCTGTCTCTGGCGCCTTCAGATCGCGGAGCATGCGCGGCGGTGGGTCAACGACGCCGCAGCACCCGCGCCCCTGGCGCCTTCAGATCAAACCACGTTCTAGTTAGCTATGACGCCACGCAGCACCCGCGCCTTCAGATCGGAACCACGTTCTAGCTAGCTGTTGCGTTCATGTATTTTTCAATTAACTGGATCTATTTCCTAGTGTGTGTTGCATGTTCAAGGAATCGATGTACCGGTTTATCTCCTGATGATTTGATTAATCTTCTGACTTTCCAACGGAATTTGTCTCCAGATACTTGTTCTGAAATCAGACGTATAGATACATCAGTTCGGATACATCCGAACTTGAAAAATAATATTGTATATAAGAACCAAACAGGGTTTTTCTGATTTGATTTCCTTCACATCCCCCACCTCTCTCCCTCCAAATTATTTTTGTGTGTTGATTCCGAATTTTTTAATTTTATTATGTGTGCAAAATAATATATTAATACTCTAGCAAGTTTTATATTGTCCAAACTGAACAAAACATCCAATTCCATACTTCATACATCCAAACAGGAATTGAAATCCTTTGCTACCTTTGATTCCGGCCAAGAATTTGAATTGAAGTCCAATTCCTTTCCATCTCAGAAATGGAATTGCTACCCAATTCAATTCTCAGAAATTTTTCCTACATCCAAACACAGTGTAAGTGATATTACCTAGCACCTACTTTTTCCTGCCACACCAACCTCTTCCTGAAAAAGCCATTTTGGTTACCAGACTCTTTAGGTAACTCGAACATCAACATCATACAGAAAGGTACGTTATTTAGGCAACCTTTTAACAGCACTAACCTACCTCCATAAGAATTTTACCTCCCAGCCCACCCATGAAATTTTTCTACTTATCCCCCAGCTTCACCCCAATCAATATTATTAAGCCTTACACAATTCATAGGAACACCTAGGTATTTCAAAGACAACTTACCCACTCCACAACTAAAATCGCAGAATAATCCTCTACTTTTCTCTAGCCATTCTGAAGCAATAGATCTCACTCTTATGAAAATTGATTTTCAAGCCCGACAATTGCTCAAATATACAGAGCATTTTAAGTTCCTAGCACTTTGAAGATCATCCTTAAACACATACTCCTTCATCTTCAATATCCTCGACGAAGCTTTCTAGTAAACCATTCTCTACAGCATGTTGAACAAGCATATTTAACACATCTATTGCCAAATTGAACAAAATGGGAGACAGAGGCCTTAAACCTTTCGTGGATTCAAAATATTACCTATCCTATACCATGCATTACAGAATTCATTAGCAGGTCCACATATTTACTAGGGAAACTTTTATGAATCATTACCTCTTTTAAGAAATTCCAGTAAATCTTATGGTACACCTTTTCAAAATCTAATTTAAACAGGACTGCATCTAGTTTTTTCCTATGCATCTCATGCATTACCTCATGCAACACAAGTACACAACCACACCATCTAAGATAAAGCGTCCTTTGATAAAGGCAGACTGCACAGGTGACACCATCTTATCAACAACTAAGTTAGCTCTATTGTTGACAGTTTTGGTAAAAATCTTAAATAACACGTTTAAAATACAAACAGCTTGAAGATGCTAGCATATAATTCAATCGTCTCCAACATTTTGCTTGTATTAGGCTGACATACAGTGCTGAAAGTTGGAACAATTATTCAAGCGTAAATCTGCAGCAAGTAAGAGCAACTCCTAGAGCACCAGGAGCAATGCTGAGGTCTGCTTTACCAAAACAGCGAGATGAGTCAGATGACAATATACTAACAGCACCCAACGGTCCAAAAGATGAGAATCACAATATTAGTAGCACTTTTCTTTAACAGGAGCAAAATCTGACAAGGCATAGTTTCGCCAACACGATCACAAAGTTATCTCAATTTAAAGAGTGCACTGCAAACACAAAGGAACCAGCCTCCTTAAACATCTAAAAGCCATCACACTGTCTACTCCACGCTTGCCAGCCAAGATGAAACAGCAATCTAAGACCTGGGCTTCTCCTTCTTTTCCTTGAATAGGGCGAGCAGAGACACACCAGATACCTTGACGACCTTGAACCGGACACCAGGAATATCTCCCACGGCATGACCCTTACGACCGAATCCAGCAATCAGCACCTCGTCCTGGATAACAAGAGAAAGATGAGAATTAGTACATATGTCAACCATCATAAGGCACAAAGAGTACCAAGATGAAGAACATACATTTTCCTCGATGTAGTTCAAGCAACCATCATTGGGCACGAAGGCAGCAATCTTCTTGCCATTCTTCACGAGCTGCACACGGGCACACTTACGGATAGCAGAGTTAGGCTGCTTGGCCTCAATACCACTGCAACAGGGTCATCACATATTAGCTTCACCTCATAATTAAAACATGGGTAAGAAAAACCATATTGCGCATTTCCAGCATACATCTTCTCCAAAACAATGCCCTTGGCGTGAGATGACCCAGCGAAGGGTTTCTTCCACTCGTTACCCAAGTGGCTCTTCTTGTATGCCTTGTCAGCCCACCTCTGGTTCCTGCGGTGGGTCTTGAGCTTGCGCCCAGCTCCCATACCACGTGTCTTACTGAAATGAGATTAATTCAAGGTTACAACACAACAAAAATGACTGCATGTATCATAAAAGATTGACATTTGATTCATAAAAAACGGATATATATATATATATTTATCACGTTCATCTCTGAATTGTCCATCTAAAATAAACAACACAATTCAGTATCTATCAAGTCCAACAACGCGTCGATTTTTAATGGAAGCCGCTTCAGGATTTGAGACTCTGCATCACTACCACGAAAAGGCCTTTGTGGTCGTGTTCTTCCTAACTAATGTCTTTTCGCCGACGGCTGCTGTCTGTGTTTCAGCCTGTACGTACGTACGCGAGCGGGTGTTTCAGCCTGTTCCAACTGCCCAAACTGAAGCTGTACGCGTCGATGAACACGTCTAGCAGAGTCGGGACGGGAAGAGAAGACTACCCAAAAAATATTTAGAGCGGCGGCCAGAGTCGGAGACACGCACGCACTCTGCCTGGATCGAATCCGGCGGCAGCGTCCCCATCCAATTCCTCTCTCTAAAGTCTAAATCGAAAAAAAAGCAAGCCGTACATCGGGAGAGCGTGACGACGAACTTACCCCATGTTGACGGAAGGGTCCGGAAGATCTCCGAGGTGGCGACGGCGGCGGCGCGGCGAGCTTGCGCGAGCTGGGAGCGGCGGCGGCAATACAAGGGAGAGGGGTAGAGGCGGGGAGGCGACTCGAGCTATTTATATCTAGGGCTCCGTCGCTGCGCTCGCATATCAGCTGGGCCCGAACGCAACCATGCAACAGATTGGGCTTCCATTCGGCCCATGTTGGGAAGACCATGACTCACTCACGCCTAGCGCACACCGATCGTTTTGGCCGCTCACCGCCTGTGCACGCGTTAAAACTGGGTATGCTTCTCCTTCTCCTGCTTTTGATGAATCCTTTGAGTCTAGGAATTTTGACTCCTTCTCAAAAAACAAATAAAACTATTATGACATTATGTTGAGCCACTTCTTCTCAATGAGTTTTAACTGTTAGGTCCAAATTTTGTGGCTAGAATTTGGTACGTGTCATTTAAAGTGAATGGAAAAGAGTAAATCCATCCTAGTTTGACAATTTTGACGCTATTTACTCCATTTTATAATTTTTCATCATAAATATCTGGTGATTTTTACCCCAACTTTAATTTTAAGAGCATCTGGACATAAGAGTCCCGACCGTCGGGTACAGCTGGGGTGCCAAGTTATGGTTTTCCTTTGTTTGGCGGTAATATATTCATGAACAAAAAATCTTTGTTCGGCAAATTTAGCATACTAAACTAGACAAGTATACATGATCCCTGTTCACGTAATGGAGGACCGTTTTGTGTATGCATGATTCAACATGTGTGATATACAGAGAAAAGGCAAATTAATCAACACAAGCAAACATCACCTCCTGCTGCCTTTTTGCTTCAACTTTGCCCACAAAGAAGCATTAACGACGAGCTGTGAAGTTGAACTAAGCTAACCAACGTGGGAATCAACAAAGCACTAGATCATAACTGGGTGAGAATTGTTCCATGGCTAACGTCTAAGGAGAATTTTATGAAGAGCACTGCTATGCGTACGACAGGACGCATCCGATTTATGTACGATAGTGTAGATCAATCTGTTGGTAAGTGGCATGTCAGTCTGTTGGATTAAACGTCATACAAGGATCAGGCTCAAAACTGTCATACAGGGAGTAGTTTTGGTTTTGTGAAACCGCGCGATAAACTTCAACTGGACGAATTGGCACCCAACAGTTGTAATGCTCAATATTTTTACAAGAGGTAAATAATGGCACATTTTTTGCTAAATGGGGGCAATTACGATGAAAAGATGTCATATGGGGTAATTGGTGTCAACTGTCAACAATATCAAACTATAGGGTAGGAATTGGAATTTCCTCTAAAGAAATTTACTCACCTATGACCTCATATGTGAAACTTATCTTCTTTTTCACACCTGTGCTAGTCTTTGGCATTTCTATCCTCAAATTCTCAAACATAAAAACAAATTTAGCGATTTTCTCTTCTCTCTTGTTCATGACTCGTTATCGGCCGACGCAAGATGTGGCTAATCAAATACAACCTTAGGATGGGGTTGGTCGAGGTCGTACCCTCGTGCACAAGGGAAAAATCCATAGAATTATGTGTTCCTGCTGTTTTCCAGATGAAAGGATCGAGCAACACCACATCAAGAACACACATCCGTTAACGATGGTTAGGGCGACCGAACGAAAAGGCCTCGACCCCATCTTGATCTGCTGGACACACTACGCGTAGGACTCCCAACTCAAAGCTCCCTATCCTACATGGACGATTATGAACCCGGCCTCTAATGAGAAAAAAAAAATAGTTCGAAAGTCTTTTAAAATATTAGAGAGGCCACCGCCTACACATTTCTAACTTTAGAACAATTGTGTATATCTTTCCTTTTTTATATTGATGAAAAAGATGAACCATATTTTTTTTATCTATTACTTTAAATGTGATGACAGTATTACTTGATCAAACACTTTTGTGAATATGATAGCTATGGTACCTTGTTTGACAAAAGTATAGTCTATGTTTGCTGTTGAGTTGAATTATGTATTTGCATGCACGATGAAAGAAAGAGTTGACTGCAATCCATGTAATGAAATAGTACAGAAATATTCTATAGAGAGTGTACTACATTAGGTTTATTTATTGCATTCAATTATATTTATTGTGTTTTCTGGGCGCCCGTGGGTTTGGAGGTGATCAATAACAGCAAACCAGAACACTTCCACGCCAACTTCTTCCACAACAGAACTTACTCCAAACACTATTAGACAAACTATCTACCCCTAAAACCAGTTCAGCAAGCCATCGGCACAAAACCCACAGAACAGAACCAAAACGTCCACAAGAGATTTCTCCTACATCCAAACATACAGGAAACACAACTTAACAGAACCATTACAGAGCATCTCCACTCCAGAACCTTTTACAGAGGCTTTTGCCACCTACTTCACTTTCAATTCTCAATCCCTTTTTGTCAGAGGCTCCCATCCAGCATGCTTGCTGAAGATATCAGTAGCCACCCCGGCCAAACGGCGTTCCGCTCTGCGAAGTCCCTGTCGTGTGTTTGATTTCTGTAAGTTAGACCAATATTCCATCCAGTTAGATATCCTCTATACATTATTGCGGTTGAATCACGCGGGTAAACATGGTCGAACGCAACTGAGTCTCGCATTCTATATCGCCCAAAACACTGCAGCTACACCCACATTTTTTTATTCTGTACAGTTGCATAACACAGTCACTCATATCTTGAAAATGTACAGGGATATCTACCATGCCCGTAGCACATTTGACCAAACCCCACACATATCTTGCAAAGGTACAATAAAAAAACAGGTGATCTAAACTATCTAAAGTGTCACAGAAACATCATTTGTTATCCTTAGTATAATATGCTCTTATGAAACGCTAACAACAAAAAAACTTTGATTTTCATCGGAATCCTTACCGACCACACATTTATGTGTGGCCACTTGATGAGCAACCAATTACATCTACCCTCCGTCTCACTCAGCTCTACATTAGCACAAAGGTCTCTTATTTCCTGCCACAAACCTGGAGTCTCACCCCACAAGTTCCTTCCAAATCAAATCGCCGGCCAATCAGTCTCAAACACTACAGAAACTAAAATATTCTAACTGAAAGCTAAATTATAAAACCTACTAAAACGAACGGCGGCTGCGGGCCATTCGCGTACATACGAGTTTGACCAATCACACCTCTACGTGAATGTGCTAGCTTGCTGATTGGATCGATCGGATCTACGAGGAACTTAACGACAAAAAAAAATACACTCACATATTGTTTTGCTCATGAATTGTTTCAGGCTGATATAATTTGTAGAAAAATACACCGTCTTCATCAATTATTTTGGATGACATCTTATTGTATAATGACATGGATATGTATTTTGGACAAATTTATATCTTATCAATTATTTGTTTTGTTTCATGTTGGTATTTTATAATGACAAGTACGTTAATACACTTCCATCGTATAAATACATTTGTGCTCGGAACTCTAACGGTGTGTTTGGTAGCCCGGCTGCCCTAAGATAATCTCCACCCACCCAGATTTTTTCTGTTTGGTAGCCTGTGTCGGGCCTCTCCGCCCCGGCTCAACTCGCCCAAAAATGCCTCTCAGCCAGGCCGAGGAGAGAAGATCAGATCGAGCTTCTCAACTCAGCCATGCCCGCCTCGTACCGAAAATCCCACGCGTGGGCCCCACACTCGCTTCCAGCCTCCCACCCCGACCCCCATTTCCCCCCGCGTCCTCTCTCTCTCTTTCCCCTTCTCCCGTCCCCATCCTCCCACCCCGGCCGACCCGCCCCGCCGCCCAGCGCCTCGCGCCCACCAGTCCTGCCGCCCAGCTCCCTTCCTCGACGCAGACGCGGCGCCCTTCGACGCCGACGTCAAGGACGCGGAGCTCGTCCTGGCAACTCCCTTCTTCGACGGCGACGTCCAGAACGCGGAGGTCTTCGATGGCGACGTCCAGGACGCGGGGCTCGTCCTGGCGGAGCCCTCCTCGACACGGAGCCACCCAGAGCCCTTCCTCGTCGCGGACGCGGAGCTCGTCTACCCCGGCCTCCTCCCTGCGGCGGACGGCAGCAGCGGACGCGGAGCTCGTCATCCCCTTGTCGAGTCCTTCCTCGACAAGGTCCAGGACGTCGGGCTCGGCCTTCTCCCTCCGGCGCACGGCGGCGGCGCGTGGCGGCGACAGTGGATGCTCACCTTCGGCTTCTCTCGCCGGCGCCGGTGCCTTCGTTTTTGTTTTTGTCAACAGGGACCCGATTGCTTTTTGTTTTTGTAGTCAGGGACCTGATTGCTTTTTAATTTTATGTGGCATGGTTCACTTCATACAGGATACCAAACAAGTTCTCAACTGAGCTCAGCTCAGCTCATACAACCTAACAAACAGAGCAAATAAAACACACATGTATGAGACGGGCATAGCTCAACTCAGCTTGTATGGGCTGAGATATGCCAACCAGGCTACCAAACACACCCTAAAGGTATTTCAGACAAATTCTCAACACACAGCTAGACAACCAGCCAGGTCGCCAAACAGTTACACTCATAAAAGCAGCTTTCCCGGCACATCAGCTTTCTCTACACAGCATCACAGCCATCCACAGCCCAAACAAACACCCCCTTACTTCCTGCCACAAACCTGCAGTCTCACCCCACAAGTTCCTTCTAAATTGAATCGTTGGCCAATTAGTCTCAAACACCACAGAAACTAAAATATTCTTACTGAAAGCTAAATTATAAAGCCTACTAAAACGAACACGAACGGTTTATCGCTCAACCACAAGTCTTCCCAAAAAACGAATCCTCTTACCATTACCCCCTATTTTCCTATCGAATTTAAAGAAAATATTCTTCATACCCATAAGCCCCTGTCAAAAATGCGACTGACCAGGTTTCTTTTTGCAAGCCGACAATGTAATCTTAATATACTTTTTTGGGTTTTCCTAAGAATACTTTGCCATAAACCCTCTTCGTCCTCTAATCTCCACAACCATTTAACAAGCAAGTATTCATTACTGTTAAGTCAATCACACCCGAACCTTCTATCTCGACCAGTTGACAAACTTCTTCCCAATTCACTAAGTGATATTACCTAGCATCTACTTTTTCCTGCCACAACAACCTCTTCCTGAAAAAACCATTTTCTTACCAGACTCTGTAGGTAACTCGAACATCTACATCATATAGAAAGGTACGTTACTTAGGCAACTTTTTAACAGCATTAGCCTACCTCCGTAAGAATTTTGCCTCCCAGCCCACCCATGAAGTTTTGTCTCTACTTTTCTCTCAGCTTCATCCCAATCACTATTATTAAGCCTTACACTATTCATACGCACACCTAGGTATTTGAAAGGCAACTTACCCACTCCACAAGTAAAAATCGCAGAATAATCCTCTACTTTTCTCTAGCTTTACCGAAGCAATAGATCTCACTCTTATGAAAATTTATTTTCAAGCCCGACAATTGCTCAAATATATACAGAATGCTTTTTAAGTTCCTAGCACTTTGCAAATCATCCTTAAACATGAAAATCGTGTCGTCCAAATATTGTAACACACGTACTCCTTCATCTACAGTATCCTTGACCAAGCTTTCTAGTAAACCATTCTCTGCATCTAGTTGAACAAGCATATTTAACACGTCTATTGCAAAATTGAACAAGATGGGAGACATGGGACCCCCCTGCCATAAACCTTTCCTGGATTCGAAATAATTACCTACCCTATACCATGCATTACGGAATTCATTACAAGCTCCACATATTTACTAGGGAAACCTTTATGAATCATTACCTCTTTTAAGAAATTCCAGTCAATCTTGTCGTACGCCTTTTCAAAATCTACACTAAACAGGACTGCATCTAGTTTTTTTCCTATGCATCTCATGCATTACCTCATGCAACACAACCACACCATCTAAGATAAAGCGTCCTTTGATAAAGGCAGACTGCACAGGTGACACCATCTTATCGGCAACTAAGTTAGCTTTATTGTTGACAAGTTTGGTAAAAATCTTAAAAAACACATTTAAAAGACAGACAGCCTGAAGATGCTACAGTATCATATAATTCAATTGTCTCCAACATTTTGCTTGTATTAGCCTGACATACGGTGCTGAAAGTTGGAACAGTTATTCAAGCGTAAATCTGCAGCAACTGAGAGCAGCTCCCAGAGCCCCAGGAGCAATCACTCGCAACAAAAACTAGCCAACCAAAAATGTTGAGGTCTGCTGACTGCTGTACCAAACACCGATATGACAATTTCGCCCAAACGAATTCAGCGACTGGTGGTAACGAGCGGCGAACCTGGAATCGGATATCTGCTGCGGGCGGGGGTCTTGACGTACTCCTCGTTGTCGGGGCCGAACAAATCTCTCGACTCATCCTCGTCACCATACCCGAACGAGCGGTGCTCCCCGCCGTCGGCGACGCCGCCGCCGCTGCGGCCCCTGGAGGAGGATGAGGAGCCGGACAAGGCGGCACCGCCTCCTCCCTCGGCTTCAGCTTCGGATCCGTCACGGGCGTCGCGATCCTCCCCGAAGACGTCGCCGTCCTGCTCCGAGAAGCCCATGGCGGGTCGGCGGCGGGGTGGCAGCAGGCAGACCGACAAGACGAAAGGTTCTCTTCTACTTTTCTGGTGAGGGGGAATACGGCCCATATATCAGCTGGACCCGAACGCACCCATGCAACAGATTTGGCTTCCATACGGCCCATGTTGACAAGACCATGACTCACCATGAGATCTTTTGATATTCTCAAAAAAAATTGAGATCTTTTGAGTCATAATTTTGACTCCTTCTCAAACAGAAAAAAAAAACTATTACGGCATTACGATTGAGACACTTCATCTCAATGCGTTTTAATTGTTAGGTCCAAATTTTGTGGCTAGAATTTGGCATGTCATTTAAAGTGAATGAAAAAGAGTAAATTCATGCTAGTGTGACAATTTTCACGCCCTAGTTGCACAATTTTGACGCTATTTACCCCATTTTGTAAAATTTCAGTCTAATTATCTACCGATTTTTACCCCAACTTGAATTTTAAGAGCATCTGGACATACGAGTCCCGACCGTCGGGTACATCTGGGGTGCCAGGTCATGGTTTTTCTTTATTTGGCTGTAATATATCCATGAACAAAAATCCATTCGTCTTGTTCGGCGAGATATATAACGTATTGGAGGACCGTTTTGTGATATACAGAGAAAAGGCAAATTAATCAACGCAAGCAAACATCGCCTTGCAGAAGCATCACCTAAGCATCACCTTCTGCTGCCTTTCTGCTTCAACTTTGCCCAGAAAGAAGCATCATTGACGAGCCAACAAGCTGAACTAAGCTAACCATCATGGAAATAAACAAAGCGTCACGATCCTAACTGGGTGATGATGACCCACAAGTATAGGGGATCGCAATAATATTTGAGGTAAGTAAAACCCAAATTTATTGATTCGACACAAGAGGACCCAAAGAATATTTATAACCCTTAACAGATGAATTGTCAGTTCAGCTGCACCTGTGAATAAACTTGCTCGAGACAGATTATCAGTAGCAACAGTTTTATAGTAGTGACAGTAGTGAAATAACATCAGCAATGAAATAAAGACATCAGCAGTGAGTATAGTAGACAGCAGGATTAAAATACTGTAGGCATAGAGACGGATGTACGGGCGTTGCATGGATAAGATAATTCATGTAATATCAAGACATAGGCATTTGCAGATAAATAGGATAAATCATCCAAATATTTATTAACCATAGGCATGTGTTCCAATTTAGTTGTGCGTGCTTGTAATGAGAAACTTGCACATCATCTTTTATCCTACCAGCCCGTTTGCAGCGGGGGCTCAAGGGAATCTACTGGTAATTAAGGTACTCCTTTTAATAAAGTACCGGAGCAAAGCATTAACACTCCGTGAACACACGTGATCCTCACATCACAGCCTTTCCCCGAGGTTATCCCAATTATTGTCACTTTGGTACCTAGGGTTACGGACAATGACATGTGTAATACAACTTCCAGATACGATCCAAAACAATAATTATCTTCATGATACAATAACATGTTCAGATCTGAAATCATGGCACTCGGGCCCTAGTGTCAAGCATTAAGCATAACAAGTTGCAACAATGACGTAAAACACCGATAACGGATACTAGGCACCATGCCCTAATGATATTACAACTATTACATGAACGATCTCATCCAATCCCTACCATCCCCTCAAGCCTACAGTGGGGAATTACTCACACATGGATGGGGGGAACGATGATGGTTTATGGAGAGGCGTTGGTGATGACGATGGCGATGATCCCCTTCGATTCCCCGTCCCCGCGGAGTGCCGGAACAGAGACTTCTGATCCCCGAATTGAGTTTCGAGGCGGCGGCGGCGCTCAGTCTGTTTTCTGGAAAATTGTCTAACGCCCTCGCGTTTTTAGGTCAGAGGGGGGTTATATCCGCGAGGGGAGCCCGAGGTGGAGAGGGACTCGCCCCCCTCATGTGCTGGCGCAGCCAGGCCCTTGCCGCGCCACCACCTGAGGTGGTGGCCCCTTGGCCCCCCTCTGTCAATGCTTCAGGCTCCGTGAGTATTCGGGCAAAATAAGGACTTTTGCATTATTCCTGGTGTTTTTCCATAAAGTCGAATTTCTGCATAAAAATAAGACACCAGGGTAATTCTGCTGAAAACAGCGTTAGTCCGTGTTAGTTGCATTCAAAACACACAAGTTAGAGGCAAAACAATAGCAACAGTGTTCGGAAAAGTAGATACGTTTTGGACGTATCAACTCCCCCCAAGTTTAGCTTATTGCTTGTCCTCAAGCAATTCAGTTAACAACTGAGTGCGATAAAAGAACTTTCACGAACACATTTGCTTCATATGATGTAAATATTCTCATTATCTGGCAAATGCTTGGGCTATTCATAATAAGATATATATAAATGGTGTCACCTAGTTAGTTATGTATACTATGAAGAGATGCCAATCATACCAATAGCAAATAACATGAAACATATCAATTCACAAGATTGCAAAGCTCATAAGAAAGTATCATAAGGTGGTATCTCGCTTGCCCGAAAGTGTACAGCAAAACATAAATGCCCAGGCACCTCTGAGATTCAAGAGTAGACTAGACATAAAGATGTCAAAAATAAAAGCATCAAAGTTACACCGCAGTTAACAGTATTCTGGGACAAGCACATTTCACTAAGAATGACAACTATGCTCTCAAGAAGGTGCTCAAAGAAGGATGGTGACTCAACAGTAAGTACAAGATATGCCCTTCATTGAGTGAAGCAGTGATTTGACATGTGCTAGAGCTTTTCATTATTTTGAAAACAGAGGTAAAATTGTTTTTGAGTGGTGGTTGTTCTGCCAACGAATGGCAATAGAGTTCTTGTTATCTTCCATACTAAGCAAGTTGAGAGCGGTTCCGAATTATTTTAAAATCAAGCATTTATAATATGCATCTTTATATTTTATCTTTTTGATATTTTGACACTCCTCCCAACCTTTGCTTTTCACAAACCATGGCTAACCGAATCCTCGGGTGCCCACCAGCAATCACATACCATGGAGGAGTGTCTATTTTTCACTTTTCAAAACTTTTGATATTATAGTGCTCTAACCAGCTCTTTGCAAAATTAGTGACAAGCAGATGAAGCATGCAAGTCGGTTACTTAATTAGTATGGAAGATAACAAACCGAACTACTACTTCCTCATGAGCTCAAAAAAGTGGCACAAATTGAGAAGTGTTTGAAAATTTTAAAGATAGCACATGCAAATTTACTTGAATGGTTTGAAATGCCATACATAGGTATTTATGGTGAACTCTTTGGAATAACTTGGTTTTCAGGGATTTGGAAGCACAAGCAATATTTCTTAGTACAAGTGGAGGCTAGCAATAGACAGGGAAGCGACAATTCAAGAGAGCAATAACCGTCATAATCATGCTTGCGACAAAATAAAATTAACGGAGGCATAAAAGTTATACTAGAACTCTGAGGCAAAATAAACCATCAAGGCTTAATTGACTCTTTGTTTTCAGTCATATACATGTGTGGGCATGTGCCAAGTCGATACAAATGAATTTGTTCAGAGTAGGATACCACAATGTCATACTCTTTTATGAACAAAACAATGCAAGCAAACATCCATAGAAACATGTCATCTACTATTAATAAATTGGAATTGAACATAAGAGAACATAAACAACTAAGTATCCACCAATCGACATATATCTTATGCGAACCATCTAAGCATGCTCACATGAATGAGTATATGTACAAAAATGAAAAACAAATAGAGTTCATTACGAGCCTCTTACCCAACTCGAATTGTCATATATCATCATTATTGCTCTTTCACTTGTGTGGCTTGAATAATATGAAATGAAAACCAATCTCCACGGAGTAATGGATGGCATTGAGCTCTGAAACAAACTATACAAAACCAAAAGAAACAACAAATATTTTTGGGATTTTCGGATTTAGGAACTAAAAACAGAACAGACTGTGAAGACGAATTTTTTCGAGAACCTTAACATGCTCAGATCAGAAAACTCAAAACTAATGAAAGTTGCGTACATATCTGAGGATCATGCACAAGAAATTTCAGGTCATTTGGATTTTTCTACAGTAAGTTATGATTTAAACGGTGAACAGCAGAAACAGCAAACAACAAAGCAAAATATTTTTGTGTTTTTGCATATTGAACTGAATTAAATACTAAGCTTACTAATACTAGATACTAAAGCAAACCAGCAAGAGAAATAACAAAAATCTTTTTGGTATTTTTGAGTTTTGGAAAGTAAAGCAAAACATGAACAAATAAAATAAAGAAAGAAAACTAAAACGAAACATGGATATACAAAGTACCGATATAATGATATATAGGTGAGTGTGCTATCGGTATACCTCCCCCCAAGTTTAGGCTTTTGGCCTAAGTGGGAATCAGCCCCATGGTGCCCAGTTCTGGGCTTCGTCTTGGTATGTCGAAGACCCTTCCCCATAATACGAGCTCAAAGATGCGCCGGCGTAGTGCGTGGTGTAGTCTTCCTCGGGTGTCTCCTCCACACCATGCTCCCTGTAGAAGCCTAGTGTGCTCAACCGCTCGTCCAACTCCACCACCGAGTATGACCACGGCCTCCTATCAATACTGAACAAACCGGGCTTTGGCAAAGGGATTTCCCTTTCACTATCGTTAGAAAACATTAGCTTAAATACAAGGTTATCCAGAGTGGATCCATTAGTGACAAATTGATGACCTTTCATTGCAGCAAGGTCGAGATAGCAAGGAGCAAGTAATGTATCATTACGATCAATATGCAGCCCCAAATGTGCAACAATACGTGAGGCAATAATCCCTCCATAAATGGGCCCCTTAGCAGCTAAGCGGCGAGCAATCAAGGTACCAAGGTTAAATGGGAATTCACCCTTAAGTGCAGCAAGAAGAAATGCAAGGTGATAGTTAGAAATATTACTAGTGTTATCCCTACCAAGCACACTAGTGGCAATGTAGTAAGCAAAATACTTAATAGCTGGGAACTGAATGTTCCTTATCTTGCCACGTTGTGCGGAGCGGGTGTCATCATTTGTCACCTCCTGGTAGATTTGAAGGGGATCGCAGGCAGAAAACAAAAAATTTCTAACAACGATAACCTTAAAACAGCCAGGATCTATACTATGCAGATATAGTAATACGGAGGAGATCGATATACATACCCTTGTAGACCGAAACGCGGGGATCACGCTCCCGCACAAGCGTTGTCGATGAAGCCGACGAAGACGACCTCCGAGCACCACTAGCGTGGCACCTCGCAGGGATTCACACACGTACGGTGAAGACGACGACTTCCGGGCTCCGATCCAGGGACGAGCAGCGGAAGACTTGGACCGGAAGACCAGCAGCACGGCGGTGTGCGTATGGTGGAGAGAACTTCACCCTTGGCGCAACTCCAATAGAGGAATCACGTTATTCAATGAGAAGAAGAGAGAGATTGGTTGTATGCTTTAAAGGCCAAGGGGGCACCTCTATATATAGGTGGAGGGGGCTGCCAGCCTTGCTGGCTGGGCGGTGTGGGACTAATCCCACACCAGCCGGCCCCAAGGGGGGTGCGCCGGCCTAGGTGGGCCCCATTCGGCCCACCTAGGGCAGCCCCCTCCCTCCATGCGCACCAAGGGGGGAATTCTCCCCCTTATGGGCCTTCTCTCCCATGGGAAGGCCCATTTAAGGTGGGCTGCCTTTAAAAATCCGAAAATCATTAAATAAAAATGTATTTAACTATTAATTACACTAATTAATATTAAACACACATTATCTAATTTATTCCGGCTCCGAAAACTATTTCGTCGCTCTCCGATCTCCATCGGATCTTTCCCGGGACGCTCCCGGTGCTCTCTTCTAATTTCTCTTCCGGTAAACTTGTCGACTCCCCTTAAGTGTGTTACCCTAGCGGTTCGAGATCTCGCCAGACATGATCGAGACGCGCTCTCCGATCAATGACTAATTCGTGGACCTTGGATACCCAGAATTAATCCCTGTGAGATAACGAATAACTTTGTCGTTCGAACCTGGACGTCGAGTCTTAAACCTTTTGCCAAGGCGATACTTAGTGTGTCCGAGACTCGTTCATAGATATCGCCATACCTAGCTTGATCTCGTTACCGACAACACTATCTTCTACTCGTCCATGATATTATGTCCCTGTGACCTAGTGATACGTCTCCAACGTATCTATAATTTCTTATGTTCCATGCTATATTATACCAAGTTATTACATGTTTTATGTGCATTTTATATAGTTTTATGCATTTTCTGGGACTAACCTATTAACAAGATGCCACAGTGCCAGTTCCCTGTTTTCTGCTGTTTTTGGTTTCCGAAAAGTACTTAAGGAAATATTCTCGGAATTGGACGATTTCTTTTCTGAAGTCAGTTTTTCATCGGGAACGTTCCAGAAAGCCGAACATGAGACGAAGTGGGCCACCGAGGCGGCGCCACCACGTGCTCGCGCGGCAGCACCCCTGGCCGCGCGAGGACCGGGTGTGGGCCCCTCGGGGCGCCACCGACTTCGCCCTTTCGCCTACAAATACCCCCCAGACTAAAAACCCTAACACGGTGTTCATATTTTCCTCCACAGGTCCCGAGCCGCCGCCGTCGTCAACACCAATTCGGGAGAGATCATAACTTCTCCCCGGCACCCTGCCGGGAGGGGGAATCGTCACCGGAGGCCTCTACGTCGCCATGACCGCCTCCGGACTGATGCGTGAGTAGTCTACACTTGGACTACGGGTCCATAGCAGTAGCTAGATGGTTGTCTTCTCCTCTTGTGCTATCATGTTTAGATCTTGTGAGCTGCCTATCATGATCAAGATCACCGTTATGTAATACTTCATGTTGTGTTTGCTGGGATCCGATGAATATTGAGTACTAAAGTTATTGCTTCATAATATATCATGTGTGTGCTATTTAATGATCTTGCATGCTCTCCGTTACTTGTGTATGCTCTGGCCAAGTAGATGCTTGTGACTCCAAGAGGGGGTATTTATGCTCGATAGTAGGTTCATGTCTCTATTAAATCTGGGGCGGTGACAGCTAGCTCTAAGGTTGTAGATGTACTGTTACTACTAGGGATAAAACAGTAGTACTTTGTCTAAGGATGATGTTACTTACTTACTTTACACACAGTGCTTAAGGCGATAATCTGTTGCATGCAACTTAATACTGAAAGGGGTGCGGACGCTAACCGGAAGGTGGATTATTAGTCATAGATGCGGTTGGAACGGTCTATGTATATTGTTGTAATGCCCGAATGAATCTCATACTAGACATCATAACATTGGTATATGCATTGGTTTGCTCATCATTATTCTATCAATTGCCCAGCTGTAATTTGTTTACCCGCATGAATGTTATTATTATTTATGGAGAGACACCACTAGTGAATTGTGGACCCCGGTCCTTCTCTTTAATCTGATAAACCACAAACTGCAAACCTGTTACTTTCTGCAAACAAATATCTTTCTTCCACACATACGTTTAATCCTTTGTTACAGCAAGCCGGTGAGATTGACAACCTCACCGTTAAGTTGGGGCAAAGTATCTTGATTGTTTTGTGTGCAGGTTCCACGTCACCTACGTCCCAGGAAGCATTTTCTGGCGCCCTTACGTCGCAGATTTTTCTGGCGCCGTTGACACCTCGGGGGAATTCATTATTTCCTACTGGTTCGATAGCTTGGTTTCACAACTGAGGGAAACTTGCTGCTGCACTACTTCATACCTTCCTCTTGGTGTCTCCCAACAACACACCCATCGTGTGCATCAAGCAATTTTTCTGGCGCCGTTGCCGGGGAAATAAGAATTCCTTTGAAGACCTTCACACTCCTCCGTCAACTTCGTTGCCGGGGAGATAAGAATTCCTTTGAAGACCTTCACACTCCTCCGTCAACTTCGTTGCCGGTGATTTGAAGATTCTTCTACGAGGGGAGTTTTCGCACTTCCAATCTTTTTATTTTGTTATTGTCTTGCTTAGTTTATTTTTATTACTGTTTTGTTTGCTTAATATCAAAAATACAAAAAAATTAGTTACTTGCATTACTTTGTTTATTTCGGTTTGCTATTTTATTTTCAGTTTTTGTTATTTTGGTTATTTCGGTTTGATATTTAAGTTGCTGAAAATGGGTAGTCCTGAAGTTGAAGTTCGTTCGTTTAAACAACAAGGAGGAGAAAGTTTAAAAGATGCTTGGTATAGGATAAATGATGCTCATCAAAAATGCACTAAAAAGCACTCTACTTTAATCCTCCTTAGGAATTTTTATGTTGGTATCTCTAGTTGGTATAGTTATGTTCTTGATACTCTTACGGGGGGTAACTTTCTTGGTACACCTGCTTTTGAAGCCTGCAATTTAATTAAAAGTTTGGTAGGGGCACCACCCCTTACTAAAGAAGTTAAAACTGAGATCACTTTGGAAGATATTATTAAAAGGTTGGATTCTATGGAGAAAACTTTTCTTGATAATACTAGCAAGGGTAATGAATCACTAGATGACATTAATGGAAGAATCACTGCTTTAGAAACTAGCAACACCCTTGATACTCATAATCATAGAATTGATGAATTATAAGATGCTATGGAGACCTTAAGTTCAACCTTTGCCTCTATTAAAACTAAGAAAGATAAGGCTTTTGTAGGAAGAGAGCAAAAGTTTATTTATATTCCCAAACCCAAACCTCCCAATATGCCTAAAAGTGATGGTTTACATAATAGGACACACTCATGGATACCAAAAACACCTATTACAACCAACCATGTTTTGGAGGAAATTATTGGTGTTGATGCTTCATCTCTTGATAATACTTGAGTTTTGCTTTCTGTGCCTAGCTGAAAGGCGTTAAACAAAAGCGCTTATGGGAGACAACCCACTTTTATTTCCTGTTATTTTATTTTGTTTGTGTCAAGCACTTGTCCTACCTCTGTAGCAATTCCTTTGTATCTTTATTTTATTGCATTGTTGTGTCAAGATAAGGCTTTAGTTGAAAGTTCATGCTAAATTTGGATTCCTGCGCAGAAACAGTTTTCTGCTGTCCACCGTTTAATTCGTAACTCCTCACAGAAAAATCCAAATAATCTGCCCTTTTTTATGCGTAATCCTCAGATATATATGCAACTTTCATTAGTTTCGAGTTTTCTGATCTGAGCAAGTTAAGTGCCTCAAAAAAATTCGTCTTTACGGACTGTTCTGTTTTTGACAGATTCTGCCATTTATTTTGCAATGCCTCTTTTGCTATTTTGATTGGATCTTTTTATCCTATGAAGTATCAGTGGCTGTAGCTAATGTCCAGTAGCATTGGTAGCAATTGTGTTCCTACAGAATATCATAATTTTTCGTGCACTAACCCTCTAATGAAGTTTACTCTAAGTTTGGTGTGGAGGAAGTTTTCAAGCATCAAGAGAGAAGGATGATATGATGTGATCAAGAGGATAGTAAAGCCAAAGTTTGGGGATGCCCCGGTGGTTCATCCCCAACATATTTCAAGAAGACTCAAGCGTCAAAGCTTGGGGATGCCCAAGGCATCCCCTTCTTCATCAACAAACTATCAGGTCCTTTCTAGTGAAACTATATTTTAATTCCGCCACTTCTTATGTTCTTTTCTTGAAGCGTCGGTTTGTTTTTGTTATTTTCATTCTCTGAATAAAATGGATCCTAGCATTCCGTTGTGGGAGAGAGACACGCTCCGCTTTTTCTTATGAATACTCGTATTCTTCACTTATATTTGTGGAGTATTCTTCTATGTTACTTCAATGCTTTCTAGCTCTTGTTTTTCATGCATCTCTTGCTAGAGCTGTTAAGCTTTATTATATCATACTCTCATATCTCATTGTTTTATTACTTGGAGAGTTTATCTTTTAAATAAGTTGATTGGTGTTTGGTTGAGAACAGAAAATGCTAAATGTGGTAGATGGTATAAAGAAAGATATACATGCTCTTATGGATTGTTATCTTGCATGTTGTGGTGCTTGGTAATTGTTTTGAGCTCTCAAGTAGATCATGTTTAAGCTTTTACATCATGTAGTTAAAACCTATTAGTGAGGAACTACCGTAAAACTTGCTGAAATTTGGTTTGCATGTTTGGTATCTCTAAGGTCTAGATATTTTCTAGTTAAAGTGTTTGAACAACAAGTAAGACAATGTAGAGTTTTATAATGCTTGCAATATGTTTTTATATACGTCTTGTTGTCATAGTTTATACTTGTGTTTGTTTCAAACAACCTTGCTAGCCAAAGCCTTGTACTAAGAGGGAATGCTTCTCGTGCATCCATAATCCTTGAGCCAAAACCTATGCCATTTGTGTCCACCATACCTACCTACTACATGGTATTTCCTGCCATTCCAAGTAAATACTTCATGCGCTACCTTTTATTCAAAATTTATTATCCCTTATTTGTGTCAATGTTTATTTGCTCACGAGGAAGTATGTGGTGTTACGGATATCAACCTTGTCATTTGCTTTTAGACAGACTTTCACCAACCGGACTAGTGGCATATACACCGCTTATCCATTAACTTTGCAAAAAGAGCTGGCAAATGGGGTGCCCAGTCCCAATTAATTACAACTTTAACCGCTGCATTCTCTTCACATTTTTGCCCTGGTCTAATCAGCCAAGCAATGATACTAGTTCTAAACTACATGTGTAAACAAAAGAGAAAAGAGGGATGATCTGCCCTTGGGTAGAAATAACGTCCTTCATGGGAGCCGTTCTTAAGAAAGTCTGGTTGACAAGGGGGGTAGAGTGCCCATTACCATTCGTTGACAACGACAAACACCGCTCAAAACTTACTTTTATGCTCTCTACGTGATTTCAAAAACCTATAAAACTAAGAAGCTCTAGCACATGCTTGTATCCCTGCTTCCCTCTGCGAAGGGCCTATCTTTTACTTTATGATGAGTCAGTTTACCTACTTCTTTCTATCCCCGAAGCAAACACTTGTGTCAACTGTGTGCAACAATTCTTATATGCTTACTTATTGCACTTGTTATATTTCTTTGTGTTGACAACTATCTATATGATATACATGTTCAAAAGTTGAAAGCCAATGCTGAAACTTATATCTTCCTTTGTGTTGCTTCAATGCTCTTTTGCTTAGATAATATTGCTTTATGAGTTAACTCTTATGCAAATCTTTTTTATGCTTGTTTGAAAGTACTATTCATGAAAAGTTTTACTTATATGATGTAGTTGTTTACTCCTTGTCTATTTGTTAGCAAACTATAGATCATTGCCTTGAGTCACTTCATTCATAACATGAGCCTTACATTATATTATGATCAAGATTGTGTTTAAGCATGTCACTTTAGAAATTATTCTTCTTTTATCGTTCTTGCCTACTCGGGACGAGTAGAACTAAGCTTGGGGATGTTGATACGTCTCCAACGTATCTATAATTTCTTATGTTCCATGCTATATTATACCAAGTTATTACATGTTTTATATGCATTTTATATAGTTTTATGCATTTTCTGGGACTAACCTATTAACAAGATGCCACAGTGCCAGTTCCCTGTTTTCTACTGTTTTTGGTTTCCGAAAAGTACTTAAGGAAATATTCTCGGAATTGGACAATTTCTTTTCTGAAGTCAGTTTTTCATCGGGAACGTTCCAGAAAGCCGAACACGAGACGAAGTGGGCCACCGAGGCAGCGCCACCACGTGCTCGCGCGGCAGCACCCCTGGCCGCGCGAGGACCAGGTGTGGGCCCCTCGGGGCGCCACCAACTTCGCCCTTTCGCCTACAAATACCCCCCAGACTAAAAACCCTAACACGGTGTTCATATTTTCCTCCACGAGTCCCGAGCCGCCGCCGTCGTCAACACCAATTCGGGAGAGATCAGAACTTCTCCCCGGCACCCTGCCGGGAGGGGGAATCGTCACCGGAGGCCTCTACGTCGCCATGAGCGCCTCCGGACTGATGCGTGAGTAGTCTACCCTTGGACTACGGGTCCATAGCAGTAGCTAGATGGTTGTCTTATCCTCTTGTGCTATCATGTTTAGATCTTGTGAGCTGCCTATCATGATCAAGA
The DNA here is from genome assembly GCA_026929855.1 of Poa annua. Taxonomy (NCBI): domain Eukaryota; kingdom Viridiplantae; phylum Streptophyta; class Magnoliopsida; order Poales; family Poaceae; genus Poa; species Poa annua. Next base: position 60,800,784 of record CM049438.1, on the reverse strand, counting down.
TCACCGTTATGTAATACTTCATGTCGTGTTTGCTGGGATCCGATGAATATTGAGTACTAAAGTTATTGCTTCATAATATATCATGTGTGTGCTATTTAATGATCTTGCATGCTCTCCGTTACTTGTGTATGCTCTGGCCAAGTAGATGCTTGTGACTCCAAGAGGGGGTATTTATGCTCGATAGTAGGTTCATGTCTCTATTAAATCTGGGGTGGTGACAGCTAGCTCTAAGGTTGTAGATGTACTGTTGCTACTAGGGATAAAACAGTAGTACTTTGTCTAAGATGATGTTACTTACTTACTTTACACACAGTGCTTAAGGCGATAATCTGTTGCATGCAACTTAATACTGAAAGGGGTGCGGACGCTAACCGGAAGGTGGATTATTAGTCATAGATGCGGTTGGAACGGTCTATGTATATTGTTGTAATGCCCGAATGAATCTCACACTAGACATCATAACATTGGTATATGCATTGGTTTGCTCATCATTATTCTGTCAATTGCCTAGCTGTAATTTGTTTACTCGCATGAATGTTATTATTATTTATGGAGAGACACCACTAGTGAATTGTGGACCCCGGTCCTTCTCTTTAATCTGATAAACCACAAACTGCAAACCTGTTACTTTATGCAAACAAACATCTTTCTTCCACACATACGTTTAATCCTTTGTTACAGCAAGCCGGTGAGATTGACAACCTCACCGTTAAGTTGGGGCAAAGTATCTTGATTGTGTTGTGTGCAAGTTCCACGTCACCTACGTCCCAGGAAGCATTTTCTGGCGCCCTTACGTCGCAGATTTTTCTGGCGCCGTTGACACCTCGGGGGAATTCATTATTTCCTACTGGTTCGATAACCTTGGTTTCACAACTGAGGGAAACTTGCTGCTGCACTACTTCATACTTTCCTCTTGGGGTCTCCCAACAACACACCCACCGTGTGCATCACCTAGTCACATGCTTGCAAGCTCATTTGACATAATCTCACCGAGTGGGCCCTAGAGTATCTATCCTGCTATGCGGACTGGCAAATCCCGCTCTTGATCCCTCGTCTCAACATACTCCCTTCCGATACCGGAGAGGAACACCTTTATTGTCATACTATTAAGACATGACGTTTGATGCAATCAAAGTATCTTTCAGGAATAGCAATAAGAGTTGATCTCACGGTAAAAGGCGTAATGACTACGTCCTACAAATATTGGGTATGTCCATCACGTCATTCTCCCAATGACATGACTCCATTGTCAACTGACATCAATGTCACATGACCGGAAAACCTCGATCATCAATTGCCCAATGAACTAGTTAGATAGAGGCTACTAGGGACCTAGTTGTTTATCTACCACACGTGTATTAATGTTTCCGCTTAATACAGTTATAGCATGGTATAAAACATATAATGAACAATTGAGATATCACGAATAAACTATCTTTATTAAGTGCCTCTAGGGCATATCTCCTTCAAGATTTGCGCCAAATCCTTCGGGTCCTTCTGAATCTTCTTTGATGTCCCCGTGTCCACTGTACCTATCACGTCACAAAAAGTACGCAGAGGCAGGGTAACAGGCATATCATAAATCTTAAAGAAAACAGAAGAGCCAAATATTTTGTTGTTGAGAGCAAAACTCTCAGCAAAAATCTTGGTAAGCCTGACATATTGGGGACTCTCATCCAACATGTAAGAAGTCAGGCCCACCCTTTCCACAAGGGTTTGGAAATCCTCAAGTAAACCTGCAGCACTAAGAAAGTCATTACATGGACGGGATGCTGAGTTTGGGCAACCATCATCCCGCTCATCTCCAATACTTGGTGATAGGATTTCCTCGTTGTAGGATTGCCTAACGCGAGTAGCAGCTCTTGAGGGCCTTGCCCTCCTTGGTGTATCCCTCTCAAACATGTCTCCATAGGTATGGTTATGCATCTTCCTTTTCTGAAATTTTTAGCAAATATCATAAAAATTGATTCTTAGCCAACTAAATGAGGGGAAACCGCTATAGTGACTTGCTAGAGGGTTAAGCATGCATCAAAACTAGTTATACTAACTTAGAACAAGCATTTAAACTCACTAAACATGACACCTACAGCAGCAAAATACTCAATATATAATCCATTAAACAAAATTCTACTTGGATAATCGGAGGAGGCACATACCGGAGAGTGAATACCCTAAATCTCAGCAACAAAGATGGGCTGAGCAAAGAGATCGAAAATCCGAGACAAGAACAGGAAGAACACGAGATTTTTTGATTTGGCTGTGTTTGGTCGGGAGAGAGAAAGGGTGGGGAGGAAGATGACTAAGTGGAGGGCCCAGGTGGGTCCCCCTCATGTGCTGGCGCGGCCAGCTCCTTGCCGCGCCACCACCTGAGGTGGGGCCATGGTGGGTCCCTCTGGCCAACTCTTGGCATTTCCAGAACCTCCCCAGAAAAATAAAAAATTTGGTATAAAAAATTTTAATTTCTGTTTTTTTTTCATTTTCTGGTATTTAGCATTAATAATATTAATATTGAAAAATTGTTTTCTAACACCAAATGCAACTAAACTTTGCAAACTAAATGATATTACAGTAGGTAAAACAAAGAGGAAAAGAAAAATGTTGTTTAGCTCTTCCATGCACTTAAAACATGTTTGTTAGCAAGGTTGATCAAGTCTTACCACCAAACAAATTTTAGATGACATAAAAGGATTCAAACATTGTGAGACATTCATGTTACCTTATATGGTATTGATATGGATCCAATAACAAGAGTTTTGAATTATTCTTTATAAGGGCAATCAATACTTCCCACCTTGATGGACCTCACATTAGTAATTGTATTAACTCCAAGCATTTTATTCATTTTCTTGGGGAAATAGACAGTATGTTCCTTGTCATTCACATTGAAAGTTACTTTTCCTTTATTGCAATCAAGAACAGCCCCTGCAGTGTTTAGAAAAGGTCTCCCAAGAATAATAGACATATTATCATCTTCAGGCATTTCAAGCACAACAAAGTCAGTCATGATTAAACAATTATTAGCCACTTAAACAGGAACGTCCTCACAAATGCCAACAGGAACAGCAGTAGATTTATCAGCCATTTGCAAAGATATATCAGTAGGTATCAATTTATCAAGGTAAAGTCTCTTGTAAAGGGAGAAAGGCATAACACTAACTCCTGCTCCCAAGTCACATAGAGCAGTTCTAACATAATTATTTTTGATAGAGCAAGGAATGGTTGGTATACCTGGATCGCCCAACTTCTCTGGAACCTTGCCATTAAAAGAGTAATTAGCAAGCATAGTAGATATTTCCTCATTAGGAATTTTCCTTTTGTTAGAAACAATATCTTTCATATATTTAGAATAAGGGGGCAACTTAATAGCATCAGTCAAAGAAATTTGCAAGAACAAAGGTTTCATCCAATCACAAAATTTATTATAGTGTTCTTCTTCTTTGGTTTTAAGTTTCCTAGCAGGAAAAGGCATTTATTTTTGGACCCAAGGTTCTCTTTCACTACCATGTTTCTTAGCAATAAAATCTTCCTTAGTGTACTTTTTATTTTTAGTGTGTTTTTCAGGTTCCTCTTCTATTTCTTTCGTATCCGAATTATCATTCTTATCATTATCATTGGCATTATTATTATTATTATCATTGTTAAGTTCATTAGCACTTTCAGTTTCAGCATCAGAAACAGATATACTATTAGGATTGTTAATAGGTTCAGAGGGTTATATAACAGTTTTATGTTTCTTCTTCTTTTTCTTACAAGGGGCACTAGGTTCATTAACTTGTTGAGAATCTTGTTCAATTCTTTTAGCATGTCCCTCAGGATATAAAGGATCTTGAGTAGATTTACCACCTCTATTCGTTACTTCACAAACATGTTTTTCTTTATCTATAGGGGCATTCATTAACATTTCTTTTTGCACTTTAGAAAGTTGATCAATTTGAGTTTGAACCATATGAAAGTGTTTAATAAGTATTTTAACATCATTGGAGGTTCTATCAACAATATCATGCAAGTTACTAATAGCGCGAGAGTTTTCTATTAAATGATTCTCAATTCTCATATTAAAATTACCCTGCTTAGCAATAAAAGTATCAAATTCATCTAAGCATTGATCAGGAGGTTTAGAGTAAGGAATATCTCTATCTGAAGGAGATATGCCCTAGAGGCACTTAATAAATATAGTTTATTCGTCATATCTCAATTGTTCATTATATGTTTTATACCATGCTATAACTGTATTAAGCGGAAACATTAATACACGTGTGGTAGATAAACAACCAGGTCCCTAGTAGCCTCTATCTAACTAGTTCATTGGGCAATTGATGATCGAGGTTTCTCGACCATGTGACATTTATGTCAGTTGACAATGGAGTCATGTCATTGGGAGAATGACGTGATGGACATACCCAATATTTGTAGGACGTAGTCATTACGCCTTTGACCGTGAGATCTACTGTTATTGCTATTCCTGGAAGACACTTTGATTGCATCAAACGTCATATCTTACATAGTGTGACAATAAAGGTGTCCCTCTCGGGTGTCGGAAAGGAGTATGTTGAGACGGGGGATCAAGAGCGGGATTTGCCAGTCCGCATAGCAGGATAGATACTCTAGGGCCCACTCGGTGAGATTATGTCAAACGAGCTTGCAAGCGTGTGACTAGGTCACCAGGACATAATATCATGGACGAGTAGAAGTTAGCAGTGTCGCTAACAAGATCAAGCTGGGTATGGAGATATCCATGAACGAGTCTCGGACACGCTAAGTATCGCATGGCAAAAGGTTTAAGACTCAGACGTCTAGGTTCGATCAGTAAAGTATTCGTTATCTCGCAGGGATTAATTCTGGGTATCCTCGGTCCACGAATTAGTCATTGATCGGAGAGGAGTCTCGATCATGTCTGGTGAGATAATCGAACCGCTAGGGTAACACCCTTAAGGGGAGTCGACATTTTTACCGGAAGAGAAAAATAGGAAAGGAGAGACCGGGAACGTCCCGGGAAAGTTCCGATGGAGATCGGGCAGCGACGAAATAGTTTTCGGAGCCGGAATAAATTATGTAATATGTATTTAATATTAATTAGTGTAATTAATAGTTAAATACATTTTTATTTAATTAATTTCGAATTTTTAAAGGCTGCATATCTTAAATGGGCCTTCTGGTGGAAAGAAGGCCCATGAGGGGGGAAGTCCCCCTCCTTGGTGCGCATGAGGGAGGGGCCGGCCTAGGTGGGCCAAGTGGGGCCCACCTAGGGCCGGCGCACCACCTTGGCCGGCTGGGCTGGTGTGGGATTAGTCCCACACCGCCTGGCCAGCAAGGTTGGCAGCCCCCTTCTCCCTTTATATAGGGGTGCACCCCTGGCCTTTAAACACAACCTAATTCTCTCTCTCTCTCTCTCCTTGGATCACGTGACTCCCTTGTTTGGAGTTGCACCGAGGATAAGTTTTCTCCACCATACGCACGCCGCCGCGCTGCTGGTCTTCCGGTCCCAGTCTTCCGCTGCTCGTCCCTGGATCGGGCCCGGAGTTCGTCGGCTTCACCGTATGTGTGTTACGCCCTGCGAGGTGCCACGCTAGTGGTGCTGGAGGTCTGCTTCCTCCACACGGCCTCGAGGTCGTCGTCGGTTTCATCGACATCGCCGCGTCATCGTCTTCTTCGTCGCGCCAAGTTCTCCGCGACCTTGAGGTCGGCTACGGCGTCTACGTCAGCAACGCTTGTGCGGGAGCGTAATCCCCGCTTTTCGGTCTACAAGGGTATGTATACCGGACCCACTTTGTACTACTATATCTGCATAGTATAGATTCTGGCTAGTTTAAGGTTATCGCTGTTAGGAATTTTTTTCTTTTCTGCCTGCGATCCCCTTGAGTGGTATCAGGCCCGATCTATGCGTACATATAGCTGTGCGCTAGCTGCACCCGTGTTTATCACGAGGACATCGATCTTATTATTTGCTACCCTCTCGCGTGCACTTGCACTGCCGGCAGCATCGAGTTGATGAAGCGGCCCGGACCGACCTTACGCGTACGCTTACGCGAGACTGGTTCCACAACTGGCATACGGCTAGTTCCGTATATGTGGCTGGCGGGTGTCTGTCTCTCTCTCTTTAGTTGGCTTTGCATTTTCAATGGAGGGCTCGAAAGGGATGAATAAATATGCAATTATTTGATCGTTGTTGTGGTCATAGGTTCGTAGGTATGAAGCGGTTATATTTACGACAGCCCCAAGCCACGTAAAATTTGCAAAAGATAAAGTAGAAGCGTCTAACTTTATTTTGCAGGGGCAATGTGATATGGTCAAGGTAGGTTTATTAAATTGTTTATAAACTGTGGGCGCGAAGGAGACCATCGGCGCAAGGACCATATCACGTCGCATTACATATTGATGTTTTGTGTGCATCTTATATTGTGTGTATATATATATATATAGTATATATTAGTTACACGGCGGTAGTAATATAAGATGATCCCTTCAAAATACCATTTGTGTTCTCCCTTCGACGTGCACCACCAAGAAAGTTCTACGTTATGAGGCAGGCCGTGACGATCGGGTGTCAGACATATCGCCATTCGCATACAGTGGGTGTAAGCCATGTTGCACGCGCATTTACGTTGAAGGTTATTATGGCGAGCCTAGCATGTACAGACATGGCCTCGGAACAAGGTGACCGAAAGGTTAAGCATGAGTCACAAAGTTGTTGTGATTGACATGTCGATGTCTACCTTTGAAGTTATGTTGCCGGCTCTGACGATGAGGGGTTACATAATGGATGAGGATCGTGTAATCACTAAAACGATTAGAGGGATACTCGTTTTGAGTGGGAGTTCTGATAGTTTTATTTTATTAAAACTTGAACCCTTTTTATAATGAACAAAGTCTTTTTCAGAAGCATTTTCAGATTCAGCAGAAGTAATAGTACGAGTAGCATGCAGCGGTGAAATAAGCTTACTCATCACAGTCGGAGAATCAAGTGCAGCAGCGGAACTCAGAGTTGTACATTTTCTTGTAGTGGATGGCAGCATGGGAAACTTCTTATCACCAGGTTTCCCCATGATGGATGAATTCCAGAAAGCAATATCAATCTCAGGTGAACTTATAAATAAAGCTATTCTCCCCAGCAACGGCGCCAGAAAATAGTCTTGATGACCCACAAGTATAGGGGATCGCAACAGTCTTCGAGGGAAGTAAAACCCAAATTTATTGATTCGACACAAGGGGAGCCAAAGAATATTTATAAGACTTAACAGATGAATTGTCAGTTCAGTTGCACCTGTGAATAGACTTGCTGAAGACAGATTATCAGTAGCAACAGTTTTATAGTAGTGACAGTAGTGAAATAACATCAGTAGTGAAATAAAGACAGCAGCAGTGATTATAGTAGACAGCTGGATTAAAATACTGTAGGCATAGGGACGGATATACGGGCGTTGCATGGATAAGATAATTCATGTAATATCAAGACATAGGCATTTGCAGATAAATAAGATAAAGCATCCAACTATTTATTAATCATAGGCATGTGTTCCAATTTAGTTGTGCGTACTCGCAATGAGAAACTTGCACATCATATTTTGTCCTACCAGCCCGTTTGCAGCGGGGCCTCAAGGGAATCTACTGGTAATTAAGGTACTCCTTTTAATAAAGTACCTGAGCAAAGCATTAACACTCCGTGAACACACGTGATCCTCACATCACAGCCTTTACCCGAGGCTATCCCAATTATTGTCACTTTGGGACCTAAGGTTCCGGACAATGACATGTGTAATACAACTTGCAGATATGATCCCAAACAATAATTATCTTCATGATACAATAACATGGTCAGATCTGAAATCATGGCACTCGGGCCCTAGTGTCAAGCATTAAGCATAACAAGTTGCAACAATGACGTAAAACACCGATAACGGATACTAGGCACCATGCCCTAATGATATTACAGCTATTACATGAACGATCTCATCCAATCCCTACCATCCCCTCAAGCCTACAGCGGGGAATTACTCACACATGGATGGGGGGAACGATGATGGTTGATGGAGAGGCGTTGGTGATGACGATGGCGATGATCCCCTTCGATTCCCCGTCCCGGCGGAGTGCCGGAAAAGAGACTTATGGTCCCCGAATTGAGTTTCGAGGTGGCGGCGGCGCTCGGGTCTGTTTTCTGGAAAAGTGTCTAACGCCCTCGCGTTTTTAGGTCAGAGGGGGGTTATATCCGCGAGGGGAGCCCGAGGAGGAGAGGGACTCGCCCCCCTCATGTGCTGGCGCGGCCAGGCCCTTGCCGCGCCACCACCTGAGGTGGTGGCCCCTTGGCCCCCCTCTGTCAGGGCTTCTGGCTCCCTGAGTCTTCGGGCAAAATAAGGACTTTTGCATTATTCCTGGTGTTTTTCCATAAAGTCGAATTTATGCATAAAAATAAGACACCAGGATAATTCTGCTGAAAACAGTGTTAGTCCGTGTTAGTTGCATTCAAAACACACAAGTTAGAGGCAAAACAACAGCAAAAGTGTTCGGGAAAGTAGATACGTTTTGGACGTATCAGGTGAGGATCCATGATCCTAACATTGTCCACCTTCGGCTTCGAGGATCGCGACGATCACCTGTGAGACCCCACCCGGCCCTGAGTGATCTTCAAAATCTTTAGGAAAGAAGAATTATATTATGAAGTTAACTTAAACACATTATCAAGAGTGTACGGAAGAGATTCTAAAGTACTACACTATATTATGAAATTAACTTGCACAATATAAGTTAACTTCATACGTTGAACACATTATGAATTTAATAATGACCGAGCAACGTTGAACATATTATAAGAGTTGCTCGGTCATTGTTAAATTACGGGAAACGACATAGAGATCTAGCGGGATGGATGCATGTGTCTATAGAAGGAAGTGTATAAAGTAATTGTGAACGAAGTGTGAGTGTAATTGTGCTCATATTACGCAAACGATTGAGAATGAGAACACAGAGCGGGTATCCGTCGGCCGTCGCTGGCACCACCGTCGCCTGAAATTGCTTAGTTTGAATCCGACTTAAAGATTTTAAATTGTATAGTTCTTTTAACGAGCTACTCATCGAAATTTGTGATCCAAAAATTATATTGAAGAATATAATAATTATGGTTAGTTGGTTATTAAGATGTTGAAAAAGATCACACTAAATAAATGATATTTTGTGAACCAGTTTCTTGTTTCAGCTGCTGGTCCTTACCGCCTGGGAGTGAAAAAGATCAGTGTTGATGGGTTGAATGATTGGATGTTCTAATGCTGATTACCCTCTTAAGTATATATTACCTTCTGACGATGTTCTAATTTGTACTAGATTCATCGATTGGATGATAGGAGATCAATTTTGTCGAAGCTTGTCATCAACCAGGGATTTCAAGATATGGAGGGGGATCGATCATAATCCATGGAGATTGTACCAAGACAAAGAATGGCGCATGCATCCAAAGGAACCTAGTTGCTCTAAAGATGGAGGTTTTCTGTGATAGAAGCCCCACTTGATGGGTTTAGCATCTAAAATCGGGAATAGTAGGATTTTGTATGTTCCTCCTAATTTGATCCCTCTATTTATTCTATGAAATTAGAATACATGAGATTTTTTTTTGCATTGTTCCCGAAAAGGTTATACCGGGGGGGTTGGGTGGGTGGGGGGGGGGGGGGCATATGCCCCCCTCACTAGAACTACCTATACATCAAAATCCAAGATCCAAAAATCATTAAAACAATGTGATAAATACGGTTAGTTGGTTATTAATATGGTTGACAAGATTGAATGTATCATATTTTAGGAAACCTGATTTTCTTTGTTAAAGATATCAAAGTTGACAAATTGCACCTTCGACCGATTCTGCCGACACTTTTTAGATTGTGTATCGAGACAAGTGTTTTGTTGATTGGATGTTCTAATGTTGATTCCCGACCCTCTTTTTATATTTTTTTGATGTTCTATTTTTCACTAGATTAATTTATTGGATGATAGTAGAACAATCTTAAGTCCATGGTTGTCAGCAACCGGGCATTTGAAGATCTGGAGGGAATTATGATACATGAAAGCCATTTCACATAAGCCGTCCTTGTCAGAAACTACATGTCTTTTGATGTCAAGTTGTCGCAAGTTTACATCTAAAAAAAATTATGGCAAGTTCACCGATTATACTCCCACGCTGAAGTTTTTATTTTGGCACCCTTGGGAGCTGCTCAAAGCCTCCAAACCTAGAAGGATCAATAATAGTGCATTGCATATTGAAGCTTACTAGCCTATAACTTGCAATTGTCAATTTCATTTCCTTAGCAGAGTAAAAGATAAATATAAAAAATGCTCCAAGAGTAGAGACAAGAGTTACAAGATTTTTACGGCAAACACATTGCATATCTTACATGATCAGTGCAATCAGCACCTGATCAAGCCGGTCATGAAGCTCTCGTTGATATTCAAGCAACAAACCTACTTCTGCTAGAAGCTTAGAAGCACGTGTACCTTTAAAGAGTAAGGATGATAGTATTGCATGCATGTTGTTGACTACAAGATAGTATCATGTCATTTAAAGCGAAACTAATACCCAACATGTATAATAGTTAGTTATAAATATGTGTTATTTTATTGACAGGTTGTCCACCTTACACTCTCCACAAAGTGTACTGTAACACATCATGCACCTGACTCTTATTTTGCAGCCCGCTTTTTTTCCCCTCCTGTTATCTCTCCTCAAACTTAGTAGAATTGAAATCATTAGTCTCTTGACTCAGACCTATATGTACTCGCTCTAACCAATATAAAAGTTTGTGTCATAAACCAAATACTAGATAATAGGACAGTATATTCAAACTGAAAAGTTTAGCCTTATGTTACCCCCGCAACAGTAAAAACAGATAATAGTACTCTCTTTGTTTCTGAAAGTAACACATTTTTTTAAAGAAGTCAAACAATGTAAAATTTGTGCCATAAACCAAATACTAGATAATAGGACAGTATATTCAAACTGAAAAGTTTAGCCTTATGTTACCCGCAACACTGAAAAACAGATAATACTACTCTCTTTGTTTATGAAAGTAACACTTTAAGAAGTCAAACAATGTAAATTTTGACCAAGTTTTTAGAAAAAACAACCAACACCAATAATTTTATATGGACATCATATGAAAATATATTTCATAATCTATCTAACAATATTTATTTGGTGTTGTAGACATCAATAGTTGTTTGCTAATTGTCAAACTTTACATTGTTTGACTTTTCAATCATAATACGCTTTACTTTCATAAATGGAGGGAGTATTACTTGCTTTTAGTGACCCTTTACCGAGTTGATTTTATCTATTGGTGTACATAAACCTTGAACCTCGATATGTTTGCTGGGATGAAAAGCAGTTATTCGTGCATGATCGAGAGATCCTATAAATTTACAAAAACACAAATTTTCTAGGCTTTTTTATCAGTCGCTGGGGAGGGAGAAGACCCTCCACCTGATTCTAGCGATTGTTAGTACTATGTAGTAGGCTTGGTTTATCACTTCAGTACGGGATGTGTATAATCGTACCGGTTTTGGATCTGCAGATCTATATCTAGGAAGGGATGAAGCTACAATTCGTAGCAACAAGATCCAATAGACTAGTACTAATAAAGAACTTGATCTTTGTTTGTTGCTAACTCCCAACACATCAATGGGTTTCAAATTTCAAACTTGAAGTGCAGCAGTTAGAGTGAATACCTGTCAGTATACTAATGTATTGGAGCAATAATCACTGCCTGGAACATCAGACATTGATAGGCTTAAGTAAGCCAGAAAAGAAATGCAAGACTCTTCACCAATTTGGTTGTTTGCATGGTTCCCCCTGGAATAGACAACAGCTATATATGTGAGTTGCCATAAGATTGACGGAGCAATGTGTTCACGTGAGCAATAACCTAGAGGCGTTTGACAAAGAAAAAATGAAGTAATGTCAGAAGAGAGAATCCCAAATTATGAGGCCGAGCCAGATACCAGCTGTGTCAGATTGCAACAACGCAAGCGACCTCTCAGGATAACCATTTGTTGCAGCCAGTTCTGCAAAACGTAGGTTCTAGCATCAGAGTTAAGGTGTCATGTTCAGGTAGTAATACCAAACATTTTGCCCATGTGCCAAACCAAATCAAATGAAACCGAGAACGCACAAAGAGACTCAATATAAGCATTCGTGCTTCCATCCATGCGTCTAATTTCTCTGCTTATGATGAAGTATTTCTCTGTTGAGTGGTTTTCACCGGTTCCCGTAATTAACCGTATTTTGTATGGGTTTGGGTCCGGTTTCCCCTTCTAAACTGGGTCAATTCTTTCTTCTAATAATGCATTGGCAGAGCTCCTGCCGGTTACAGTAAAAAAAAAGTATTTGAAGACATCTTCGTTGTTGTTTGAAGAATCTGAAGATTTCAGGACAGGATCAGCAAATTAAGGAGGGGTACGGCAATGGCATTAACGACGGCCAGTGACAGTCTGACACTGACATGACGGCCAACCACTGACGGACTAGCTAGTGGATATACTATATCGAGCACATCAAGAACACTATTTGAATGGTCTCCCCGTCCATTATGTCTCTGTATAAACGTCCTACAGAGTAATCGCAGCCGGCAGGGGAAAATGACTCGCCCCCCGCGTCGCCTCCCCGAGTGGGGCGACCGGGGACTTCTCTCGCCTCCCCCTCCTCGAGGTTCCTCCCTCCACAGCCTCCTCCGTCGCCGTCGGCTGCTGCCTCCGGGTGTTGCCCATGAGGTGCCGGCGGCGGCGGCCTCGTCTTTCCCCGCGTGCCCGGAGCCCCGATTCGGGCGGGTGTGGCCGGCGGCGGTGCATCTCGGCGTGGAGTGGTCCGGCGGCGGTGCGGCGGCCCTGGGTGGATGCTGGGCGATGGCGCTGCCTCTTGGTGGCAGAGCACACGGCTACAGCGGTCGGCGGCGGTCGGAGCTCGCTCGGCCCAGATCTGGGCCCCATCTGGGTTGTGCAGGGCTGGCTGCATGATGCTTCTGGAGGTGGAGTGGGGCTGCGGCGGGTCTTGGTTGGGGGCGGCACGACGGCTTGGCTACTGCAGCGTGGAGGCGGGGCTTTGCGGGTCCAATTTGGGCTCGGCCGGGCCAGGTGGGCCTGGTATGCGCTTGCTGTCACGTCCGGTCGGTTACCGCGAAAGTGGTGGAAGCTGGTCCCTCCTGCCGGCTGCGGTGTTGCCGCCTCGATTCCTGTTGCGTACCCGTCTCCGTCCTCTAGGCCTCGCTTCGGTTTTCACAGAGAGACGACAAAGAAGGCCTCAAGGCTGTAGTGGCGTGTGCTAGTGGGTGACAAGCTGGGTGGAGCATGAAGGATCGTTCAGGTTGTGGTTGTTTGGGGTTAGTAGAAATCCTTGTCGGCTTCGTCGACACTGACGCGGTGACGCCTGCGGGTCTCGCCGGTCCTTCTTGAAGGGCGTCGGGTGTACTCCTTCTCCACTTCCCTCCGCAGATTGGGGGAAACCCTAGGTCTAGTCCGGGCAGCAGTGTCGTCTTCGTCGTTCTCCTTCCTGAAGGCGCTGTTTGATTTGCGGCAATTTGACGTGCTAGGAGCGTGGTGGGAATTCTCCGGAGGGCGCACCAGTGGCGGGACTTCTTCGTTTTCGTCGATCTGCCATTGTTGGCTTTCTTTTTCTTTTGCTTCTTTTCTTTTGGGCTTCTTTGTGCCGTGGTCCAGCAAGTTGATTGTATCGGGTGGTTGCTATATTAATATAGCGGGGCGCAAGCCTGTTTCGAGAACACTGCTAACCTTACCACAAATCACAAATGCCAGATACATAAACCCACAAGTACCACGCGACTTGATTCCTGCATTAATTTCATTAACTGGGTAGTCACGCGAACCAAGGTCAAAACCACACATGAGCATGCAGACATGCAGTGACCTCCACGGTTTCAGAGTAATCCCACTAGTAATTCGTTGACTAATCGATACCCGTGCGCGTTATCGGCCATGCATCGGATCAAGCCAAAACATCCATGACGTTTCCCGGGTCCAGGCGGCTCGGATCGGGCGCCGATCGATCGATGCTCGAGCTTTAGCCCGTCTCGAGAGAACATGTTCCACTCCGGGAGGAGCTCGAGCCTTCGCCGATCCCCGTGTGCATTAATCGCCGTCGCATGATCCCAGAAGAGCATTTCACGGTGATCAAAGCGCTTGAGCCCAGATCACCATGTTTGAACTCCAGCTTACACTGATCAAGACGAAGAGCTAGAGGTCCAGAATATGCATCCCGGCTCGAAATCGGCCCTGTTTATTGGTGTCCATAAGCCTTGAATCCTTGATTATGTTTGGTGGGATGAAAAGCTATTCATGCACAAAGATCCTATTAATTTGCAAAAACTCATATCTTCTAGCCAGTAGTAGGCTTGGTTCATCACTTTAGTACGGGATGTGCATGCATTACCTAACAACAATCTTGGTCAGATGCAATATTCATTGAGTTATAATCGTACCTGTTTTTGATCTGAAGATCTAATTCCCTGATGGGTTGAAGCTACAATTTGTAGCAACAAGATCCAGTAGACTAGTACTGATAAAGAACTTGATCTTTTTTTCATCGCTAACTCAGGACACATCCTTGGAATTCAAATTTCAAACTTGAAATGCAGCAGCAAGAGTAAGTACGTACCTGTCAGTAGTGATAATAATAATAAATTGGAGCAATAATCACTGCCTGAAACATCAGACATTGATAGGTTTAAGTAAGCCAGAAAATATTGCAACACTCTTCACCAATTTGGTTGTTTGGTTCCCCCTGGAATTGACAACAGCGAGCTATGTGAGTTGCCATAAGATTGACTGAACAATCTTTTCACGTGAGCAATAAACTAGAGGCGTTTGACAGTCCAACAGCCATGCGATGGAGAGGACCAGCCAATTGGTGTCTGAACTAATAAAGTTCTGAAAAGTCTAAAGAAAGATTAAAGTAATGTCAGACGAGAGAATCCCAAATTATGAGCTCGAACACATAGCAGCTGTGCGAGATTGCAACAGTGCAAGCGATTTCCGAGCATATATTATATATAGCCACTGTGTTGCAGCCATAAATTCAAAATGTAGATTCTAGTATCAGAGTTAAGGCGTCAATACCAACCCTTCTGCTCGCGCCAAACCAACAAGACGGGTAGCATCAATCACTGGAACTGAGAACGGAAGATCAGAGTTGGTGCTTCCATGCATCCATGCACGCGTCTAATTTCTCTGAATGATGAAGTAATCTGAAGATACATCCTTTGTTTTCAGAATTCTGAAAAAGGAAGTATCTTACAATTTCAGGACAGGATCAGCCAAGTCAGGAGACTGACAGCACGGCCCAGCCACTGACGTACCAGTGGAGTAAATCACGACCCTGCTTGACGTTGAACCTTACAAAATTTCAGATACTCGACCGAGTACTTGAATCCAGCATTAATTTCATGATCTACTCCGCCTACTAGTTAAAACCTTTCCTCAAGTAGTCACGCGAACCAAGGTCAAAACCACACATGCGCATGCAGACATCCAGGTACCTCCATCTCCATGGTTTCAGAGTACTCCCACTAGTAATCCGTTGACTAATTAATAATCTATCGACACTCCCACTCTATCCGTGCGCCTTCTCGGCCATGCATCGGATCGAGCCAAGACATCCACAACGTTTCCCGGGTCCAGGCAGGCTCGGGATCGGGCGCTGCTCGATCGATGCTCGAGCTTTAGCCCGTCTCGAGAGAACATGTTCCGATCCAGTGGAGCTCGATCGCTCGCCGATCAAGAGGCATTAATCGCCGTCGCACGATCCCAGAAGAGAGCATCTCACGGTGATCAAAGCGCTGGAGCCCGGATCACCATGTTTGAACTCCGACTTACACTGATCAAGACGAAGAGAGGTCCAGAATATGCATCCAGGCTCGAGAAAAGATGTTTCGAGCCTCGGGAAACCCTTGCCCCGGGCGTGGCGGCATTAATCGGCGCCCGATCCCGATGTGCCTCGAGCATCAAATTAAGGCGTCAGAGCGAGCGCGCGCATCTCTCACACTGATCAAGAGGTCCAGAATATGCACTGGTTGAGCCCAGATCACCATGTTTGAACCTGGGGCCTGCGCTGAGACCGAGAACGGGCTCGGATCTCAAACTTGCTCGAAAAAGCTTCGAAATTTGAACTCTACTACAAGTGGTGCTCCATCATCCTGCTGCTGTTGTGTTGTGAATCTTGAGCGAAGATCGTCCATCATCCAGCTTGGTCGCACGCACGTGGTTCCGTGATGGTCGCGCTGGGTCGTCCTTGACCTGCAAATGGCGGGGAACATTTCTTATTGTGGCAAGTGGCAAGTGTTCTCTGCTCTGTACTTGATTGATGATGAGAGTAGAAAGAGGGCGGGAAGGTATGATTGCGTGGGTTTCTTGGCACTTTTTATTTCGCAACTTGCGGCTCCGCTCAGCCAATGTGCAAGCTAGTTCTACGAATTAATGCGCCCTTGCAGAAGGGGCATCGAAATGAACCTACATACTATAACTGAATCTTCTTTTGCAATTTTGTTACAACTTGTCATTTGTAGATTAATTTTGTCCCATGAAAGAGAAAGGAGAAACAAATTCAGGATTCAGCACCCTTGGAAAAGCTTACATTTCAAAAAATCCTGAAAAATTTGGCGAGTAGAATATACAAGCTTTTTCATCAGGAAACTTGGTACACATGTAGAAAACTTATATATGATTGTCACTAAATATTTTCATAATTTGTTAAAATGTTTACAATTTGTTTCTTACTTGTTCATTCAGTGGGAAGCAGGCGAGTTCGGGAGTTAAAACGCCCCCCTCTTTCCTTCCTGGATCCTCGCCAAAAGTGAACTATCCCCTGTGAATATTTTTTTCGTTCCAGCTAAGCGCGCAACAAGTAAACATTCAGCGAGTTCCTTAGCTATATTTTAATCAGGCTAAGTATATTAAAGTAGCTAGGTGGTAGGATTACCAACTGGTTGGTACACATGATAGCATCATTCAGAGAAACCAGGTTAAATGCACGGCAAGATTTGCAGATACGTAGCAGGGCAGAATCCTCAAGCAAATCAAAAGAATACCATAGGATTCTTATAGTATTGAATGCTATAGAAAATTTTCTATAGAAATTGATTGATTTGTAGGGTTATATCAACGTCATATCTCGTGAAATATTCCTTTGCTACAATAAAAAAATACTTAGTCTTTCCATAGGATATATATATAATTAGACATGACACATTGCAATCCTACAGGTTTTCTATCCCTATACAATTCTTATCCTAGAAATAAGAGGAGCCCTCAAGATGTGAACGCTCCTCGCACTGGATACATCAACACAAGACTTTTAGAGTTTAGACAAACATCCGTGCATGCATGCCTCAGCATTTATGCAAAGTTTCAAACGTGACATCTTCCCTTGTGTGTTATTTAAAGAGGCACGCGACGCGCGAACTCCGTGACCAGCGTAGGTGTAGGTGCGTCGCACGTCGGTCTGTTGATGATTTGGAGGTTGATAATAATACGGGAGCATGAGCATCAGGGTCTGGTTTGCTCGGGGTGGAGACCATGCGATGTCTTGGAAGTTCGGCGCCACTGTGCGTGCTCTTCGACCGTGCTACGTGAAAGGAAGCTAAGCATGTGGAAAGAAGCTGGCTGGGGACTGTTTCTCCTGTAGGCGACCCCCTCCACGTTACAAAAAACTGCTAAAACTGGCCTTGGATTGATTGAGTTACAATGTTCTCTGAGATGGAAACGAGGGAGGCTTGTACCTACTTACAAGATTTGTGCTGTACACATACGATCGAGCTACTACACGTACGACGGATGACTATGCAGCAAGGTGCTCAGGACCATCCAGATTCCAGGTTCAGGGAATGAGTCACCTGTATGCATGGCTGTATTGTCGCACATAATGAGTAGAACAATTAAGTCTATGCATGACCAAGAAGCAAGCAATATGAACAAACAAAGATACTTGTTACAAATTAAGTACTAACTTACTTCGCAAAAGTACTAAGCAAGTTATAAACTAATTTAACCAAACCATGGCTAAACATGCATTTCATGTACAAAATAATAGTAACAATTCATGCATCGATAAAATATCAAACATGGTTCAACATCACACAAGATATGACTCATCAAGACCAAAGTAAACAAATAGAGTACCAAGAAAATTCATGGTTGTACATGCATGAACTAGTCAAACTAGCATAACAAGTCATATATGAATACAAGATTAAGTTGGATCAATATCACACAACATATTACTACAAGACATAACTAAATCATTCTAGTGATAATTAAAAAGTAAGACAAGCAATTCTAATAATAATACAACCACAACCTAATATTTAAATACAAATGACCACCTAAACATGTCACAAAATAATACATTGAAAATACAGAGGAAAGCTGCACATGTGATTTGACTAGTTCATGTATCAACTCTTCCTGCCATGCCCACAAAGAAAACAAGGCTTCTTCATCACAAACTAATTTTCGTTTGTCACTCCAAGTCGTTATGTAATTGGAAAAAGTACAAAGAAGCACAAAATGCAATAATTAAGATTTGGTTATGACTTGGGAGCTTTACGGACACGGTGACATACAAAATTTGAAAATCTGCCTCCCCCTCGCTCTCCTCTAGCATCTGAGTTACTCCTATCGTTCAACTGGATATATCTAGCGTCGAAATACGTCTAGATACATACGATTCAATGATATTAACATGGATCGGAGAGTACTCAAAGTTGTCTCTTTAAGAGATACACAATGAGACCCATAATAGATGAGAGAAAATCGAAGGATATTGAATATACTTGGAAGAAGATAACAAAAAACCAAAGCCACCGTATCATACTTCAACGCTGGTCTTAACATTTTATATGAGGGTGCTCGAATGAGATAGATATATCCTAAAAGTTATTGCACATAAAAGAAAATGCAAAGTAGTTGTTTAAAGATTCGTCTATCTCCCATCGACTGATGTATGACTCTATCGTCGTCGCATGAATCTCTAGTGAAGCAATGCCATGGGCGAGGGGGTTGAACCCTCGCAACAACTCTATTTCAGTGTCCATATTTTGTGGGCAGCTATGAAAGGTGGGGCGACTAGCATTGTGTCATGCCGACCCTCGCTAGCCCCAGAATCGCCCCATCTATGACGTCGTCGAAGTAGAGATGTCCGATCTGTCTATCTCCTCCGTCAAGGCATCACCTATACAAATCTGCACCCGGTATCGAAAATCGGTACCTACGCCTCTCCGAACACCCTTTTATGGAAGGAGGAAATGAGAAAGAAGATAACATTGTGTAAACTCTCAATTTATTAATAATAAAAAATGCGAGTTCATTCATCGGAGATACAAGAAGTCAGCATCAACACCATCCAAAAATGCTCAAACCACTCCAAAACCAAATCTGCCCAAAACATTTCACTATCACACATCACAAACCCAAAATAAATGCAAATCTAAATTAACAAATACACGGAAAACCAAAGAAGAAAAAGGAAAAACAAACGAGCACCCCCATTCCATCCATCTCCTTTTTGCCCTTTCCCTTTCCCCATCCCCATCCCACGTTCTCTAGCCTCCCCACAGGCCTACACTACTAGACTAGTACCACTCGTATCAAAACCACCACTGCAGAGCACTGGATCTCGCACGCATATCTCCACCGCCCTCCCGCGCTATCCCCCGGTGAATGCCACCGCCCTCGCCGCCGCCTCCGCCCGCCCGCGAAGCCCAGTGAGCGAATGGCGCGCTCCCGCCGCCCCCAGCAGCCGCTACCGCAGGCGACGTCCCCGTCGAGGCCCAAGGAGCCGGAAGCCGACGCGGGCCCGGGGTCCGCCTCCTCCCGCCCCCGCCGCGCCCGCCGGCTGCGGGTCCAGAGCCCCTCCCTCGCCTCCGCGCGCCGCGCCGCCGCCCCGCCGGCCACCCCGCCGCTCCGGTGGCCCGGGGACGCCGCCGCCGCCGCCGCCCCGCCTAGCGCTGCCGCCGGCGCGTCCGTGAGGAAGATCGCCGCGGCGCTGTGGCGGGTGCATCCGCCGCAGGCGCCTCCGCGGGAGTCCGGGGAAGTGCGGCGTCGGTTGGAGGTAGGATTTGTCCCTCGAGATCCGCGTGGAATGGATCCTTCCGGTTGTTGTTGTTGTTGTCGTGTCTAAAGCTCTGCCGTAGCGTTCTAGGGTTTCGTGTGTCGGTGCTTCGGGGGAATTAGCGATGAAGTAGTTTGGAATTGGGTGGTTTGCTGCTTTGTGATTCCTAGTCTTGTCGGTCGTGGGGATGGCCAGCTTCGGGGGGCTCTCCTAGAAGTTATGAGCCGATTGTTCCGAGAGCTACGCTATCTGTGCTGCGCATCTGATGGGTGAAGGGATCGGGTGTGTTGGGTGCAAATTTTGTCACAATGTTGTTACGGCGCACATTGTGTCAGCACTCACCAATTCAAGGGGTGAAGCTGCCATTTGAGGGTGGGGATTTTGAGCTCGAGGTGGGATTTTAGCATCTCGCACAAAATTGGTGTCAAACCCACAGCTTATAGTGAGTTGGACTTCAATGGCATTGCAATGATTAGCAAGTTGGCTGAGTAAACTTTGGTTTAGGAAGAGATATCAGAGTAGTACATCTTTGTGGGTTGATTTGGAAAGCTATTGTTGTTGGTTTTATGCTTATATTTTAGCAAGTCCATTTTCTGTGTTGAACCATTTGGTGACCATGATAGTTCCAGATTGCTTAGTTTGCCATGCATCTTCATCAATTGGGCCAGGGATGTCACCTCTGCATATTTTCATTATTCTCTACACAGTACTCTAATCAAGTTGCTCGTGGTCCCTAGATTTTGATGTTGTTAGTGTTACTAAAATATCTGTGGTGAGCTAACATAACGAATTTGCAGCCTAACCCGAAGCCTCTACATACGCCTGATCGGTGCAATTACTATAAAGCTGTCCTGGAAGGCAGGTCAGGAAGAAAGCCTCCTGTCAATGGCAGCATTCATGAGGTATGTTCCTTGTTCATGATTATTACTTAAGATTTCAGTTCATTACCTTCATTTCTGATGTTGTTTTATTGATCAAATGCTTTTATTCTAAATTAGGCGGGAGCTTACTCTCCATCACCTCGAATCGAAATGGAGGTGGCAACCAAGTGGGACCGTCGGTGCCTGAACACATTCAGGGATGCTGACTATGATTCCTTTGACCAATATCCAGTGACTGCTGATGCAGAAGTCTCTGCTCTAAAAACAGAGCTTATGCAGGCCCGCAGCCGGATTCATGAGCTTGAAGCTGAGAGTCGGTCTGCAAAGAAGAAGCTTGATCACATGTTAAGGAGCCTTTCTGAGGAGAAGGCTACCTGGAGGAGTAGGGAGCATGACAAGGTTCGAGATATCTTTGATGGTGTTAAAGAGGGTCTAAACCGGGAGAGGAAGAACCGACAAAGGGCAGAAATTATGAATTCCAAGTTGGCCAGTGAGCTATCTGAGTTGAAGTCGGTAGCAAAGCGATACGTGCAGGATTATGAAAAGGAGAGGAAAGCCAGGGAGCTTATGGAGGAGGTGTGCGATGAATTAGCAAAGGAGATTGCGGAAGACAAAGCTGAGGTTGAGGCTCTGAAGAGTGAATCTATGAAGATGAGAGATGAGGTGGAGGAAGAAAAGAAGATGTTGCAGATGGCGGAGGTTTGGCGTGAAGAGAGGGTTCAGATGAAGCTTGTTGATGCAAGACTGACGCTAGACAGCAAGTATTCACAGCTGAGCGGCCTTCAGTCTGAGATTGAGGCTTTCCTCAGCTCCCACCGAGGCAATAGTGTAGATAAAGAAACAGTAAGAGATGCAGAAAGGCTCAAGGAAGCAATTTGCTCTATGAAGTTTCATGATATCAAGGAGTTCTCTTACAAACCACCACCTGCTTCAGAGGACATTTTTGCTGTATTTGAGGAGCTCAGGCAGAGGGAAGATACTAGTGAGAAGGAGATTGGGCAGTGTAACGGAGATACCCCCACCAGTCATGCGACAAAGATCCATACCGTAAGTCCTGAAACTGACATCTTCTTGGAAAAACCATCAAAGAAGTATCCCCACCAACCCTGTGCCAGAAATGAAGAGGAAGATGATAGCGGATGGGAGACTGTTAGCCATGTTGATGAGCACGCCTCTAGCAACTCACCAGACGGAAGTGAACCCTCAGTAAACGGCTTCGGTGGACAAAATGGCGCATCAGTGAGCGGAACGGACTGCGATGACTGCAATAGCGAGATCAGTGAAGTCTGCTCGACAACAGCAGAGAAGTACCGGAAGAAAGGGTCGTCTTTCGCCAGACTCTGGAGATCATCGAACGACAATGGCCGTAAGAAGATAGGATCAGAGTTGCCAAACGGCAGGCTCTCAAGCGGCAGAATGTCGAACTCTGTTCTTTCGCCCACTCTGAAGAGCAGCGAAGTTTGCACGGTTTCACCAAGCGTAGGAGAGTGGAGCCCAGAGTCAGTAAACCCTCACGTGGTTCGTGCAATGAAGGGGCGCATAGAGTGGCCTCAAGTCGTGCAGAAGCACAGCCTGAAGTCCAACCTTCTGGACTCGAGAGCCGACGGCCGCAAGCTTCAGCTGCGTCAAGCATTGAGGCAGAAGATATAGCATGGCCGTAGTCTGAACTGGAAGAAGGATCATTGCATCATCGGCCTATGGCTGAACATATAACGACCTTGCCTCTCTGAACTGGAAGAAGGACGATTGCATCATTGGCCCTGAAATTTGTGCTATCACTGGCTGTACCTAATTCATGTTCTGATAGCCCTTATACCTCGAGTAGAAAATTCACGACGTCCATGTAATCAGATGTAATAGTTGTAGTAATCTTCAGCCAATGCATTACTTGATCAAGTTTATACCTTCTTCCTTAATGGCTACTTCGTTCTGTTTCTGCTGTTGAAATCTGACATTCTGTATATTCTAGCGGTAGTAGTATATAACTCAATAGCTGGTCCTGTTGACCATGTATCTTCCATCCTTCTAATATGCACATTACCATCATATTTTTGCATGATCAAGCCTAATCAGATTTCAATCTCCACCCAGTACCTTTGGTAAGTCAGTACTGTGCTGTGCACCCTTCAGGTCATTTCTGCAATGAATTCATCTCGGCTTCCGTTGGACCAAAGCATTGCGGAGGAAATGGAGGTTAACAAACAAGTTTGAGTTGCTATTTTGCATTGTAAAGTAAAATCCGCGTCTGTCCAGGGATCGATAGGCCCAGGGATGTTGAACAGGTTTGCCAAATGATATGCGTTTGGAACAGTTAGCTGGGCAAACTTCAATGAGCTGGCTACAGTAGCATCTAGATCAGTTCTAGGAGTATATGCTTATCACTTCGAAAAAAATAAACTTTCACAATTCTCTGCAGACTTTTTTTCCCTTCGTATTTTGATGTTCAGCGCGGTTGTTACTGCAATAAAAACAATCTGTTAGATCTATGGGAAAAAATTTCTGTATTTTTTAGTGGATTATTTTCGAATTGAAGGGCAGAGGAAGCAACATCTATGAATCTCCCCATATTGTTTTTCGAGTCATCGAGTGGTATGAACTAACCAGAACCAGTGCTGCATCAGGCTTTACGTCGGCTTTCACTGTCGGGCCCATCAGGCTTATATTGGGCTCTCTTCAACAGCAGCCCACACAAACCGAGCAGAGCAGAGCGATGCGCTGTGGCGGTGGTGCAGCGCTATCATTTAGTCCCACCTCGCGCAGCGAGACCGCGAGGCAGGCGAGGACGCGCTATATAACCCGACCCTGGGAGCCTGTGAGAAGCATACCTTTCTCGGCCTTTTGGCTAAGATCAAGTGTAGTATCTGTTCTTATCAGTTTAATATCTGATATGTGGGCCATGTGTCCACAACTATATTAAATTTATTTTTTATGGGGGAGGGTCCACCACAGTAGCTTGCTACTGGGGCACTCACGTGTCGCCCAGGCGTTGCACTACTGCCTGGGCCCGGCGCACCCCAACCAAAACGAAATCGAAAATTTGTTTCGATTGCACCGCTTTCTTTTTAGTTGGATGGAATCTGCAGGTTTAGAACTGGCAGAGGAAAATGGTTCTCTGTTTATAATGCAGATTATTGTAAGCTTTAACTAAATCTGTGCTCTATGAAAAATGGTTCTCGCTTTTGAAATTCAGATTCTTGTAAGCTTTAACTAGATCTATGAATACCAAACAACTATCAGAAATATTGATAGGCTTTTCTTAAAAAAAAAAGAGGGAGTAGACGAACTGGACTCAAATGGATTGTGTCCCTTTCTGAGACTCTACGGCCCCTTCAGGTTGCGGTTGTATCACGCGGATCATATGATTCGTCTGTCGGCGGGAATTCTCCAGCCACACACTCCAATTCGTATTCAGGAAGGTCCCAGGCTCCTAGCCCACACACTCCAATTCGTATTCAGGAAGGTCCCAGGCTCCTAGCTCAGGCGTCCCGTTACGGCAGGCTCCTTTACACGCTACGTGATTAGGAAACAGGGTGGAAAATACTGAACAGCATGCCAGCAACCATTCACGGGGTAATATCAGGATCATCAGACAGGGAACACGTAAGAGGTTGCGGTTGTATCACGCGAACGATATTATTCGTCTGCTGGAGGGAATTCTCCAGCCACATGTTCTACCAGAGGCGTCCGTCGCTGCGTTCTACCACAAAACGGCAGCCGTTTTGGTGTGCTACACCATAGCCGCTGAGACAACAGGGAACCAAACACAGAGCCATAAGCAAACAACTGGATAGTTTATTTAGTCGGCAACATCTCAGACAAGCCATACTGATACGCTGGTAGAGCAGCATAATGGGGTGACAGTACAACTTGCATCAAGCAAGAAGAGGTTTTTAACGGCGACAATAGCCTTACGTCTTCAATATAGAGAAGAAATAGCTAGAAGTATCACACGGTTCAAGCTCCAGAGGGTTCTGGTATCTGGTAGCACACGATATGATATTGTTGCGTACAAGCATTTATCGGCAGGCTAGAAGCCGTGGATCTTGATGAGGTCCTTCTTCGCAATCCCAGCCTAGCAGAAAGGATCCCAGTCTATCAGATGCCGAAATGTTAACAAATGACAAATGGCGGAGGGGAGGTAAGAAGTACCTGAACTAGGAAAGTAGCAACATTCTTACGCTGATCACCCTGAAGCTGAATGACCTGCAGAGAGTGGACTGGTTAGTCAGTTTATCAATATCAGCAGAGAACTGAGAACCAGTTGAAGCATAACTGGATAAATCATACCTGGCCTAGCTCGGAGTCCTGGACTACTGTGCCATTGCAGCAGAATTCCTTCTTGAGATCCTTGAGGATCTTGTTGTAGCTGTACTCTTTCTTCAAGCCCTGAACAGTAGTCAGACTCTTCCTGCCGTTGCGCTGCTGGATGCGCACATGCACATAATCTTTTGCTCCTGGGCCTGCACCAGCATCCTCAGCATTTGCCTCAGCAAACGGATCTGCAAAGCAAGACACCGTAAGAATACATGTAGGGCTCAAAAGTAAAATTTTAAACACCAGAAAATAAAATCTCCTCCAGCAGTAACAGACATGGATGCAATGAGAACATACCGAAGGCAGATGGAAGTGTGACGTCGAGATCAGACATGAAACTTGGTTGTTGAGGTTTGACTGGCACCGAACGGATGAAAGTTTATTGATTCTCCTTTAGTGGAAGCTGTACAAAATAACCATTCATCAAATGCCATTCCATAGAGTAATAAATGTTTAAAAATAGATAACAACTGATTGAAGGATTATTTTGGGATTGAAGGATTTGCAGGCCTTCATGCCTAGCCCACTACAAAACTGCACCAAACCTATCGACCAAAACAGACCAATAGATCCACATGCCCACGAATTATCAAACAGTATCCGCAGAGACACAAGGAAATTCCACGATCTAAAGCACCTGACCTCAGCAAACAGATTAAACTCTACGGAGATTACACGAATCAACACACCTAACCATTTCCCTAGGAGTACAAGACGAGGAATCCACCTATTCTCCCATCCTCAAAACCAGAAACGAACGAATCGCGCCGAACTAGGCCGCACGGGATTCTACAAGCCCAGATCGCGAGAGCAATCATTGGGCAGTAAGAGTTTACTTACCCCAACTACTACTACTAATCAAATCCCCTCAATTCCGACCACCGAACAGCTAAAACGAGGCGGATCGCCTCCTCAGACGTCACGCGCATCGAATCCACGACAAAACCGCGTAAACTCTTTGACGCCCCCCCAAAAAAATTCCCCACGCCATCTCGCTAGAAGCACGAGATCCGGCGAAATCACTAACCGCGGAAGGATCGGAGAATCGCGGCGAGAAGGGATTGGATTCAAGTCGTAGAAATCACGGATTTAATCGGAGAAGAGGGGAAAGCGGGCCGTTACCTTTTTGCTACGCGAGGGGAGGAGGGGGGACGACGCGGTGAGAGAAGAGAATAGGGTTCGAGGCGGATGGATATGAGGAGACGACTGTGGCCCGGACGGAAGGTGTCGCGCAGTTATAGCAGGAGGAAACGTATAATTAGGCGAACCGCCTTGCCGAGACCACATCAACGAGGACGGTGGAAGCATCTTCACCCGCAGCTCCCAAACCGGACTCGTGTCAAAAATCACCCGCACCAGCGCGAACCAACAGCTAATCTGCTAACGTCGTCGTGATGGATTTTTCAACCCTGTCCTGATTCACGTAAAAAAAAAAAAATATCCATGTCATTTTCTTTATTTTCAAATCTATACGATAGTTATACATTGGATTATATATTCTTCATTATACGTTGAGCACGTAGTGGACCCACTCACATCAAAAGGAATGGATCCATACTCCACGAGTTTCATCCTCGCCCTCAAATTTGAGACTTTTCTGGACAGAACTTAAAATATCAGTTTAAGGGCTCATATGTGCTCAGAATTGGCTCATATTTGAACAGTAGATACATATTAGTGTTTTCGATTTACTGTAAAAAAATTATATTTTTATGAGAAAGTTCAATTTTGGGTAACGTTTGAAATTTTCCAATTTTTGGGCGCCTAGACACGCTTTCGTGCTGCCAAAAGTTGTATGTATTTTTAGCACCGTAATTCTATTTAGTGAAGAAAATTGCACGGATAGAGGTACTGAGAAATTTGAGTGGCATATTTACAACTAGAGTTTTTGTAGTGGCATAAGTGTAATATGTGAATTGGACAGTGGCATAGATCTAATTAACCCAAAAAAAAACCTATCCTAATTAGCAGCGAGTAAAAAAGGCGCACTCTAATTTTATTTCTCCCCAAATTTACCCCATTTCCCCGTCGTTCAAGAGGCTTTCCAAGAAGTCGTTGAAGAACCCGCACAAGCCGCGGTTAACCACGAAGCTGCCAGAAAGGTCGCTGGCGGACCTGGAGGAGATCCTGGAAAATAGGCGGCGGAATACCGCCGACCGCCAAAACCGGCGCGTCATTGCCGTCGAGAAGGAGCGGCCGGAGTTGGAAGCGGAGCGGCTTACCTGCAAAGCCAAAACCAAGGTTCGGCGGCCTCTACGACTTGTTTCAATGAAAGCGGCGGCCTTGGGATGAGCCCGACTGGGCGGCTACATTCTCTCGAGTACGGCGAGAACGAGCTCGTCACAACCACTCCACCAACAACGGGTCGTCGACCTTGTTGAGGGTGCCTATCCCGTCGGATGCTGCCGGCCACTCCCAGAGGCCCAGATCTACCTACTGCGGAGCCTTCTCCTAGCTCGACATAATATGGAGAACACATGGAGCCTCCGTTCACGGGATCCGGCGCCACGTGCAGCCAAAGTCCGACGGGCACCCTCCATGGCTCAGTAGATGAACACGACGAACATATCTTGATATTCATTGTCAAAGTTCTCCTGCGCCTCATACCGCCTAAGCTCCCCGCCGTCGGGCACCACGTTTTTTTTTTCTCATATCCTTTTATAATAGGAAAGCACTCTTCACCTTGACGTTTTGACATACAACTAGTTCCCAATTAACAAGTTGAATACTTGCTAATTAAACACTGAACGCATGCAAATGGCTGAAACAATTTTCATTTTTCACGGAAGCAGATAATGGAGCTTTCTTACTAGGGTACCTCTACGCTAGAGAAACGACCATTATCATTCTACCCGCGCCCAGAGTTGGTGTATAAAAGGACCCTTTGGGCCTTACAGCCATAGCAGCAAGATCGATCGAACCATGTCGGCACCGAAAGCAAGTTATGAATTCCGAGAATTTCTCCCTTTCCCTGATGATCTTATCGGTACTAGGCATTGTCTGACTAATTTGAGTTACTGGCGGAGCTTGGGCTGAACCGCCGTTTTTGGAAAAACTTTCCCTTTCCCTGATGATCTTATCAACGTAGATCTTCCTTTGTCTACAGTCATCTTGAGGAACGTCAGGAACGATGTGGCGTGGTTCGATGAAGAGGAGAAC
The DNA here is from genome assembly GCA_026929855.1 of Poa annua. NCBI lineage: Eukaryota > Viridiplantae > Streptophyta > Magnoliopsida > Poales > Poaceae > Poa > Poa annua. Next base: position 60,772,341 of record CM049438.1, on the reverse strand, counting down.
AACTCAAGCCTCGCAATGTCGTCGGGGTTCATCTCAGCCTGGCGGCCGGCGCTGCTAAGCATCACCGTGAACTCGGGCAGGTCCGTAACTTCATGCACAGTTATGCAGCTTACCTGCCCTGCTTTCAGTGAAACTGTATGAACAGTTATTGAATTTGCCGAATGCAGGATCCAGAGTCAGTTATTCTTGAAAGGAGCATGAATGATCAGCAAATTGAAGACTGCCGGATAAAGCAAACGATTGTCCAGGACTGCCAGATAAAATACTCTCCGAGCATTCAGCTTATCATTCTTCATTCTTGTCAGCTTCCCGCAGGTGCCACAAACTAAAAGCCCCATTTTACCTCTGTTTCCATTATTTTACCTCTCTTTATTGTGCACTAGAAAAATCACAACTAAAGTTTTAAAATTATAAATGGACCCAATCCAATTTCTATATGGACTATATAAATCAGAATCTATCTAGAGGCATCCAATTTGTATTTTTGTGAATTTTCATGATAACCTTTTCTTACTATTTTACCTTCCATATTTTATTTTCTGTTCAAATGCACTTTTATCCATATAGGTGGTACATACCACTTAATTATAGTTTAGTCATTATTTCGATTTTATTTTATGTTTGAATTAATTTTGTGCTTAACATAATAACTATACGAATCATGAAATGAGTTTTCTTTTGTAGTAGAAAAAATCACAACAAGAGTTCTTCAATTCCGACCCAATCCAATTTCTATGAAATATATAAATCAAAATCTATCTAGAGGTACCCATTTTGTATTTTTGTGATTTTTCATCATAACCTTGTCTTAGTATTTTACCATGGATATTCTATTTTATTCCAATGCACTTTTATCTATTTAAGTGGTACATACCACTTGATTATAGTTTTAGTCATTTTTGGGTTTTATTTTATGTGCCCATTAATCTTGGTTAACATAATAATTCTACAACTCATGAAACAATTCTTTTGTACTAGAAAAATCTAGAGTTCTAAAATTCCTACCCAATCCAGTTTCTATGGACTATATAAATCAAAATTAGCCGAGTAGTTTGTCCATCTAGTCCGAACACCCCACATAAATCCTTAAACCTACAGGCCACGACGACGAATGGCGCGGTCTATAAGGTCCATGATGGCGGCGCCTTCCACATGAACGACCTAGAGGCCACTTGTTTCATTGCGCTTTTGGGGGGGGGGGGGGGGGGGGGGGTGCTCCTGATGACAACGCTGGCCTTACTCTACCGCCTCTATTGTTTCGTCACCCTCGAGGTTTCACTTCGAAGAAGGAACCTTCCATTCGCCATATACCCGCCGAAGGGGGTTGCATTCCCAACGGGTGACGTGCACACAGTGTGTGTCATCTGCATATTTCAGTACAAGATGTTCGACCGCATAGCTATCCTTCCAGGTTGTGGCATAGTTTCCACTACCGCTCCCTAAGGCAGCACTGGAGAACCCGCGATGCCCGCTGTGTAGGGCAGCACTGGCGTGAGCTTATTTATGGACATTATCGACTTATTGCATCAGAGGCAGAGCTTAGTTTAGGAAAAAAAATGTGTATTACCTCCCCTGAAACTTGACAAATTTTAGCTAAAAATTGTGTATTACCCCGAGTCATTGGGCACCATGGCAGAGAGACGCGGGCCACTGGCACAGGAATAGATCAGTGGTCGCCACCACCGTGTAAAGGAGAGGCCTTCTGGCACGGCGCCTCTGGCGAGGGAGGGAGCACGACCGTGGCCTGGGTCTTGGCAGGGCGGAGATACCTTCTGCTATGACACGAGAGTGGCAGGATGATGCATGTAAAATACATAAATAATCTTCGTAGTTTATTACACATATTCTCACATATTTGCATCTTATAATATGATATGTCCATGTTTAATATTGATTTTTGACGATTTATCAAAGATACTCTTTATTTTGGTTATAACTCTATAGACGCACGTGTCGGAGGGCATGTCAGGACAATATCTGGCATCCCCCAAACAGTCCCCCAGGTTGTGAGGCTTTGTCGAGGTTGCTGCAAAGAAATCAGCTCGGCCCGGACATATGGGGGGGGGGGGGGGGGGGGGGTCGTTGTAGGCGATTTTTTTAGTCCGAACCCCCAATGGGCGTTGGGGGGATATTGGGGTGCTGGAAAAAATGTATCTGTCCGGACACTTGGGGTGCCAATATGAGTTTTTTTGCACCCGGACGTCGATGGACCTTTGAGGTCAATTGGTTATTGGTGGTGCGGGTGGAGATGCTCTTAGCAACACTAGGCTTGCTTCTGCTTGCGGCGGCCGCTTGCTAGGCCTCTGCCCCTTGCTCATCCCCACAGGGGAATTGCAGCGCATGCCATGTTGGCGTCAAAAATATCGACCGCGGCCAACTAGTGATTCCTCCTTCTTCGCCTCACCCATCCCTCGTCCACAGTCTGTCCATGTCGACACTGTGCCATGGAAGAAACTGCCCCTCGTCCACAATCCGGAGAAGAAGCACAATCTATGATATTGCTGCGCCGCATGTCGACAAATGGAGAAAACCTAGCCCCAAGAGGTCCAGAGCTACTGAAACGAAGATGAATGAATGGTCTCATGGCCATCACGTCAAGTAGAGAAATCCTTAGTCGAGCCCTGGCCAGCTAGGTGATTGGGCGATTCCTAAGCAGAGGGGATCAATCCCCCCGGGCGGTAGGGGCGGACCAGCTACTTTGCACAACAGCTAGTAGATGAAGGGGTTAGAGAACGATCGATTGACATGTAAAGCCGATTTGCCATCGTGTTTTAAATTTTGGGAATTTAGTTTATTGGGGGGAAGGTTGAAAGTGCATGGTTGTCCCCATGCATGGTTTTGGTAATTAATGACAATCCTTATGGCCTAATGTTTGCTTTGAGATATACTTGTAGATCTTGTCCATAGGAAAAGATTGGAGTTCATGTGTTGGACTCTAGTAGTTTACATGATGATCAATGCTCTACTCAAGGGTTTATATGAAGAATGGTCATGTGAAGAGTTGAGCTTATTGCAAGTATGGCTTGGAAAAGAAGATTGAGTGATCAATCATGTTTTACCCCAAGCCATCATACATATCAAGAGAAGAAGATGAAGCGCAAGATCAATATGATGCATCTCGAAGATATCATTTGATTGAAGCTTGCAAAGGAGTCATGAAGACGATGCTTAGCGAGGCCCTCCCATAATGGAGTATGGGGGAGCATTTGGAGAAGTCTTCATCAAGCATGTGCTAGCAAGCACAATCAAGAAAGGTGTTTCAACTTGAGAGAGTCAAGATCGTCATCATCGAGCTCAAGTGGAATGCGCAAGGCAAAGGTATGATCTTGATAGGTTTTCTATTTTACCGGTCTCATGGTGTTAGTGGGAGACCGGGTTTTAGGATAGACGGCGTACTATCAAGAGGGGCTCTCAAGTGAGTAACTTGATCGCATCGTTGTGGAGAGCTCAAACCTTTGCATACTTGGCATATCATATTTCTTGGTTCTTATTTGGCTTTTATGGTGGTGAGGAATTAGAGCTTGGTTCATCTCCATGTCAAGCTCTAGTTCATCGAAAACGGTTTTACCTTGGAAAACTAGTTGCGTTTTCGGTGGCGGAAATATTGCCGGTTCAACCGTGAGGAAAGTCCCACACCTTGCCATGTGTGGTGATTTTACTCTATTTATGGGATGCAATATTTTCACTTTTTGTAGCCTTCTCCTTGTCGGTACCTTTCCAACGGAGTTGGTCTCACCTCATTCGGAGTTCATTTGCAAAAGTTATAGCTGTGTTTTTGGTGTTCGGACAGGCCCGGTAGTACCGGAGAGTTTTGTTCCGGTAGTACCGCAGTCAGCCGGTAGTACCGGGCTCGCTGCGGTAGTACCGGGCTCTCTGCGGTACTACTCTCTGAAGTTGGTTTTCGGACGTTTTGGCACGGATGGCCCCGGTAGTACCGGGGTTGGAGCCCAGCACTTGGGCCCGGTAGTACCGGGGTATTTTTCCCCGGTAGTACCGCGCGCTCGGTTTTCTGTGTTGACGAAGATACCGCAGGGCCGGTACTACCGGGCTTTAGGCCGGTACTACCGCACTTGCGGAACAAGAAGTGCTGCAACGGCTGGATTTTTGAGTTGAGCTATTTAAGGGGCCTTCTTCCCCAATGGTTGACTAGCTAAAGAGCAAGTCTTTCTCCTCTCTCTCCTCCATTGTTGCCCTTTGTAAAGCTTGCTCTTCCTCTCAATCCCTCCCATGGTTCTTGCTAATATTTGAGGGAAAGTGAGAGGTGATCTTGATCTACGTTTCCACCGATCGATTTCTCCTCTATGTGAGGGAAACCTTGTAGATCTTGATCTTGGAGTTCTTGGTGCATCTCCTCTTTGTTCTTCCTCTCTTATTCCCCCATAAGCATTTGTTGCTTTGTTGGAATTTGAGAGTGAAGGATTTGAGCACTTGTGCTCTTGCCTTTTGCATTTGGTGCATCGGTGTGCTCTCCACGAGGATTCGTGGAAGTTGAAAACTTGTGAACTTGTTACTCTTGGGTCCTTGGACCCTAGACGCCTTTGTGGTGGTTGGACCCTTGTGTGGTCACTTGAAGCCGTTCGGGAGCCCCCAATCCCATTGTGGGTTGTGCCCCGGATTGTTGTTGGAGGCCGTTCGGGAGCCCCCAATCCCATTGTGGGTTGTGCCCCGGATTGTTGTTGAAAGGCTCCGGATTCCGCCTCGAAGGAATTCCGATAGTGGAAGGTGAACCAAGCCTTTGTGGTGCGGTTCATCGGAGAAGAAGGTGAAACCTTTGTGGTTGTTGAACCGTTGTGTCGGTTCACACCTCTCCAACGAGACGTACTCCCTTAACAAGGAGGAACTCGGAAATACATCCTCGTCTCCGCGTGCTTCGGTTATTTCTATACCCGAGCTTTTACTTATGCACTTTACATTGTGATAGCCTTCGTGCTTGAAGTATTCTATATTGCTATCACCTTGTTGTTTGTCTTGCTTAGCATAAGTTGTTGGTGCACATAGGTGAGCCTAGTTTATTTAGGTTGTCGGCTTGTTAATTTAAACATCTAGTTTTATTCCGCAATTATCAAGCCTAAACCGGAAAAGTTTTAAACCGCCTATTCACCCCCCCCCCTCTAGGCGACATCATTGTCCTTTCAATTGGTATCAGAGCCTGGGCTCTCTTTTTGGGCTTTACCGCCTAGAGAGTAAAAGATGTCGTTTAGAGAATTAGTGCACGATCCCACTTTCATATTCAATGGCACAAATTATGATGTTTGGAAAATTCGCATGCTTAATCTTTTTAGGGCCATGGGTCCAAATTATATTAAGAGGATTGTAGATGTGAGTTTATCTCCTCCAAAGGATTCCCAAGAATTATCTTTAGAGGATGAGATAAACTCTCATCTCGAGACTCAAGTTACTAATGGTCTTATGTGTGTTTTGAGCGATGTAGTTCTTGCTTCAATCATGCCTTTTCGAAATGCACATGAGCTTTGGACCAAGCTTCAAGATATATATGAAGTGTCCAAAATTATTGAGGATGATTGTTCTCCCTCCACCTCCGGCCGTGATGAGTTCACAACTTCTTCCACTTCACCAACATGTGATTCGTCACAAGGAAATGATATGGTGAGTGGTGATAGAAATTGCATTGGTGATGGTGAACTTACTATTGATTATACTTCTTCTCTATCACATTGTAATGTTCTATCTTTGGACTTAAACTCTTCTAGCACTCCAAATATCATACATGCTAGAGTTGATTGTCCTTGCATATCAAGTAATAGTTGTTTAACTAAATATGATGATGATATGCTCTCTATGTCTTGTTGTGATGAAAATTACTCTTCCATATCCTCTAGTATTTGCATGACTAACAATGTAGAGGAATCCCAACACTTGTTGGAACAAGACATGGAACTCAATGGAGCTTCAAGTATTTCTTCATCCTCTTCAACCATTAATCATGTTTGCCTTATGGCTAAGGATTCCGAGGTATCTCCCACCTCGAATCCAAATAGTGATGATGTGGATGAGGATTCTCATGAAGAAGGTTTTGACTTTGAATCCTTAACCAAGATGGGTGAGATGGTACTTGGTGCTCTCCCCAAAGGTAGTAAAGCTATCCCTCCTCTTTGTGAAATCATTGATTATGTTACTAAGAGTAGGGAATTCATTGAGGATTTGGAAAGTCAATTTGATGAGAAGTGTCAAATTGAGAGAGATGACTCTATCACCATAGCTTACTTGAACGCTTCTCTTGAAAAAGAAGAAGAGCTTAGGTCTTCTCTTGAAGAGAAACTTGAATCCCTTGATGAGTCTAATGATCTTATTATTGCTAAAATCATTAAGGAAAGAGATCATGCTATTGCAAAATATAAAGTGCTTAAAAAGGAAAAAGTTGAATTTGGTGTTGACAATGCTAGACTAAGTGAGGACATAGAGAAACTTGACAAAGCTCTCAAGGCTTTAGAAAGTGAACACTCTCTCCTCATCAAGTCTCATGATCAACTCCAAACTCAACTATCTAAGAATGATAAGCTTACCAATTTGTCTTCTTCCATTTCTAATGTTAATGATGCTTGTGCTACTAACTCCACTTCTTGTGAAGCATCTATTTTGAAGGAGAATGTTGAGCTAAGGGCTCAACTTGAGTTGCTATCTAGTAAGTATGGGAAATTGGAAGAAAGTCATGAAAAGCTTTCTAACTCTAATGATGATCTTCTAGCATCCCATGCTAGGCTAAAGTTAGCTCATGAGGCTATCTCTACAAAGGTAACATCTTGTGAGCCTCATGTGGATATTGGCACAACTTCTTCTAGAAATGCCTTATTGCCATGTGCTAGTCCGAGTGATTCATCCACTCACAATGCTTCTACATCTTGTGATGAATTACTTTCCATACCTTGTTGCTCTAACAATGAAGCGTCTACTTCCTCTAGTGTTTTTGTTGATACTAACCATGTAGAGGAATTAAATGAGCTCAAGGCCCAAGTCACTTCTTTGAAGAAAGACTGGGAAAAGCGTCATGTTGGGAAGTCCACACTTGACAATATGTTGAGTGTTCAAAGACGCCCCAATGATAAGAGTGGACTTGGATTCAACTCAAACAACAAGAACAAGTCCAAGATCATTAAGAAGAAAAAGGGCCAAGAACAAGTCAAAGACTCGGCCAAGATTGTTTGCTTCAAGTGCAAAGTTGAAGGGCACCATGTTAGATCTTGCCCTTTGAAGAAGAAGGCTCTTAGTGAGAAGCAACAAGGGAATAAGCCTCAAGTTCAAACTCAAGCTCCTCAAGTTGAAGAACGGTCTCTTCCCAAGAAGAATCAAGCTACCCCTCCTCAAGTCAAGACTCCAACTAAGAAGAGAGGAGGAAGTAGATGTTGCTACCTATGCCGTGAGAAGGGTCACTTTGCTTCTTCATGCACTAATGGTACCTTATCCAACCCCATTATAGTTGATGATGTTTATTCTCTTCGGAAGGATAAGGTTGGCAATGTGTTTGCCAAATTTGTTGGTACTCAAAGTGGTGTCAAGAAAAGAACCATTTGGGTTACCAAACCTATTGTGACTAACCTCTTAGGACCCAACTTGGTTGGGGACCAACAAGCTAAAACTTGATCAATAGGTGTTGTTGGAGGACATTGGAGACTTGGCTACACTATGAAGAATTAAGGGATCTTCATCAATTATATTCTCTCAAGTCAAGTCATATGGATTATATTGTTCTATCTCATATCCAATGTTCCTCCTTGCGGTAACTTTTATTTAAATCATATATACATTGAAAGTTGCTTGCACCCTTGCATGTGTTAGGTTTTGTACCTTGCTAGTGTTTGTATGTGTTGTGCTCTCTACTTACTTATCTTGAGAAATCAAGCATGTGTATTTTGGTTTGCACACCATCTACTTGTTTTGAGCCTTATTGCTTTTATATCATATCTTATCTTGTTGGCTCTCTTTGAGAGATAAATGGACTATCCATTTTTGGAGAGTGATATGCTTCGTGCACTTCACAATCCTAAAAATGTGTGTACATGAGGAATACCACTTAGTTTTGATATATCAATATTATCTATTCTCTTTGTGGTATGTCATGCTCATGAGAAATTCAAATTATATAATGTCCATTAATTTCTCTAGTTGTTTTTGTCTGCCTCTTGTGTTAAAATAAATGGATTATCACATTATGGGGGAGTAATAAGCTATGTGCATATTACAAGCCTAGAAAATGTGAAAATGTGAGGTTTTGCCACCTAGAATTGATATTGCTAATTATCTTGTTCCTATGTGGCATGTTGCTCAAACAAGTTCCCATTTACTTAAATGCTCTTTGTCTCTCACTCTTTTGGATCTTGTTTGTGGAGGATGTTCTTGATATGGCTTTCCCTAAATATGTTCTCATATATCTTTTTGGGAAGCCAATTGATTCAAGCTACTCCTTGGAGTTGCTTTGCATTATCACATGATTTGTGAATCTATCAAGAATATCTATCTAAGCATGGCTTTTAATTCCTATTCTTTGCCTCATGCTTATGTTTTGTGAATATGATCTTGAATATATCCTTGCAATCCACCACCGAGAAATATCTCCATACGTTACTTGTCTTGACAAGTGATAATCATATTTGGGGGTAAATATGTTGATCATATTCACTTTGGCTCTTGCTTTGAATTGCCTTATTTGATTGCCAAGGATTTGCTTTTGATCTAACTCTTATTTGTCTTCCTTGTATCTTTTGGATACTTTATTGCTCTACTTGAAATTTGTTTTGTGCTTTCTTGAGTTGGGAAAAGTAATGATCCAATTCTTGTGCATTGACATTCAAAAGTCATACTTTTTGATAATGCACTATTCTTTGGGAAGCTATCCTACTTTGAGTGGAACATCGTTCTTTAAATTGGTATTGCAATTTCTTACCTTTCTTGAATATGACTAGTGTTTGAATATCTATATAAATATATATATGGAGAGTGATGATCTCATTTGTGTGCATTTTGTATTCAAATGCAAGATCATAAATAATGCACACATCTTGGGGGAGCAATCCTATGTGCTTTCGAACATTAGTTGTCTTCATTTGGTATTTGATCCCGATGACGTGTCTCTTTGGAAGACAAACATTTTTCGTTTTGTCACTTTGTGCCATCATGAAAAGTGTAGAGGGTTTGGTTTATTATTTGATGTTATTTTCTTCAATTGGTTTCTTGCTTTCATTTGGTATCTTTTCAAAGTGGTTTCTTCAATCATGTGTTGATTTGGGCCTTTGATATAATTTGGACAATTCTTTTTCTTGTCGCACTTGTGTGTGCTTTCTTGGTTTAATTGGTGTTTTGTCCAAATTATATCTCTTTTGGTTCTTGAAAGTCTTGTGCATGCATATTTACTACATGTATTTCTTTGGCATGCTTACTTTCGTTGAACCAATATATAGGATAAACTCCATCAAATCCTATATGGCTAAGATGTGCATGAAATTCAATTTCACATTAATATGCACATATTTATGTGGAGTTTGTCCTATGTATTGTAGTTGCTCTAACTACTTTGGACCCAATGAGTTTGGGTACCATTTTGTACTTGAATTTGTTTTAGGTACATGTGGAGATGCATTGGAAGCTTGTCTCATTTACAAGGAAGGTGGTGTCACCATGTGTTCATTGGAGCCAAGTTTGGATGATCGTTAACTCTTATACTTTACATCACCAATGCTATCTCGGTAACAAGTATCTACCTCATGCATACATTTCTAGTTTTCAACCTTGTGTAGGTTGTATCTTGGCATGAATCTTTTTGTTGCAATTATTTTTGGTTCTTACAAAACGTCTTTATTGCAAATGTGAGTAAGCCGGGATGATTACATATAAGAGGACTATATATTCATTTCTATGATTCATCGATCCCAATTATGTCAATCTAGCACTTTCTACTTAAAGTCTCTCATGTGCAACATTGATGAATTTTCAAAATCATTTGCGTTTTGTGTTACTTGTTATCTTACTCGGAGCATCCATTTGTTAACCTTTATCCCTCGTGGATAGTTTTTGATGCTATGATGAGTATGTGTTGGAAGTTCATTTATATTCCGTTAAGATATAATTCGGCTTTGTGCTATGTTATTAAGCAAAGATCTTATTGGTGTATTTATGACTTCCTCTTGGATATCATGATTCTTTACCCTTGTATCTATCTTGTGTGTACATGTTTATTTGTAGACCCATATCTTAGTGATTCGTGTCTACTTAGAAACTTATACACATAAGAAAAGTTACATCTTTAATTGATATTCCAATTCTTTAGTGACCACCTCTTTTTGCTTTTGATTCTTTGGTGGTTTCTAAAAGGCACAAGCTTCATTTTTTTGTGCTATGCTTTTTGCATTTTACTAAGCTTGTGGAGCTATTTGCTTTATCTCTTTTGGTGTGGGGGTATGGGAAAGACATGATATGCACTATGTGCAACTCTTTTTGAAAGACTATGTTGATGCTTTGGCTCATCCTTGTATTAGTCTCCTAAAATGTCTTTGTATCTCACACCCATTCTTTTATTTGCCGCTCCTTGCTCTTGTTGCAAAACATTTTATTAGGTGAAAGTTGTTTTGCCTCCTTTATCATTTACATTCTCTTGCATGAGCTTGTGTTCGAATTCATCTAGGAGGGAGTGAGGATTCCATGTTGTGCACACTATATTGAAATACAAATCCTATTTATGCACGTACCTTGGGGAGTTCCCTCATGATATTTAGAACACTTTTCGGATCCTTTTGATTGCTTGCTTCTTTCGTTGAAGTATCTTTCCATTTGATATTCTTTTGCAATCCTTGGATCCTCTATATAGTTTGATCTCCCTCCATCTACTCGTCATTGGATATGTGCATTTGATTTCACTCATATTATGAGAAATGCACACATTATGGGGGAGCTCTCACTATATTTGCCTTCTAAGTTTTTCTTTCCATTTCGGCAATCGATGCCAATGGGGGAGAAATTTAGAGGGTTTAAGAGAATATGGGTTTGTTCTCTTGCGGTTCTCTTGCATCCTTGCTCTTTGTGTTGCATGGTTGCTTAAATTCATTATATAAACCCTCGTAAAATGGATTGTCATCAATTACCAAAATGGGGGAGATTGAAAGTGCATGGTTGTCCCCATGCATGGTTTTGGTAATTAATGACAATCCTTATGGCCTAATGTTTGCTTTGAGATATACTTGTAGATCTTGTCCATAGGAAAAGATTGGAGTTCATGTGTTGGACTCTAGTAGTTTACATGATGATCAATGCTCTACTCAAGGGTTTATATGAAGAATGGTCATGTGAAGAGTTGAGCTTATTGCAAGTATGGCTTGGAAAAGAAGATTGAGTGATCAATCATGTTTTACCCCAAGCCATCATACATATCAAGAGAAGAAGATGAAGCGCAAGATCAATATGATGCATCTCGAAGATATCATTTGATTGAAGCTTGCAAAGGAGTCATGAAGACGATGCTTAGTGAGGCCCTCCCATAATGGAGTATGGGGGAGCATTTGGAGAAGTCTTCATCAAGCATGTGCTAGCAAGCACAATCAAGAAAGGTGTTTCAACTTGAGAGAGTCAAGATCGTCATCATCGAGCTCAAGTGGAATGCGCAAGGCAAAGGTATGATCTTGATAGGTTTTCTATTTTACCGGTCTCATGGTGTTAGTGGGAGACCGGGTTTTAGGATAGACGGCGTACTATCAAGAGGGGCTCTCAAGTGAGTAACTTGATCGCATCGTTGTGGAGAGCTCAAACCTTTGCATACTTGGCATATCATATTTCTTGGTTCTTATTTGGCTTTTATGGTGGTGAGGAATTAGAGCTTGGTTCATCTCCATGTCAAGCTCTAGTTCATCGAAAACGGTTTTACCTTGGAAAACTAGTTGCGTTTTCGGTGGCGGAAATATTGCCGGTTCAACCGTGAGGAAAGTCCCACACCTTGCCATGTGTGGTGATTTTACTCTATTTATGGGATGCAATATTTTCACTTTTTGTAGCCTTCTCCTTGTCGGTACCTTTCCAACGGAGTTGGTCTCACCTCATTCGGAGTTCATTTGCAAAAGTTATAGCTGTGTTTTTGGTGTTCGGACAGGCCCGGTAGTACCGGAGAGTTTTGTTCCGGTAGTACCGCAGTCAGCCGGTAGTACCGGGCTCGCTGCGGTAGTACCGGGCTCTCTGCGGTACTACTCTCTGAAGTTGGTTTTCGGACGTTTTGGCACGGATGGCCCCGGTAGTACCGGGGTTGGAGCCCAGCACTTGGGCCCGGTAGTACCGGGGTATTTTTCCCCGGTAGTACCGCGCGCTCGGTTTTCTGTGTTGACGAAGATACCGCAGGGCCGGTACTACCGGGCTTTAGGCCGGTACTACCGCACTTGCGGAACAAGAAGTGCTGCAACGGCTGGATTTTTGAGTTGAGCTATTTAAGGGGCCTTCTTCCCCAATGGTTGACTAGCTAAAGAGCAAGTCTTTCTCCTCTCTCTCCTCCATTGTTGCCCTTTGTAAAGCTTGCTCTTCCTCTCAATCCCTCCCATGGTTCTTGCTAATATTTGAGGGAAAGTGAGAGGTGATCTTGATCTACGTTTCCACCGATCGATTTCTCCTCTATGTGAGGGAAACCTTGTAGATCTTGATCTTGGAGTTCTTGGTGCATCTCCTCTTTGTTCTTCCTCTCTTATTCCCCCATAAGCATTTGTTGCTTTGTTGGAATTTGAGAGTGAAGGATTTGAGCACTTGTGCTCTTGCCTTTTGCATTTGGTGCATCGGTGTGCTCTCCACGAGGATTCGTGGAAGTTGAAAACTTGTGAACTTGTTACTCTTGGGTCCTTGGACCCTAGACGCCTTTGTGGTGGTTGGACCCTTGTGTGGTCACTTGAAGCCGTTCGGGAGCCCCCAATCCCATTGTGGGTTGTGCCCCGGATTGTTGTTGGAGGCCGTTCGGGAGCCCCCAATCCCATTGTGGGTTGTGCCCCGGATTGTTGTTGAAAGGCTCCGGATTCCGCCTCGAAGGAATTCCGATAGTGGAAGGTGAACCAAGCCTTTGTGGTGCGGTTCATCGGAGAAGAAGGTGAAACCTTTGTGGTTGTTGAACCGTTGTGTCGGTTCACACCTCTCCAACGAGACGTACTCCCTTAACAAGGAGGAACTCGGAAATACATCCTCGTCTCCGCGTGCTTCGGTTATTTCTATACCCGAGCTTTTACTTATGCACTTTACATTGTGATAGCCTTCGTGCTTGAAGTATTCTATATTGCTATCACCTTGTTGTTTGTCTTGCTTAGCATAAGTTGTTGGTGCACATAGGTGAGCCTAGTTTATTTAGGTTGTCGGCTTGTTAATTTAAACATCTAGTTTTATTCCGCAATTATCAAGCCTAAACCGGAAAAGTTTTAAACCGCCTATTCACCCCCCCCCCCCTCTAGGCGACATCATTGTCCTTTCAAAGGTCTAGGCTCGAGGCTCTCGGATCTCTCATATTATTACTCCCTAGGAGACACGCTCGATGACCATCTTATTACGAACAGTCCATAATGTTCAGGACATCACCGCAAACACCAATCAGAAGAGGCGCCTCCTCCTACCGGTATGGTTTGTGTGGACTTTCAGGAACTCCGCCAGTTCTTGGGTCTGCCACTTAGGCCCCAACGCCTCAGCGAGCAAGCTCCATATATAGAAAGCAAGCCACATAACGGGAGAACATGATGTGGGTTCCCGATTCGGGAACATCACAGAGGGGACAAGTACCATCACCTGGGCCAAACCGCTTTTTTCAGATCGGAGATAGAAAGTACTCCCTTCGTTCCGATGAATAAGGCATATATTTTTTTAGAAAAGTCAAGCCAAGTAAAGTTCGACCAAACTTTTAGAAACATCTATCAACAAATCTGATATTATATAGATATCATATGAAAATATAGTTCATGATGTTTCTAATGACATTGATTTTACATTTTATATGTTAATATTTTTCTATAAAAGTTTAGTCAAACTTTACATGTATTGACTTTTCTAAAGAAATATAAGTCCTACTCATCGGAAGGGAGGGAGTAACTCTTTACGCTGAGTTGGTAGTTTTTTTATTGTCACACTTTCAACTAGCTAGGGAGATTGTATAGTGGAACTTGCAGTGCGTGCACGAGTCCCTTTGCCCTACATAATTAAGAGGTGATCATGTCTCTCAATCAGCGAGTCCCAACGGAATCAGCCCATGATCACACCGTCATAAGCTAGAAGTAACAAGGCATCGTAACAGTAACACTAGCAAAAAAGAGATCGCCATCAACTCCTGCAAACAAAAGAACACTAGGCATCTTTCTTTTCTTTCTTTCTTTCTTTCTTTCTTTCTTTCTTGTCACACACGCTCGACAGGTACGGAAGAAACCACATGATTATTACATAAACACGAACCTTTCACGGCTTCTCAGCCAGTAAAAGTCGGCCGCTCGAACCTCTTTCTCGCTCCGAAATTTCAGGTGGATCTAGCTATCTGAATTCTGAAGTACCACTAGACACTAGTAGCAAAACGCATCGGAAAAGACGCAACGGGGAGGAAAGACACACTCGAGTGGGTCTTTGGCACGGGGAAATGACGCTGCCGGACGGCACATCACGTCGTCGTCGTCGTCGAGAGAGAGAGGATGATGAGGAGGTTCGACATGATCGTGTTGTGACAGCATCATGGCCGACTCTCTTTGCGAGCAGCACGCACAACAAGGAGAGAGTGCGTCCATGGCGATCGACGCGCGCGGATCCCTACGCGACGCAGCTGAGGCCTAGGCACCCGCCAATCCACAGGCTTTTCGCCAGCCTCTTCTGCAAGCCACGGAATAAAACCACTGTCAGTAGGATAAGACCACTGTGACCGTCATCAAACAGTTAACACACTGTCATCAGATCATATCTCGGGGCCCGTGGATGGATCAGTGAATAATTATAAGTAGGAAGGTAGGGTTTACGTACCCTTGGCTTGTGGCAGAGCATGTCGGGCGGAATCACGTAGAGGTCCTCGTCCACGGCTTTGACCGCCCTGCTGCGCGTCTGGGTGGCGTGGTTCGCGGACGGCATGTGGGCGCCGGCGTCAGAGACCCGGCTCTGCTTCTTCTTCGTCGTCCCGTGCTCGCGCAGCCCCACCGCCACCACCTTCTGCCCCTGCTGCTCCCCGCCGGCCATCTCCAGAGCACCGCTGCTCCACCTCACCGCCTGGTAAATGGTAATGACAATCACAGCACCATTCTACTGCGAGTATGCATGCCCATACAAACTTTTTCGAAAGTTGAAGACTCACTACATTCTCTGCGAGTATGCCTATAGAAACTTTTCAAAAGGTGCAGAGTCTCTACATTCTTATTCAGCAACTCAGATAACTACATTTCAAAGTCTGCTGCACTTTCTTGTCGGTGGAATGAGCAGGGTTTCGCTTTTGTTATTTTCCTCGGTAAATGAGCCTACGTTTCTCCAAACCAATTAGCTGCCTACTCAACTAGCTTTCTAATGAACGAGCTAACTCGAACCAAGTACGAAGCTCTAGCATCTATCAGACGAAACTACTATCAGAGTATCAGTGCTATGGTCTACAAAAGTATAACCAGGGAGGGAGTGTCTAGGGAAAATTATACTACTAGTCGAGGAGAGCTCCAGAGATAATCTTCTTGATCTACCTTGACAAAGCAATTACGGTGTCATCATGCTCACGTACGGCTCATCCGAAGACCCATAGATCTTACCGAATGAAACTCATCGGATATATAACATGCATCACCAACCTTTTTGACCGGCTTCGGCGAAGCAAAGACCATGGCGCCGGCCTGCATGGCGGAGTCGAAGTACTGGGTGACCGGCCAGTCGCCGTCGGCGTAGCCGTACCCGCCGTGGTCGTAGTAGTTCCACTCCCCGAACGCCGGGATCCGCCGCGGCCTCGCCCTCACATTCTGCAGAGCCACAACAATGCACTAGCAAAGCATTAAGAAGAAGAACGAGCAAGATGTGGGCGAGAGATAGACAGAACGAAGCTAGCAAGCCACAGGTAGAGGTCCATGGCATCCATGCTAGGATGGTCGCGAACTCAGCGATGCTCCCGGCGTACGTACCTTCATGGCTGCGGCGCAGTGACGGCCGGGGTCGAGCTCTCTGCTTGCTACCTTGAGCTAGGCTGAGGAGACGACGATGGGGATTGCACTGCTAGGCGACTAGCTGGGTCTGGGTGGCGTGTGCGAGAGAGGCATGCATGGTCCACGTATTTGTAGAGCGAGACAAGCGGGAATGGTGCTGGAATGTTGTGTGGTGGTGTCCGTGCTCGGTCGATCGAACGGGAGGAGTAGGTGGTTGCAGAAACAGTAACAGAGCAGGTGCACTGACTGGGTGTGGGCAAATGACCGGTGGGGCCCACCTCTGAGAAAGAGTAGAGTAAAGTGGCACGCACTTGTATACGAGTCAAACGGCTGAAGAATGAAGATGTTGTGGGCGCGGCACCGGCACACTGTGGCTGACTCGCGTACGTGTAAGTGCTGACCACGGCGTGTACCACTGTACCGGCTTGCGTATGCCGGGCGTGAGAGCTTTTGCGCTGTTTTGTCTACGTCCATCTTTGACGTGGCTGATGGGCAGTTGGGCGCGCAGACGGATCACAACTGTACAGCAGGCTGGTAACAGTACATAGTACGAGTCCTAGTGGTGCTGTTTTTTATACAGAAACTTCCAATCTATTCATCACCGGTTAAGACATCACCGGTTAAGACGGTAGAAAGAGCACCAGAAGCAAAAAAAAAAAAAAAACAATTAGATCCGAAGACCACCTAGCGACGACTACAAGCAATAGAGCGAGCCGAAGGCGCGCCGCTGCCATCACCCCTCCACGATCAGAGCCGGGCAAACTTTGTTACATTAGACAGACGGGAAGTCGTCGTGCTAAGGCCCATAGGACCAGCGCCCCAGAATAGCAACCGCCGCCGATGAAGAGAACTATAGATCAGAAAGGATCTAATATGTAGACACACAAGCAAAGACAAACGAAGATCGGATCCAAACGGATCCACTAAGACAACCGCTGACCGGATCCCGCAAGATCCGCCAGAGACACACTTCCACACACACACCCTCCGACGACGTTAGAAACACCGCCGGAACAGAGGCTAGGCGGGGAGGATCTTATTCCATCTTCAGAGAGCACCCACCGCCTCATCTCTCTAAGAGGGACACAAACCCTTACAAAACACACAAAAACATGTGAGAACGGAGCCCTCGCACTGGCAAAAACTAGGATCCACCGCGTCACCATGGCACTAAGGCCACAGAGACGGGTGGACCGGCGCGCCGCCGACAGGAGGCGGAGCGGAACCCTCGATCGCGTTTCCTGGGAGCTGCTACCCTAGTGGTGTTGTTTTGACACCGATCGTCTATGGGCACTCCGGTCACACAGGTGCGAGGTGAGCTAATTGGTTGATTGTACTAAACATGTGGTCAGCACGTTCATTGATGCAGTGTTGAGCCTGACCCGTTGGCATGGCTGAATCGGCAGTTTCCGTGAAGCCAGACTCTAACCGTGCAAAAAATGATAAGGCCTTGTGCATAGGAGGATGGCGGGAGATGTCAAAATTCCGGCTTGGTTTCGCATCAAACATAGTCTCACATCCTCCTCTACTCGGTCATCTCCCGACATACATGGGATCCAAGTTTTTGAACATGGGTGTTCAACTTTTTTTACTACACTATAAAGAATTCTAATAGCTAAAATTAAAACTTTTTTGTCATAGCTAGATGAATCAAATACATTACTTATATAATATACATATGGTTTCGGTTTACAAAAAATTGGGCGTACATCTGCACACACATGACCCTATGCGGATCCGTCCATGTCGACATAGGAGCAGGAAAAATTCCTCATTTTTCTAATATTCATCGGCGCCCTAGCCCCTCCCCCCACCCCAGCAGCTTGTCTCCTTCCTCTTTGCCAAGGTATAGCCACCAGTGGCACATCATCCCCTACTCCTCCCTTTTCTCTCCCAAGTCAAGATCCCGTATCCGCTTTAAAAAAATCATGGCTGACAAAACCACCATAGCAGGTGGCCGAGCCGCCTCCACCCCCACCCCCTAATCCTCACCCTATCTCTCCTTGTCGTGGCCCTAGTGAAGCCGAAGAAAGAGCTCACACCATAGCACATACCCGCCAAGACGAGAAACAGAGAATTTGGAGGAGGAAAGTCAAGAATAAAGTAGAAGCCACCACTTCGCTCAGGCAGGGGCCACCGCTGTGTGAACCAATGCCATCACCATCAAAGCAGCGCAAGCTGCCCTCCACATGCTAGATATCGTCCGCGAGCTGGCCCTGGTCATGGCCGCCACCACCCACCTAGGATTCGGAGCCTACCATGTGAACATCGCCGCCGACATATAGATATGTACACAGACACGCCCTGACAACGTCCCGCTTCTCTACCTTGCCGGAGATGAGTGATTCCATGCAGATCGTCCTCGTGACACCGCCAATTTATCTCAGTGTTGCACCTTTGGCCGACGACTCGCCCATGACACAAAGGAAGTGATGCTCTACAGGCACGTTGGGAAACCCCAAGAGGAAGGTGTGATGATGTAGTAGCAGCAGGCTTTCTCTCAGTTGTGAAACCAAGGTTATCGAACCAGTAGGAAACTAGAATTCTTCTGAAGGTGTCAACTGCGCCAGAAATTCTTGCTAGCGCTGAGTTGGCGTGGAACCTGCACACAACACAACCAAGATACTTTGCCCCAACTTAACAGTGAGGTTGTCAATCTCACTGGCTTGCTGTAACAAAGGATTAAACGTATGTGTGGAAAATGATGTTTGTTTGCAGAGAATGAAAGTAACATGATTGCAGTAGGTTGTATTATCAGTTTAAAGAAAAGGATCGGGGTCCACAGTTCACCAGTGGTGTCTCTTCATAAATAATAATAGCATACATGAGGGTAAACAAATTACAGCTGGGCAATTGATAGAATAAAGAACTGCATAATGATGCATGTACAAGTCATGATGTCTAGTGTGAGATTCATTTGGGCATTACAACATGATACATATACCGTTATCCAACTGCATCTATGACTAATAATCCACCTTCAGTATAGCATCCGCAACACCTTTCAGTATTAAGTTGCAAGCAACAGATTATTGCATTAAGTAAAGTGTGTAATGTAAGTAGCACAATTATGCTTAGATAAAGAACTACTGTTTTATCCCTAGTAGCAACAGTACATTCACAATCTTAGAGTTTATTGTCACTCCCCAGATTAAATGAATATATGAACCTACTATCGAGCATAAATACCCCCTCTTGGAGTCACAAGCATCTACTTGGCCAGAGCATCTACTAGTAACGGAGAGCATGCAAGATCATAAATAACACACTCACATAATATATAATGAAGCAAATGACATAGTACTCAATTATTCATCGGATCCCAGCAAACACAACATGTAGTATTACATAGAGATGATCTTGATCATGATAGGCAGCTCACAAGATCTAAACATGATGGCACAATAGGAGAAGACAACCATCTAGCTACTGCTATGGAACCGTAGTCCAAGGATGAACTACTCACGCATCAGTCCGGAGGCGAGCATGGTGATGTAGAGCCCTCCGGTGATGATTCCCCTCTCCGGCAGGGTGCCAGGAAGAGCTTCCGAGAAAATAGGGGTATTGGCTTTTGTTTCGTGCAATTCCGAGAATATTTCCTTAACAGCTTTTCTGAAACCAAAAACAGCAGAAAACAGGGAACTGGCACCGTGGCATCTTGTTAATAGGTTAGTTCCAGAAAATGAATAAAAACCATATAAAGTGTATATAAAACATGTAGCAATGGGTATAATATAAGCATGGAACATAAGAAATTATAGATACGTTTGAGACGTATCAGGAAGCCCCCCGCGATGGTGTCCCTGGCCAACCTCCCTGATGGCCGCAACCTGTTTGGTGAAATCTTGGCCTCGACGCCGGACGACCTGAAGTACTATGAGGAAGGTATCATGGCAGACATGATCAATGAGGGTGGCCAAAAGACTCAATAGGATGATGAACAAGAGATTGATGAGCTAACCCAACAAGCCCAGACACAAAAGAGGCAACAACAAGAGGATCGATGCATACACGTAGGATGACGACAAGATAATTTGCGAGGCATGGATGAAATAGGACAAGATCCAATTATGGTTGCCGAGCAAAAAGCTGGAACACATTGGAAGAGGATCCATAAATTCTTTCATGACCAAAGAAAGTTTGAGTCCCACAAAAAATTGAGAGTGACCCAAGTGAATTGTCACTTAAAAAAAGTGGAGTCTTTACCAAAGGGAGTGCAAAAAAGTTTGTGTCTCGTAAGATGACGACGTTGGCGGGTCTGTGAGTGTACTTATGAATGTACCTTGTTGGTTTAATATTTATATATAGGTTCTTCAAGCCTTGGAAACCTTCAAGACCCAGCATGGCGGCAAGGACATTACCTTGACTCATTGTTGGATGCCAATCAAAGATTTTCCAAAGCGAAAAGTCCTTTGCGCATCACTCAAAAGAGGCGGGGGGGGGGGGGGGGGCTCATTGGTCATTGACCTCCCTCGAGGACGACACCCCAAGTGACCCCAAGTGAGAACCAACTCCAATCTAGACGTAAAGTGTGATGCTCCAACAATCGCCTTGCAAGAAACATTAGAGTGGTTCATAGCCTAAAACGAGGTGTTAAATCAGAACATGGAAGAGAGGAAATGTCGGGACAAAGAGGAGGCAACGAAGAGCTTCTTTGAATTACAAAATATGAATCTTGAGACCAATAAGGCCAATGCCCGCTCAAGAGACAAGAAAATGTAGATCAATGGGGCCAATGTCCAGTCAAAAGCAAAAGTGGTGCTCAAACAAGCCCGGATCATGCGGCCGAGTTGAGCACCATGTCCCAAAATAAAGAGCTGGGGATGTTGATCTGCCGCCTTCTTGGTGTTGAACAAGTCGGTTCATCCACCTACATGATAAACATATAGCCCATTAATAACAGAACATGTGCTGGATGAACAAACTGGCACAAATTGGGCTTGGTTTTATAAGAAGCAAAAGTACACTTTATAAGAAGCAAAAGTACACGATCATGATCGTCTTATATTTGTGTCTTTTGCACGAACTATGAGGCTAGGGCTCCTACGGTTATTTTGGTACAATTTTTGCTACCACATTTTGATACAAATAATCACAATATGTTAAAAAAAAGCGCAACAGGGATGAGCAGAAAACATCAGATAATGCCTAAACGTATTTTCGCATGGCCATCCAAAGGGACCAAAAATGGACATACTTTATATCCGTTTGGTCGACCTGTTGAAGGTAACGGCGTGTTTGGTTGGTGGTGCCACTCAGCTCAACCGAGAGGTATCATTCATCTCATTTAGCGATACTGTCCGTCTGTCCCGCATCACCTGACTGCTAAAAGAACCATATTTGCTGCTTTTTATTTTTAAATCTTAGAGAGTATGTTAACTTTGTATAGAATCAAATTTATACAACACGCGTGTACTATAAGTATATATTCACGTATGTCAAAATAGATGTTCATGCGTATTTGACGTCTTATATACAGTGGTGTCCTAGTAAATCTGGAACTGGACCTGTAACGTCCATGGGCTTTGGACCTGATTTATGCTGGATCTTGCTGGGCTGGACTTTACCGGACCTGGACCTCAACAGGATTTTTATCGAATAGCCTTGGACAGATCTGGACGTGATGTTGTTTGTCCAATATTATCCACTGGACGTATCCCAATTCCCCATCCCGGCGGACCCTCCCCGATGCTAAGCCGCCGCCGGCAGCCCCTCCGCCGCCAGCAGCCCCTCCGCCGCCGGCAGCCCCTAATCTAGGCGAGATCGCCTGTATCGCGGACAGGGCCTGGCATCGCGCGACCTGTCCAGCCCCATCCCGGCGAGGACGAGGACGCCCCCTCCCCGGCGTCTCGCGCCCTCTCCAGCACCTTCCCGGCGAGGACGAGGACGGGGCCTGACGTCGTGCACCCGCTCCTCCCCAGCGAGGACCCAACAAGTTGGAGTTGGGGTTTGCTTTGTTCAAAAAGGAACATCGCCCTAATCGCTCTAGAAGGTCTGAGGTTGATATTTATCTAGAAGATCCACTGGTTCCTTTGAGGGAAGGCGAAAGTTTTGATGTGTTGAAGTGGTGGAAAAGAAACTGTGAGCAGTACCCTATACTAGGCAGGATGGCACGAGACTTTCTGGCTATTCCACTATCATCTGTAGCTTCTGAATCAACATTCAGTACAGCCGGCATGATAATTAATAAACATCGCAGTTCTCTCAACCCAGAAACAGCTGAAGCACTGATATGTGCAAAAGATTGGCTAAAAGAATACTTATCCGAAGAGGGGGAGGACGACGACGACGATGGTAAAAAACCTGAAAACTGATGATATTGTCTTTCTAAAATAATTCATTGCACGTTGTTACTAATGTTTTCTATTTCTCATTCATAGATTGACTCTCGAGCTTCAGCAAGATATTTTGCTTGTAGTGATGTAGGGTAGGTATGACCCTTTTAATTCAATATTCTTCTCTGTTTTTAATGTTCTGTGCCATCTAGCTATTGGCTGGCTATACAAATATGTGTATCTGGCTTTCTACTATGTATTTTTTTTTAGTTTTTCCGAAAATATTACTGAAACTGATAGTTAGCTACTGAAACTGCAGGAGCTATCATCCCCTTTTCGAACATGGTTGATTGCAAGATCTGGAAAAACTGGTGCCATGTTGATGACATGCATGTACTTCCTTGTTTTTTTCATGGAGAGATGATATTTATCATGGTGCTGAGATTAATTGGTGGTTATTTGGAACCTGTTAGGGAACCTGGTAGTTAGAAGTTCTTGATCAGAGATCTGTTCTGTTGTTGATCAGTGTGTGATCAGTTATTCGAATTCTGGTACTGAATTTGTATTTACGATTCTCTCAGAAAAAGAACTTATATTTACTATTCTGTCAGAAAAAAAAACTTGTATTTACAAATGCATCGGTAAAACTCTAAAAAAACACTCAGGAGAAGTGAAAAAAACATCAGTAGAACCTCCATCGCTGCGTACGTGCATGGGATTCGAACCTGCGTCGTTGCGTCCGCCCGCCTGGGCTGTACGCGCAGATGCACGGCCCATTTGGGCCTTGGATGTCCAAGGTTACAGCAAGTTGGACTTGGACGGATTTGGACACTACACGGTAAAAGTGGACGGGGAGGTGGGCTGGATAATTTCGGACTGGACTATTGATGGGCCGACACCTTTTGGACTTGGACCTTGATCCAGTTCCAGATTTATGTCCTAGTTCCAAATTTACAGTCAGGCTTGTAACTCCAAAGCAGCCTGATCTATGGCTCAGGGGGGAATATTTCCTCGAAGAAATTGTTCAGATCACCACTGCGCGGATCAAAGGCCAACAATTTTACCATTGCGTCCTGAAATTTCGAAAAAAACATCATATTCACTTAGCTGTGCATTTTGCATCTAACAGACTAACAACAGAACAAACTTTTTCCTCAAACACGCGTGCTAAGTCAAAACCTGGTATTGCTGGTCCTTTGCCACTAATTTATCGCAGATCATGCGCCTTATAGGTCTCTTGGAATGGATGTCCTCCAGAACAGTAGCAGCTCTCTGAACAACTTCGTCGGGGACACCTGCGAGCAGCCAAACGTGAGAATCATCTTTATATGGACAGTAATGATGCCCGGTTTCTTTATTCACACATCCTGGAGCCGTCCATTCATGACGTCATAAATGAAGAAAAATGACACCCAAACGTTACCATGTGAACTTCTGACATACAATGGCAACTAACAAGTAACAACAGGAAGTAAATACATTAATTCAGCCTTTCCCTTAATATGAAAGTAGACTAGTTTATCATGTTATGGTAATTTGCCAGCTGAATAGAAGTTTACTCCATGAACATACCAGCAAGCTGTGCACAATGAAGTCCTGCAAGAGAAGATTGGTTACTTGTGAATCTGACTCAAATGTATTCATGGTCATCATTGTATAAATGCAGTATATAAGCTTACCAAAGCTCAATAGCGCCTGTCCAGGTACAAGTCTTCACCATGGGTATTATAAGTTCCACAGGAAATTAGTACAAGATATGTCCCGATAGATGTAAAAGAGAAAACAAGATATATATCGCGAACAAACCCAAACCCAAGTTCCTTTCAAAATCAAATCAACGAGATATCCAACTTGGTAAACTCCCTTCCATAATAAGATAACAACGAACGGATCAGCTGTACGAACGTCCAACTCCAGGTACATACATCTCCAGTTCTCCACCTATATAATATGAGCGTCCACCACCCTACCTCGACAAGAGAATCGAGAACGAAACCCAAAGCGACCAGATAGATTAGCGTCTATGGAGGCGACATTGCTCCTCATCGCCAGCGCCCTCCTCCTCCTACCGCTCGTCATCCTCCTCCGCAATGCTGCCACGCAGCGCCGCGGCCTCCCGCCAGGCCCACCGGCTGTGCCACTGTTTGGCAACCTGTTGTGGCTGCGCAACTCCGCGGCGGACGTGGAGCCCATCCTTCTCGGTCTTTTCAAGAAGTACAGCCCCATTGTGACGCTCCGGATTGGATCGCGGCTGTCCATCTTCGTGGCTGACCGGCACCTCGCGCACCTGGCCCTCATCGGCGCCGGGGTGGCGCTGGCTGACAGGCCTCAGGCGGCCGCGAGCTCCCTCCTCGGGGTCACGGACAACATCATCACCCGTGCAAACTACGGGGCCGTGTGGCGCCTCCTACGCCGCAACCTTGTTTCCGAGACGCTCCATCCATCCCGTGTCAAGTTGTTCACGCCAGCGCGCGCCTGGGTGCGCCGCGTGCTCATGGAAAAGCTGCGGGACAAGGACACACCCAACGTCATGGAGGCGTTCCAGTACAGCATGTTCTGCCTCCTCGTGCTAATGTGCTTCGGCGAGCGTCTGGACGAGCCCTCCGTGCGCGCCATCGAGGACGCAGAGCGTGCCTGGCTCCTCTACATGTCCAGGAAGCTCACTGTCTTCTTCTTCCTCCCGTCTGTCACCAAGCACCTCTTTCGTGACCGCCTCCATGTCGCACACGGCCTGCGGATGCGGCAGAGGGATCTCTTCATGCCTCTCATCCAGGCACGGCGGGAGTACAAGAGGCAAGGCCAGGCCGCGCCCACCAAGGAAACCACGTTCCAGCACTCGTACGTGGACACGCTGCTCGACGTCAAGATCCCCGAGGAGGGCAACCGCCCGCTCACTGACAATGAGATTGTGTCGCTGTGCTCCGAGTTCCTCAATGCCGGCACCGACACCACCTCCACCGGGCTGCAGTGGATCATGGCCGAGCTTGTCAAGAACCCTTCCGTCCAGGAGAAGCTGTACAACGAGATCAAAGCCACGTGCGGAGAAGAAGGTGAGGTCACGGAGGACAAGATCGAGACCGCCAATATGCCGTATCTCAAGGCGGTGATCCTAGAGGGCCTCCGGAAGCACCCGCCGGGGCACTTCGTGCTGCCGCACAAGGCGGCGCAAGACATGGAAGTCGGCGGTTACCTGATCCCCAAGGACACGACGGTGAACTTCATGGTGGCGGAGATGGGCAGGGACGAGGGGACGTGGAAGAAGGCGATGGAGTTTGTGCCGGAGCGGTTCCTGGAGGATGGCAACAAGCTGGCGACGGTGGAAATGTATGGCACCAAGGGGATCAAGATGATGCCGTTCGGCGTCGGCCGGAGGATCTGCGCCGGGCTCAGCATCGCCATGCTGCACCTGGAGTACTTCGTGGCCAACATGGTGAAGGAGTTTGAGTGGAAGGAGGTAGCAGGAAAGGAGGTGGACTTCGCTGAGAAGCGCGAGTTCACCACGGTCATGGCCAACCCTCTGCGTCCGCGCCTCGTGGCCAGGAACTGAATATCAGTTCATTTTTTCTTTTTGGATACATGTTTGCGTGTGTGGTTAGGTAGTTTTTTTTTGAAACAGTGTGGTTAGGTAGTTAGGTGATCATACATTATGAGATAGTCTAGCTAGTATTTCCTTCATTTGTCAATACGAGTAAATTTATAGCATACACCATGCTTGACCAAGCTAATTGCAAGATAAAAAAGTCAATCAGAAAAACTAATGTGTCAACAATACTCATACCATTCAAGCGGAAAATACCATTACAGAAGATTTAGGAATGCTCAGTGTGCACTCAGTGTTCTATACTACCATCAAGCAATACTGGATATTTATGTATATCTACTTAAAAAATATATAGTTATTGTCTACCGTTCATGAAATGATTATATTCTACAAATGCATAGTTTAGCCACCTGACAAGGGTAACTATTCCGGTACCATTATGTACAACTCTAATGCCCAGTAACCAATTGCCTTAAAATGCCTAAGTTAACTGAAAGAAAAGTGAAAGGAAACACAAAGCTAGCAATGCGGAAAATTTGAACTAGCAAATTATGAAATGATGGTCTTAACTTCAAGTGTGGTTGCAAAGAAGGTCATACAGGCAATACCATCACATTCATATTCAATAGTAACATTTACCCAAGTTGGCTATCTAACCTTTGGAGGATAATCATAATTTGCGAAATGACTGATAGTCCCTCCAAGTAGACCAATACCATCTGCACGGAATCGCAAAAGAAAATTAACCATCTAATTTAGAGTCATGTTGAGGATGGAAGGAGGATTTGAGATTTTCTGTGGTCTCACCTTCTGTTAGCGTGCCCTTACCAAATTCATCCAATAAGCAGAGTGATCTCGATGTTGCATGCCTGCAAAGCTTCTTTAGTTGAGATCACGAGATAACAAACTTAAAAGGTGTATACAACTATGATACCTCAGCATTGTTCCAACTTGATGTAAATCAATCATAAACGTTGACTGCTCAGTTGTCATTGACTTGCTTCCCATTGCACAGAATATCCTACAAAACGTTATTAAAATATCAGTATACACCATAACTGTGTTTCATGAATCGCATACATATTTTCCTTTTGCCTTTGTCCTGGAACACTAATACACACAAAATCCCCTTAATTCGCAACACAGAAACATGCTATACAAACACAAACCTGTCTGTCAATCCAACAACAGCAGAATCAGCAGGAACAAAGCTTCCAATATGAGCAAGAAAAACCACCAATGCAACCTGAAAGCAAATATCCACGTGAACTTTATTGTTTTGCTAATTTGAGTTTATGAAAGTAGGAAGAGAAGTTCTTCCATGCCCTCCCTAGAAGAAAAAAACAAAAAATTGTAAGTATATCAAATATCTGAACTGCAGCCACTCTTTAGTCCAGAGCTGACAGATACAACTTCTGCATTTGTGCAATTTAAGTTTTGGGGAAATAAAGGACTTCTCAGGTAACATTACCTGCTTAATGTAAATGCTTTTCCCTGAGTAGTTAGGTCCAGTTATTATGTTTATTCTTCCTGGGAAAACAAACAGCCATAAATCCAAGTGTTTACGATAAAAGTACGATGTAAGTTCGAGGTTATCTTGGAATTAATCACCTGCACTGCGCATTTTTGTATCATTTGGAACAAATGTGTCTACGGTCATTTCCTGCAAAGCATGTCTAAATTGCTGTTGGAGTAAATTTAGGAACTTCGAGATGAAATACCTCAAACCATAAAATTGTTAATAATACCCGGCTAACATGTAACGTGAGAAAAGAAAACAAATAAACACTAACCTTCCATTCTGTATCTCAAGTATCGAATCCTCAGTTAGGATGGGCCTCACATAATTATTTTGGCGAGCAACGATTGCCAATGATAAAATACTGATGTAACAGTAACAAGAAGAGCTTGTCAGGTCGCTATATTGTCAGCAAGTCGAATATGTGCAACAAATGTATGCATACCAATCAAGTTCTGCTGCAAAGTTCACTGCTTTTGTCAGTTGAGGTAGAAACTGAAGAACACGGCATACTAAATCCCTTATGATTGCTCTTTCCATGTCTGTCAGCGTTGTCAGGCCCAAGTCAAATATCAATTTGCATATTTGCTAAGGGGAAGTATGCTCAATATGCAAATTATCACAAAAAGTCCTAAACGTAATTTGAATATTAAAAGGGTTATCCATACATGTAAACTTCATGTTCGAAAATAACCACATGTAAACCTGAACTATAGAAAATACTGGAACTAAAGATAGCATAGCAAGAATTTGGTGGATGAATATAAAGTTACATTATCTGTAACTTTAAATGACCTGGTAATATCTGGAGAGTATGGAAAGAGAATTTTGTTAAGATGAAGTGCTCATTGAGGAACTGTAACTTTAAAGGTACAGTACCATCAAACACCAAGTTCAAAACAAAAAGCTTGTATATCTTTATCATCAGGGAAAATGTGATTACTGTACCAACAATAAATGTAACACGATAAGAAATCGCAGCATTGGGGGAAGAATCAAATAATTAAATTTGAACTACCAAGAATTTTATGATAAATATCTCCCAGAAGGTTGTCCAGCTCTCTTGTCTTTTGAGTATGATAGTAGAACCTTCTCTCCTCCCCATCCTCTGAAAACTGATCAACATAAAGTCATTACACATTATCGATTGAACAAAATAAAGTAACAAACAGCTTACCGCAAATTCAAAATCTTGAAGTCCTACTAACAAGGCATCACTTATCTTCTCGTCAAAAAAACACATCAAGTATCCTGTTAACATCATAAATTCCATCATGAGTGCTATCGTTAAAACCTTTTAGTCTCTAGTATGAGCTGGGACGTTCACTGAATTTTGTGTTTTCTGTTTAGTTCCCCTCTCTCGAGGGCTGTAAAGCTGAACTGTGAACCTTCTGCCTTTTCAATGAAATGAAACGCAAAGTCTTTTTGCGTTTTCTCGAAAAAAGACTCTAGTATGACAAATTGAAAATTATTTTACAAGCACTACCTAGTGACTTTAAGACTCCAGTTCCAACTACAGTAAACTACAGAAATTAGTAAATCGTGGCCGAAAAAAAAGTTTGGTATCATAGTGCCAGTATTTGCCCTTCAAAAAAAATACTGCCAGTATTTCCATTTTATGTGCAGGCCAGACTCAAACCTTTATCTTCTTATTGATATTGTCTCAAACTTTTAACTGGTAGTAGTCAAACAAGGAGTTTAATCAACTATCTGAACCATACCTTTATTTTTTTCAAGAAAACACCGTGTTTCGATATATTGAAAAAGGTAGAATAATTTACACCTAAAGAAAGGCTTAGAACAACTCGACGCAACACGAAGCACTACAACTTAGAATAATGCACATCCCAAGCTGCAGGTAGCCATGCTCTGAGGCCGAAGGCACCAGCATGAGCCCAGAGCCTAGACTCCTCCCTGGTCTGCTTATGGAACTCTGCGACACGTGTGTGCACCTTCGAAGGTGCAAGCATTACGGTGCTTCCAAAGCATCCAACTAGTGAGCAAGACCATGGAATCAGCGCGCTTGCAATGATCTATAGGAACACGGCCTTTAGTCCAGAGCCACGAAAGGACCCCAGCCCACAAATAGCGCGAAAAAGGGCAGTTGCCAGGGCTCAGTCATGGTTTCAGTCACTTTCGGACAGAGGGCAGGTTGGATTATGGAGGATATCTCGATGCTCCAACCGGTCAGCCACCCAGCAGTTATTCCGACGAGCCAGCCAGAAGAAGACCTTGACTTTGCGAGGTGCCAGGAGCACCAAGTGAGCTTCCAGGCTCAGCATCAGATGGAGCCTACAAAGGAGGCTAGGTAGCAAGAGTGTGCTGAGTAGACACCGCTCTCAGTCCATTTCCAGACGATCACTGAGATGTAGATGCAAAACTGCACGCGAGAGCAGCAAGAGTTGTGCGAGAGCTGGGACATTCATGACGCCACTGCTATCAAGGACACACGCAAGGTGGCAAGAGCCCGCAGCAACAATCATCGGCTTTCGGATGCGCTTAGGCACGAGGGCGCCGACATGGGAGGGAATCTCACAGGCAGCGCGGCTATCAAGTCATCGGTCTTTCCAAAAGAGCGGGGTAGTGCCATTGCCAACGATCATAAAGGTGGAGGCGAAGAACATCGCCAAATCAGTCGTGGAAAAATGCAGTTCCAGGCTACTCCAAGAGAGTGCCTCATCAGCGCGGCTTGGCCCGAGCCAGCAAAGGCGCAGAGCAGCACACTCGAGGTCCTGGACACCAAGTCCTCCATACTCGAGAAGCCAACAGACCCGTCTCTTATTGACAGCGTTGGCATCATTGCGATTCTCCCAAAGGAAACCACGGCGGACCTTATCAACGGCTTTGAAGAGTTTTTTCTGAGGCTTGATGGCCAAAATCTGGTGCACCGGGATAGCAGATAGGGTGGAGTTTACCAGAGCAAGGCGCCCAGCCTTGTTTAGCAGGTGTGTCTTCCAGGATGGCAGGTGATTGGCGACTTGATCAACCATGTGTTGGAGCTGTTGAGAGGGACACCAAAAGATGTGACCAGAAAAGCTTGCGTCCGATAATGAAGAAGGGAAGGCACCAAGGCCTCCTCATCAGGGGAGCCATGGAGCATCGTCGCTGAGCTCTTGAAGTAACTGGTGCGCAGACCAGAGGCCTCTCTGAAGAGCGCGCCAAAATATCACAAATGGCTATCAGATCTTGAATAGAGAGGCAGCAGAACAGGACCAGGTCATAGGGATAGAGAGACGCCTGTCATTGGGCACTTCAAAGATGAAGGCCACGAGATGGAATCAAATGCTCTGGAGAGGTCCAGTTTGAGCAGGTGCCACAGCCCACAGGCAAGAAAGTAGAAGAACTAACATGTTCTTTTGTAGGAAAAACTTATGACCACAAAAAGTGCTTGATTACCAAGAAAATACGCTGGCTTCTAAGAAATGCAAGTGCATTAGTAAGAACTCCTGCTATGTATATTTAATGTTATACAGTAGATAAAGAGGCTTTTCATAGCATATACAAAAGAAAGAGGAGATTGCTTGTGTATATTTGATGATAATATAGTAGACAACAAGACCTTTAATAACATAAGCAAAAGAAAGAGGACAATGGTTGAGCACACAACAGCAATGTATGTCATAGAGGGCGAGATAGTACCAAATTTTAAACAGCATAATAAGAACATAGTTGTATCTGGGGATGAACAAAAAAGCTACCTATTTGGTGTACGTAGACAATTAATGGAGCTTTTCTGCATTGAAGCGAAAAAGGGAAGGAGGCATTTTCATTTTCTGAAACCTAGAAATAGTTAAAGTGTTACAAGTTATAGAAAAAAGGCATAAACTGTTGATGCTTCAAAGTAAATTCAGTTTGGAAGATCCCTCACCTGCTCCAAGAAGTCAGGTAATCCTTCATACACCATCCTCAGTTCATCCAGCTGTATTCCACAAGGAGGTTGATTTTGTTAGAGGAACCAGCTGATATCTTTGTAAAAGTAGAAACAGAAAATACAAGATATCACACTTAAAAAGAAAACTCAAGATATTTAGAAGAACTACAGAAGTTGTCAGGAAATTTCCATGTTATGATGAACTATTATCACGTTGAGGATTGGCTGTTCAAACTTCAAATGGTACCCACCCACACATATGAAAATATGTTCCTATCACCTCCATTCTACCAGACTTCTCTGAACCACTGAAGTATTTAGCAAAAGGGAACATAACTAAATTTGTGTTTGAGAAAATAAGAAATAGATTCAATTTATATAATGTTAAATGGCAATCGCCAAGTGCAATAACTGAGCAGGATGAATACCACTAGTACTGGTTATGCATAAGGCAAAGCGACAAGCCTGCTCCAAGATCACACAAAGAAACGGGAGTTTGGTAACTGTGTGATGGGTTTACAGCTACAAGTTTCTTAATTATAAAGTATGGGATCACTTAAAAATTACAATGTATAATAACAGAGCACAAAGCCAGGATGGAGAAAGCACCACAAGGTCTGACCTCATCACAGAAATTTTCTTTCACCACTGTCTCATAGCCTTTCTCCTTGCTCCGTTGCACGTCAATGACACCAATCACCTATCAATAACAGAGAGATCATCCATTTGTGATCTATGAGACAGCAATAGCATGCCTCAAGAGTCCTCCAGAAAAACGAAATATGCCTTCAGTGGATCAAATATTAATAGACGATTTGGAAAAGATTGTAACAAGATAGCAATCATTCAATGCACAGAGCAAGAAATTGAGTGGAAATGTGAACAACAGTTTCAGAGAAATAAAAGGATATGAAGCAATGATTGCATATGTGTTCATCCAAGTCAAACAAGTTTTCTCAGGTCTGAAGCAACAATTTCACAAATTACTTTCCATACAAAAGTATCCATAAACCATTTCATGCTAATTTATGCTACACAATGGTGTAAGCCCAAGTGCTGACCACACCCATGCACATAATTCACTAAAACCAATTGCCTAGTTAGCGATACTAGGAGGCAGAAGCTACTCCATCCGTTCCTAAATATAAGATGTTTTAGCCTTTATCCACATTCACATGTATCTAGACATGTTTTAGTGTGTATGTTCACTCATTTTTGTTCGCGTCTAGATAACATGTGAAACACCTAAAACATAAATTTGGAAACGGAGGGAGTATATGGTTTAACTTTACTAATAGTCTAATACTGTATCAAAACTCAAAAGTTTGAGATGATAATATTGTTGTATCTAATGACCTAAAACAGATCAGCGAATATCATTATAAGTCAAAGAAAAGGGTAAAACACATGCACAAATTTCCTTGTGCATTTTAAGTGAGGGACAATTGTATGGGTACTAACCAGATTCGATACATAATCAAGTTCTTCTGTGATAGAAGAATTCGCCTGAAAACATAAGCATCCGTGAACAAAGAAAATTCTTGTTGCGACATCATGAAACTAGTTCACAATTTCTATTAATTAGTGGTGGAACTGATAGCCTCAGCTCGGAACATTGTACCTTTTCAACCAAGTCAATGCTCATATGTTGTAACTTAATAGCCAGATGCTCTGATATTCCTACTTCAAAAATCTTGTTTATATGAAGCAAAGAGCAAAGGCACTGAAAAAAGAGAACCGGAAAAAAATTACCAAGAGAAATGAAAGGAGATGAAAGGCATTATGTCGAGTACATTCTCAACAACTTTAAAAGATTGAATACATCAATTTATTGGGAAAACATAGAAAGGTTCAATTGGCGTTTCTGAAACACGCAGTGAGATGAAAAAAGTGAAGTGCTCAGACTAGCATATGCAGTTTGCACCTGGAATAATAAAGTGGGCTTATCAGAAGGTGGCCTTCAGCCGTTTCAGTGAACCTTCCATTCATTTAACATGGAGTACGGTTTACATGACGCAAATTCTGAGATACTCTATCTTATTTCGTTTATGGTTAGTATTTTATATGACAACCTTTACTTGAGGATCATTTATCAAAGTCTCGAGGAGCTTCACAAGCTACATATTACAGAACAAAGAGCAAAGATATTGAAGGCACTGAAGTTTGTAAACCATTTATGACCAGTAACCTTTAGTTTCAAATTCGAGATCACCACAAGCACTGTACTAAATATACTTTTTAATTCCATTCTGGTGAGCCTCTGGTGTTTGGAATGGAACACGTCGTTACCAGAGAGTACTAGTGTTCTGTTCCGGGCTTTCATACAAATGAATCTTTTATACATGCATAACACATATCATAAGAAGATAGAAGGGAGAAAAGGAAGGATATTGCTTGCAGGCTGGCATAGACATTGGTGCATGCATCCAGCTAGACCTGGCTGATCCCAATGCTTGGCAATAGCATGTAGGTGCACTCCAGAAGAGTCAGCCTTATATCTCACGTATTCAGCTGAACGTCCCAGACAATAATACCGCATCGGCAAGGGAACAAGATGTCAAGGGATGCTAATATTATAAGTAGATCAGGAGTGATGTTTGTGTGTGGAGGAAAGCATGCTGCAGCATGAGCACAATTTTTTCTTTACTGCAAAAGCAGTACAAAGTAAATTCCGTCAGCCGGTAATGGTATGGCTCAATTAGAAGTTCGGTTCGCGAGCAATATTTTGGCCGAGATGGAGGGGATTCTTCCCTGTATGCAATGACACCATCTGTTTACTATTTTCCTCTCCGGGAAGTTCCGGACATTAAGGATGGGAACAGACATATAACAGATAGATGTTGTTACGGACATGTCTTAAGTCAAACTTTTAAAACTTTGACTATAAATATTGTTTTGAATATTCAAATTAAGAACATGTAAGTCATATGTTAGATTTTTTCCAAAAAGTATATTCATTATATATAACATTTTTCTTGGGTTTTAAACATATATAATAGTAAAAAATTAGTGGTCAATGGTAAATCTTGAAGAGCGTGTCGATGTCCAAAATGACACTATTTGTGATATGGAGGGAGTATGGTACTAGTACGGTAGGAATAAATGAGCTATGTTTAGAAAGGCAGACAGGAGATATATTGTTCCACTATAACATATATTTGAACTTGGAAATATGCTTTTTGGCATACCTTCAGAAATGTGTTCCAGTCACTGCTTGTACAGATGGAACTTGGAGAGTTGAATTTCTTCATAGAAAAAGCAAATGTTAGTTGAGCACATCTGAAAACTCCAAGACTTAATAGCATGCTCAAAGAAACTAAGAATAACCACAATACTGTTAACCAGCATATGATTCAACTGTTTTGCACTAATTTTGAGTTGCCTTTTCTACTTCAGGCCAAAATAGTATGTACTCCCTCCATTTTTTAATATAAGATGTTTTAGCCTTTTGTCACATGCACATGTCCAAACTTGTATCTAGACATGTTTTAGTGTTCACATTCACTCATTTTGGTGTGTATCTAGACAACATGTGCAATAGCTAAAACATCTTATATTAAAAAACGGAGGGAGTATGCGTTAAGCTCTCAATTTCATTCATTAAAGCACAAGAAATAATTATTGATCCGATATATAGATAGAATATGAAATATGTTATAACGAATTTACAATGTGTGTACAAGGATGGAGTGGGCAAGCAATAACCTCGACTAAAGATGAAGGTTAAAACTAGACCGAACTCAACTAACTTTCAGGCAGGCCTAACCTCAACATTATGAAAAGAGGTATTCTCTTCTTTTCACTTCAGTTTAGACACAACTGTCCAGTCACAACACCGTAAAGGAATTTTGACTACAGTAGAAATAAAATACTCCCTCTGTCCAACAAAAGATGTCACACTTTCTATCAAATTTGGATGTATCTATACACTAAGTCATGTCTAGATACATCCAACTTTTGATCAAGTTGAGACATCCTTTCTTGGACGGAGGGAGTATATAAAAATGTACATGAACAGAGTAAACTAAATAGCACCTTGAGCATGTGGGGAATATCTCTCACAGACTTCAAAGTCCCACGCAGTGCAGACATTACTTCTTCACAGCAAAGAAAGAACGAAATCTAGAGTTGTTAGGAAAGACGGCTAAAAACTAATGGCATCTTGGGCAATGAGAGTCAGAAGAGATAAAAGAACATGTGTTGTCCAAAAAATAAGGATACTGTGTTGAGACGATTATTTATGAACTCGATATCAATTATAGGACGCAAGAACCATGCCCTAGAATGAAGCATAATTGTAGTTATTACTCAAGAAAAATAGTTATTCTTATTTCAGTGATAACTAGCAAAGGCAGTATACTGACCTCAAGAGACGTCTTCCCATAGGTGTTACACACTACATTTAAGACAAAGCAGTGAAGCTTTAGAAAATAATAGGTGAAGGAAAGCAACAGCATTGTTTACCTTGTTGAGAATGCCAAATACTGAAAACCTGCAGTTTATTATTACCTTTAGAAGCTGGAAGCATGGTAAGAGTACATGATGTAGATCCAAGATTCTCAGTTCTTACCCTTCTTTGGCTTTTCCTATTCCCATGTAACTGGGATGCTTATCCACTTGAAAAATTTGTAGTGCCTCATGAGCAGCTGCATCAAGTTTCAGGAATCTGTCTCTGTGAGCATGTCAAGGTATACAGTGCCAAACTAAACATATAACGAATTGTATTTACTCATCACATAGCGTTACTCTACAGCACAGCTACATAGATTGCTAAGTTGCTTCCAGCGTTTTTCAGCTCAACAAAAAGTTGCTTCCAGCGTGGCAGTGAAGCTACACAAGTTAATTACGTCCGTTTGAAAATATAAAACAAAAATATGTTGGGCCTGAAATAAGGTATCATGGTGGAAGATATAATGTAAAATTCACCAGAACAGCATGTTACGTGCATCTACCAAAATCACAGATCGAAGGATACAATGATATCTGTGCCACAGAATCAACCACGATGGATGCTCCGCCTTCCATTTGTTCAATGGTATCAAGAAGCCTCTCGTTATCTAATATAGCAAGAAGACCTCCAGCCGCACGAACTTGAACATCACTTCCAAGATCCATCATGGAATTAAGCTGCAACAGAACATAAAACAATTCCAATTTGTAATGAAAAAATGGCTAACAAGATTTGAGAGCAAGGTGAATGGTCAAAAATAACCAACTAGTTTATTAACTATTCATGTAAGACAAATATAGGATATTGTAACTTTGAGGAAATACTGAAGGGAGTCAGTTAAAGGAAATACAAATGAACTGGATACGAATCCAGATCATAATCTTAATTATATATTACAGGTTTAGTGAGAAAATAACCATGTCCTGATCGCGAAGTTCCATAAAATAACTAGAAATATTATATAAGTAAATCCCCTGATTTACAGACAAAAGTTAACTTCTATCTCTACAATTAAGCTGTGGTATCCAAGGTACCTGCCTCGCTTTGAGGGCAAGAAAATCCCAAAATGCCCTCAGAAGAAGGAAAAACCGAAGATGCTATCACAAATAGAGATAAAAGAGCTACACTACTGTTTTTTGGTGGAGTCAGATTTAGGATGTACTGAGTAGATTATTCACACATAGACAATGGAGATGTATAACAAACATAGCATTTTCAATTATATGAATAAGAGGTGAAGTGGATGCGATCTGATGTGAATTCCCAAAAGAAATAAAGTAATGTTGGGTAGAAAAATTGGTTCTAAAATCACCAAACAAGATATTAAAAATAGAGCGGATTTGTTTTGCAATGCCCACTTCAGATTCCTAAGCATATAACTTTCACCATTATTGTTAAAACAAAAGTAACCAGGCAGGAAGACTGCCATTCTTAGAAAAAGAGAAACAATAGTACATGTGGCCTTGTACATTTGTATCAAATGGACAAGATCAAGAAGAACCCAAACAAAAGAGGGACTAGTCTCTAATCAGATGTTCTCAAAGTTAAGATATGTGAACACCACACTGAATAAGAATTTATCAAGGCTTCAGCTGGTCTTTAAAACCTATGGAGAAGTGAAATATATAGGTAGAAAACAGTAGTGGTAAGGTTCTCGTTTGGATCACTTACAAAGCAAATCCGCTCTTTTACACTTAACCCAGCATCCATTGCTGCAACTTTCAAGTATATTAATCTGCAATTCAGACATGCAATACACAGATTCATCATCAATTCATCAGGTTGAACAATTAGGAAATGCACGAGATGGCAAAAGAGTTACACTAAAATGTATTGATTGTGATAACTTTCCAGTTACTGATGATTGCTTTCCTTCCTCACATATCAGGATCAAACCATGTATAAAGCAAAGATTGCTATTTTTTAAAACCAAAAAATATCATCATTCATATCATAAGCTAACTACCAAACACCTCCATGGATGAGTGTCTCAGCCTTCATTATGGTCCAAACCAGAATCATTCATTTGCAGTTTGATTTTTCACTGACAAACAATAATGTTGAGAAGCCGTCATAATTCTGTACTATTATTGCTAAAACCATAATCAAGTTTGGTAACGCACATATTCAAGAAGGAACAAACAGAAACTGAAATAACATATCCAATAATTAAGCAGCTTAGTATCACCCAGATCTGACTAATCCTGAATATATTCATGTACAGCATAGTTCTCAAAGCATTCAAGGAAGTACCTGGTCTAATGATCCAGTATACAGTACACAAAGCTGCTAACCTGTGCCATGCTTGCTCATAGCTGAATGTTGAGCTTTTCATGAGCTTCACATCTGGGGCCTCATCGTTACTATCTGTGTGATTACATGCAAAACAATCATAAGAGAACTTAAGATATCAACTGAAGACGTGGCTGCAGTCCAAACCATTTCGTTGTAAAGCTGACAAAAATTCTTCTTCCGTCTTTGTACTTGCATATATGGTGCTTGGTTTTGCTTGACATTTCACTGATCCAATATCAAGCAATACAGGAAGTCAGATGTGCAGTTCTATTTTGTTTACTGTTCTACATGTTGACACTGGAAAAATGTCAGAAGTAATTTGCTACCAAAAAGAAAATTTCCATATAAATAAATACATAGCATATAGCCTGAAATTCAATTTCGAAAGATAGAAACAATAGTACATTACCACAGCATACCAAGGTCAATTAGAGGAAACCCCCCACTGCTGTCTTCCCAGATCTCCAATACAAAAAGCTGGCGCGTACTTGAATCATAGTATGCCACTCCAACCCTGATAACACATGAAAGTGACAGGGATTATAACCAGTTAACTCATACTGTATCTTCCCCTTATCCAACAAATACATTGGTGTGCTAGTAATCGACACAAGAAAATTTTAGCATTTAAAATCTTGGTGCAATAGTAAACAAGATAAAAGTTTACTTGCCACACAAACTATGCTATACAAATCAACAGGTGATATCGTAATTTATGGAACACTAGCATTCATGTCGTTCAGAAAGTATATTGTGCATGATACAAGTAAAGAAGCTTGTCTTGTAAAATAACAAAATCCAACTCAATAAACTGAATATGCATCTAAAGTTTACCTACGCCCTTGCATTACACAAGCCATATGGACCTGCAACGTAATCATCAGAACATCGGTAAGTACATTGCATAGCACGAATGTGTGAATAACATATTATGAGAAGTTACTGAAGCATCCTGTGCAAACAGAATCATATCGCCAGATCATGGAGTGTGAAACAAAAACAAAGTTTCAGGCTACAGAAGAATTCATGGAACAGTCTACTAAAGAAGAATAAAGTCACAGAAACTCCAAGGTAAACCATCCAGAGCCTTCCATGCTTCGCAGTGCCTGAATATCTACACAACAGGTAGATCCCTAACAAGTTTGGCATTATGTCATTCTCTTCAGAAATTGGTGTTTTAACATAGCAGTATGACTTATACAAAAATCTTGATGCCTTATCCTTGAAAATGTGAAAGGAAGCTTAAAGAAGGCACTACTAAGAACTTCAGAGCTGGAGACACCACACTCCTGTGAGTTGCTTTGCATTTAATAAATATCATTCAGTCAATAGAACTGTTTAACTCTCCAGTAAATCAAGATGCCCATTCAGAATTATTCATGGACATGAATAAACATATAACCTTGCTTGACATTCTGATAAAAAGCATTTAAAAATTTCTGCAAAAGCGTACATACAAATTGTTTGATCGAACAATCATTTGTTGTCTATTTTTTCTCTGTGCTTAGCTTTTCTTCAGTGATCGGATTTGTACAAAGACTTAAACACCAAGAACAAGCATTGCCAAATAGTACGTAAAGAGATATTCTATTACACAAATGCAGAACTCCACCGGCTTGATAGACTGAACCATTCAAGTCAGGCACTATAGGAGATTTCTCGGATCAGGCTCAGATTGGTAAGTGTGGTGACATAAGGAGTAACAACAAAGTTTGCAATCTATCGTAATATTTAAGGTCCCCTTTTGCTTTGGGGCAAAATGTTATGCTATCGAATACAAACACATCGTCTAACTCCATCAAATGCAGAACAAGAACTCTCGGTAAGGAAGCAGCATAAACACTTCATCCTATCATAAGAAAATTAGCCCTCGACCTTTACATTCTCTGCTTCGTTTTTTTTCCTTGGATAAATCAGCAGGCAAACTTGCATCAGAAGAGCCTTCTGGTGTCCACATCATGCACTCAGTATTGAAACAGGTTCTAAAGTGAAATAGTTGCACAGCAAACTTTCACCATGACTCGTCCAATGAGGTTTCCATCATTACTTAATCTACTGTTCTACTGAGAGGCTCGTCAAATTGACATAGTATATTGTCTAAGGAAATGAGGCATGCAATACTGGAACAGCAAGGCAAGACAACCATCTCAAATGATCAATGTGCTCCACACC
Organism: Poa annua; assembly: GCA_026929855.1. Taxonomy (NCBI): domain Eukaryota; kingdom Viridiplantae; phylum Streptophyta; class Magnoliopsida; order Poales; family Poaceae; genus Poa; species Poa annua. The sequence goes on along the minus strand of CM049438.1, from coordinate 60,732,118 downwards.
TCGGTTCCTGAAAACTATTCAGAAGCTAAAAGGCATGCTCCATTAAAATAACACGCCGAACTGCTGCATCACGTTCGAATCAAATCAGAGCAGAGAGCACTGACATGGCATCAGATGAAAAGCAGTTGCGCGACCACCATCAACTCCGGCTACATTCCAGATTAGGACACGACATTGCGCGAAACTGGGGTTCCCTTCCCACGGCATGATTCGGTCGGGAGCAGAGATAGCTCCGGGGTTTTCAATTTCAGCGAGTAGATACCACAGGTCCACAACGCGATTGCGGCGAGGAGGAAGTCGGATTTATGGAGTCGATACGCACCTGGGAGTCGATCCCCGTCTCGGCCACCTCCTCCTCCTCCTCCTCCCCCTGCTGCTCCTCCTCGTGGTCCATTTCGCTCACTCGCCCGCCCGCCCGCCGGCCTCCCCCGCTTCCTCTACTCGGCGGCTGCCCCTACCCCTGGGTCCGGGAATGCGGTCCAGAGAAGAGGAGGAGGAGTAGGGAGGGGGCGAACGCGGGGAGAGGGGAGCGGCGGCCGTTGGAGGCGAACACGGCGGCGGGAGCGAGACGGGGAGGAACCCGACCGAAGTGGGCGTGACTGCGTGTGGGCTTCTGGAGTTCGGAGGCTGGACACACACAGCCCGGCGCTGGCTGGTTTGTACTTGTACAGCAAGCCTATTTTTTTCGTTTTCTTTTGAACGAAGGAAGCATTGAGAGCTGAGCTAGGTCTTTTGCTAATGATGAGTAATCACTACGGTAATTAAAAAATTACGTAGCAGTACCACTTTTCAGAAAGTTTGAACGATTTTGGATCTGGTGCACGTCCCATTAGTTTAATTCTGATGAAGCAACACATATCAAATTTAGGGACAAAATAGACATTTTACACCTCACGACAGCAAACAAAGTCAAAACAGTAGAAACTCAAAGGAAGTCTCTTGAAGAGTTTCTGTAGTTTCTGTCCACCGTAGTTTCTACACATCAAAATATGTAAACATACTTATGCATAATCATATGCCCAAGAAGTCACCCTAAAACAGATGGGGTGGGTTTGAAGAGAAGGTACGAGGCCAAGACGACAGAGCAGAGGAGAGAGGCATGCAGGACTTTGGTAATTATGTATACTAGTTGAATACCCGTGCGTTGCTACGACACCACAATGTGTAAACTCTGGTAACATGAATGTCTCTCAAAAAGGCTTATAAACATTATATGCCCACTTAGAGGGACTCTTATCACTTCCAAGATTAGATGGTTTTCGGTTGAAAAAAAAGATTAGATGTTTTTTTTCTTAAAAGTATAGATGATTTCTCGACCAAACACGATGTTCAATATTTGGTTCAGCTATTAATATTCTATAACATGCAATAAAACATATGAAATTATAACAATACGTTTATTTTGAAGGATGTCAATATAATCAGATAAAATTATAGAGATTAATTTCAACCTTTAGTCGAGTACCAAATAATTTATTCGGCTATACGACTCCATCGGGATCTTCGACTCAATCGGGATCTTCCTGCTCAAATCATGTCTGTTTTGGCACAACAAAACATGCTATGCTGAAGTCTTGAGAGCATCTTCATTAGCACCACCCAAAGCAGGCATGATTTGGGTGGTGTCGGACACTTGTCCAGCTATTCACAGGTCGTCTCTCCCACCCACACCTCCAAAGGACATAAAAACATGTGAATTAAAATCTTTAATTTTTCATTCAAGCTTTGTTATATTTACAAGATTTGAATGCAACTTAAACAAAATCAACATCGCCGGCGTCCGTACCCTAACCGTACTCCAAGCCAAGGCTATCCCATTCGACCATGTCGTCCTCATCACTGTTGTCCTCACCATTGTTGTTGACGTACACAAGGGTGGAGGAGGAGGCTGCACGGGAGTGACATGGAGATCACACAAAGAATTACACTCAAGAAACTGAAAAAACAACCAAGTATTTCTGTAGTACTATGACAGCCCAATCATTTTACTGATCTCATAGATCTTCAGGAAGCATTACGCTATAATAAGCCAACATAATTCCTAACAAAGAGGAGATTCAAGTGGAACAAATACCTGCTACCAGCAAGACTATGAAAATAGAAAGCACATGCTCATCCAATGTGGGATGAAAGAGATTGTGTACCAATGCAAGCGGGAGCAAATACTGTTGTCCAGCGTTTGTAGGCTGCCTCCTCCTAGCTTGAGCGAGCAGCACGACAATCAGATCAGGACGGATTAAGCAACCAACACACCAATCGAAGTCCAATCAGATCGGGAGGGCCTGTGCGACCAGCAGGCATAATCCACTGAGAATCCAATCGACTCCGGAAGGGCAGTGTTATCTCCGGAGGAGCAGCGTCGGCGGCCATGGCGAGGAGGAGAGGTTCTAGCAAGGGGAGCGCCGTCTCAGGAGCAGCAGGCGAGACAATACAAACCAAAGTCAGGTCTGGGGACGGGGACGGTGCTCACCTGCCCCACATGCGGAGGACGGCCCCCCTCCTCCCAGCCCATCTCGGTCAGCGGCGACAGTACTGGGCCGCCGCTATGTCCTTCCTCGCACCCGACTTGAGGAAGAAGGGCGAGCGGGAGTACCCTCCGGAGACGTGAGTGACGATCTCACTCATCCACATCCTCCTCGGCTCCGGCGTCGGCGAACGAGGAGTGGCGGTATCAGCGAAGGAAGCGTAGCCATAGTTGGAACTGAAACGAGAGAATGGTGGAGGAAAGTACTGGGAACGGCCTCGGCGAGGGAATGGTGGAGGCGTGGAGCAATGGTGCGAGGCGGAGGGGAGTAGTTTTGACTGGGTCGTGTGAACGTGCACTCTCTATGGTTTTTTTTTTCCATCGGTGAGGGATGCAAAAGGGGCGGGCGACGTCCCGGTTTTTTACCGATTGTTTCCTGCGAGCGGGTGCAGACGACGGATGACTCACCACCTCTTTCGCTTTAATATAGTAGAGATTGAGAGACGACAGAGCAGACGACCTTTCTTGTATATTATGTTTTTTTTACGGACTAACGGGCAGGAGTTCTGCCATTTTATTAAAGCAAGAGGGAACCAAATAGGGTTACAAAGAATTTTGAGTTACGGCCAGAAAAAATGGCCAGAAGAAACAACAGTAATTAAACTACTCCCAAAACACCTCTCTTAAGAGGGAAACATCATCTCGCACCCGTTGCAGCACTTCGCTTGCCGGCAACGATTTTCCTTGAAAGGTTCGCCTGTTGCGCTCGTTCCACAAATGCCAGGCCACATATGCCGCTAGGCTCATCTCCTTTCTGCGCATCTCCTTTGCAGCTGAACTGCCAACAGCACGCCACCACGCCGTGACCGAGTGACTGGACATGGCGACCGCCGCGAGGCGTGGGTGGTCGAAAGAAGCCAGGTGCCACACCTCATTTGCAAAAGGGCAAAGAAGAAGAATGTGAGCGGCGGTCTCAACGACCTGATCGCAGAAAATGCAGACAGGCGAGTGCGGCCAGCCGCGAGCAGCAAGCCGATCCGCCGTCCAATTTCTGTTTTGAAGCAACAACCAAATGTAGAACTTGATCTTTTGCTCCGTCTTGAGACTCCAGACTTTCTCAAGCAAAGGGCGTTGAATCCGAGCGCAGAACTGAGCAGCGTAGGCACTCTTGGCGGAGTAGCCACCATTTGCAGTCAAGTTCCATCGAATCTCATCTCTGCCATCCGTAAGCACAATCGGCTGAACAAGGTGCCAAAGCCTGACAAATTGTGTCAATTGCGCGGCCGAGGAGATGCGATTCAGTCCAACCATCCATCGCCCATTCAAGATAGCATCACGCACAGACAGATTCTTCCGCCAGGCCAACGGGAAGACATCTGGTGCCAAGTCTTTAGGAGAACTGCCATCAAGCCAGCGGGAAGTCCAAAACCCAGCCGTGGCCCCATCCTTGAGAAGAACAGACGAGCAAGAGGCAAACAAGGCTCTGTCCAAACTATTGCACGGCACCGCGGTGCCAAGCCAAGGTCGCTCGATGACATCCCACTCATACCAAAGCCACCGCAACCTCAGCGCGCGCCCAAATGACGCCAGGTCTTTTATCCCCAGGCCGCCGAATTTCTTCGGAGCAGAAACTTGTTGCCAATTCACAAGACATTTTCCCCCGTGGGCCTCCACATCGCCCGCCCACAGGAAACTCCTACTGATCTTGTTGATCTTCTTCGTGGCCCACTTGTCGAGTGTGAAACAAGTAAGGAAATAAGTGAAAATGGCTGTCAGGGTGGAGTTGATGAGAGCAAGACGACCCGATCGATTGAAAAGCTTGCCCTTCCAAGGAGGCACCCTGGCCGCAGCTCTGTCAAGCAGCGGCTGAATCTCAACACGCGTGGGCTTCCTGACACTGAGAGGCAGGCCCAAATATTTACATGGGAGCGATCCAATACTTCCACCGAAATCATCCAGGATCCCCACGAACTCAGGAGCATTGCATTGAACCTTGTAAGCTGTGCATTTTTGCAAGTTTGCCTTCAGCCCAGTGATTAAACCAAACCTGATCAAAATGTCCTGGACCACCTAAACCTCCTCCTTTATTGGGTTCAGAAAAAGGGAGGCGTCATCAGCGTAAAGGCTGGTCCGCAGCCTAGCTTTCCTCTGCTGCAGCGGTGAGAGCAAACCCTGCTCAGTGGCAAGCCCCAGGATGCGTTGTAGAGGTTCAATCGCCAGAAGGAAGAGAAACGGCGAAATTGGGTCGCCCTGCCTCAGGCCTCGCCTGTGTTTAAACTGACGGCCCGGCACACCATTGAGCAACACACGGGAAGTAGAGGTGGCCAGCAGCGTTGAGATTAAGTCACGCCATCGCTGCCCGAAGCCAAAAGCCTCAAGAACTTCCAACAGGTAAGTCCAACTCACCGAATCAAAGGCTTTAGCAATGTCCAATTTCAGAAAAATGAGAGGCTTCTTCTTGGCATGGGCCTCCTTGATTACATTCTGCACATACAAAAAATTATCCTGGATGCTTCGGCCTTTTATAAATGCGCTCTGACTGCTGGATATCAAATTCGGAAGCTCCGGAGCTAGCCTGTTGACCAACATCTTGCACGCCACTTTGGCCACACTGTGCATCAAACTCACAGGTCTGAAATCAGCCGCTTTGGACACATCTCCTTGTTTAGGCAGCAACACAATATGCGCAGAGTTCAACAGATTCCAATAACGATCATGAAGGCTGTGAAGGCTGTTGAAAGCGTTGAGCAACTCAGACTTGATCACCTCCCAGCACTTCTTGTAGAACCCCCCAATAAAACCATCGGGTCCCGGTGCCTTTTCCGAGGGAGCATCGAGCACTGCCGTCTTCAACTCAGCCATGGTGAAAGGGTCATCGAGGTGTCCAAGCTCAGCACGCGGCAATCCCAACAACTCCCAGTCTAAGGTGAAGTCTCTGTGTGCCGAAGTCCCCATCAAGCCAGCAAAGTGGTCGAACAAAATCTCCTCTTTTAGCTCATGTTTGGATACCGTGCCGGCAGTCCCAACCAGCGAAGGGATGTGGTTTTTCCGGCGCCTGCCATTTGCCTTGAGGTGAAACAGCTTGGTGCTCGCATCCCCGGCCTTGATCCATGCAATCCTTGATCTCTGCCGCCACTTCGTCCTTTCAATTGCCGCAAGACCGAGCAACTTGGCCTTAAGGATCCTGCGGAAATCGACCTCCTCCGCCGAGAGAGCCCTTTGTTCCTGCGCAAGGTCAAGCCTGAAGATGAGATCATTTGCTAGCAGCGACATAACCCTTGCCTTCTTGGACTCCTCTTTGTGCCACAGACGAAGTGCCCGAGCAGCCCGCGAGAGCTTGATATGAAGAGTGAGCACAGCGTCGGAAGTGCTGACAGGCCTTTCCCACGCCTTCTTTACCACATCCAAAAACCCCTCCTTCTGCAACCAGAAAGACTCAAAGCGGAACCCCTTGTAGTGCTTAACCTCAATTGGTTTAAGCATAATGGGGCAGTGATCGGAGGAGGAAGACGATACCGGTGTCATCTGGTAGTTAGGGAACTTCGTGTCCCAGGCATGAGTAACCAGAATCCGATCAATTCTTGTCATGGTTGCCAGCTCTCTCTCATTTGACCAGGTGAATTGCCTCCCCACCAACGGGTAATCAATCAGCTCCAGCTCATGAATCAGGTGATTGAACCTCGCCATCATCTGCAGATTTACGTTGTCGTTGCTCTTCTCGGACATCTTAGTGATCAAGTTGAAATCACCAATCAACATCCACTCCTCTTTCGCGACCGGCTTGACAACTTTCAGCTCCTGGAGAAAAGCAATCTTGTCCGCGATCTCCTGCGGGCCGTAGACACCTGTAATCGTCCAGCAATTTCCAGAGCTCCTGTCAGTAACCGTCCCAGAGATGGTGCACAAGGTGTCGGCCATCGGGATGTGATCGATGCTGAAATCAGCGGAGCAGGCAATAAGAATCCCCCCCTCTCGATCCAACAGCAGGTTTGAAGATGAAATTGTCACAAAACCGCGGACCCAACACTTCATTCAGAATGGCTCTGTCCAAATGAGCCAACTTCACCTCCTGGAAACAGATTATATTGCAGTGCAAACCCTCAAGGAATATTTGTACCGCCCTACGCTTAGCAGCGCTGCTTAAGCCTCGGACATTCCAGCTCATAATAAGGAACTCGATAGCCCCAGACCGGGCAACAGACATCAGCAGATTAACCGACAACAGACTAACTGACAACAGAGGACACACAGAACATCGACAACAGCACACAGAGGACTCCTCCATCCTCGACACAAACCAGCACAGCGCCGGCCACCGGAACCACCACAGCAACAAAGGTTCTACTAACATTGGAAACAGACGATACTCGGGAAACGCGGCTGACACCTGCATCAAGCAGCGACCACCGCGGCCGCGGCAGTGTCCGCTCCTGCCTTCTTCTTCTTCTTGCCCGAGCCGGTGACCTCCAACAGGGACGTGACCGCCGTCATGAACAGAGGGGGAAGCTGTATATCAAGTGGTCCTTTGGTAATTCCTGATACCTTCTATGCCATACCGTGGTGTGCAAAGACACAAAAATAATGCATGAACTAGAACTGAACACTTCTAAGAAACATGCGTTAAACGAAGAATAAGCTATACAACATTTTCTCAGAGAAACCTTGCTACTTATGCAGACTTGGTGGTCGACCGCGCCATGAAGTTATGATCCTTTGGGGGCTCGATAGCTAATAATTCTCTTTTATGAACTTGGTCCTACGGTAGGTAAATATAGCTAAGAATCATTGGTTATTAACTAGGTTCTCAATAGGTCAGATACATTATTCATCTTCTAGAGTTTTCTAGCATTTTTTTAAAGAAAGAATTATGTTGATTTTCCGACATATGCATTAATATAATTCACATGGTCAACACATAATTTATTGTTACAGTGCTCATGAGAAGTAAAACCCGACGACTAATGTCCCACCCTCAGAGCAATAAATGGCTAAGTAGAACTACACCGCCTAGGTTTGTTCTATTTTGTTGTGGAGTCGTCAAATTCGTTACATGATTTGGAGTGTGCACTTTGTTATTTATATAATCATGGTAGTAAAAATCTCTTACTTTATTCTAGGTTGGTCATATAGGTATATGCACACTTGCACATTATTCGACACCACTCAGACAACGAAATATTTAACAAAATAGAAAATTACCCATTCGCTTGCTTCAGGTGATAGTTTATTCGTCATAAGAAATAAGAAATGTTAAATTATAGTGATTGATTGTTGGTAAAAAAATGAAATTTATGACGGTTGATCATTTGTGAAAACAAATGTAAATTATGATGATTGATCATGGCAGAAAATAAATATAAATTATGATGATTGATCGTGGAAAAAAGGAATATAAATTTGAGAGTGGTTTTTCCACAACCACCCCTCCCTTTCCAAATATGCCAGATGACATAAACCGTCATGGAAATATCTGCCTTCTTCTGACCATCAGCCTTCCCTCTAGATGCTGAAGCCCACCATGTCGCAAGAGAGTTGTAATTCGCCGCAACTTTCACGACTTTAGGGGAAGGAGATCCTGAAGCACTTCCAGACCTCCTTATCATAAGACCACACCAGGCCAGGTGCGATGCCGTTTCAAACTCACTCCTGATCGCAGAGACAACACTTGTCGTCGTGTGGGAAGACCACTAGCTCGTCTTCTCTCCGCAGTCCCAAACCATACAGGAAGGGTGTCTTTGGTAGCCCGGCTGCCCTCAGATAATCTCCACCCACCCAGATTTTTTCTGTTTGGTAGCATGTGTCGGGCCTCTCCGCCCCGGCTCTGAAGGGGATCGTGTGCAGAAAACAAAAATTTTCCTACCAACGATATCCTAAAAGCATGCCAAGATCTATTCTATGCAGATATAGTAGTACGAACGTAGATCGGAATACGTACCCTTGTAGACCGAAAGCGGGGATTACGTTCCCGCACAAACGTCGTCGATGAAGACCGACGAAGCCGACCTCAAGGTCGTGTAGAGGAAGCAGGCCTCCGAGTACCGCTAGCGCAGCACCTCGCAGGGCGTCACACACGTACGGTGGAGACGACGGCCTCCGAAGCTCCAGTCCAGGACGAGCAGCGGAAGACTTGGACCGGAACACCAGCAGCGCGGCAGCGGGCTATGGTGGAAGAGATTCCCCTCCTCAGCTCGGCGCGACTCCGACAAGGGAATCACGAGATCGAGAGAGAAATTGGGAATTAATTGGATGAATTAAAAGGCCAGGGGTGCCCCTCTATATAAAGGCTCCCGGGAGGGAGCCAACTTGCTAACCAGGCAATGTGGGACTAATCCCACATGCCTGGTTCGGCCATGAACAGTAGCCGGCCACCTGGTGGGCCCCTTTTGGCCCACCTAGGCCGGCCATGCCCCCCCCACCGAATTCCCTTAGGGATTTTTCCCCCCATGGGCCTTCTTTCCACCAGAAGGCCCATTTAGGAAAATCAGCCTTAATAAATTCGAAAATAAATATATAAAATCATATTTGGACATTAATTACACTAATTAATATCAAACATATTATATATAATTTATTCTAGCTCCGAAAACTATTTCGTCGCTGCCCGATCTCCATCGGACCTCTCCCGGGACGTTCCCGGTGATCTCTTTCCTTTCCGGTTGTCTTGTCGAAACCCCTTAAGTGTGTTACCCTAGCGGTTCGATATAATAACAGGTATGATCGAGACTCCTCTCTGATCAACGACTAACTCGTAGGCCTGGACCCCATGAATTAATCCCTGTGATATAACGAATGACTTTCATCTATCAAACCTGAACGCAAAGTCTTAAACCTTTTGCCATAGCGATACTTAGCATGTCCGAACGTCGTTCCATAGATATCTCCATACCTAATCTCGACCTCGTTACCGACAACGCTATCTTCTACTCGTCCATGATCTCATGTCTCCGTGACCTAGTCACATGCTTGCAAGCTCATTAGACATGATCTCACCGAGTGGGCCCGAGAGTATCTATCCTGCTATGCGGACCGGCAAATCCCGCTCTTGACCCCTCGTCTCAACTACTCCTTTCCGATACCCAAAAGTATCACCGTTATTGTCATACTATATAAGATACGACGTTTGGTGCGATCAAAGTATCTTCCAGGAATAACAATAAGAGTTGATCTCACGGTCAAAGGCGTAACGACTACGTCCTCCAAATCTGGGTATGTCCATCACATCGTTCTCCAACGATATGACTCCCATTGCCGACCGGCGCCATGCCCCATGACCGGGAAACCTCGATCATCAATCGCGCAACGAAACTAGTCTTAGTAGAGGCTACTAGGGACCTGGTTGTTTACGTATCACACCCGTATTAATGTTTCCGCTTAATACGGTTCTAGCATGACACAAAAACCTATTATGAACAAACGAGATATGATAAAGAATACACTTTATTAATTGCCTCTAGGGCATATCTCCTTCAGTCTCCCACTTGCACTAGAGTACAAATTAATCTAGATTACAACTTGGTAAAAGCCTAACACCCATAGCTAACTGGTGTTTTTCATGCTTATCAAGCGGGAGAGGCTTCGTCAGCGGATCTGCCACATTCAGATCCGTATGCACTTTGCAAATCTTCACATCGCCTCCTTGTACGTACTGACGTATCACATGGAAGCGTCGGAGAATGTGTTTGGCGGTGGAGTGAGACCTTGGCTCCTTGGCGTTCGCAATGGCACCCGTATTGTCGCAGAAGAGGATCACGGGGTCTTGCACGCTCGGGAACACTCCAAGTTCGATGACGAACTTCCTCAGCCACACAGCTTCATTCGCGGCTTCGCAAGCAGCAATATACTCCGACTCCATTGTAGATTGTGCGACTATGGGTTGCTTCCCACTTCTCCAGCACACGGCGCCTCCATTCACCTTGAACACATAACCTGTCTGTGACTTAGAGTCATCGGGGTCTGAGCAGAAACTTGCATCTACGTAACCCGTTACGCCAAGTTCTTCATCGCAGCCACCATACACAAGGAACATTTCCTTTGTCTTATTGAGATACTTAAGAATGCTCTTAACAGCTATCCAATGCGGCATTCCAGGATTACTCTGGAACCGGCTTGTCAAACTTAGAGCTAATGCCACATCCGGTCTAGTACTCAACATTGCATACATGATCGATCCTATGGCAGAAGCATAAGGATGTTTAGTCATATCGGCCTTATCCAGTTCCGTTACCGGACACTGTGCCTTCCGCAATATCTTATTCTTGATAACCGGCAGAGAACCCTTCTTTGCCTTCTCCATACCGAAACGCTTCAGTATTTTATCAAGATAAGTACTCTGACTCAGTGCTAATAGGCGCCTTGATCTATCACGATAGATTTTTATGCCTAAAACATACGCAGCTTCTCCTAAGTCCTTCATGGAAAATTTACTGTTTAAATATTCCTTCACGCTATTCAGAAGTTCCACATCATTCCCAATTAGCAATATGTCGTCTACATACAGTGCTAAGAACACAACCGAGCTCCCACTCATTTTCTTGTAAATGCAGGTCTCTTCCAAATTTTGGACAAATCCAAAACCTTTGATTACCTCATCAAAGCGAAGATTCCAGCTCCGAGATGCCTGCTTCAATCCATAAATGGATCGCTGAAGCTTGCACACCTTATTAGCATTCCCTGGATCGACAAAACCTTCCGGTTGTACCATGTACAACTCTTCCTCGATGTTTCCATTTAGGAAGGCTGTTTTGACGTCCATCTGCCAGATTTCATAATCATAATAGGCAGCTACTGCTAACAAAATCCGAATAGACTTAAGCATCGCTACCGGTGAAAAGGTTTCATCGTAGTCAATTCCATGAACTTGTCGGAAACCCTTTGCGACAAGCCGAGCTTTATAGACGGTCACATTACCATCAGCATCAGTCTTCTTCTTAAAGATCCATTTATTCTCGACGGCCTTGCGCCCTTCGGGAATATCCATCAAAGTCCACACTTTGTTATCATACATGGATCCTATTTCGGATTTCATGGCTTCAAGCCATTTCTCGGACTCTAGACTCGCCATCGCCTCCTTGTAGTTCGTAGGTTCGTCTTGTTCAACTAACATGACGGTGCAAACCATGTTGCCATACCATTCTGGTGCGATCCGAGATCTACCAGACCTACGGGGTAGAATACCTTCCTCGACAGTTTCTCCCACTCCTTCCACGGAGGACGTTTCCGGAATTGCTTCCGTTGCGCCACTCGGAATCTCGAGTTCAGGATCAACGATCTCATCGAGGTCTACCTTCCTCCCACTTACTCCTTTCGCGAGAAACTCCTTCTCTAGAAAGGTACCGGTCTTCGCGACAAAAGTTTTGCCCTCAGCTTGGTTGTAGAAGGTGTACCCAACGGTTTCCCGCGGATATCCTACAAAGACGACTTTCTCCGACTTCGGTTCGAGTTTGTCGGGCTGTAGTTTCTTAACGTACGCCTCACAACCCCAAACCTTCAGAAACGATAACTTAGGCTTTTGGCCATACCATAATTCATACGGTGTCGTTTCAACGGATTTGGACGGAGCCCTATTTAAAATGAATGCGGCTGTTTCTAACGCATAACCCCAGAAGGACACTGGCAAATCGGTAAGAGACATCATAGATCGAACACTATCCAGTAGAGTACGATTACGTCGCTCGGACACGCCGTTACGCTGCGGTGTTCCGGCTGGCGTAAGTTGGGGTACTATGCCACAACTCTTCAGATGTGTGCCAAACTCAAAACTCAAGTACTCGCCACCGCGATCGGATCGGAGGTGCTTGATTTTCCTATTAAGCTGATTCTCAACTTCACTTTGGAATTCTTTGAACTTTTCAAAAGTTTCAGACTTGTGTTTCATCAAATAGATATAACCGTATCTACTCAAGTCATCAGTGAAGGTGACGAAGTAACGATAACCATTGCGTGTCGAAACGCTCATCGGTCCACACACATCTGTATGTATGATCCCCAACAAATCCGACGCCCGTTCAACGAAACCTTTGAACGGTGTCTTGGTCATTTTACCCATAAGGCATGGTTCGCATGTATCGAGTGATCCGAAATCCAACGAGTCCAAAAGTCCATCGGAGTGGAGTTTCTTCATGCGCTTTACACCAATATGACCAAGACGGCAATGCCACATATACATGGCGGTATCATCACTACACTTAATCCGTTTGGCTTCTATGTTATGGATGTGAGTACTACGATCGAGATTCAACAAGAATAAACCGTTATTCTCGGGAGCATCAACATAAAAGATATCATTCATATAAATAGCACAATTGCTTGATACTGATTTAAATGAATAACCGTCTTGTAACAGGCAAGACCCACTTATAATGTTTACACTCAATGATGGTACAAAATAACACTTATTTAAAACCAAAACTAATCCCGATGGTAGATGCAGAGGGAGCGTGCCGACAGCCACCACGTCGACTCTCGATCCGTTGCCGACGCGCATCGTCACCTCATCCTTCGCCAGCCGCCGTCTATTCCGTAACTCCTCCTGAGAGTTACATATATGAGCAACAGAACCAGTATCAAATACCCATGTGTTGCTCCGGGCGGATGTAAGGTACACATCTATAACATGTATATCAAATATACCTTGCTCTTTGTCGACTGTCTTGCCAGACTTCCTATCCTCCAGGTACTTGGGGCAGTTGCGCTTCCAGTGACCCTTCCCCTTGCAGTAGAAGCACTCCACGCTAGCTCTGGGACCAGATCTGTTAGTCTTGGGCTTGGCACTCATCTTGCCTTCCCTCCTGGACTTCCAGCTCTGCTTTCCCTTGCCACCGGATTTCTTGAAATCAACGGCCTTGTTGACCATCAACAGCGTGTGCTCCTTCTTAATCTCTACCTCAGCAGTCTTGAGCATCACGAACACTTCACCCAGGGACTTAGCCATGCCCTGCATGTTGTAGTTCATGACGAAGCCTTTGTAGCTAGGGGGCAACGATTGCAACACCCTGTCAATCGCCAGCTCATCGGGAATCTTGCATTCCAGAGCATTCAGGCGTTGAACGTAGCCAGACATCTTGACTACATGCTCGCTCACACTGCTATGCTCTTCCATTTTGGCCGAGAAGAAAAGCTCAGAAGCCTCATATCTCTCAGCCTTAGCCTGCGGCGCGAAGACAGCCTTCAGATCAGAAATAATCTCGAAGGCGCTCATCTTCTCGAAGCGCTTCTGCAGGTCGGCTTCCATGGCGTAGAGCATGCCACTCTGGACAAAGGCAGAGTCCTCCGATCTGGTCTGGAAGACCTTCTTCTCATCCTCAGAGGCATCATCTGCGGGAGGGTCACCTATGGCGGCCTCAATGACGTAGGCCACCCTATGGGGAGTGAGGAGGATCCTCAGGTTGCGGAACCAGGCCATGAAGTTTGACCCATTGGTCTTAAGCTTTTCTTTCTCAAGGAACAGACCTAGGTTAAACGAGGGGCGAGACATCTACAATGGAATTTGCAACAACATAAGACTTTGTTCATAATAATTTTGAGTTATAGTTTTTTTTTAGAAAATAACTATCATAACTCCCACTCAAACGAACATCCCTTCTGGTCGTTTAAGCGATTACACGACCCCCATCCATTGCACCACCCCTCATCGTCAGAGCCGGCAGCACAACTTCAAGAGTAGACAAAAGTCCGCCACACCAATTTTGTGACTCGTGCTCGACCTTTCGGTCTTCCTGTTCCGAGGCCATATTTCTGAATATGCTAGGCTCGCCACCAAAGACCTCCACGCTGACGCTTGTGCAACATGGCTTACACGCACTGTATGCGAACGACGAGATGTCTGACACCCGATCATCACGGCCTGCCTCATAACGTAGAACTTTCTTGGTGGTGCGCGTTGGAGGGAGAACACTAGTGGTATTTTTGAAGGGATCACCTTATATAGCTACCGCCGTGTAACTAATATATACTATATATACAATCACACAATATAAGATGCACACAAAACATCAAATGTAATGCGATGTGATATAGTCCATTGCGCCATGGTCTTCTTGGCGCCCGCAGTTCATAAACAATTTAATAAACCTACCTTGACCATATCACATAGCCCCTGCAAAATAAAGTTAGACGCTTCTACTTTATATTTTGCATATTTTACGTGGCTTGGGGCTTTCGTAAATAGAACCGCTTCATACCTACGAACCTTATGACCACAACAACGATCCAATAATTGCATATTTAAGCATCCCTTTCGGGCCCTCCATTGAAAATGCGAAGACCAACTAAAGAGAGAGAAACTGACACCCGCCAGCCACATATACGGTACAAGCCGTATGTCAGTAGTGGAACCAGTCTCGCGTAAGCGTACGCGTAAAGTCGGTCCGGACCGCTTCATCAACTCAATGCCGCTGGAAAACACAAGTGCACGCTAGAGGGTAGCAAATAACAGGAACGGTGCCCCCGTGCAGAACACGGGTTCTAACAGCGTACAGCTATATCTACGATAGATCGGCTCTGATACCACTGAAGGGGATCGTGTGCAGAAAACAAAAATTTTCCTACCAACGATATCCTAAAAGCATGCCAAGATCTATTCTATGCAGATATAGTAGTACGAACGTAGATCGGAATACGTACCCTTGTAGACCGAAAGCGGGGATTACGTTCCCGCACAAACGTCGTCGATGAAGACCGACGAAGCCGACCTCAAGGTCGTGTAGAGGAAGCAGGCCTCCGAGTACCGCTAGCGCAGCACCTCGCAGGGCGTCACACACGTACGGTGGAGACGACGGCCTCCGAAGCTCCAGTCCAGGACGAGCAGCGGAAGACTTGGACCGGAACACCAGCAGCGCGGCAGCGGGCTATGGTGGAAGAGATTCCCCTCCTCAGCTCGGCGCGACTCCGACAAGGGAATCACGAGATCGAGAGAGAAATTGGGAATTAATTGGATGAATTAAAAGGCCAGGGGTGCCCCTCTATATAAAGGCTCCCGGGAGGGAGCCAACTTGCTAACCAGGCAATGTGGGACTAATCCCACATGCCTGGTTCGGCCATGAACAGTAGCCGGCCACCTGGTGGGCCCCTTTTGGCCCACCTAGGCCGGCCATGCCCCCCCCACCGAATTCCCTTAGGGATTTTTCCCCCCATGGGCCTTCTTTCCACCAGAAGGCCCATTTAGGAAAATCAGCCTTAATAAATTCGAAAATAAATATATAAAATCATATTTGGACATTAATTACACTAATTAATATCAAACATATTATATATAATTTATTCTAGCTCCGAAAACTATTTCGTCGCTGCCCGATCTCCATCGGACCTCTCCCGGGACGTTCCCGGTGATCTCTTTCCTTTCCGGTTGTCTTGTCGAAACCCCTTAAGTGTGTTACCCTAGCGGTTCGATATAATAACAGGTATGATCGAGACTCCTCTCTGATCAACGACTAACTCGTAGGCCTGGACCCCATGAATTAATCCCTGTGATATAACGAATGACTTTCATCTATCAAACCTGAACGCAAAGTCTTAAACCTTTTGCCATAGCGATACTTAGCATGTCCGAACGTCGTTCCATAGATATCTCCATACCTAATCTCGACCTCGTTACCGACAACGCTATCTTCTACTCGTCCATGATCTCATGTCTCCGTGACCTAGTCACATGCTTGCAAGCTCATTAGACATGATCTCACCGAGTGGGCCCGAGAGTATCTATCCTGCTATGCGGACCGGCAAATCCCGCTCTTGACCCCTCGTCTCAACTACTCCTTTCCGATACCCAAAAGTATCACCGTTATTGTCATACTATATAAGATACGACGTTTGGTGCGATCAAAGTATCTTCCAGGAATAACAATAAGAGTTGATCTCACGGTCAAAGGCGTAACGACTACGTCCTCCAAATCTGGGTATGTCCATCACATCGTTCTCCAACGATATGACTCCCATTGCCGACCGGCGCCATGCCCCATGACCGGGAAACCTCGATCATCAATCGCGCAACGAAACTAGTCTTAGTAGAGGCTACTAGGGACCTGGTTGTTTACGTATCACACCCGTATTAATGTTTCCGCTTAATACGGTTCTAGCATGACACAAAAACCTATTATGAACAAACGAGATATGATAAAGAATACACTTTATTAATTGCCTCTAGGGCATATCTCCTTCAGGCTCAACTCGCCCAAAAATGCCTCTTAGTCAGGCCGAGGAGAGAAGCTCGGATCGAGCTTCTCAACTCAGCCATGCCCAGCTCGTATCGAAAATCCCACGCGTGGGCCCCACACTCGCTTCCAGCCTCCCACCCCGACCCCCATTTCCCCCCGCATCATCTCTCTCTCTTTCCCATTCTCCCGTCCCCATCCTCCCACCCCGGCCGACCCGCCCCGCCGCCCAGCTCCCTTCCTCGACGCAGATGCGGACGCGGCGCCCTTCGACGCCGACGTCAAGGACGCGGAGCTCATCCTGGCAACTCCCTTCTTCGACGGCGACGTCCAGAACGCGGAGGTCTTCGATGGCGACGTCCAGGATGCGGGGCTCGTCCTGGCGGAGCCCTCCTCGACACGGAGCCACCCAGAGCCCTTCCTCGTCGCGGACGCGGAGCTCGTCTACCCCGGCCTCCTCCCTGCGGCGGACGGCAGCGGACGCAGACGCGGACGCGGAGCTCGTCATCCCCTTCCTCGACAAGGTCCAGGACGTCGGGCTCGGCCTCCTCCCTCCGGCGCATGGCGGCGGCGCCCGGATGCGGCGCGTGGCGGCGACAGTGGATGCTCGCCTTCGGCTTCTCTCGCCGGCGTCGGTGCCTTTGTTTTTGTTTTTGTCAATAGGGACCTGATTGCTTTTTGTTTTTATAGTCAGGGACCTGATTGCTTTTTAATTTTATGTGGCATGGTTCACTTCGTACAAGATACCAAACAAGGTCTCAACTGAGCTCAGCTCAGATCATACAACCTAACAAACACAGCAAATAAAACACACATGTATGAGATAGGCATAGGTCAACTCAGCTTGTATGGGCTGAGATATGCCAACCAGGCTAGCAAACACACCGGAAGTGTTTGCCCATTTTGTTGATTGCGCCACATGGAAACAGAGAATTCCTTGCGAGATATCAGAATGGATGGAGCATTTTGTATGTAATTTAAAATTTTAAATGACTCTTTTTAAGGGGTTTTCTACAGCTCAACGCTAAGCGTTACAAAATCTTCAAAATTTGTACGAGATTCCTTCGGCTAATAAAAAGGCCCAAAATTCGTACGTTTCTCGTTTATGTCACAAACGGAAATGGTGTATCGTGCACTTCAAAATGTGTCCGGTTCTTTATTTGGCTGGCCACGTCATGTAATAAATCGTTGCTACTCGTGTTCCGGTGTGAAATTAAGTTCCACGATCGATTCAGAGAGTCTCAATCTGAATCCGCGACAGAGATCTACACGGATTCCGAAACCTGACGTGCAACGTCCACGAGCTCCGACTCGGTGAGCCGCTCGCCCTGTGCCCTGACGCTGCACTACAAATACCAGGGCCGCACCACGGCTAGCCGTCCAAGCAAACCGTTCAAGATCTCCACGTTCGATCGTCACTCGCACGGTAGCTAGCTAACCAGACGTACGAACTGAGTTCGTCCAACTCTCGGCGACATGGCGCTTTCGACGCGGCGCCTCTGCGTGCTCCTGCTGGTCCTCCTCGCCGTCGCGGCGACCTTCGGCCAGGGCCATGGCGCCGTTCTCCAAGACGACGGCCACTTGCCGGTCCGCCGCGCAGGTCCTCCCGTGGCCGTCCCCTACCATGGGAGCGGGTTCACTCACGTCCCGCACGATTATTTCGGTATTAAGACGAGCTATGGCCCCTACCTCGGCGACTTCTCTGCCGGTAGCCGCGGCCATGTTTGGAGCGTGCACTAGTAGAGAACAGGCAATAGGACCAAAGAGATATGCCCCATTTGTCCCGGTTGCATTACAAACCGGGACAGATGGGTGCCTGCAGCCTCCACGCGCGTCAGAAGGCCACCTTTTGTCCCGGTTCCAGCCACAAACCGGGACAAAAGGTGCGTGCCTCAGCGCACCAGTCTTTTTGTCCCGGTTCGTGACTGGAACCGGGACAAAAAGGTGGAGGCCTATATATACTCAGCACCCTCCCCTCTCCCAAGACCATTGGAGGCATTTTCTTTTTACTATGCTAGGAGGGTGTGTGCTAGTTTATTTTTTTTAAGTATGCATACAAGGTGTTCGACGAAATGCCCGAGAGAGTTCACAAAATGATTTGATGCACACTTAAGTTTTATCCTTTTGTCGATCGAGGTTATTTTTTTTCTCATTTCATTTGTCATTGATACAGTGCATGTTCAGTGGTTATTTCTCGATGTTCTTTAATGGTTCTTGATATAGTTAATTATATAATGTAGATGGACCGGCAATGGATGTACGGTGACCGACGCACTGCCGAGTACATGAAGGGCTTGAAGAAATTTCTCGAGATAGCCAAGGCCCACAGTACCAATGGTTTCATGTGTTGTCCATGTGTGGACTGTCAGAATAACACTGATTACCCAGAGACGAGAACCATTCAATGCCACCTTATTCGGCACGGTTTCATGCCCAGCTATAATTGTTGGACCAAGCACGGAGAAGAAGGAGTTATGATGGAAGATAATGAAGAAGATGATGATGACAACTATCCTATGTTCCCGGATTACGGTGATACTGCAACGGGGGAAGCTGAAGATGAAGAGGCACCATATGAGCCCGCAGACGATCTTGGTCGGGCCATTGCTGATGCAAAGAGAGAGTGCGGAACTGAAAAGGAGAGGTTGAAGTTCGAGCAGATGTTAGAGGATCACAAGAAATTGTTGTATCCAAGTTGCGAAGATGGTCAGAAAAAGTTGGGTACCACACTGGAATTACTGCAGTGGAAGGCAGAGTGTGGTGTGACTGACAAGGGATTTGGAAAGTTGCTGCAGATAATTAGGAAGATGCTTCCAAAGGTTAACGAGTTGCCCGAGAGTACGTACGAAGCAAAGAAGGTTCTGTGCCCTCTAGGATTAGAAGTGCAGAAGATACATGCCTGCCCTAATGACTGCATCCTCTATCGCGGTGAGTACGAGAATTTGGATGCATGCCCGGTATGCACTGCATTGCGGTATAAGATCAGACGAGATGACCCTGGTGAAGTTGAGGGCGAGCGTCCCCGGAAGAGGGTTCCTGCCAAGGTGATGTGGTATGCTCCTCTAATACCACGGTTGAAACGTCTGTTCACAAACAGAGAGCATGCCAAGTTGTTGCGATGGCACAAAGAGGACCGTAAGAAAGACGCGATGTGCAGACACCCCGCTGATGGGTCGCAGTGGAGAAAAATTGAGAGAGAGTTTCCGGACTTTGCAAATGACGCAAGGAACTTAAGGTTTGGTCTAAGTACAGACGGATTCAATCCTTTTGGGGAGCAGAGCAGCAGTCATAGCACCTGGCCTGTGACTATGTGTATTTATAACCTTCCTCCTTGGTTGTGCATGAAGCGAAAGTTTATTATGATGCCAGTGCTCATCCAAGGCCCGAAGCAACCTGGTAACGAGCTTGATGTGTACCTCAGGCCCTTAGTTGAAGAACTTTTACAGTTGTGGCGGGAAGAAGGTGTACGTGTGTGGGATGAGCACAAACAGGAGGAATTTGACCTACGAGCTTTGCTGTTTGTAACGATCAACGATTGGCCGGCTCTTGCGAACCTCTCAGGACAGACAACCAAGGGGTACAATGCATGCACACACTGTTTAGGTGAGACTGAATGTATATATTTGGATAAATGTAAGAAGTGTGTTTATCTGGGGCATCGTCGATTTCTTCCGATCAAGCATCCCGCAAGGAAGAAAGGCAAGCATTTTAAAGGTGAGGCTGATCACAGCAGGAGGCCTGTCGACCGTACTGGTGAAGAAATATTTGATATGGTCAAGGATTTAAAAGTAATCTTTGGAAAGGGTCCTGGAGGACTAGAGGTTCCGAAAGACGCTAACGGGCACGCACCCATGTGGAAGAAAAAATCTATATTTTGGGAGCTACCATATTGGAAGGTACTAGAGGTCCGATCTGCAATCGACGTGATGCACGTGACAAAGAATATTTGCATGAACCTGCTAGGCCACTTGGGCGTGTACGGGAAGAAAAAAGACACAGAGGAAGCACGGGAGGACCAGAAACGTATGAAAGAACGAGACGGTCTAAATCCCGAACACTATGAAGGCCCCGCCAGCTACGCTCTTACCAAACAAGAGAAAGTAATATTCTTTGAATGCCTGAGCAGTATCAAGGTCACGGCTGGCTTCTCGTCGAATATAAAGAGGATAGTAAATGTGAGACTCCAAAAATTTCAAAACCTAAAGTCTCATGACTGCCACGTGATTATGACACAATTGCTTCCGATTGCACTGAGGGGGCTTCTACCGGAAAATGTTCGAGTACCCATTGTGAAGCTTTGTGCATTCCTCAATGCAATATCTCAGAAGGTAATCGATCCGGCGATTCTACCTAGGTTACAGAGTGATGTGGTCCAGTGTCTTGTAAGTTTTGAGTTGGTGTTCCCCCCATCCTTTTTCGATGTTATGACGCATCTCCTGGTTCACCTAGTCGAAGAGATTCGAGTTCTCGGTCCTGTATTTCTACACAATATGTTCCCTTTTGAGAGGTTCATGGCTGTCTTAAAGAAATATGTTCATAACCGTGCTAGGCCAGAAGGAAGCATCTCCAACGGCTATGGTACGGAGGAGGTCATTGAGTTCTGTGTTGACTTTATTGCTGATCTTAAGCCGATTGGTGTTCCACAATCACGGCATGAGGGGAGACTGAGTGGAAAAGGCACACTAGGAAAGAAATCAATAATTTGTATGGATGGGCATTCTTTCACTGAAGCACACTACACAGTCCTACAAAGTTCTACCTTGGTGGCACCGTATATCGATGAACACAAGAATATTGTACGCTCCCTACACGTGGGGCAGTCTGAGAACTGGATTATACGTAAACACATGGCGACTTTCGGCGGTTGGTTGCGAACACATATCCGGAATAAAGTAGATGTTGAAGAACAGTTATGCTTGTTGGCCAGGGCACCATCTACGACTGTATCTACTTTCCAAGGGTACGAGATAAATGGGAATACATTTTACACGATATTCCAAGATAAAAAGAGCACCAACCAAAACAGTGGTGTTCGCGTTGATGCAACAAACAACAATGGGCAGAAGAACACATATTATGGGTGCATAGAAGAGATATGGGAACTTGACTATGGACCTTATTTTAAGGTCCCTCTGTTTCGGTGCAAATGGGTCAATCTGAAAGGCGGGGTTCATGTAGACAAGTTGTACGGAATGACAACAGTGGATCTAAACAATCTTGGTTACAGAGACGAACCATTCGTCCTAGCCAATGATGTTGCTCAGGTTTTCTATGTGAAGGACATGTCTAGCAGACCGAAAAAAAGAAAAAATATGGAAACGAATACATCATACGATGAGCCGAAGCGTCACATAGTTCTTTCAGGAAAAAGAAACATCGTGGGAGTGGAGGACAAGACAGACATGTCAAATGATTATAACAACTTTGATGAAATCCCGCCCTTCGTAGTGACCATTGACCCAATCATCAAGTTGAATGAAGAAGATGCTCCATGGTTCCGACCCTGAAGAAGATGCTCCATGGTTCCGACCCTGTAATAATGTATTAAACATTTTATGTGAAGAAGTGTTTTTGTTACCTGCATATCAAATGGATCCGCCGACGGTGGTTCATGAGTGCCAGACGGTGGCTTTGTATATCAAATGAACTACACTAAGTGTTGACATGGCTTAAAAATGAACTACACACCCCCGATCTAACGGCTCACGAGCGCTTGAAAGAAACACACCATCCGTATTCAAACTAGTGTTGTCTTAGTTAGTCAAATTCAAACACTTTTCATATTGAAAGTTTTGCCAAATTCAAAAATATACAAAATTTCTTCAAATTCATATTCAAACTATTTTTAAAGTACTTAAAATAATTATAATAGAAAACAGAAAATAGTGTTGTCTTAGTTAGTCAAATTCAAACACTTTTCATATTGAAAGTTTTGCCAAATTACATAATATGCAAAAGCTACTCAAAATCAGATTCAAATTATTTGGAAAATGAAAATGGAAAAGAAAAACTGAAAATTATTCCCGCCTTTACACCCCCTTTTGTCCCGGGTCCAGCCACCAACCGGGACAAAAGGGGGTGTAAAGGCGGGAAGCCGAGGCGGCCGAAAATTGGCTATTTGTCCCGGTTGGTGGCTCAACCCGGGACAAAAGACACCCCTTTTGTCCCGGTTCCAGCCACAAACCGGGACAATAGGGGGTCCTCCTATATAAGCAACACTTTGCCCCGGGGAGAGCCACAACCCGGAGCAAATTCCCCACTCCTACCGTTACGCTGCCGAATTTTTCCGTCGCGCCGCCGCCTCCTTCCTCGCCGTCCCCGCGCCTCCGGCCATCCCCGTGCGCGCCTCCGGCCATCCCGACGCCGCTGCGCACTGCTGCCGCCTCCGCCCTCGCCGTCCCCGCGCATCCGTCCTTCCCCGTGCGCGCCTCCGGCCATCTTTGGCGTCTTCTTCCTCGCCGAGACCGGAGCTCCGCCGAGCCATTGCCGAGGGCGACGAGGGTGAGTCCTCTTCTCCTCCTCCCTCTCTCTCGACGCCACCGTGCCGCACTCCGCCGCCACCGCGCGCGTCACCTAGGAGAAGAAATCAAACCCTAGCTAGTGTTCTTCCGGCCGCCGCCGCTTCGGTCGTCGCCGGTGACTCTCCGGTGACATTGCGCTAGCGGCGCCACCACTACTAGGCCCCCCTCGTCTCCCTCTATAGAATGCACCAATCAATTCGTGCAAAATCGCACGAATTCGTCGAATTCGACCTCTACTGGATTCGGTTCACCATTGATGACGTCAGCACGACGTTATCATTTTCAGAAACTATGTTAAACTATAGAAAATCATAATTAAATTATTTTAAATCAGAAAAATACAAACTTTTTATCAAAATGTTCATAAAAAGAAAATACATGTTGTTGTGTCATTATTTTGTGTGTTTGAATAAGTTTGAATAAACAAAAAATTTGTTGGAATATCGTTGCAAATGCAAATGTGATATTATTTTGTGTGTCATGACAAAATTTGTTGCGTGCAGGTACTCGAATTGTTCACCGCGTCGTAGCCGCCGCCCTCTCGAAGCCGCCACTCTCTCGGAGCCGAGCCCCGACATTGTTCGACTAGTGCGCCACTGTCAGAAACGAGCAAGAAAATGTAAATGAATTGTTCGAGATGTAATATTGTTGCTTTAAATGGATTATTCGATTATATTAGTGATATTTAATCGATATTTAACTATGGAAATAGCATTGTTCGACTACTCCGCCACCTTCATGGTTAATAATATATGTGATACTTTAATCGATATGCAAATAGAAATGAAGATGTGAATTTGTCTTAATAAATTGCAGAAACTATGGAGCCCGGTAGAGACCATGAACTAGAAGAGGACATGTTCGACATCATCCGCGAAGGTCCATTAGAGGGACATGAGAACAACTCGGACGATTTCACGTCACAGTTCCTGAACGAGTCCGGTGATGGATTGGAGGGGCCTTCCGACGAAATAGACGTCCCCGACTCTGCTGTTGGAAAGTCGTCCGGCGAGGTATATATTAGCCATCCGGTGTTCGTCTATGTTGAATAGATGCGTTAATTGATTTGTGTATATACATATATTAACTACCGCTTCTTTCTTGTTTTAGCCCTCCGGATCGAGCAAAAAAACAGCCGCCAAGTCAGATGTTATGAAACGAGGCGGGCCACGAAGCGGCACAAAAAAGCTGACCGGGACTCAAAAGTACCACATTGAAGTAATCGATGCAAAAGGCAAACCGATTGCTCCCGTCAAGCACGCCAAAAAATTTGTAAGTCAGTGCGGAGTCATTGTAAGGGACCAGATCCCCATCACGACTCATGAATGGAATCAGCCAAAGGTGCCAAGAGAGGGGGTTACTTATGTCCCCAATGCAGACAAAGAACGCCTTTGGGCCGAGCTCATGAAGAATTTCACTTTACCAGCAGAGGAGGATGAAGATCACCCTGTTACAGAGAAGCGATGCAAGGCCTGGGCTTTGATGGAGATGGGAGAACTGTTCCGCAGCTGGAAGAAAAGGCTAAACAAGTTGGTAACTGAAGGTACGACTCCAGAATTCGTCGGGATCTATGAAAACATAAAACATGAGTGGGACGATTTTAAGGCGTACAAGCTATCGACTGAAGCTAAGAAAAGGTCAGAGATAAATAAGAAAAATGCAGCAAAGAAGAAATATCACCATGTTATGGGGTCAGGTGGCTATCGGACGGCCAAGGCTAAGTGGGAGAAAATGGAGGATGACCTAGCGGCTAAAAATATAGACTTCGAGACATTGTATTGGCCCGAACGGCTTAGAGACTGGTTCTATGGCATTGGTGGAAAGTTGGACACAGAAACAGGGGAATGTATTTTTAACGAGGATCACGGAGTAGACCCTGTCAAAAAAATCAGAGACGTACTGAAGGAGGTGGAGGAAGGCAAGTTCCAGCCAAACAGAGAGAATGACGAGCTATCGCGCGCCCTTGGGAACGCTGAACACAGTGGACGAACACGAGGAACCGCCGGCTCCGTTCCGTGGAAGATTGGGTTTCCCTTAGATGTCGGGACTTACAGAAGCCGAGCGAGAAAGAAGAACATTGCGAATGACCGGATGCAGAAGCTAGAAGATAAATTAGCAGAGCACGAGAAGGAGATAGCTGAGCTCAAGGCTGAGAGGCGGCGTCCACGGAATTCCTGCGAATCTGAGACGCACGCAGATCCTTCTCCTGGTCCAAAATCTATGCAGAGAAGCAGTGTGGCTTCCACGGAGCTCGTTCGCCCAGGTTCCCCCTCGGGTACTTGTCACCCCGTGGATTGTATCAGTCAGCAGGAACTGTGCGAGCTACATGTGCCATGCTTGAATATAACTGTGAAGGTGGCGGACGGTTTTGCCGTACCGCACAAACCAGATGGAACGTATCATTGTCGCCCGATTCCAGATGGCTATGCTGTTGTCGCGGTTGATGAGGTAATGAAGGGATATGAGGGAATAAAACTGGACTACCCTACGGGAGAAGACGAGATTGAATTGAGATATGCCTGCAAGACTACCTGCTTATGGAAGAAGGAATACATCGTGTTCCCACACTTGTTGCAAAAGCAAACTTGCACTAGAAGCAAGCCCCCTCCTAGTCCACATGCCAGTCCGGACCTCCCCGACAACGACAACAACGACCAAGGCGCCAGTCCATCTCCATCTCCGTGGCCGCGTCAGCCAACTCCGCCGCCGCGTCAGCCAACTCCGCCACCGCGTCAGCCAACTCCGCGGCCGCGTCAGCCAACTCCGCCGCCGCGTCAGCCAACTCCGCCGCCGCAAAATAAGCGAAAGTCCACCGCAGCGTCGACTAGTACTCTGCAGAGCGGTTCGGGTAAGAAAGCGAGGAAGATGACACCGCCGCCTCCTCCGCCGCCTCCTACTACCAAGTTATCCTTGAAACGGAAGAAGTCTCCGCCGAAGCCGGTATATTCTCCGGAAGCGATACAGTGGGCATATGAATTTCTTACGCAGCCATCGCAGTATCAGATGAACATGAACGATGACTATGTACGCGTTCTGGTGCGTAACGCTAGAAGAGTGCGGGAGGAACGAAGACGGGCTGCGGGTGCAACACAGAAGCGAGACGTTTCCCAGCTCGGAATGCAGGCGGGACAATCGGTCGCCCCGCTCAGAGTGTACGCCAGTGGTGCACAGACAGAAATTGAGAAGCAAGCTCAAGAAATAGGTATCTCTGTTTCAGCCCTTCGCACCTTACAATCGGGCGGCACTATCGGGTTTGGTGAATTGGCGCGGCAATATGTTAGAGGGCAACCTCTGATCGACTCTTCTCACCCGCGCCTCCTACCAGCAAGAATGCACCAGTTACATGATTGGTACATGTCTTACACGGCCAATAATGATGGAGACTATATCTATGTAAAAATTCAAAAGTCTCATTATGGCCCAGGTGATGATGAGCTTCATATTGAGCTCCCAGAATTATTCCAGTTATTCAATTTTGACGCCCTCGACAAATCTATCGTCAGTGCCTATTGTCTGTAAGTGATTAATTTATGCATGTCATTAATTCTCTAGCTTAGCTTGTTTTTCATTGCCTGTAATTATCCTTATCACTATATTCTTTTCTAATATATTATTATGCAGACTTAAGGTTATACAAGCTCGGAAGCTTGGAGTTGATAATAACATTGGGTTCATTGACCCAAATCGAGTTCATCATCATGGTATATTAAATTACCTAGAGAATACGGAGGAGCTTTTGCTCTCATACTTAATGCCGCAATATTACAAAACCTACATACTATTTCCTTACAACTTCGAGTGAGTTTTTTAATTACTGCCTTGTCGATATTCAATAATTTGCTTACTCCATGTTAAGTGTAATTGATGAGTTATTGACGTATATAAACATGCGCAGATATCACTGGATACTTCTTGAGATTGAGGTTGAACTGGCAAAAGTATGCATATACGATCCATTAGGCAAACCGATTGAGAAGTTAATTGACTTGCAACTAATGCTCCAGAGGTAATTTCAATCATTATTGTGGCCTGTTCCGTTCTAATATAGGAAATTAATAACTTATTTAATCATTTTCTATACCGTACAGGGTTTGGGACAAGTTCACCGGATTCCACAAGGGTGTACGTAAGGATCTAACTTTTAAACAAGAAGAGGTAAGTAGTCATAGCTAGGTCCGCGCATCTCTTTAAATATTCTAGTTCCTAATACCATTTTTATTATCTTCTATTATTATTTAATTGAATCCTATCATATTCTCTCTTAAAGTGTGCGACGCAGCAACAAGGCACTAATTTATGTGGATTCTATGTCTGCGAGTTCATGCGTTCACACATCAATGAGCGGCGAAATGAATGGCAATCTGTACGTAAAGAATATATTCAAACTTTTTTATTCAATTTTGTTCACTTTTCTGATGATTAATATAATAATGTTGTTGATATCTCCTTTACAGTTTGAAAACATCCGGAACCGGCTAGATGCAAAAGACCGTCTACTCCCAATTGCGGAGGAGCTGTCAGGCTTTCTGATGGACTATGTGCTTCAGAGGGGGGCGGAATGCAATACTCAAGCAGCTCTGAAGAGCAAGGGCGAATGCAGTACTAAAACAGCTCGAAAGTAGTGCCTCCCCGATTGTAAATATTAGTTTCGGAGTACTATTTGTTTGAAACTTGTTTGAAATGAAATAGTAATATCCTCTATACTTTTTAGTAGCGTGTAATATGTTAACGCAACTTGTTTGAAATGAAATACTAATATCGACATCAAAATACAAAAGAAAAAGTACAACAGAAAACACAAAAGAAAAAGAAAAACAGAACAGGAAATGAAACAGAAAAGAGAGGAAAGAAAAAATAAAAAATAAAACATTGTCCCGGTTCGTATTACGAACCGGGACAAAAGGTAGGCCTGCGGACGCTCGCTCCGCGGCCCACGTGGTTGGGCATTTGGCCCCGGGTCGTGGCGTGCCCGGGACAAAAGGCCACCCCCTTTTGTCCCGAACACGTTGTCCCGGGTGCAAGACCGGGACAACGAGCCCTTACGGCCCGGGACCAATTGCCTGTTCTCTACTAGTGGTGGGAACCGTCGTCGTCGCCCCAGTTCTCGCTGCTGCCTGGTTCGCGTAGAGAGGGTTTTGTCAGAGTTGAATTCAGTGGCGAAGCTGTTGCAACTTGCAAAAAACCATTGGGTTCATCTCTTGTTATTATAGTGTAGTATTGTAATAATTAGCAATATCACACTCTATTTTAGTGAAGGTTTGATGGATTTCATTGGATTCATGTGAACCCAATGGCTCTATACCAGCTCCGCCACTGGTTGAATTGTACTCATGAGCAAGTATGTGAGCCATTGTAGTTGGTGATATTCTTTTGTTGTTGATCGACACCGGTCAGGTGGCCCTCGCAATTGCGAGGGCATAGTCTTAATTAAGGGTGTCAAAATTGTATGGAACTAAATTGTGTTCGACAATATTTACATCACAATGTTACAAAGTAGTACAATTCTATAGCCATTTGAAATATTATGCCGAATTATCGAGGATAAATTGTTAATCAATTTTTTGGTACCACAACAATATTTAATTCAATTCACTTTCCATATTCATGATAAGTGTTGTCATTTACAAATCAAATATCGTAACGTGCTTACTAACCGAAACATATGAATTTGAATATCTATTCTCTATCTGGTCTACCTGTAAGATTTTTTATGTGAGATCTCTAGCTCGGCTTTCTATTTGCTGCTTGATTATACATTTTTTTCCAGTAAAGAGCAAATATGCTATGCTATGATATATATGAAAGGTACATATTCAGAACACACAACAATATGTGAATATTTTTTCTGATGATTGGAAAACCATTTGAATATTCTGGTGATATTATTAATGGACTTATAAAACTATATGCTTAAATGAAGTAGTTGAAAAATATTGTTCCTTGTTAACAGATAGGAATTATAATCGTGCTTTTTTTGTAGCTTGTTTTTTCGCCTCTTGTTAATCCGTAGTGTTCTCTCTATTCTGAAATATGTCATGTTCTATAGAGCAACGGCTCCTAAATTCAATCCTCGTTTTAATTTCCTTTGATATAATTTTATGTGCTCTCTCTTCTCTCTATCTTGCGTACACTGTGCATTGAACTGACGTGTTCTAAATCTGTGTAGGAATCATATGCATGTATTGCACTTCATACTATTCAAATAATCCATAATTATTTTACAAATTAATCATCGGACCATTTAATTGTTAGCCAAAATAAGCCCTAATTTCTTAGGTGAACCAATCATCTGGTTAGTGTGGCTATTAAACTTTGATTATCTTGTTGCTCTCTAAACCAATCGTTATACCAAAACGTTACAATTGTTTGAAAAACAAGATTAGTTTGAATCTAATACATAATTGATCTATTATTATGCAAGACTGTTAAAAATATTAGGTGGCTACAGAATGAAATTACCCATGTATTTCCAAGCCTTTGCTATTATATAAACCCTTTGGCGAAGTGGATAAGGAAAAATAATTGTCATTTTTCTCTAAGATGATGATTTATAATTGTTCATTCTAGACAAAATAAACGTTTTCTCTAAAAGTAATGTTCAATAATCAATATCCCAGCCAGGTGTCTTGATCCTAAATTCCTAGCAATAGAAAACTTCACATTATTTGAGAGGTTCTATGTCTATATTGTTACGACGATACCCCAGCACAACCCAGTGTACAATCACCTACTGTAAAATAATAAAAGGGGCTTAATCCGTTTATCCGTTATAAAAAACAGCGGAGGCAACATGCATGCATACACATCGCGAGTTTGGAGCTCAGAGCTTAGAACCTTGTACTCAAGAACCTATAGCTCTGTCTGCACGAAAACGCTTCTTGCAGTCCGACTTCCAGGGAGGTCATCGAACTTCTTGCCACCAGGTGCAGGGATAGGGTTTCCAGGCTTTTGAGGAGATTGACCGTAAGGATAGATCTCGCGAGGAGGGTGGTGTGAAACACATAAACTACTCTCGAAGACAATTAGTCGTGTATGGTAACAAAAATAGTACGACGTGTCGGCGCCGAAATTTAGAAGAGATCTGAACCGTGATAATGCATTGGTACACATATCCCTTCCCAAAACTAAGCTCCCTGAAAATAGAGAGCAATGAAGCCTCCCACGTGGCGAAACGCGTTTGGATGCGCAATGGTCGGTTGTAGCGTTGTGTCCTGGCTCGTGATTGGCTGTCGACGTCGGTTTGGTCCCACGAATCCCTGATTCATCGCTCCACCCATTGACCCACGCGTCCTCGTGCTCCTCCGATCCCATCTCGCCGCCAGCATCTCTCTCGCCTGGCCGATCACCAATCTCTCTTCTTCACCGCGCGCGGTGGAAGTCTAAGAAGCTCGAGCGCCAGTATGCCATGCTCCGCGACGACTACGACAAGCTCCTCGCCGGTACCCTCGATTGTTTTTTCTGATCCCCTCCCCATCCCCATACTTTCCAACTTGACAGAATATCGAGCAGATGAGCGTGCGTCAAGGGCGACGACGCAGCTTGAAGCACAGTGCTGAAGGTGCAAGTAGTGGAAATAGAAGGCGATTTCGTGGCTGGGAAGTGATGGAGACGATGAATCGTTCTCTTCCATGGCCGAGCCCTATGCAGCATCACCTTCCTCCCTAAAGTTCCCAGATCGAAAGACTACCACAACTCTCCAGCGATGTTGTTTCTGCGCAAAACATTCCCAAATCTTCTCTTGCCCCCATGTCTCCTTCCCGTCCTGCTGTTTCCCCTTTCTCTTTTGCTCTCTTCAAATTTCTCTTTACAAGATGTGGATTTGATCCGGAGACAGGCTACTAGATTGGGATGTTGAGCTGCAATAATTTGATGCTTGCGGTATGATGCCTCTTCAAAGGTGCGGATAGATTTTTCTCAAGATTAGTTGGGATATAGCTAGGTTTAGATCAAGTTTAAATTTCTAAATGTTTAGATGCTTAACTTTTTTCAGCATACATGAATCTATCTATCTATCCGATGAATGCTGATTGGATCTTGTATTGTTGGTTTCGTTTTTATTAAATGAAATCGGTAGCGAATAGCTCCTTCAGTCGAAAAAATACACGAATCCGTCTGAAAAAGCATACATGAACAGTGCACCGAGGCCTCTTTTGGGTTAGTTGTGTGATGCTAGCTACAAGATGTACCAATCAAAGCATTGCTATCTTTAGTCTGTCAAGTTTCTTATGTCCTGTCAATCATCTGGTATTATTCCTAATGTAGAGGCTGCTCTGATGAGAATTTGTTAGGCATTTTCTGCCACATTTTTTATTTTTTAGCTAATCGTCTCATCACCTCTTAGTCCCTGTTCAAACAAATAATATTCGACATAATTTGCTATCATGCTAGGAGCACAAAAGCTACTAATATGATAATTTCTTTTAGAGAACCGTTAAACTCTTATACACCACAAGCCCTTTATGGTTTGCTAATTCTCTGACTGAGTACCACCAAAACAATTTGAGAATTGCCAGGACGTGTAGTAATGATTGCCCTGAACATATGTGTGTATCATCTATGTATTATAATAAACAGATTTCTGAGATGTACGGGTGTATAAAACTTGTCAGCTAAATACTATATATGTAGTGCTGGATTCCTGCATCAACTACGGTTGCTGCTTAAGCCGAACTGTTTATCCAGGGAAGAAATACGATATATTTCTAATATGGTGGCATTGTGTATTACTTAGGATAGGTGCGTTGATATGTTGCTGCATCATCTCTACCATAAGTTCAATGGAGAAGCAGTGAACATTTTAATACAATGACAATGCATTTCTTAGTACATTGTGAGTTGCAGGTTATATGTGCCTCACTTCCTTTGCGACTTGGTCATCAATCATCACTAATTTTGATAATGTTGACACGGAATGTTGGCATTCGTTGTTGTAGTCATCACTATTGTTATCTAAAATCTAAAAAAAATGGTGGTGCTATTTTCAGAATATCTATAAAATCATGTGAGAGAAGTCAGGAAAGAGAAAAACTGAATATGTTTTACCTTCTATGGGTGTGTGAGCTCCATAATATGTTCGTAAATTATATATTTTTTAGGGGGGGGGGGGGGGGGGGGGGGGGGGGTGGGTGGAATGTTAATCATGGCCAAAGTAGTCCAGGACAGGAGAAGTGGCAAAAGGAGCTACTAATTTAGGTTTCCATGATATGATCATGATATCTATAATATGCTTTGATGCGGTTGGATATAGTCTGGTCATGTGCAGAAGTTTAAAAGACTAACATAAGAATCTTAGGTAGCTTGGTTCATATGCTCAAGCTAGAAAGTATAAATATTCTTTTTTGAAAAAAAAAACAGTAGGAGTGCTCAAGTTTGAGTAACAGACCGTACTAACCAAAGACTTGCATGTGCCTGACGGATATTGCAGGCATCACAAGGCGAGGCACAGTTGATTATATACTAAGATACTTGAAAGCAGAGAAGGAGGCTGTAACCCAAAATGGTGCAGGTGACTGAGGTTTTTTCAATCAAATATGTTTATAAACATATTTGGGCATGTTACTAGTTCTATGTAATTATTGCACGTGACGAACTTAACACATATTTTTATATGGCGGATTTGATTTCATGACTTTCACGAATGTATATCCTACACATGAATTGTAGATCTGACGGTCAAAATAATTCTGATGATGTGGATCGACGTGGTGCATAGTAAAATACATCATTATATTGTTTTTAGTATATAACAGATAATAGATAGATAGATATGTAAACACGACAAATGTATACGTAATTGCCGGCAACGTCTAAACAATGCATTACTCGTCAAAAAGATCACGACGACGAGGACTTTCGGTTAAAAAAAAAAAGATCACAACACGGATGATGACTCGGCGAGCGCGGCTACGTACTCTGTTTGCCTCATTTGGCCAAGGCAGGCGTGTGTACGCCGACTCGCACACCTAGAAGTGCTAGCACGAACAAGGCAATGGCGAGAAACTCACCCCACTCCGCCAAAGGTCACTACGGGAGTAACAGCCTAGACCGACGGCAAATGCCGTCGGGCTCACGCTGGAAACCGTCGGCGTACACGTAGCCCGACGGTGGCCGTCGGGCTAAGGCCGTCGGCGTGTAATTCATCGGGCTCACGCCGTTGCCGTCGGCGTCGCAAATGCCGTCGGGCTCATAGATAGCTCTACCAAATATTTTTCAAAACCAATTTTTCAAAAAAAAAACGATTTTTTTTCAACTTTTTTTATTATTATTTCAACTCCAATTTAGTCATATATTTAATCTCATATCACACACTTAATCATAATCTTAGCTCAAACTATCCACCATTAGTCAAACTTCCCGGACGGTCACCCAACCTTAGAGTGCTCCAGTCCAAGCACGCTTAACTATTGAGTTCTACTCAAATGAGATTCCAGTTGAGATGTCATACCTTGCTGCTATTAGTATGATAGCAATCATATTAACCATCATTTGAGATATTATACTTTTTAATCTTTAAAATTTCAAAAATAAGATTTGAATGAACAAAATAACTATGTTTAATAATACTTGAATAATAATAATAATAATAATAATAATCAATGATTTTAGTTTTGTTTTGTCTTTTCCATTTAATAAGAAATAATTCGTATCTTCATATTTGTATATCAGAATTTACTAAATAAAATGTCTATGTCGATCATAAAAATGAGAGGAATCCAAATATGACATCCATGTCATAATTTTCATAATGAATGATGTCTTTTAAAACAAACAAGAACCAACATAAATCAGCATAAAGTCAATTAAAGAGGCGAATTTAGATAGAAGGCAAGAAAAATCCTCATATTCAGGTATTATCCATAAAATATGTTCTACTCTTTGTGAAAATTAAATGGGTGTCATTTTGGACCATATTTTATGTACTTGCTTCACAAAAAAAGTCATTTTTGACACTTAAAAAATCGAAAATGATATTTCGAAAAAGAATTTTGAAAATCGCTTCGGTGACGTTGTTTACCATACCATGACACACATATGTGCTGAATATGGGCACTTTATCACAAACTATGACATGATAATGGTCATACATTGGTCATTTGTCTTGAAACTTATGCATCTTTATAGATGATTGACATTTTTATGAAGTTTTGTTTTGAAAAGTTTACCAAAACTCAAGTTTATCATTTTTCCTATAAACTAGTACACGTAAAAGGACTCCATGCCAAAGGGTTTCTTTTTTTGAGTACTTTTTCATATTTTTTCATTTCTTTCAAAAAACGGTCAAAATGGAGAGCATGGCTATTCATCAAAAGTGGTCGAATTTTTCAAAACTATTGACGGTTCTATGTTGTAACCACTACTTGTGTACCTTAAAATTATTTTTGTAAGAACTTCAGAGCAAACTATCGCACAGTTGTAGTTCAAATTTGAATTACTTTCGGAAAATTGACATAAAGTCAATTAAAGAGGCGAATTTAGATAGAAAGCAAGGAAAATCCTCATATTCAGGTATTATCCATAAAATATGTTATACTCTTTGTGAAAATTAAATGGGTGTCATTTTGGACCATATTTTATGTAGTTGCTTCACAAAAAAAGTCATTTTTGACACTTAAAAAATGGAAAATGATATTTCCAAAAAGAATTTTGAAAATCGCTTCGGTGACGTTGTTTCCCATACCATGACACACATATGTGCTGAATATGGGCACTTTATCACAAACTATGACATGATAATGGTCATACATTGGTTATTTGTCTTGAAACTTATGCATGTTTATAGATGATTGACATTTTTATGAAGTTTTGTTTTGAAAAGTTTACCAAAACTCAAGTTTATCATTTTTCCTATAAACTAGTACACGTAAAAGGACTCCATGCCAAAGGGTTTCTTTTTTTGAGTACTTTTTCATATTTTTTCATTTCTTTCAAAAAACGGTCAAAATGGAGAGCATGGCTATTCATCAAAAGTGGTCGAATTTTTCAAAACTATTGACGGTTCTATGTTGTAACCACTACTTGTGTATCTTAAAATTATTTTTGTAAAAATTTCAGAGCAAACTATCACACAGTTGTAGTTCAAATTTGAATTACTTTCGGAAAATTGATATAAAGTCAATTAAAGAGGCGAATTTAGATAGAAAGCAAGGAAAATCCTCATATTCAGGTATTATCCATAAAATATGTTCTACTCTTTGTGAAAATTAAATGGGTGTCATTTTGAACCATATTTTATGTACTTGTTTCACAAAAAAAGTCATTTTTGACACTTAAAAAATGGAAAATGATATTTCCAAAAAGAATTTTGAAAATCGCTTCGGTGACGTTGTTTCCCATACCATGACACACATATGTGCTGAATATGGGCACTTTATCACAAACTATGACATGATAATGGTCATACATTGATCATTTGTCTTGAAACTTATGCATGTTTATAGATGATTGACATTTTTATGAAGTTTTGTTTTGAAAAGTTTACCAAAACTCAAGTTTATCATTTTTCCTATAAACTAGTACACGTAAAAGGACTCCATGCCAAAGGGTTTCTTTTTTTGAGTACTTTTTCATATTTTTTCATTTCTTTCAAAAAACGGTCAAAATGGAGAGCATGGCTATTCATCAAAAGTGGTCGAATTTTTCAAAACTATTGACGGTTCTATGTTGTAACCACTACTTGTGTATCTTAAAATTATTTTTGTAAAAATTTCAGAGCAAAGTATCACACAGTTGTAGTTCAAATTTGAATTACTTTCGGAAAATTGACATAAAGTCAATTAAAGAGGCGAATTTAGATAGAAAGCAAGGAAAATCCTCATATTCAGGTATTATCCATAAAATATGTACTACTCTTTGTGAAAATTAAATGGGTGTCATTTTGGACCATATTTTATGTACTTGCTACACAAAAAAAGTCATTTTTGGCACTTAAAAAATGGAAAATGATATTTCTAAAAAGAATTTTGAAAATCGCTTCGGCGACGTTTTTTTCCATACCATGACACACATATGTGCTGATTATGCGCACTTTATCACAAACTATGACATGATAATGGTCACACATATGTGTTGAAACTTATGCATGTTTGTATATGATTGATATTTTTGTAAAGTTTTGTTTTGAAAAGTTGTCAAAACTCAAGTTTATCATTTTTCTAAAAACTAGTACACGTCAAAAGACTGCATGCCAAAGGGTTTCTTTTTTTTAGTACTTTTTTATATTTTTTTTGAATGTAATCTAATTTTTTAAGAAAAACTGAAAAACAGTATAGTGAGCCCGACGGTAATGCCGTCGGCCTTACAACTAGGACGCCGACGGCAAAACGACGCCGACGGTTTTTTCGTTTCGTCGGTTTCACGTTGTGACGCCGACGGCCCCGACATATTGCCGTCGGCGTTGAAATAGCCGTCGGGCTGGGCTGAGTTTCCCGTAGTGGGTAGCACAGAGTACCGGCCGTGAAGTTTCTCGGCTCCTTCCCCCACCTCTCCGTTCAGTTCATGATCATATAAGCGCGCACCGGCGCACGCCGTATCCACCACCACCACACCAACACCGGGAGACGAGCGACATCGAGGAGCTAGCTAGGCATTGCCCATTCTGTTTAGCTAGGTGCCGCGGAGGCGACCATGGGGGGCAAGGCGAAGGTGCTCTGCGCGCTGCTGCTGCTGGTGCTGCTCTGCGTGGCCGCGGACATCCAGGGCGCGGCCGGCCGCGGTGGCGGGAGAGGCGGCAGCTCGTCCATTCGCTCATCGGCCGTGTGGTCGTCAGCTCAAAGAAGTCGCGCCACCACCACCATTACCACGACCACAACCACACGTCCAGCGCCGCCGCTGATCCGCGTCGCCGTGGCCTCAACTGGAGGGTCTCCGGTTCCGCCGCCACGATCGCTGCCGCGGCGCTCGTTTGGTAGGCGCTGATCGACGATCGTACCTCTGCACTGCAGCTATGCAGCTGCGTAGTCTGTAGGTACGTGATCGAGTGGATTAGCGAGGAAAAATCGAGACCAGAGTGGATTAGTAGCTAGTGGTAGGACGCTGGATGCAATCATGCAAATCTAGGTTGGCAAGTGGATTCCGTGATTTAGCGGTGCTAGTTAGTTCTAGTATAGTTCTTGTTGATGTGTGGATGGATGGGTGGATGTGTGGAATTAATTGTGGATGGATGTGTGTAGTTGTTGATGCGTGGATGGCTTTGCAAGTATGACGAAATTGAAGCTGTGAGAGTGATTAAATTTGCTTCTTCTTGTGGAAGAGTGCTGTATTCGACGGGAAAGGCAAATCCCTGAGGAGTGCGTCCGTTTGGGAAGTGGCAACGCAAACCCGTCTCGATCTCGCCTAATCCGAATCGAGCTCACCGCTACAAATCAATATCTCGCCTAATCCGAATCGTGCTGGTGCTGTATCTGTGACGGAGTTGTACACGGATTCCGAAACCTGACGTACAACCGTCGACCGAGTCCGATCACCGTTCGTTGAGCCCCGACGCACCCTGCACTACAAATAGCAGGGTCTTACTGTCACAGAGAATCGTTCGAGATCTCTGCGTGCTCTCCACGGCGCAACAAACTGTCGGCACCCATGGCGCTTTCCTCGCGGCGCCTATGCGTGCTCCTGCTGGTCCTCCTCGCCGTTGCGGCGACCTTCGGCCACGGCCAAGCCGCCGTTCTCCAAGACGACGGCCACTTGCAGTTGCCCGGTGCGCCGTGCAGGCCCTCCCGTGGCCGGCGCCTACCATGGGAGCGGGTTCACTCACGTCCCGCACGGTTACCACGGCAGTAAGACGAGCTACGGCCCCAACCTCGGTGACTACTCCGCCGGTGGCCGCGGCCGCGGCCGCATTTGGAATGTGGGATCGGTCGTCGTCGCCCCGGTTCTTGCAGCTGCCTGGTTCGCGTAGAGAGGGTTTGATCAGGGTTGAATTATAAGTAGTACTACTCAGTGACAGTGAGTCGTGAAGTATGTGAATTGGCTAGTAGTCATGTGTAGTCAGTGATATTCTTTTGTTGTTTGTAGGTACACGACACATACATTCGTGATTGTTAGTGAGTGTAATTTGTAACGATATATTCTATTAATTAATACAATCTCTTTACCCAAAGAAATAATTATACTATGTGATTGCTATATAGCGCATGTGTACCATCCCGGATTTTGAATGTATAATACGCTACGAGACCAACATTTCATTTGACAGAAATGATATGATGCGATCATTTCATTTCATTTGAAAAGTGAAATGACAAGGTTAGGAATATGAATTGTCATAACGTATAATAGGCCTTGCTGGAAAGCCAAATAAAATGACTTGTCCAATTCCATGACAACCAAACATTGTTCAGTATGGAATCACAAATGAATTACATGATTCCGGCTCAAAACGATGGGTACAAAACGACCTCTACTTGTCATTTGATTACACCGTGAGGAAATTGCATATAACGCCACTCGTTGGGAGATTTTGCACAAAACCACAAACACAAGTGGTGTGTTGCATAAAACACTACATTTTGCCATAATTGTTACGTAAGACACAAACCTAGTAATTAGAATCGCCGATAGCCAATTAGAAAGGTTGGGCCTATCATGCAAGGGCTGAACTACTAAACAGTCAAAGCGAAAAAAAAGTTTCCCATATTCCTCTCCGTGGGGTTCCTTTGACAATCATAGAGCAATTAGCAAAATGGAGGCGGGAGGGCGCCGAAACAACGTAAAATGGAGGCAGAAAGACAAAATGTTAAATAATCCTTCCGTAATAAAAGTTGTCTTTTGCAAAGGAAACACATGTCAATTGAAATTAGCATTTGCAAAGTTTTGGAGAATCCACTTTAATCAATATGGGCAAATTAATTCTAGCATTACACACACGTTGGATTAATAGAAAAGTTTGTGATTTCATCAAATTTCACAGATGTTTTTAACCGAACTGTGTGCGATAAACGAGACATCGCACACGGCTGTAAAATTGTACCATACACGATAAGTATTAATCCACATGAAACGCTCTATCCATGTGTCATTGGGAGATTGAATTGTCTGAACTCTACTGTTGGTTGTGTGCTATTGTAATCCCACTCATTGTTCTGATCACAATTTCTGGTGTATCTTGATACAGGTAGATGTTTTCTAAACGTTTGAACAAGTTTGAAAACCTGCGCAATTGCTGTATCTACTCCCTCCGATCGGCAGTGATTGACATGGGCTAGCTTAATTGGCTTTTGTACTAGCCTAGTGCAATGGCTGCGACAATCTAATCTGACCGGAGGGAGTAGAATTTAGATACAGGTAGAAGATAGATGACTGAAATATTTCGGTACTCCGTCGGATTAAATTCCACTGTGCCAGACGGGCTGCGAAAGCAAAGTAGAGGGGGAAAGGCGCAGACCAAAACAAAACCGCGTCATTGTCTCTTCTACTGATCTACTCCCGCCGCTTCATTTCCCGCAAATCCTCCACCCAACCAAGAAAACCCCAGGACCCCTTCTCCGGCCGGCGTGCAAGCGGAATGCAGCCACAGGCCGCCGGCGACTCGCACCAGCGTTACCCGGCCCGGCGTGAAGATCGACGAGCTCAATGACGACTACGCCAGGTTCGTGCTCCGCGGCACCGACGCCAGCATGGCGGCCGCCCTCCGCCGCGTCATGATTGCCGAGGTCCCGACGGTCGCCATCGACCTCGTAGACATCGAGAGCAACACCTCCGTCCTGAGCGACGAGTTCATCGCGCACCGCCTGGGCCTCATCCCGCTCGCCTCCTCGGCCGCCATGGCCATGCGCTTCACCTACGACTGCCACGACTGCGACGGGGACGGCTCCTGCGAGCACTGCTCCGTCACGCTCAGCCTCCACGCCCGCGCGACCGACCCCAGAAAGCCGCTCGAGGTCACATGCGGCAACCATCTCGTCTCCACTGACCCCACCAGGGCCTATCCCGTCGACCAAGCAAGGTAACACACCAGCAGCCTCTTGGTACTTCTGAATGCATTTTTTTCTTTATTTTTTGTTTGGAAGGACGATGGAAAGCATATGGAGATCAACGAATATGAAGTCTTTCACCATGTGAAATGCCTCACAACTTACTCTCAATGCCTCACAACGCTCCTAAGGAACTGTTCCTAAGGAATTGGCTGTTTCATATCTGAGTAAGAAACTATTGGCTGAAGAAATCTGGGCAGTCACTCACAACTTACTCTCAATGTAGATCTTTTTTGTGAAATTGGCACAAGAATTTAATCAGGGGAAACGTAGAGAAGTCGATCATTATTACAGATTTTCCCTTTTTCATTAACTAGCACAGTGGCCCTCGCAAATGAGAGGGCATCATGTGTAGTGTATAGAAAATGCTTGTTTACTCATCTTACCATCTATTTACCCTGTTGGGTCCAGAATACATAATATTTTAGACATGGATACATCTTAAATGTGTTACTTTGGTGTAATTTTGTATATTATTATTTTATAAACAATAAATAAATTATGAAACATTTTACGGTGTGATGAACATCTCATTCATTATTTTGAATATTTTTATGTTTCAAGCTTTAATATCTACACATACATTTGAATGCCAATAAGATTTGTCGCTATGGTGATTAAAAATAGAAATGTGAGCAGATGTATGCTCAAAGAAAGTAAGTTCACAGTCACATTAGAGTTTATCTTCAATCATTAAATGTCCTCCATTTTGAAGTTCACAATTTAATATGTTATTCAGTAATAGAAATTATTGTAATTTCTCTGTATTTCGTTAGAATTTTCCACATATACCACTAACAATTTTAACAAAATGTTTAATATTCTAAGATGAATTTTTATTTGGCATTTTTCACTAATACCACTAACAACAACTACAAGTCATGTGTTACTTATTATTGCGAGGCCACTGTGCAAGATGGATCGTGTCAAGCAAATAATATAGTTACTTACTATTCATTCATGTTAAATCCTAGCCATAAATTTTAGATATAAGTGTAAGAATGTTAAGATGATGTTGGTTAACATGGAGTCTCTCTTTTACATTCTTATATTGCTTTTATTAGTATATAATAGCTCTTGCATATTAGACCGGTTGTAAGCCCGGCCCTTAACTGGAATTTCCTAAAGTCCAAGGTGGCTTATAATATCATTAAATAAAAAGATATCATTCATGTTTGCCCTAGGTTTATTGGAGTGTACAGCAAGTGGCCAGCTACGATAACAATTAATCCCACTTCAAAATGTTGATCTTAAATATGAGTCACAAATAAGAACACTACGCATGTTCTTCTACTCAAATCGTTTAGTCAATCAATCAAACGCATCAAGTATAATGCAGAAAAATAAAAGAGAATAATCTGATAGAGTATGCATATTATTCGGAGAAGTTAGTAGTTCAACTCACAATCTCGGTAAGGAAAGTTAGATAACTCGCTTAAAATTAATAGCTTCATCCAGAATCAACCACAGAGGCACCATTGCACATCTATAGATGAGGAACCATTGCACATTAATAAACGATCATGGAATTGCGTGGTACCATTGTCAGACATCCCTATCATTGTTAGACAATATAGTGGTGGCCGTCAGTATTGTTGTTG
Organism: Poa annua; assembly: GCA_026929855.1. NCBI lineage: Eukaryota > Viridiplantae > Streptophyta > Magnoliopsida > Poales > Poaceae > Poa > Poa annua. The sequence continues at coordinate 60,690,418 of CM049438.1, read as the reverse complement.
CTACTATATATTTTTAAAGAAGGACATGATCAGTGTTAGTAGGAATCATGGGTGAAAAAAAGAAGCAACATAAATTGGCTTTGGTATGCTCTAGGATTTACGAAGGGCTGGTGAGTCATGTGTTTCGCAGCCGGCTGGAAAGTTCTTGTTGCTGGAGCATCAGTTGAAAACTATATATTGATCATCCTAACCTAATGGTGAATATATAAAACACGTGCTAGATCAACGATTTTTCTTTAAATAAACAAACTGCTCCATCTGGATGTGGGAAAATAGATGAAAAACTTGCCTAATTTTTTCACAGAGATACTGAGGCCATAGCCCATCTTGTTCCTATATAGTAGGTCGATCCTTCATCAGTACAGGCTGCGGGATGCTGAGGCGCGGGACGAACCTGCGATGCCGGCCGGCCGGCGGCACAACTAAGTTTTCTTTTCTCATATAACGGGGAGGAGATCTAATTCATAATTTTTTTCCTAAGCGATGCACAGAATCCAAACGTGTACACACCGGACTCTTTCATACTTTAATAGATCTGAAACGTGTCAACCCAGAAAAACGTGGTTACATAAATTCGATTAAATCCTAACCACTGATTTTAGATCTAACAATTGAAAATAATTAAGATGATGTGGATTAATCTGGTGACTCGAAAAACTAACTCATTTTGCTTTTAGTATATAATAGATACCTCAGTTTGCTTTGGGATTCATATTTATTTTAGAGGGAGTGTACGATAGCAAGACTCAATTATCTGAATATAACATATCATTGAAATTTGGCATATTAATCCAGTAGACTTTTTCATTGCAGAACTGTTGGTCTGTCTTCATAACCTAACATTTAAATTTCTTATTCAACATAATACTTCAAGTTTCCAACAGCTCATGTATGTTTATAGCTCATAACTTTGTGATTATTACTTGTTTTAGTAATAACAGTTGATTTCAACAGCTGCATATTAATTGCAAAGCTGCGTTGCGGGCAAGAGCTGAGTCTTCGAGCAATTGCTAGGAAGGGGATTGGAATGCACCATGCCAAATGGTCCCCGGCTGCTACTGTGACTTTCATTTTTTTTCGATAAAGAGTGACTTTCATGCATGGGCCTGATATACGTATCAACGAAGAACTCATGAAGACACTTACCCTTGAGGAGAAAACAAGCTGGGTGGAGAGCAGCCCAACAAAAGTATTTTACATTGATCCTGAGACCCAAAAGGTCAGCTTTTTCAGAACTTTCCAATTACTTCTTTCCCCATATATACACAAACTAATATGTGCAGCTCTTCATTTTGTTCCTATGCTATGATCAAATACCCCTAGAATCCTACTTTTTTGTGTTGTGCGTAAACTATCCCTAGATTTTGAAAGGAAATAATTCCACACATCTTACATAAGTAGTCAAATAATTCCACATCTCAACTATATATGACGGTCTATATGAATTATCTGTATACAAGTCAATATCTCCTGATGCTGCAATCTATGACTACATTGTAACACATCACCATATCGCAAGCCATTTATATTTTTTTATCGGTCGTTATATCTTCTATTTATTTTTCGCATGCTGACTGCTGAGACAAAACTATTGTCACATACCCGATTTGTTTATTTGGTTGGTAGATCGTCCATGCACATTACAGTGATGGTTTATGTCTACTACTATTCAAAAAAAAAATTAGGTTAACCACTTACCTTCGGAATGTACCCAATGTATTTCACTTGTCTTTCAAATTTTGTAAAAATGGACTAGTCGGAGAGCAATATTTTTATGATCTCGGAGCAGCAATATTCTTGTTGATATATTTAGTTGTTGATGTAAAACTCTGTTTCCTGCTACCACGTTTAGCTGTAAAACGTTTTTTTTTTTCATACACCTTATCCTGCATCACTCCGTTCTAAAAGAATGATCACAAAGGTAAATGTATCTTCCAAACTGTATTTTTTACGTCGAAGGATAGATGCTATCAAATGCTTATTTGTTTACGTTGTTGTCAAACTATAATTTCAGACGTCGTTCTGACTTCCATTGATAATCTGTACATGCAAATCTGGCCATGGAGCTGTTTGTTTCTAATAACTTACTGCAATGATGATTTTAGGCCTCGGGAGCGCCGGCGCCATTTAATTCCCCCAGCCGCACAACGCCATGGCCGCCGTCCTTCTCCTAGGGAGTGCAGGCGGCGCTCCATGCGCACCACAACCGCGGAAATGCCGCCCGTTCCTCCTGCGCCGACCACGGAAACTCTCGAGCGGCGCGTGATCCCCATTTGTCCGCTTGAGCTCAAGTTCGTGGGGTGGGGATGTCAGGACTCAATGGATAAGGAGAGTGTTTTTTCTTATTGAAATGTAGACTGGATCAGATGGTATCGCCCGTCGGACTCGATCGGACGGCGTGTGCGGTGAGCATTTTTTAAGGACGAGACGGTGCCCGGGCACGGAATAGATTTTCCGTTAGAAAATAGTGTAATTGTGGTTGATCGATCAGTGGAGACGCGTGTGTCATGAACTCGATGTTTTTATGTGATCGCGCCCTAGCGCCGTGCCCACTGTAAACTTACTACTACTTCCTCTCGTTCCACAATACAAGTCTTTTTTAGCAAATTAAACTAGTTTTCCCGATCTCGATCTCGCCTGTGTGCGGAGTGGGAAGCCCGTCTCGATCTCGCTCGCCCACTCCGAATCGGCAAGGGGAGTTGAACAGCACACGACTGACACGAATTCGGAGATCGACCCGGCCCCTGTCGGGGGGCTACCCCCGGGTAGGGTAAGGGCGAGGGTAAAATATCCGTGTTTACAGTGGTAACTATCCCTTGCCTGGCGCCAAAGGTCATATGACTCCTCGAGATGTAAAGGGACGCCCTTTGGAGGGAGCAGGGGCCAGGCTGTCTCCCCTGGTGGTGCTATAAATAGACCCCCAGCCCCTCACTCTCATTCAGGCAAAGGCAGAGATTTCTCCTAAGAACCAGCTTCTCGAAGATGTCTTTGGGGGCAAGCCTAAGACATCTTCGTGTAGCTGGGCCTAGGGGCATTCTCTTGTGCGACGCCCGAAATTCGGTGCTGGGGTGCTGGGTCCCGGCAAGACCAAGTTGTATGCTTAGCCGACTTAAGCTTATGTCGGAGGTAGCCGACATGTTCTAACCGACATAACCATGTCCGAGCTCTCTATCTATATGTGATGTGCAGGAAGGCGGATCCGACATACAGTTTCGGGCCAGGTGAGGTATGTCGGAGGTCCAGGTCCGGCATAGCCATGCCGGCGTGCGGAGACAAGCCCGGTATACTTGTGCCGGGATAGGAGGATGTGTCCGACATATCCTATGTCGGGCAGGAAGTCAAAGGCGGGTACAAGGCCAGGACACTGTCCCGTCTGACACGGAGGTAAGGTCACCTCCCGTCTGACACGGGCGCGGGACAAAGGGCACAAGACAAGGGCGATGTGACCATACCACTGTACTGGCAACTGACTGACAGGAGACAAGGCATGGAGAAGGCACGTCCTGTCTCTGGCAGGGGAAGCATCATCACCTAGGACGGCGGCGGCTACGGCAAGAGGCATCATGGCCTACATCGGCCTATGTCGGATAGCCCGGCGGCTAGGTCGTGGTAGAGGTGTCGACATTACCGTTGGACGGGGGCTGTTGTCCGGGGGGCCCAGAGGAGTTAGGGTTCCCGGACAACCCGGCAGGAACTCTATATATAGCGCCATAACTCCTCCTGAGAGAGGGGACGCCAACCAGAGAGCCAAAACTATAGTCTCATTCACTGCTAGGGCATTTACTCTTTCCTTGTCAGTAGTTCATCCTAGTTCTTACCAAAACAGCTCAAGGAGCACCTTGTAGATCTTGTGAGATACTTATAGAGAGAGGCAAGGCAGGAGTAGGGGTGTTACCTCCTCACGAGGGCCCCGAACCTGGGTACATCGTGTGTGGGTGTGTTTGCTTGTTCTTGAGCCGGGCTAAGTCGGCTCGTGTTCGTTTCTTGTTTTCCCTTGCGTGAGCTTTTTTAGCTCGCTAGCCCTCCCCGGATCCACCAGCGTCCATCGGCCCCACACAATTAGCCATCCTATGGCATCTGCCGTGATACCACCACGACAGTTGGCGCCCACCGTGGGGCAGGTAGAGGCGCTGGCTGGTGTACTCATCCGGACGGGCCCCGTGCGAGTCCTCTCCGGACTCGTCGTCAAGTTCGGCGACATGGAGTTCGTTAGCGACAACGCCGGCTGCTTTTGCGGCAGGCCATTTCCGAGCAACGGCTGCGTCATCGAGTTCGGCAACTTCGCCACCTATGTCGCCACCGAGCTCGTCTGCGAGTACCCGACGCAGGTGCTCGTGGCCGAGGATCCCCCAGCTGTCTGTGCGGCTCGCGGACGGCGTACCACTCGCCCCGAGAGCTGCGCGGTCATGATGGCCGGGGTGACGGCTCCTCTGACAGAAGACCCTGTCTTGGAGCCCGAGGCAAGGTCGACCCGGAGGGCCAAGCAGGCACTGGAGAGGCAGGGCCATGGCGGCGCCGAGACATCCCGTGTCCCGGTAAGGACTGAACCTCTTAGAGAGACAGTAGAGAGGTTGACTGTGCCGGGGGCAGCTGAGTTAGAGGCAGAGCGGCTGAGCTTGCTGGAGGAGGCAGAGAAGTTAGCAGAAGTCCGAAGGGACTTCGACCGAGTTCAGCGTGAGTATGACGCGGCTCATGGTTTCTCGCCGGTAGGAGGTCGGCCGAACCGTGAGGCCGAGGTGCGCAGAAGAGGCAAGGGCCTCAATGCCGAGATAGATAGGGATGGCAGAGCTACATCCAATGTGACTCCGAGCATAATGTCGGCGGCTAGGCCGAATTACAGCTCTCCGGCCAAGACCCTCAGGGCTGCCGAGGCAGCAAGGGCCGAGTTATCCGGTCTAACCGGAGAGGCTCGCCGTAAGCAACAGGACCGAGTCAATGAGCTGGTAGAAGTGGCAACCCGGCAGAATGAGGCTGTCAAGAAGGCCGGGGGTGGATCTCAGGTTGTCCACTCAACCCGGGCTCCCAGTGGCATGTCCAGAGGACAGGCTTCTTCCCCGCACGTCGGTGGAAACCAGAGTCGGAGTAGGAATCCCGGAGGAGATCAGCAGCTCCAGATGCTGACATATGACCCGACATATGCCGGGAAGCAGATCGCAGGCCAGGGCAACGCTGGGCAAGCCCAGAGCAGAAGTCGACAAGCTCCGAGTAATCGGCACGCCAAAAATGCCAACTCGGTCGGTCGGGGGTACCCACCCCGATATCCGGCGCCTAATCAGGCCCCGAGGCAGCAAGTTGTTGGAGCACTGCAGACCCGGCAAGTGGGCGGGCAAGACCTGAACTGGTACGATGACGGCAACTCGGCATTGGCCAAGGCCGGGTATCATGTGTATGAGAGTGCTCTGGGGTCTCGACTGGGGACTCGCCAGTTGGATCCAAATGATGCTCGGTACAAGCTGGATCGGTTGTACAGATCCGAGCAAATGGAAGAGCAAGGCCCACCCGGTCCTGCTTGCTTCGGGCCCCGAATCATGTCGGAGCAACCTGTCCCCCACTTTCAGTTGAACAGGGGAGCCAAGACCTATGACGGCAGCTCCAAGCCAGAGGACTGGCTGACTGACTATGTGACAGCAGTGCATATTGCCGGAGGAAATCGCCGATGGGCGGTACGGTATATCCCGCAGATGCTTGAGGGACCGGCCAGAATCTGGCTGAACAATTTGAGGGAGGGAAGTGTTAACAGCTGGCTGGACTTCGAGGAAGCCTTTGTCAGCAACTTCTCCAGTACCTACAAGAGACCTAACCGACCTCAGCAGCTTGCAATGTGCAGGCAGAGGGACAATGAGACTGACCGAGAGTATTTGACTCGGTGGAGCACCATTCGCAATTCCTGCGAAGGAGTTGTGGAGGCCCAAGCCATCTCATGGTTTGCGCAGGGATGCCGACATGGGTCCATGCTTTGGCAGAAGCTTCAGAGGGAAATGCCGGCCACCTTGGCCGAGACGATGAGAATTGCCGACAGCTATGCCCTCGGCGATCCAATGCAACCACAGCTGGACTCGGGAGAACCGAGTAGGAGGAACTCGGGAAACCACAGGTCCGGGCAGGGCAGAAACGGTGACCGGCATGATTTTGGCCAAAAAAGGAGGGAGCCCGACTTTCGCTATGCCTCGCAGCAGGTAGCGGCGGTAACCGGTGAACGAGGCAATGCCGGTAACAACCAGCGGCAGAAGACTGATGGTCAGGGTTGGGCAGAAGTCAAGAAAACTTGGGCCGAGCAGAGGAAGCCCTTGACGTATGAGGACATGCTGGACAAGCCCTGCTGCTATCACACTTTCGAGCCCAACAGACCAGCCAACCACACAACTCGGCAGTGCAGCTGGTATCAGCGCATGCGGCAAGAAGGTGCTCCGGGGGGATCTCTGGTAACTGGCCCCGAAAAACCCGCAGCGCCCAGACCGCCGGCACCTGTGAGTGGGGCCAATGCTGTCCGGGTTAACCCGCCAGTCCAGAGGAGACCACCGGCAAGGCCGGTAAACATGGTGAACGTCCGGGGTAACAACCGTGTCGGTCCTAGCAACCAGGGCAGGTACCCCCAGGGTGATTACCAGGAAGCTCATCAGAGCTATGTAATCTTTGTGACCGAGCCCACTGACAAGAAAAGTCAGCGCCAGCGCGCTCTGGAGGTGAACGCCGTCATGCCGGCGGTACCCAAGTTCATGCACTGGTCTGAGATAGAGATCAGCTGGAGTCGGAAGGATCACCCCCGGGTTATGCCTAAGCCGGGAGGGTACGCCTTGGTGGTGGACCCGACATTCATCGGGCCGAGTATCAACGTCCGGTTCAGCAGAGTCCTGGTTGACAATGGCAGTGCCATTAACATCATGTACAAGGACACAATGCTTAAGTTGGGAGTGTCCCTGAACACGCTGCTGCCGACCAACACAACCTTCCATGGCATTGTGCCGGGGGTTTCTTGCTCGCCTATGGGCAAAATCTGGATAGATGTGTTGTTCGGGACCCGGGAGAACTGCCGGACCGAGAGTCTTGAGTTCGAGGTGGTGGACTTGGAGAGTCCATATCACGCCCTGATTGGCCGACCTGCTCTGGCCAAGTTTATGGTCTCCACTCACATGGGCTATCTGAAAATGAAAATGCCAGGTCCGAATGGCATAATCACCATCGCGGGGGACTACAAGCGCTCGATCGAGTGTGCTAGTGCCGGCTCGTGCTTGGCCGAGTCGTTGGTCATAGCCGAGGAGAAGAAGAGAATCCAGCAAGTGGTAACGCTGGCCCAAGCCTCCCAACTCGGTGTGCCCGGGATGGCAAACCCGGAGCAGCATGCTTCCTTCCAGCCGCCAAAAGAGACCAAGAAGGTCGTGTTGGACCCGGTTAACTCAGAGCACCGGGTGATCATCGGCACCAGCCTGGACAGTAAATAGGAAGGCGAGCTCACCGATTTCCTCCGTGAGAATCGGGATATCTTTGCTTGGTCAAATGACGACCTTCAAGGAGTTCCGAGGGAGTTGGCTGAGCACTCATTATTCGTGAGGCCGGATGCAAAGCCGGTGAAGCAACCGACAAGACGTCTCTCGGACGAGAGAAGAGCCGCGATCATGGAGCATCTAGCCGTATTGCTAGCGGCTGGATTTGTGATGGAAGTACTGCACCCGGACTGGTTGTCTAACCCGGTCCTGGTAGAGAAGAAAAAGGATGACCCTCTCCTGGCCAAGGTGTGGCGCATGTGCATAGACTTCACAAACCTCAACAAAGCATGCCCGAAAGATCCTTTCCCGCTCCCCCGGATAGATCAAGTAATCGACTCCACTGCCGGGTGTGAGCTTTTGTCTTTTGTAGATGCGTATTCTGGTTTTCACCAGATACCTTTGAACCCGGCTGATCAATTAAAAACTGCTTTCATTACCCCGTACGGGGCTTATTGCTATCGTGTTATGACCTTCGGGTTGAGAAATGCCGGGGCCACTTATCAAAGGTGCATGCAGAAATGCTTGCATGACCAGATAGGTCGGAATGCAGAGGTGTATGTCGACGACATAGTCATAAAAACAAAAGAGAAATCCACTCTGATCAAGGATCTGAGAGAAACATTCGCTAACTTGAGGAAATTTCGGATGAAACTTAACCCGGATAAGTGCACCTTCGGTGTGCCGGCCGGAAAATTACTCGGTTTCTTGGTATCTAGCCGGGGCATAGAGGTTAACCCGGGGAAGATCCGAGCTATTGAAAGCATGAAATTACCAACTCGCCTTAAGGATGTACAAAAATTCACCGGATGTCTGGCATCGCTGAGTAGGTTCGTAAGTCGGTTAGGAGAGAAAGCCTTGCCTTTATATCAACTCATGAAAAAGAGTAAAACCTTTATATGGACGCCGCAGGCAGATGCAGCTTTTAATGACTTAAAAAAGACACTCTCAAGTACACCAGTGTTGGCATCCCCGTTGCCCAAGGAGCCGATGTTGCTCTATATTGTGGCTACCAACCGGGTTGTAAGTGTGGTAATGGTGGTGGAAAGAGAAGAAGGTGAAAAGGGGGTACAGAGGCCCGTGTATTACCTGAGTGAGGTACTCTCCCTCTCCAAGCAGAATTACCCGCACTACCAGAAGATGGCCTATGGTGTATACCTGGCGGTCACCAAGTTGAAGCACTACTTTCAAGAGCATCCGGTTACAGTAGTGAGCGAGGCTCCCTTGTCCGAGATTATAGGGTGCAAAGATGCCAGCGGCCGAGTTGCCAAGTGGGCCATCCAGCTGTCCCCCTACGCCCCGACTTACGAAAGAAGGGACGCCATTAAGTCGCAGGCGCTGCCGGACTTCTTGGTGGATTGGGCCGAGATGCAATACGAGCCTCCCCCGCCCGACTTCAATTTCTGGAAGATGCATTTTGACGGGTCCAAGACAAAGATCGGGTTGGGTGCCGGAGTGGTCCTCACCTCCCCGAAGCAGGATGTACTGAAATACGTACTCCAAATTCATTTCTCGGCATCCAACAATGTGGCCGAGTATGAGGCACTCGTGCATGGCCTAAATGTTGCTAAGGAAATCGGCATCCAGCGGGTAGAATGTTATGGTGACTCGGATTTGGTAGTTCAGCAGGTGTCGGGAAATTGGGATGCGCTGGATGCTAACATGGCGTCATACCGATTCCATGTACAGAAAATTTCCGGATTCTTTGAAGGATGCGAGTTCAAGCACATACCCCGGGGAGAGAATGAGGCTGCGGATGTATTGTCCAAGCTGGGGTCATCACAGGCCGCAATCCCACCCGGCATAGCATTGGAACACTTGAAGAAACCGTCTATCAAGCCATCACCCGAGTCGGAGTCCATATTTATCCCGAAGAGCTCGGAGACAGAAGCCGTGCCCATGGAGATTGATGTCGGGAGCATTTGGATAAACTCGGGGACTGTACCAGGTATGTCGGCAGAGGTGATGTCGGCCGATCCTATGGAAATAGATGCACCAGTCTTCCCGGTGAGGCAGGTACCGGAATGGGCGCAGCCCATTATGGCATATATGGTATATGGAACCCTGCCGGAGAAGGAAGTGGAAGCTCGGCAGGTGATAAGGAAGGCCAAGGCTTACACGGTAATCAATCAAGAGCTGTATAAGAGAAGTGTCACTGAAGTGCTGCAGCGTTGCGTTGACCCGAAGGAGGGGCAAGAAATGCTGCTCGAGATACATCAAGGTGAATGCGGTCACCATGCTTCCTCAAGGGCACTGGTGGCAAAGGTCTTCCGACATGGGTTCTATTGGCCTTCGGCTCTGCAACAGGCAGATGATATTGTCCGAAAATGTGGAGGTTGCCAGAGATTTGCACACAGAATACATATGCCGGCGGCAGCACTGAAAACTATCCCCATCACATGGCCGTTTGCGGTATGGTGCTTGGATATGGTGGGTCCATTCAAGCCGGCGCGGGGCAACATGACTCATATACTAGTCATGCTGGACAAGTTCACCAAATGGATCGAGGTAAAGCCAATTCAGAAATGTGATGGAGCTACAGCCGTCTCATTTTTGAAGGATATCATACTGAGATACGGTTACCCGCACAGCATTATCACGGACAATGGCACCAATTTTGCAGTAGGGGAGTTTGCTCGGTTCTGTGCGGAGAAGAGAATCCGGCTTGATGTGGCCTCGGTGGCACACCCAGAGGCAAATGGGCAGGTTGAGAGGGCCAACGCCTTGGTGCTTGCCGGCATAAAGGCTCGGCTGATAGAACCTCTCCTGCGGACTCCGGGGTGTTGGATAGAGGAAATACCGGCGGTGCTGTGGGGTCTCCGGACCACGCCCAACAGATCCACCGGGTACACCCCATTCTTCATGGTGTATGGTGCTGAGGCAGTGTTGCCAACCGACATACAGTATGACTCGCCCAGGGTGGCGATGTTTACAGAGACCGAGGCAAGAGAAGCTCGAGAGAATGATGTCGACTTGCTTGAGGAAGCAAGAGAGTTGGCCCTATCTCGGTCAGCGATATACCAGCAGAGCCTCCGACGCTATCATAGCCGGAAGGTACACCCCCGGGTGTTTAGAGAAGGAGAGTTGGTACTGAGACTGATACAGCGAACTGCCGGCATGCACAAATTATCCCCTCCGTGGGAAGGACCTTTTGTGGTGAGTAAAGCCCTACACAATGACTCATATTATCTTGTAGATGCGCAGGAAGCTAGAAAAGGTGTAATGGATAGAGCCGGTGAGGAGACCAAGCGACCATGGAATGTAGCCTTGCTTCGTCCCTTTTTTGCATAAAAGGCAAAATGTATGTATCTCAGTTCCTTCTGAATGAAATGCCGGCGCCCCAGAATGAATCTCGGGGACTGCCTTATCCGGATGGTGCTTCTTTTCTTATGTTTTTTCGCATGTCGGCATTCCGGGGTAAACTCGGGGACTGCCTGACATTTATCTCTGCTTGTATTTTGGTTAGTCCCTTGATAACTGAATGCCGGCGTCTCGAGGTGAAACTCGGGGACTGCCGTGTCTTTTTCGTACCTGTTGCCCACGTGCCGAATGAATTTTCAACCTTGTTTCAAAGTTAAGTAATGTATGCTATGTGAAATGATCTTGTGACTCGACTGACGAATGCCCAAAGTGGTAGTCAAGAGCAAAGGTAGTGGAAGGTGGTAAACACGAAAACAAACTCGGGGACTCGGTCTAAAAGCAATTCGGCACGTGTTGTGTATTAACCTCGTCTTTCAATTATTCCTCCGTTATGTCGAATACTTTTGAACCTTAACTCGGGTATTCTCTAGTACCGTATGCTATAGTCGTGATTTTGTGACTCGACTGTCGAACGCCTGTATGGTAGACAAGAGCAAAAATCACTAAGTATAGTAAACGAGAAAGTAAACTCGGGGACTCGGTGTAAAATGATCCGACATAACTATGTACATGCTCGATTCAATAAGGCAAACAGCAAAGTATTCTACTTAAAATGGTATATGTTACATATGAACCCGGCATTCCGGGGATTTGATAGATTTGTTCTTTAGAGTTTTACACAGGAGGCTGGGCAGCAGGAATATCGGTAGTCGCGGTGGTGTCGGCAGCTCCCAGCTCGACGGTGGCCTCAACGGCGATGCTCGGCTGGTCAGTCGAGGCCGACTTGGTGATGTCGGCGGTGGCGTCCTGGCTGGCTACATCGGCGGTCCCCGAAGTGGAAGCCTTCCCGGATAACTGGGCTTTGCCGGAGGTTTTGGAGGTGTCGGAGGGGTTGCCTTGGGTTTTTTCTTCGTCGTCCTCCTCCTCGTCCTCAACGTCCTCGGCGTAATCTTCGTCATCCGAGTAAACTTCGCCCTCGATGTATTGATGGGGCTGTGAGTAGCCGGCGAAGTAGTGCGCAGCGTCTTGTCGGAGCTGGATCTTGGCGGGATCGGTGGTCCACGCCGAGTTCTCGCGCTGCGCCCGCACCCTCTGAAGGTCGATCCCCTCATACCAGGATAGTATGAAGGAAAGGGTTTGGTCCGCACCGGCACGGGCGGCGGAAGACCGCCATTCTCGGAGGCGCCTCTCCGTCTTCATCAACTCCTGGGCCAGGTCGGACACATTGTCCGGAGGCGTGGCGCCGGGCCAGAGCTTCCGGTAGACGTGAATGCCGGCGTCGAGAAGCTCCGTCCCGATACTCTTAAGCGGCGCAAGGCGCGCGTTAAGTGCTACGAGATGGTCTTCTACGTCCCACTCTCCAGAGATGGGGCCGACTTCAGCCCTCTTCGCACGCGCCCGGTTGATGGCCTTCACAGCGACGGCGTGCGTGTGGGAGAAGTGCTCTGCGGAGAAGAAAGCTGTTGATGAGTTAGAAGGCGGGCCAGTATAATGTGAATGTCGGCAAGAGAGTCAGGCAAGAAGAAGTAAAAGTTTGGAGGAACTCACTGTCCATCTGGGCATTAATCTTCTTGAGTTCGGCCAGCCAGAGGTCACACTGGGATTTGAGGGCGTTGAGCTTTTGCTCGGCCAAGGTGGCGCGAGACTCAGTTTGCTCGAGCACTTCACCCTGAGTCCGTGCGGCGTCCGCCAGGGTCTTCTCCAACTCGGCCTTCTCAATCTTGGCCTGCTCCAATTCTTGTTGAAGCCGAGTTGAATTGGCCCGCTCCTTCTCCAACTCGAGCTGGTGCTCGGCGGCAACTCGGGCGGCAATGTCGGCTGAAAAAGGCGACAAGTCGGTGATAAATGTAAAGGCAAACTAGGGAAAGGAAAGATATTTCAGAAACAAGGAAGTGTACCATGGCCCTGGTGCGCAGCCTGGAGCTCTTTGAACCGCCTCCGGAGGGACCCATGCTCGACCAACAGCCTTTGGAACACCCGGGTGCGTTCCTTGCTGCATGACTGCAGTAGAAAGCGGAGTATTAGAACAAGTTGTTGAAGTTTCTCGCCGGATGGTCTTAACTCGGTCGAGTCTTAACCATCCGACCAGAACCTCGGGGACAGGGGATAATGGATGTGGAAGATATTACCTCTGCGGCTGTTGTCAGTTGAAGGACCGCAGACTGAAGTGCATGCAGAGACTGAGCGACTTTCCCGGGCCCAGCCGGGTGGTCGATACTCGGGTCGGAAGAGGTAGCCTCGCTGATGTCGGCGGCATTCCAATCCATATTATACTGCTCCATTGAACCTGAAGAGCCAGCACTAGGTGTGAGGAACCCTGAGCTCTCCAAGTCGGCAGCGCTAGCAACCCGGTCGACGGTGGCCTCCAGCATGCGCAGGGCCGCCGTCTTAACGGCAATACGGGGAGGATGCACCACTTTGAGTTTACCCAGAGGAGGCTGACCTTTCTTGGCCGCCAACTGATCCGGGGTCGGAGCACTTTTCTTCTTGCCGGCCTTGGGTTGTGCCCGGCATGGTGGTGATGCAGAGGGCTGCTGGCTTGCAGCAGAGGGTTGTGACTCCGGCGGCATTGGGTGCTGAGGGGGTGCGTCCGGCATCACCGTGGTCTTGGTGGATGCGGCAGAGGGACGCGGTTGGTTATCGCAAGCCCCGACATCTCGGTCCGGGCTGGCTCGGCTCGCTTCCGCTGCCGTCTTAAGTGTCGACGGGGAGGCGTCGGACCCAGCTAAGTCGGCAGCCGCAGGTGTCGCCCGGGAGGGGCTGCCAACTCCGACGTTTGTCGGGGCCGCCGGCTCGTTCTGGTCGAGCTCAAGAGGGGCTCTGAACATGGAGTAAAAGGTTAGAAGGAATAAAGCAAAGAGGTCGGAAGGCCAAAGAAGGGAGGCTTACCCGGCAGCGGTCGGGATCTTCTTGCGGGAAGGTTTCTTGATAATTTTGGCCTTCTTGGCCCCCGGGTTGTCCGCGGCCGAGGTGCCGGCTCCCCCGCGCTTGCGCGTAGCTGTTTGGGTGGTCGGCGCGGCTGGTGTTGGAGGCAGAGGGTCAGCACAGGCCAAGGGAATGGCATGTGTGATCTCTAGCATCACACAATCGTCGTCGTCCGATGCGTCTTGGGGACAAGACCGAGTTCGAGGCTTACCCGGGCCGGAGGTGCGGGAGACCGGGATCGACAAGTGGTCCTCGTCATCCGGATCCTCGATGAGCGGGGTTGCCGGCACGACATTGTCTGCCCGCCAGCCACCGTTGGCCCACCTCTTTTCCTCCCGGGCTTGTCGGTCAAACCTCTGCAAAAGGAAGATAGCGAGAAATAGTTGAGGAAGCAAGAAAGGCAAGAGTATAATATAGTTTCTATGTCGGTTGCTAGATTATGTCGGAGAGGAATAACTAGAGGTTACCTTGGGCGGAGGATTGGCGCGACTGTGGGGTTCAAGTCCCCATTCCCAGTCGTCTCCCATGGAGGTTTGGGCGATGGCTCGGACACGTCTGCGCACCGCCGGCTTGTCCAACTCGAACGGGCTGATCCGAGTTGGGTCGCGGGGCCCACTCACGTGGCAGATCTTGTGCACCCGGTTCTGCAGGGGGCTTATCCGGCGGGCGACAAACGTCCTCAGGAGGTCATCCGCCGTCAGCTCGTCCTTGATGGAGAGCAGGTGATCGTGAATGGCCTGGATCTCTGCGTCGCTGCCCGATGGATCCCAGCCCCAATTCGCATGGGAGTGAGGTGGATCAATGCGGAACTCGGGGAGATTGATGAAGTCATACCCCTTGGCATTGTCGGCGGAGTCCGGATTCTTCACGTAGAAGAAGCTGCGCTGCCATTTACGGCAGGACTCCAACCCGCAGACTTTGGGGAAGTCGGAGAGCTTCCGGGCGGTAATGGTGGCGGCCCCGCACGCCGTCATCTCCTTGTCCTTCACGCCCTTGTTGGGAATACTTTGCTTCCGGAGCACGAAGTACCTCGCCCAGAGGCTGACCAGGGGCCACAGGCCGAGGTACCCCTCGGAGAAGGCGACGAAGGCCGAGAGGACCGTGATGGAGTTTGCCGGCAAGTGATGCGGCTGCAGCTCGAACTTATCGAGGAAGGCCCGAAAGAACCTGCTTGTCGGAAGGGCGAAGCCGCGCTCGAAGTGCGCGACAAACACCACGCGCTCTCCTTCCTGGGGCGCGGGCTCGACTTCGTCACCGGGAAGCCGGCATATGATTGGTGCCGGGACACGGCGCGTGCGACGTAGCCAGTCGATATCGTCCTGGCACGCGTCGGAGCCTTCCCATCCTCCCCGGACTCCCTCGGTACCCATGTCGGTGTTCTCAGAAGACATGTCGGAACTGGCCTGCAGCATAAGAAGTGTGATAAGTCGGGGGCACAAAGAGGAGAGATGCAGTAAGTCGGGGCATTCCGGCAATAAACACAATCTACGCCCGAGATGCCAGAAAGAAGATCTACCAAGGCCGTATAAAAGGAAGTTAATTGGTTCCAGGTGGGAAGAACCGCTAGCAGTACAATGGTGAATCGCTATTGACGAGGAATGGGAAGATCTAATGAAGAGAACCCGCTAGCGGTGTGGTGGTGACGAAAACAACGATCTACGAGGAAGTTAGCCCTAGTTCTAGCCTGTTCTAGCAAAGAACGGGGATGAACTACCTCGGCCGAACCATGGATCGATCCAATCGAGCTTCGGGGAGGGCCTTACCGTGAAGATAGGTGTCGCGGAGCGAGAGGTTCTTGTCCCAATGGCAGCGCGGTGAACCTCGGTCGCCGGCGTCGAGCTCCCCGGCGTGCG
Source organism: Poa annua (assembly GCA_026929855.1). NCBI lineage: Eukaryota > Viridiplantae > Streptophyta > Magnoliopsida > Poales > Poaceae > Poa > Poa annua. The sequence goes on along the minus strand of CM049438.1, from coordinate 60,674,799 downwards.
GTGCGTAGGCGGCGTGCGTCGCGGCGGCGATTCGCTCGGGAGCAGAAGGGAAGCAAAGAAGAAGATGATGCGGAGGAAGAAAGAAAAATAACCCCGCCGCCGTATTTAAGAGGGAAGGAGAAGAGGCAGTTGCTATTTTTTCCCGCCCGTTGGTTTCGAGCCGATCGTGGGATCGTGCGTGCGGCGGTTCGCGCGAGTGGAGCGGTTGTGGCCGCACGATCGGCCGCACCGTGGGTTACAGAATGGCAACCGTCGGCGGCGGATCGGGTGCGCTCGCCAGCCCAGGAATCGAGGAGGTGCCTCGGGTGCTCAAACTACTCGAGTGCCTGTTAGATGTGACGGCTGGTGGGGCCGGCACGGTGTTTTCGGGACAGCGTGTCAGACCGCGTGGCGCGCTTCTCGGAATGGGGCAGCGTACGTATGACACGTCTCGGCGAAGATCTGAGACAAAGATTCAGGGATATCAAGGATACCGGAACAGTAGCCCGGGTTGGCTAAGAACTCGGTGACAAACCAAGACGGCCATGTCGGACGACTTTTGCAGTAAGTCGGACAGGTATGCCGGAATTTTCTCATCAGGCCGACTTCGTGATGTCGCAGGGCCTTAAGTGACTAACTTGGGCAAGTCGGAGCAAAGGAGTTACCCGACACACTTATGTCTGCTATTGGTTCAAGGCAATTATTGGGTTAAATCTGATGCAGCCCTTCATCCGAGGCTGCAGGACTACACCAGCTTCGGGGACTAGTGTCGGGGGGCTACCCCCGGGTAGGGTAAGGGCGAGGGTAAAATATCCGTGTTTACAGTGGTAACTATCCCTTGCCTGGCGCCAAAGGTCATATGACTCCTCGAGATGTAAAGGGACGCCCTTTGGAGGGAGCAGGGGCCAGGCTGTCTCCCCTGGTGGTGCTATAAATAGACCCCCAGCCCCTCACTCTCATTCAGGCAAAGGCAGAGATTTCTCCTAAGAACCAGCTTCTCGAAGATGTCTTTGGGGGCAAGCCTAAGACATCTTCGTGTAGCTGGGCCTAGGGGCATTCTCTTGTGCGACGCCCGAAATTCGGTGCTGGGGTGCTGGGTCCCGGCAAGACCAAGTTGTATGCTTAGCCGACTTAAGCTTATGTCGGAGGTAGCCGACATGTTCTAACCGACATAACCATGTCCGAGCTCTCTATCTATATGTGATGTGCAGGAAGGCGGATCCGACATACAGTTTCGGGCCAGGTGAGGTATGTCGGAGGTCCAGGTCCGGCATAGCCATGCCGGCGTGCGGAGACAAGCCCGGTATACTTGTGCCGGGATAGGAGGATGTGTCCGACATATCCTATGTCGGGCAGGAAGTCAAAGGCGGGTACAAGGCCAGGACACTGTCCCGTCTGACACGGAGGTAAGGTCACCTCCCGTCTGACACGGGCGCGGGACAAAGGGCACAAGACAAGGGCGACGTGACCATACCACTGTACTGGCAACTGACTGACAGGAGACAAGGCATGGAGAAGGCACGTCCTGTCTCTGGCAGGGGAAGCATCATCACCTAGGACGGCGGCGGCTACGGCAAGAGGCATCATGGCCTACATCGGCCTATGTCGGATAGCCCGGCGGCTAGGTCGTGGTAGAGGTGTCGACATTACCGTTGGACGGGGGCTGTTGTCCGGGGGGCCCAGAGGAGTTAGGGTTCCCGGACAACCCGGCAGGAACTCTATATATAGCGCCATAACTCCTCCTGTGAGAGGGGACGCCAACCAGAGAGCCAAAACTATAGTCTCATTCACTGCTAGGGCATTTACTCTTTCCTTGTCAGTAGTTCATCCTAGTTCTTACCAAAACAGCTCAAGGAGCACCTTGTAGATCTTGTGAGATACTTATAGAGAGAGGCAAGGCAGGAGTAGGGGTGTTACCTCCTCACGAGGGCCCCGAACCTGGGTACATCGTGTGTGGGTGTGTTTGCTTGTTCTTGAGCCGGGCTAAGTCGGCTCGTGTTCGTTTCTTGTTTTCCCTTGCGTGAGCTTTTTTAGCTCGCTAGCCCTCCCCGGATCCACCAGCGTCCATCGGCCCCACACAATTAGCCATCCTATGGCATCTGCCGTGATACCACCACGACAGCCCCGTTAGGAAAAAGCCACACCCACCCACACCACAAATCTTACTCCTACTCCGCAACCATCAGGTCAAGTCCACATCCGCAAACCACAGCTCGCCATGGCTTTCTCCGGTGGCGATCTCGCGGCGCGCTGCTGCTGCTCTTCCTCACCCTCGTGGTGGTCGCCGTCTCCAGCGCCCACATGGCCCGCCGGCACATCCGGGGCAGCTCGACGGCCGCCGCCTCTGATCGGCGGCTCAGACTCTCCGTGCGCAGCGTCCCTGTGCTCCGCAAGTCTGTACCAGTATTCACCAGGATCTCTCTTCTTCGGAGCAACTACCCCGTCTGCAGCAACTACCCTGAAATAGGACACAAGTGATGGAAATTTTTGAAAGTATAAATTACTTTTGTGGCCCACTATCAGAGTACAATTTTCACAGAAAAAGCTGCAACTGACACCAATAACAAAATGGAAGCATAAGAGAAGTGTAATTGCACCAACCAAACATCACAGTTCAAAAATAAAGACAAACAATAAAAAAGTGAAAGTGGAAATACATACAAACAAAATTTGACCGAAATGCAATTGCACCAAAACAACACTGCAATGGTAAGCGGTAGAGGGCTTGTACATTTTCTTGTTGGTCTTACCCTTCATATGAGGAAATAAGGATGGAGTAACTTCGGAAGAGTTTCGAAAAAAACCCGGAGAAGGCTTAGTTTGTAAAATGAGAATATCATTTGGAAGAGCCCTGCAAGGCTCTTTTATAGGTAGCATCTAGTGCACAAGCGATTGAATATTTTGAAAGTTTCAATGATCTTTGTGTCCACTATTAAAGTATAATTTGCATGAATAAAAGAGGTAACTGCAACAAAGTAAGATTGAAGCGACACAAAGTGTAATTGTACAAGAGAACGTTGCAATTGCAACAAAAAACAAGAAAAAAATGAAAGTGGAATTATATATGGACAAAAGTACAGTTGCACCAGAACAAAAACTGCAACTGCGAAAAAATACAAAGTAAAAAACTGAGAATGTTTGACAGAATTTTTACAAGAATTGACTAAAATACAACTAAACAAGGAAGTGGTTCGTCCTGGAGAGCCTCGCGAGGTTGCATGATAAAATATATTCTTTAGTATGTGAAGTCTGAATTGTTCTCTCGTTTATAAATCAAGTAGAAGAGATTTTCTTGATGTCACACAACCACTCCTTCTCCTTCTGTAGGTCACTGCCCCTCCTACTTCACTCGATCTTCCAGTGTGGACTACGGGAGGCCACGATCTACCGTATTTAGCTCTAGTTTTTCTATTTTGAGGCTTTTAGCTGGGTTATAAAGAAGTGTTTCGTTGGTTACGGCGCCTGCACCACTCATGCATATAATTTTCCCATGGCCTCTTCACCTCGATGATCTCCACTCACTACAACAGAACAGAGCTTTGGTAACACAATCATGTAACACATTGCAAAATATGTTACAAGTAAATTTCGAGTAACATATCATTTGTGTGCCAACTCTCGACAGTAACGCAAATTTTGTAAGGCCCGAAATTGTGTTACAGAGATATCAACCAAGTAACATACAAACATGTGTTCTGGGTAATGTGTTACAGATATATTGACATAGTCACATATAAGTATGTGTTTCTGGGAATGTGTTACAAACATAAGGTGAGAATAACATTAATCCATTATGTTACAGGCTCTATTATATGGGAAACTTGAAAAATTAAATGAATCAATCCGTGCGTTTCCGCCGTGCGTTTCCCATCCAGCGGCCATGCGTCCCGGGGCTCCACCGTCGGCAGCCACCTTTCAGCGTTCTCTTGCGGCAAGCAAGCAAACAGGTGAATCAATCCGTGCTTGTAGTTAGCTTCGAAGCAAACAACCAGGAAGGTAAATCAATCTGTGCTCGCAGCTAGCTCCGAAGCATCGATTGGTAGCTAGCTTTCGATCGATTGGAGCAGGATTTGTTACTGCGGCTAGGGACGGAGCAGAGGAAGAAGAATACTTTCAAAAATATTCTCAAATATGCCGTTTTTCGGTTTGCGTTTACGGTGGCTGCCCTACGCCGACTCTCACCAACCCTGAAATCGCGTTTTCCACGAACTGAACTTGGCTGTTTATTGTTCATGTTTTACTGTCACCGCTAGAGCTGCTCTTACTAGCATATAAAAACTGGGCGCACACGGGTATGACGAATTTGGCATTACACTTTTCCTACAAATGTGTGAGTATTTAAGAGCGGTCCTCGGTTCGGGTGATCCTTTCAGGAATAGAATAAACTGAGGGACAACAGCCATCTGTTTCCAGTTAATTAATCTGCCAAGACTGCCAATTGTGCGTACATGCATTTTCCTACTTTGATGTTTTCTTCCAAATTATCTCGTCTTATTAGTTATTAATGGCTTAATGCAAAATTGCTCCTACATTAGCTAGGCACAGGTGAGCGCGAAATATGAGCCTGACGCGCGGCCAGACCACGAGCACGCACCTTTTGCCTCTTCTAGCCAAAGGCAGCAGCGTACGCGTCCACCATCCTTGCGCGTAGCACGAAAACGGCAATGGCGCCAACGCCGAGAAATTAATCCACCCCACACCCACTCTTGCTCGGTTGCTTCGTCCTCTCCGGCCAGTTCATCATATAAACGCCTGCATCCGGCCAGTTCCACCACCGCAACAGCCAACAGGAGCTCACCCCAGGCATTGTCAACTCGAGTTAGCTAGGGAAGCAAGGCGATCGACCATGGCCATGAGAGGCAAGGCGTGCGCGCTGCTGCTGGTGCTGCTCTGCCTGGCCGCGCATTTCCAGAGTGCGTGCTGCCTCGGCGGCTTCGGGGGCGGCGGGAGGGGTGGAGGAGGTTTCGGGGGCGGCGGTGGCAGCGGGAGGGGCCTCAGGGCTGGAGGAGGTCTCGGGAGAGGCGGCGGCGGGAGGGGTGGAGGTGGTTTTGGGAAAGGAGGCGGCAGAGGGACAGGTGGCTCCAGGACCATTATTCCGATCATCGTCGGCCACGACCACCACCACAGCGCCGCCGCTGGACCGAGCGGCCGCGGCCTCAACTGGAGGGTCTCCGCTGCCGCCGCCACCTTTGCTGCCGCGGCGCTAATCTGGTGGCGCTGATGGACAACCGTACGCCTGCAGCAGCGTGACCTTCAGGTACACGATCGAGTGGATTAGCGAGAGGAAAAATCGAGACCACAGTGGATCGAGTGATTGAGCAGTTCTAGTTTAATTCTAGCTAGTACAGTAGTAGTTATTGTTGATGTGTGGAACTCTGAATGCTTGTGTAAGTATGATGGACTCAAGGCACTGTGAATTGAAGTTGTGAGAGTGACCAATTAATTAGCATATAAATTTGCTTGTTTTGATTATTCATTCATATGGAAACTAGCAATCACCGCAGCAACACGTACATCTTGCCGTCACGTGAGGCTAATTGCCTTTCTGCGTGATTTGGTAAGATGTGACCATCAGTCATATCAGTTAGAAGAGCCCTGCGTTATTCAGATTATAGCCCCGCAAGGTTTCTTTTATACAGAAAAGAGTTATAATCTTTTTGTTCTGTCCAGCGAAAAATTATCCAACGTCGAGACAAGAAATTGCGTGCAAGTATCTTCGTCTCAGTAAATTACCTAAGACAATTGTTAATTACTGACAACCTTAGTAATATCAAGAACTTCCTGTTTCAGTAGTTTCTAGTCTAACTTGGACGTTGTTCCTTTTCTCTCGTAAGCCTTAGACAATGACGACGCGCAGCTCTCCCACGGGTTCTCGAGAAAATAAAGATGAGTTGACCAGCACATCTTGATACGAACAACCATAACAAGGTCTGGAACACCATCACGAATTTGTCCCATTATCTTCATCTACAACTAAACATACGCCACAGATTTTTCTTGTAGTTTCATCTCAATTGCATTTTTCTAACATTAATTCAAATGAAAAGACTCTAAAGAAAGGAAAATTTATAAGCGTGAACATAGGAATGAAAATTCTTGCCGAAGCAGATGTTGATCTCGTCTTCATTGTGCCACCATGCATAGTTCTCGCGGATGATGAATAATTTTGAGAAATTCGTCCATTGAGTAACATGCAAAAGATCAAACCTCACTCAATTGTGGCATACAACGTCAAGTAGTAACCACGTCCATAATTCGGAGAGGGCACCTCCCTAGACTAGGCCGATGATCTTGTTTGGAAAGGCTTGAAAGGGGTTGTGAAAAAAGACAGTGTCATTGCCGATGATGCCCCTGATCCATGTGAACGTACATCAACAAGAACCTCCTTGGTACTACTGGAGGCGGTGCGTTGTGGTGGTCTTGTAGCAACAAAAATGGTTTCTATTAATGGAAATCGGGGTGAGACCCTCTTTATCAAAAAAAAAAAACAAGAACCTCCTTGAAACAGACTTTTGTCCCCTGCTTTAAATAAAGCATCAACAAAAACAACGAACCCGTGAACCATGAAGATTTATTGGGATTACTCTATCGGGTATAGTTGTTGAAGATTATGTATTACAACTTTACAAGTACGGCTAGCAAATATACCAGCCTGGGCACACATGGTAACTCGTGTCGAAAAGGAAAATAAAATTCTTCCCAAATATGAACGGGTATCAAATTAAACATGGATTTTTAACAAAATTATGCATCAATCATTCAATTGATATTACTACCAAATAACTCAGCTCATTTGTGTGCGAAGTTTGTGAGCAAACTTGACAAATATATAGCTGGCTTGATGAGAGGGATAGTGTACTATATATCACACTTATATTTATTTTTGCTACAATGGCAAGGCACTTTTATATGTTTTACTGGTCTTAGCCTTTATATGAGAAAATACATGTGTTGTAACTTCGGAAGAGTTTTGCAAAATGTGAATACCAAATTGAAAAAAATTCAACCCTGCATGGCTCTTTTATTGGTAGCATCACCGTCACAAGTGATTGAGTTTTTTTTGGAAGTTTTATTTACTTTGTTTCCCACTATTGAAGTACCAATTTGTATGAATAAAAGATGCAATTGCAACAAATTTTACAACTAAGCACTATGAAGTACATTGCACCAAGATAACATTGCAAAATTGCAGCAAAAAAGAAGGTGGCAATTTTAAAAGTGGCTATAAAAACCATACAATTGCACCCAAAAATACTGCTACTATAAAATAAAGGTAAGTAACAGAAATGCTTGACAATTTTTTTACGAAAAAGTGACTGGAATACCACTAAACAAGAAAGTGGCTCATCTAGGAGAGAATTTCCCGAGAGGGTGCATGATAACAATTCGAGGAGCAAGTGAAGTCCGCAGTATTCTCTTATCTCCATACCATAGAAGAGATGTTAGGCAACGCGCCAGCCACCACCACCTGTTTAGCTCTGTAGTCTGTAGGTAACCTCCCTTCCTACTTCGTTCGCTCCTTCGATGTGGGAGTACGGGAGTCTCCAGTGTATTGAATGATTCTCTAGTTTCCCCGTTTTGAGGATTTTAGTAGGGCTACACAAAAAGGTGTTCTGCTGGTGGCGGCGGCTGCATCGCTCTAGTGAATAATTTTGCTAGATCAGTCTCTCCATCTTGATGGTCCTCGCTTCAGGAAGATGTTTTTTTGAGAGACACTTTCGGAAACCGACGGGCAATTGCTATGCGTCCTGCCACTGCCAGTAAACAATACCTCTCATTCGTGTCCTTTGCGATTGTATGAATATGCAGTATTAATTGCAGTTCATCAATAAAATTTGTAAACACCTTGATCATTTGTTTGATACAGATACCATACCGTTACAATCACCAGTGGCGACGCATCTCTCTCGTTAGTTAATGCTCTGGTCAATGTGCGAGGGAAGAGCATGTTTTTACAGTTTTGGAGGAGTAACTATCTGGAGCCTTACGCGTTACTATAGTAGTATATTATTACTCCTACGCACAACTGATTGCAAAAATATGAAGCTCACGCGCAGCAGGAGCACGCCAACTCTTTTGCCTCTTCCATCCAAAGCAGCAGCGTACGCGTACATCCACGAGCGTAGCACAAGAACGGCAATGGCACCAACGGCGAGAAACTCACCACACCCACTCCTGCACCTTCCTCGGCTCCTTCCTCTCCGGCTCGGCCCTATCCGTGGCCAGTTCATCATATAACCCCGCATCCACCACCGCAACGGGAGCTAAGCTAACCCTAAGCCATTGTCCACTCGACCATGAGAGGCAGGGCTTGCGCGCTGCTGTTGGTGCTGCTCTGCCTGGCCGCGCACTTCCAGGGCGCGGGCTGGCGCGGCGGAGGAGGTTTCGGGGGCGGCGGCGGAAGGCGTGGAGGTGGTTTCGGGAGAGGCGGGAGGCGGGAGGCGTGGAGGGTCGCGCGGGAGAGGCGGCTCCTCGACGTCGACCACTCCGTCCATCGCCGGCTCAACGCGGCCGCAGTAATACTAGTACTCCAGCACCAGCACCACAACAACCACTCGCACAGTGCTGCCGCTGGACCGTGTGGTCGCGGCCTCGACTGGAGGCTCTCCGCTGCCGCCACCACCCTCGCTGCCGCCGCGCTTATCTGGTAGGCTAGCGATGATCGACAACCACTCGCCTGCATGAGCGCAATCTCTAGCTCTGCTAGTTTATTTCTAGTATTGTGTATTGTAATACTTGTTTTCTTTATGTGGATGCATGCATGTGTAAATAAAGTACTATGACGAACCTCAAGACATTGTGAATTGAAGTTGTGAGAGTGATTACAAATCTAGCTTATAAATTTGCTTGAATTAATTCTTCTTGTGGAGGACAGAAATGGCAATCAGGCCCACGTCACAAATCCATCTGCAGCGACCGTGTCCCGTGTGTGTGGGAAGTGGCATTTGACAACACAAACCCGTCTCGATCTCGCCTAATCCGAATCAGTATGGGTGTGCTCAAAACCGCCAGCGTGACCACCGAATCCAAGATCGTCTGGTAATCGACCTTGTTGATAAATAGCAGCGCCGCACCCACTTCACGAATCTCTTATTCAACTCGACAGTAAGTCAGTAATCACATCCGGTCCACAACCACAAACCACAGCTCGCACGCCATGGCTTTTTCCCGGTGTCAATCTCGTCGTGCGCTTCCCCAGAAGATGAATGGGTATCCACCAAGATCGCTCATCTGAGGAGCAAGTTTTCCATCTAGGGCAACGCGAGCTTCGATTACCACGAGCTCATGGAGTGAGTGGGTGCTCGGATGCCTAGCCTGATGGCTCCTGATTTTGATGAGCAGGGGTTCGCTAATTTCCAGTGGAAGAGGATTATTAGGCAACGACCTCTGCCACTGCTGATCTCAGACTTCATATCGGAGAACGGAACAATGCTCACGTGATACCGACCAATGTACAGCAGCTGGTGCAAGAAACGAACACTTTGTTACACGGAAGAATATATGTTGTAGAATTTGAAAACAATGTGAAATGTGTGCAAGGTTTTCTGCGCGATTTGGTAAAATGTGACTATGCTCAGAAGTTCCCTGCATTATTCAGTGCAGCAAGGTTTTTGTTTTCGGGGAAGAGTTGAACTCTGGTAGCTAGTTGCGACACTACGACCCTAACCATTAGGGTAGAACCCCGTTCTTCTCAGACCATTTAATTACCTTTGACAATTGTGAATAACGCCAAAGCACATAGTAAGAAGTAAGAACTTCCATATTTCAGTAGTTTCATGAAAATAAGTTTGACCACCGCATCTTAGTACGAACAACCAGTCAGCAACACAAGGTCTGGAAGACTGGAACGCCATCAATTTGGTCCATCATCTCCATCTACATCTAAACAGATGCCACGTATTGTTGGTTTAGTTTCATCCGGTTTCATTTTTCTAACATACACTCAAAACCTTTGACAATATTCAATGAATACCTAATATGATAGTTCTTTTATTAAGTAGATTGATTTTTCAACTAATATTGTTTGGCCGTTGGTGGTCGTAGTTGCCTGGAGCAGTAGTTCTGCTGCCTCCCGTGTGCTGTAAACAGAATGTTGTGCTGGTTTCATTTTAATGGAGCCGGGGCAAGGGCCCTTTATTTCTATAAAAAAATTCAACTAATGTAGCTACTACCCTATAGATAACAATAACATCGGATACAATCATATAATGCCATAGTTCAACCCATAGCCATAGAACTGACTCTAAAGACAGAAAAATTACAACAAAGAACATATGAATCAATATTCGTGTAAAAGCTCGTGTTGAGCTCGTCTTCGTCATATAGCCATATAACCTCGCTGATGATGAATAATTTCGAGAACAACATCCATTGAAGTGCCTACAAGACATGCAGAGGATCAAAACAAGCTCCATCAACACATACAAAAACGATTGATAACCACACCTATATTAATATCGGCTATGCCACCTCGTTAGATTAGGACATCGATCTTATTTGTGAAGACTTAAAATAAGTGATTGTTAATACATCATTCTTACTTACAATGCCCACACGCAGGGCCATGCGAACGTATATCAACAATAACCAAAACCCATGAACCATGAAAATAGTCTGGAATAAAAATGAGAAGTCCTCGACAACGTTAGACCAAGTGTATCCGAGACAGAATGAGAGTGGAGGACTTCTATTTGCGACAACAATAGAACATATCTAGTGATACCACATCTCATATGATTTCATGATACCACTTCTCACAATTTAAACTTGTAATTTTAAAAAATCCAGAAATTAATCTGTGTGTTCACAACATGTGTATTTATTACCAAACCCAAAAACTTACTAAACCAAATTCAGAATACACGTAGACAAACAAAAAAAACATGAATAGTATCACAGAAGACAAAAATGCAAAATGACACTATTCATATAGCAAATTACCTTTTTTCTTTGCGTGTACCTGATTATGAAAAATCAAGAGATGTAAGCACACACATTATGAACACTCACAATCATTTTTGGAATTTTAAACACTAACAAATTTTGATTCTAAATCATGGTATCAGTTAAGATGTGGTATCACTTGATTTGTTCCCGGGACAACACTACTGTCATTGTACGAAAAAATCATGCTACAGATTTGAGGAGTAATGAGAATCCTTATCTCCTCCGTGCCCACAACGCAAGGATTATTGGCTGGAGGAGGAGGGTGTATAAATGCCGCTACATTTTATTTTCCAATGAAGATTGTTAAACCAAACACACATTTCTCCTTAATAGCGGAAAGTATTTTTCTTCTTAGAATTCACTTATGTATTTTCTCGTTGTTGCTTTGTAGAATCCAAAAATTTACATTTCCCTGGTCGCCTGGCCACTTTTCCACGAATATATCGATCGGAAGAAAAGAAATGTACTCCCTTCGTTTCATATTAAATGACTTTTATTTGTCTAAAAATGAATTACCTAGTCTAAACATATAACATATCTAAATACTTTATTTCTGTATAAATAAAACTCATCTAATTTAAACGGGGAGAGTTTCATCCGTTGGCTATTCCATGTTGAGCACACCGACACTTAGTGGCGTATAGCAAGGATCGAAGCACGCTCCAAGGCCACATTCAGTGCACTGCAGCTACAGTAGTCCCTACGTTGCTAAATTCTACACACCTACCGACGCCCGATTCGACCTAGGAGCTAAATATAAGGGAGCCTTTTTAGATATTAGATTAAGTACTGTCCGAAATGGGTGAATCAACACATCTTGACATGTAAAAATCTAGAAACAACTTAAAAGTCTATAATTTGGAATGCAGGAGCAGCTTGCGGCCTCGTGGATGTAGTGTTCAGAAAATTACAACTTTTATGTTTAGATAAATGGAGGACGGGACAGTGGCCTAATGATATGGGGACGCAATGGCAATCTCAGATACCCGAGTTTGATTTCCGTCGGGGGCAGTTTTCGATAATTTTCACATGGGTGGGATTTCTGCTATATCAAAAATCCTGGGTGCTAGTGCCCAGTGATTTCATTTTTCTTTATTTAGAAAAATGTAATTACACTTTTTTTAAACTATAGTTACACTTTTTTAGGATGGCTGTGATTTGAAAAATCAGTCAACTCAGATATAGTCACTTCCTAATCTTTTCTGACAGAAGGATCAGATAGGCGCGGGTATAGAATGCTCCGTATGTTATATCTCAGATTAAGCATCACCAGTACGGCTACCAAATATACCAGCCTGGACACATGGTAACTCGATCGTGTGCAAAAGGAAAATAAAAATCCTTGCAGATACGCGCGGGTATCAAATTAAACATGGAATTATGAGTAAAGCCTGTAACGAACCTTGAAGTCGTACTCGGCGTTGTAATTAAACCCTGGACTGTCAATCCCGGGAATTAGCACCCTGTACTCTTGGTTCCAGGTTTGTTTTTACTTGATGGAGGTTTACAACACAAATTCGCTTACGTGGCAGTGGACACCGCCGGGATTGTTGACTGGCTTTATAGGATGTGTCCACGTAGTTTGGAAGTCATTTTCAACAATCCAGCTCTTCTAGTTGAATCGGAGGGGAACAAAATCAAGATTTGTACTGTAGAGTGTGGTCGTCGGCGGCGTTTGGCTGTGGAGGCGGCGGCGCTCGGCGGCGTTCTGCAAGGCGGCGGAGCTTGGCGTCGTTCTGCAAGTGTGCGGAGCTCGGCGGCGTTCGGCAAGGCGGCGGCACTCGAGGGCGTTCTGCAAGGCGGCGGAGCTCGGCGACATTCGGAAACGCGGCGGCGCTCGGCGGCGTTCTACGCGGCGGCGGCGTTCGGCAAGGCAGCCGCGCTCGGCAGCAATAGCGAGGATGTCGACCCGCGGTCTTCGTCCTGACCCACGGTCGCCTGTTGATGCAGCGGTGAGCTAGTTCTTCTCCTCTGTCTTCTTTCTTACGATGCTTTCTCAAGAATAATATTTGTATCAACCTGTCTAGCTGCAATTGCCACTGTTTCATCAAGCTCTGCAGTTATAACAGCCTCTAGAGCATCTTCTTCTTCGTTGTCGTCCAAATTTATCAGCTCATTTGCAAAATCACTGCCACTTGATTCACCATCCTCTTCCCGCTCAACATTATACTCCACATATATTTCAGCAATACCTCCTGCAGGTATATGCTCAGCCATCTTGACACAAGCTGCATCGCCACCCAGGAAAAGCAAGCCATCGAAAAGCTTACTACCATGCATCAAAAAGTAGAACTTCATCGCCTCCTTCACATGCATGTGATCTTTCAGAAATCCCTTAACCTCCTGTAATGATAACTTATCTCGCTCTATCTCAGAAATAGCCTCATCGCCCCCAACATAATCCAAAGTTTTGCCAAGCCGGATGAACTCCCCACCAAGATGCCACCGTACGGTTAGAATTTCGGATGGATCCATGTTGAACCCCTCAATTCCTACAATACAACAACGATTCAAATGCTCATGTCAAAATTCGACCTCTAGAAAATTAAGTGGCCGATTAAACTCGAAAATGTTACTAATTTTCTCTTCAGATTAAACCCCCCAAAACCACAACTTTACCCAAAAAACTATAAATCGACCCTCAAAACCACAACTTCAGACCAAAGCCATGGAGGTTCGATGGAGGGATTACCTGCTCTCTGTCTTCGGCCTTGATCGTTGTCGTCCAGAAGTCATTACCCGATCTTCGCCATGGTTGTCGCCGTGAAAAGGAAGGTGTTCTGCGTCGTGGGTGCCGCGGACAAGTAGAGGCAGAGTTGAGACGATCTGTGCGTCCAACTAGGTATAGGATTTACGTAACTGGGCCGAACAAACAAGCCTCAGATGAATTGGGCCAAAACCACCTCGCGACACATGCTATCAAGCCACGATCTTAGGATCCCATCGTCTTAGGATCCCATCGTTTGTTAACTACCGAACTCTCGCCTTAGACTGGGAACCGAGAGTCGTTTGTTAACTACCGAACTCTCGCCTTAGACTGGGAACCGAGAGTATAGGGTGCTGATTCCTGGGATTGAAAGTCCAAGGTTTGATTACGACACCAGGTACGACTTCAAGGTTTGTTACAGACTTTACTCTGGAATTATTACAAGAAAAGTAAGCATCAAATATTACTAGCAAATATACGCCACCCTGGGCACGCACATGGCGACGTCGCGGCCATGTCGGTGTGTAGTAGCATGAACCCTGCCCTGTTCCAGCCATGCCAAGCTGTGCGGTCGATCCGCCCAGAACACCCTGCCAAAAGTGGCAGCGCGCACGATCAAAGCAACTTCCCGACCGATTCCTTGCCGGCATTCCTCTCCGCCCATAAAAGCTCGCGCGATCGCCGTACCCGGAAAAGATCGTTTGCACATTGGACAATCATCGACTTGTAGCTGTAGCCGAAGCGACCATGCGGGGCGTGGGGAAGCTGCTCTGCGCGCTGGGTCTGGTGCTGCTCTGCGTGGCGGCGAGCTTCCAGGGCGCGAACTGCCGCGGCGGCGGTGGTGGAGGCCACGGCGGGGGAGGCGGCGGAGGCCACGGAGGCGGTTTCGGCGGCGGCCGCGGGGGCGGAGGTTACTCGGGCGGCAGGGGCGGCGGCGGTGGAGCGCGTCCGTTACTCTACGGGGCGGGGGCGGGCGCCGCCGCCGGCGCCATCGCTGGCGGTGCCGCGGCGAGGTCGCACAGCGCCGCGGGCGAGCAGCATGGCCGCGTCGCCTCGAGGGCCTCCGGCACCGCCGCCTTACTCGCGGCCGCCGCGCTCGTGTGGTAGGTCTGATTTGCCATACGTACTTGCGGAGGCGTAAATCTTTAGGCACACGAGCGGATTCTACTGAATTTCGTAGCAGTTTAGCAGTAGTAGATGAGATCGCCGAATGTAATCCGTGTTGACGAGTGAATTAGTTGGTTTGGTAGTGACGAGTTCGCGGTATTTTGAAAGGATTTTGCGAGAAACTTTTACTACTCCTAAGAGCATCCTAAACGGACGTGTACACGATCACGACCGAAAACAGCTCTCAACGGATCGTGTATACTGTGGTGCATCCTTTCCATGTCCACCCACGATGATACTCGACGTGGAAGTATACCTAGAAAAGCAACGGGCAAAGAAATCCTCCTATGCGCCTCGTTCCCGCGCCAAGAAGGCCTCCGAGCTCGCAGCCACCACCTCCAAGCTCACCTCCGAGGTCGCCGCCGCCGCATTCGAGCTCGCCATCGCCGACCCCTCCGGCACAGGTACGGTCCCGCACCTTTTTCCCCGGTTCGAACCAGAGAAGAGAGAGGGGCGTCGCATCCGAGCTCGCCGTCGCCGCCCCTCCAAGCTCCTCTCCGAGGTCGCCGCCGCCGCATCCGAGCTCGCCGGCTTGGAGGAGAGGAGGGGTGTAGGGTCGGGGGAGCAGGGGCAGGGCTGGGTCCGGCGGAAGGTTAGGGGCGCACGGGCTGGAGAAGGATTCGGGCTGGAGGAGGTCTCGGGCAAGAGCTTTGGGCGGAGGAGGAGGGCTGGAGGAGGAGGAATGGATGGGGAGGAGGAGTAATCGATGGGGATTGGGCAAGGCGGCAGCCATGGCCCTATTGTAGTGGACGAGGCGTAGAGGGAGCCGGGGAGAGGAGTGCCGGTGGGGTTGGGCATTGAGTGGGGCGGCGACCATGGTTTCAGTATAGTGCTACTACTAGAATGATGTACGTGAATATAGCTGGCCATCGGGCCAGCACGGCACGCTCCGGCGGCGGTACGGCATGGATGCGGCACGACTCTAATCGTGTCGTGTCGGGCCGGCACACGGGCTCCAACTCCGGCCGGGGCATGGCACGGCGAGCACGGCACGGCACGGCACGGCCGGCCCGGCTTCTCCCATGGACCTCCGCCGCCGCCATGGCTTCTCCCCCTGGACCTCCGCCGCCGCCACGACACGGCGATCACAGACGCCCCTCGATCTCGTCGGCGAGCGTCTTCATCAGCCCACCAAAGCTCCAGCCGCCACTGGAATCGCCTCCCTGTCCCTCTCCGCCGCTTCCTCCACCCCCCCATCCTCTTCCTCGTGCTCTCCGAAGGCAGCGGCGGGCCGTGTCGGCACGATTCGTGCCATGCCTCTTGCCGGCATGATTCCTCCCGTGCCGTGTCGTGCCAGTCTGCGTGCCTCGAAACGAGGCTAGGCACGAGCACGACCTGGGCCGTGCCGGGGCACAGCACGTTTAGGTTCGTGCCGGGTCATGCTTGGGCTGGGCCATTCCCGTGCCACGGGCTGGCCGTTTAGCACGTATGGCCAGCTATATACGTGAATCGAGACTGAATTATTTGTAGTGCTTTTGCTTGTATGGTGCTGGTCTTGTTCAGAACTGGATACGTAGTGGTACTGCTATTTTTATACTAAATATTGCTCCTGAAAATATGATGTCCGTGAATCAAGAATGAATATTACTGCTTATTTCTGTGATCAAAGTTCTGAACCTAATGTCGATACTTCCATCGATTTTGTACGTGGAAAAAAACCAACCTTTCTCGACACTATGGGTTTTCGTTCTTAGAAACACTTCCGGAAATATAGCCGTTTGAAATTTGGACATTGAAATACAGACGTTTGAAATTTGAAAATATAGCTATTTGAAATTTGGACGTTAAAATATAACCGTTGTAAATATACACGTCCTAATATCCGCGTTTCGCTGAAAAAACAGAAGGTGTAAAATTTAAGAAGGTGTATATGGAGGTGTATATGAAAATATACACATCCAAATTTACACCATCCACTAAGATCTCAAATAGTTTAGTTCGTATGATGTTTTTGAAGGAGATATGCCCTAGAGGCAATTAATAAAGTGTATTCTTTATCATATCTCGTTTGTTCATAATAGGTTTTTGTGTCATGCTAGAACCGTATTAAGCGGAAACATTAATACGGGTGTGATACGTAAACAACCAGGTCCCTAGTAGCCTCTACTAAGACTAGTTTCGTTGCGCGATTGATGATCGAGGTTTCCCGGTCATGGGGCATGGCGCCGGTCGGCAATGGGAGTCATATCGTTGGAGAACGATGTGATGGACATACCCAGATTTGGAGGACGTAGTCGTTACGCCTTTGACCGTGAGATCAACTCTTATTGTTATTCCTGGAAGATACTTTGATCGCACCAAACGTCGTATCTTATATAGTATGACAATAACGGTGATACTTTTGGGTATCGGAAAGGAGTAGTTGAGACGAGGGGTCAAGAGCGGGATTTGCCGGTCCGCATAGCAGGATAGATACTCTCGGGCCCACTCGGTGAGATCATGTCTAATGAGCTTGCAAGCATGTGACTAGGTCACGGAGACATGAGATCATGGACGAGTAGAAGATAGCGTTGTCGGTAACGAGGTCGAGATTAGGTATGGAGATATCTATGGAACGACGTTCGGACATGCTAAGTATCGCTATGGCAAAAGGTTTAAGACTTTGCGTTCAGGTTTGATAGATGAAAGTCATTCGTTATATCACAGGGATTAATTCATGGGGTCCAGGCCTACGAGTTAGTCGTTGATCAGAGAGGAGTCTCGATCATACCTGTTATTATATCGAACCGCTAGGGTAACACACTTAAGGGGTTTCGACAAGACAACCGGAAAGGAAAGAGATCACCGGGAACGTCCCGGGAGAGGTCCGATGGAGATCGGGCAGCGACGAAATAGTTTTCGGAGCTAGAATAAATTATATATAATATGTTTGATATTAATTAGTGTAATTAATGTCCAAATATGATTTTATATATTTATTTTCGAATTTATTAAGGCTGATTTTCCTAAATGGGCCTTCTGGTGGAAAGAAGGCCCATGGGGGGAAAAATCCCTAAGGGAATTCGGTGGGGGGGGCATGGCCGGCCTAGGTGGGCCAAAAGGGGCCCACCAGGTGGCCGGCTACTGTTCATGGCCGAACCAGGCATGTGGGATTAGTCCCACATTGCCTGGTTAGCAAGTTGGCTCCCTCCCGGGAGCCTTTATATAGAGGGGCACCCCTGGCCTTTTAATTCATCCAATTAATTCCCAATTTCTCTCTCGATCTCGTGATTCCCTTGTCGGAGTCGCGCCGAGCTGAGGAGGGGAATCTCTTCCACCATAGCCCGCTGCCGCGCTGCTGGTGTTCCGGTCCAAGTCTTCCGCTGCTCGTCCTGGACTGGAGCTTCGGAGGCCGTCGTCTCCACCGTACGTGTGTGACGCCCTGCGAGGTGCTGCGCTAGCGGTACTCGGAGGCCTGCTTCCTCTACACGACCTTGAGGTCGGCTTCGTCGGTCTTCATCGACAACGTTTGTGCGGGAACGTAATCCCCGCTTTCGGTCTACAAGGGTACGTATTCCGATCTACGTTCGTACTACTATATCTGCATAGAATAGATCTTGGCATGCTTTTAGGATATCGTTGGTAGGAAAATTTTTGTTTTCTGCACACGATCCCCTTCAGTGGTATCAGAGCCGATCTATCGTAGATATAGCTGTACGCTGTTAGAACCCGTGTTCTGCACGGGGGCACCGTTCCTGTTATTTGCTACCCTCTAGCGTGCACTTGTGTTTTCCAGCGGCATTGAGTTG
This sequence comes from Poa annua, assembly GCA_026929855.1. Lineage (NCBI taxonomy): Eukaryota > Viridiplantae > Streptophyta > Magnoliopsida > Poales > Poaceae > Poa > Poa annua. The sequence goes on along the minus strand of CM049438.1, from coordinate 60,656,271 downwards.
ATGAAGCGGCCCGGACCGACTTTACGCGTACGCTTACGCGAGACTGGTTCCACTACTGACATACGGCTTGTACCGTATATGTGGCTGGCGGGTGTCAGTTTCTCTCTCTTTAGTTGGTCTTCGCATTTTCAATGGAGGGCCCGAAAGGGATGCTTAAATATGCAATTATTGGATCGTTGTTGTGGTCATAAGGTTCGTAGGTATGAAGCGGTTCTATTTACGAAAGCCCCAAGCCACGTAAAATATGCAAAAGATAAAGTAGAAGCGTCTAACTTTATTTTGCAGGGGCTATGTGATATGGTCAAGGTAGGTTTATTAAATTGTTTATGAACTGCGGGCGCCAAGAAGACCATGGCGCAATGGACTATATCACATCGCATTACATTTGATGTTTTGTGTGCATCTTATATTGTGTGATTGTATATATAGTATATATTAGTTACACGGCGGTAGCTATATAAGGTGATCCCTTCAAAAATACCACTAGTGTTCTCCCTCCAACGCGCACCACCAAGAAAGTTCTACGTTATGAGGCAGGCCGTGATGATCGGGTGTCAGACATCTCGTCGTTCGCATACAGTGCGTGTAAGCCATGTTGCACAAGCGTCAGCGTGGAGGTCTTTGGTGGCGAGCCTAGCATATTCAGAAATATGGCCTCGGAACAGGAAGACCGAAAGGTCGAGCACGAGTCACAAAATTGGTGTGGCGGACTTTTGTCTACTCTTGAAGTTGTGCTGCCGGCTCTGACGATGAGGGGTGGTGCAATGGATGGGGGTCGTGTAATCGCTTAAACGACCAGAAGGGATGTTCGTTTGAGTGGGAGTTATGATAGTTATTTTCTAAAAAAAACTATAACTCAAAATTATTATGAACAAAGTCTTATGTTGTTGCAAATTCCATTGTAGATGTCTCGCCCCTCGTTTAACCTAGGTCTGTTCCTTGAGAAAGAAAAGCTTAAGACCAATGGGTCAAACTTCATGGCCTGGTTCCGCAACCTGAGGATCCTCCTCACTCCCCATAGGGTGGCCTACGTCATTGAGGCCGCCATAGGTGACCCTCCCGCAGATGATGCCTCTGAGGATGAGAAGAAGGTCTTCCAGACCAGATCGGAGGACTCTGCCTTTGTCCAGAGTGGCATGCTCTACGCCATGGAAGCCGACCTGCAGAAGCGCTTCGAGAAGATGAGCGCCTTCGAGATTATTTCTGATCTGAAGGCTGTCTTCGCGCCGCAGGCTAAGGCTGAGAGATATGAGGCTTCTGAGCTTTTCTTCTCGGCCAAAATGGAAGAGCATAGCAGTGTGAGCGAGCATGTAGTCAAGATGTCTGGCTACGTTCAACGCCTGAATGCTCTGGAATGCAAGATTCCCGATGAGCTGGCAATTGACAGGGTGTTGCAATCGTTGCCCCCTAGCTACAAAGGCTTCGTCATGAACTACAACATGCAGGGCATGGCTAAGTCCCTGGGTGAAGTGTTCGTGATGCTCAAGACTGCTGAGGTAGAGATTAAGAAGGAGCACACGCTGTTGATGGTCAACAAGGCCGTTGATTTCAAGAAATCCGGTGGCAAGGGAAAGCAGAGCTGGAAGTCCAGGAGGGAAGGCAAGATGAGTGCCAAGCCCAAGACTAACAGATCTGGTCCCAGAGCTAGCGTGGAGTGCTTCTACTGCAAGGGGAAGGGTCACTGGAAGCGCAACTGCCCCAAGTACCTGGAGGATAGGAAGTCTGGCAAGACAGTCGACAAAGAGCAAGGTATATTTGATATACATGTTATAGATGTGTACCTTACATCCGCCCGGAGCAACACATGGGTATTTGATACTGGTTCTGTTGCTCATATATGTAACTCTCAGGAGGAGTTACGGAATAGACGGCGGCTGGCGAAGGATGAGGTGACGATGCGCGTCGGCAACGGATCGAGAGTCGACGTGGTGGCTGTCGGCACGCTCCCTCTGCATCTACCATCGGGATTAGTTTTGGTTTTAAATAAGTGTTATTTTGTACCATCATTGAGTGTAAACATTATAAGTGGGTCTTGCCTGTTACAAGACGGTTATTCATTTAAATCAGTATCAAGCAATTGTGCTATTTATATGAATGATATCTTTTATGTTGATGCTCCCGAGAATAACGGTTTATTCTTGTTGAATCTCGATCGTAGTACTCACATCCATAACATAGAAGCCAAACGGATTAAGTGTAGTGATGATACCGCCATGTATATGTGGCATTGCCGTCTTGGTCATATTGGTGTAAAGCGCATGAAGAAACTCCACTCCGATGGACTTTTGGACTCGTTGGATTTCGGATCACTCGATACATGCGAACCATGCCTTATGGGTAAAATGACCAAGACACCGTTCAAAGGTTTCGTTGAACGGGCGTCGGATTTGTTGGGGATCATACATACAGATGTGTGTGGACCGATGAGCGTTTCGACACGCAATGGTTATCGTTACTTCGTCACCTTCACTGATGACTTGAGTAGATACGGTTATATCTATTTGATGAAACACAAGTCTGAAACTTTTGAAAAGTTCAAAGAATTCCAAAGTGAAGTTGAGAATCAGCTTAATAGGAAAATCAAGCACCTCCGATCCGATCGCGGTGGCGAGTACTTGAGTTTTGAGTTTGGCACACATCTGAAGAGTTGTGGCATAGTACCCCAACTTACGCCAGCCGGAACACCGCAGCGTAACGGCGTGTCCGAGCGACGTAATCGTACTCTACTGGATAGTGTTCGATCTATGATGTCTCTTACCGATTTGCCAGTGTCCTTCTGGGGTTATGCGTTAGAAACAGCCGCATTCATTTTAAATAGGGCTCCGTCCAAATCCGTTGAAACGACACCGTATGAATTATGGTATGGCCAAAAGCCTAAGTTATCGTTTCTGAAGGTTTGGGGTTGTGAGGCGTACGTTAAGAAACTACAGCCCGACAAACTCGAACCGAAGTCGGAGAAAGTCGTCTTTGTAGGATATCCGCGGGAAACCGTTGGGTACACCTTCTACAACCAAGCTGAGGGCAAAACTTTTGTCGCGAAGACCGGTACCTTTCTAGAGAAGGAGTTTCTCGCGAAAGGAGTAAGTGGGAGGAAGGTAGACCTCGATGAGATCGTTGATCCTGAACTCGAGATTCCGAGTGGCGCAACGGAAGCAATTCCGGAAACGTCCTCCGTGGAAGGAGTGGGAGAAACTGTCGAGGAAGGTATTCTACCCCGTAGGTCTGGTAGATCTCGGATCGCACCAGAATGGTATGGCAACATGGTTTGCACCGTCATGTTAGTTGAACAAGACGAACCTACGAACTACAAGGAGGCGATGGCGAGTCTAGAGTCCGAGAAATGGCTTGAAGCCATGAAATCCGAAATAGGATCCATGTATGATAACAAAGTGTGGACTTTGATGGATATTCCCGAAGGGCTCAAGGCCGTCGAGAATAAATGGATCTTTAAGAAGAAGACTGATGCTGATGGTAATGTGACCGTCTATAAAGCTCGGCTTGTCGCAAAGGGTTTCCGACAAGTTCATGGAATTGACTACGATGAAACCTTTTCACCGGTAGCGATGCTTAAGTCTATTCGGATTTTGTTAGCAGTAGCTGCCTATTATGATTATGAAATCTGGCAGATGGACGTCAAAACAGCCTTCCTAAATGGAAACATCGAGGAAGAGTTGTACATGGTACAACCGGAAGGTTTTGTCGATCCAGGGAATGCTAATAAGGTGTGCAAGCTTCAGCGATCCATTTATGGATTGAAGCAGGCATCTCGGAGCTGGAATCTTCGCTTTGATGAGGTAATCAAAGGTTTTGGATTTGTCCAAAATTTGGAAGAGACCTGCATTTACAAGAAAATGAGTGGGAGCTCGGTTGTGTTCTTAGCACTGTATGTAGACGACATATTGCTAATTGGGAATGATGTGGAACTTCTGAATAGCGTGAAGGAATATTTAAACAGTAAATTTTTCATGAAGGACTTAGGAGAAGCTGCGTATGTTTTAGGCATAAAAATCTATCGTGATAGATCAAGGCGCCTATTAGCACTGAGTCAGAGTACTTATCTTGATAAAATACTGAAGCGTTTCGGTATGGAGAAGGCAAAGAAGGGTTCTCTGCCGGTTATCAAGAATAAGATATTGCGGAAGGCACAGTGTCCGGTAACGGAACTGGATAAGGCCGATATGACTAAACATCCTTATGCTTCTGCCATAGGATCGATCATGTATGCAATGTTGAGTACTAGACCGGATGTGGCATTAGCTCTAAGTTTGACAAGCCGGTTCCAGAGTAATCCTGGAATGCCGCATTGGATAGCTGTTAAGAGCATTCTTAAGTATCTCAATAAGACAAAGGAAATGTTCCTTGTGTATGGTGGCTGCGATGAAGAACTTGGCGTAACGGGTTACGTAGATGCAAGTTTCTGCTCAGACCCCGATGACTCTAAGTCACAGACAGGTTATGTGTTCAAGGTGAATGGAGGCGCCGTGTGTTGGACAAGTGGGAAGCAACCCATAGTCGCACAATCTACAATGGAGTCGGAGTATATTGCTGCTTGCGAAGCCGCGAATGAAGCTGTGTGGCTGAGGAAGTTCGTCATCGAACTTGGAGTGTTCCCGAGCGTGCAAGACCCCGTGATCCTCTTCTGCGACAATACGGGTGCCATTGCGAACGCCAAGGAGCCAAGGTCTCACTCCACCGCCAAACACATTCTCCGACGCTTCCATGTGATACGTCAGTACGTACAAGGAGGCGATGTGAAGATTTGCAAAGTGCATACGGATCTGAATGTGGCAGATCCGCTGACGAAGCCTCTCCCGCTTGATAAGCATGAAAAACACCAGTTAGCTATGGGTGTTAGGCTTTTACCAAGTTGTAATCTAGATTAATTTGTACTCTAGTGCAAGTGGGAGACTGAAGGAGATATGCCCTAGAGGCAATTAATAAAGTGTATTCTTTATCATATCTCGTTTGTTCATAATAGGTTTTTGTGTCATGCTAGAACCGTATTAAGCGGAAACATTAATACGGGTGTGATACGTAAACAACCAGGTCCCTAGTAGCCTCTACTAAGACTAGTTTCGTTGCGCGATTGATGATCGAGGTTTCCCGGTCATGGGGCATGGCGCCGGTCGGCAATGGGAGTCATATCGTTGGAGAACGATGTGATGGACATACCCAGATTTGGAGGACGTAGTCGTTACGCCTTTGACCGTGAGATCAACTCTTATTGTTATTCCTGGAAGATACTTTGATCGCACCAAACGTCGTATCTTATATAGTATGACAATAACGGTGATACTTTTGGGTATCGGAAAGGAGTAGTTGAGACGAGGGGTCAAGAGCGGGATTTGCCGGTCCGCATAGCAGGATAGATACTCTCGGGCCCACTCGGTGAGATCATGTCTAATGAGCTTGCAAGCATGTGACTAGGTCACGGAGACATGAGATCATGGACGAGTAGAAGATAGCGTTGTCGGTAACGAGGTCGAGATTAGGTATGGAGATATCTATGGAACGACGTTCGGACATGCTAAGTATCGCTATGGCAAAAGGTTTAAGACTTTGCGTTCAGGTTTGATAGATGAAAGTCATTCGTTATATCACAGGGATTAATTCATGGGGTCCAGGCCTACGAGTTAGTCGTTGATCAGAGAGGAGTCTCGATCATACCTGTTATTATATCGAACCGCTAGGGTAACACACTTAAGGGGTTTCGACAAGACAACCGGAAAGGAAAGAGATCACCGGGAACGTCCCGGGAGAGGTCCGATGGAGATCGGGCAGCGACGAAATAGTTTTCGGAGCTAGAATAAATTATATATAATATGTTTGATATTAATTAGTGTAATTAATGTCCAAATATGATTTTATATATTTATTTTCGAATTTATTAAGGCTGATTTTCCTAAATGGGCCTTCTGGTGGAAAGAAGGCCCATGGGGGGAAAAATCCCTAAGGGAATTCGGTGGGGGGGGCATGGCCGGCCTAGGTGGGCCAAAAGGGGCCCACCAGGTGGCCGGCTACTGTTCATGGCCGAACCAGGCATGTGGGATTAGTCCCACATTGCCTGGTTAGCAAGTTGGCTCCCTCCCGGGAGCCTTTATATAGAGGGGCACCCCTGGCCTTTTAATTCATCCAATTAATTCCCAATTTCTCTCTCGATCTCGTGATTCCCTTGTCGGAGTCGCGCCGAGCTGAGGAGGGGAATCTCTTCCACCATAGCCCGCTGCCGCGCTGCTGGTGTTCCGGTCCAAGTCTTCCGCTGCTCGTCCTGGACTGGAGCTTCGGAGGCCGTCGTCTCCACCGTACGTGTGTGACGCCCTGCGAGGTGCTGCGCTAGCGGTACTCGGAGGCCTGCTTCCTCTACACGACCTTGAGGTCGGCTTCGTCGGTCTTCATCGACAACGTTTGTGCGGGAACGTAATCCCCGCTTTCGGTCTACAAGGGTACGTATTCCGATCTACGTTCGTACTACTATATCTGCATAGAATAGATCTTGGCATGCTTTTAGGATATCGTTGGTAGGAAAATTTTTGTTTTCTGCACACGATCCCCTTCAGTTTTCTACTCTTATTTGAACAAAGTATTTGGTTGCCACGCACTTGAACCATATATTGAGTTATGAGTTATTGTCTGGTACCGGTAAAACTTCTTCTCGTGCTCCTCTATATCTTCAATTTCAATCGATTTTCTTCTCGGCTTGTGAGAGTGGCATGTACGTGTTTGCTGCCAGTAATCATGCTGTCAAGAAATCAAGATTGCCTTTGTGTGCTACCAGGAAATCGAGATGCCATCATGTGTTGTACGGATCGGGATCCCCACGTAGCCATTGTTAACGTGAGTGTGACTAATATGTGGGCCCGCTGTATTTTGGGACCACATGTCAGACGGATGTCAGAGGAGCCGCGTCCGTATTGCACGATGGCATGATTATTGTCTAATTAATTGAAAATAAAAGGCATGTATCAGAGAAAATCACTCGAAATTTACTTGCTTCTTCACTATTGCAAAGCCCTGAGCGCCATTGCCGTTTAGCCCACTAGTTTAAATGTTTAATGGTCGCGTTGCTACGAGCTAATCACTGGATTATATCTATACAAAATATATACTCCCTCCGATCAACTAAATCTGTTGTGAGAAATCAACGTAGCTAGTACAATAGCTACGCAGAACTTGCGACACTTTTTCGGATAGGAGGTAGTATTAATTCGGTTTTTTTATGATGTGTAAGACTATATGTTTGCGTGATGTTTGGCCACATCCCAACAAAATCATTTTTCTCTCCTTATTTATCACTATGCCAAGAATTCTGTAAAAAGAAAAATCGGGGTGCATAGAATTTAAATAATAAAAATTAATTCATGTTCATATCCAAGAAGATGCCAGCAAAAACATCATCACACATTTACCTCGATAGATCATTACCATAATTCTCAACATTAATTTGTAGTGTGAATTTGAAAGTAAATGCGGGTATTTGACACCATTTAGTTAGTTTTAATTTTTGGTCAGCCCACTTAGTTGAAACGACAACAAGCTGTATGGAAAAGCAACATGTCCATATTTGTTATGCCCTATACAAAAAAAAGTACAAGCAAAAAAGAGTATAAGACTATAAAACTAAAACTCACATCCGTTAAACAATTGCATGTGGCTTCTATGTTACCCGAGAGGTAAACAATACTCTTAATAAAAAACAGCTAATAACAAACAACTGAAACAAACATTATATTAAGCATGCAATTTTTTGTATGCATAAAGTTGTTCTATGTGAATCTTATCAATTGGAAGTTAGGTTTGTGTTTGAAAGATAAGTAGAACTGTTTAATTTGAATCTTATCGATTTGAAGGTTGTTTTGGAAAGCAAGATTTGTTTCTCGGCTTGACTTTGACGTGACAAAAAGAAGGCCCATGTGTAAAGTATGGCGAAATCTAAACTATAAACTAGTCCCTCTCTCTCTCTCTCTCTTTAAATATAAGATGTTTTAGACATTGTACATGGGAGGGCTCTTCCCCGAAACCAGGGCTCTCCCCAAGCGAACCTAGGGTTCCGCCGCCGCCGCCACCCCCGTCCCGCCGCCGGCGCGGCCGGCCCCTCCCTCTCTCCTCCCCCTCGTCGCGCGCGTCCGCCGCCCCCCGCGGCGACGGCGCGCGCCGCCCCGCGCCCCTTTCCTCGGCTCCCCCCGTCTCTGTCTCCCTCGTCGCCGCCGGCGGCAGGGGCTTCCGGGCGTGGCCCGGACGTCGCCGGCGGTGGCGGTGTGTCCTTCCCCGCGCCGTGGAAGGTGGAGGCGGGGCTCCCCTGCTTGGCGGCGGTGATCCTCGGGCGGCGGTGGCCCGGCTCCGGCCGGATGGTGGCGGGATGGCGGCGACGCGCGCGTGCAGGGCGGTGCAGCGGGTGGCGGCGCACTGCAGTGTGGCTGGCCGGGCCGTGTGGCCCAGATCGGGGCCCTTCGGGCCCCATCTGGGTCGGGGCGGGCCGCCCTGACCTGCGGTGCGCTCTGCAGATGGAGGTGAGGGCGAGGATGCAGCGGATGGCGGCGACGGCGGTCGGCGTGTTGCAGCGTGGCAGCGAGCTCACGGGCCCATTTTGGACCCGGCTGGACCCTGTTTGGACTGGTGTGCCCTGCGGGGCTTTACGGGCCAGGTTGGCCCGGCCGGACCTGACGGGGACCGGTGTGCTCCGCTGCCACGTCCGGTCGACTACCGCCGAGGTCGGCGATGGAGGTTGTTCCCTCCCGCGCGACCGCAGTCCTGCTATCCACAGTTCATTTTTGTCCTCACCCTCGTCTTGCAGACCTCGGGGCAGCTACTTCGGTGAGACGGCGATGGTAGCGTCGGGATCGCTTTGGCGCATGCTGGTGGACGGATAGTCGGGTGGTTTCGAGGCTCGTCTTCGTGGGGTTCTTATGCTGCAGATCGTCCGGGGTTGTGGATGGGGTTTTCGGGAGAAATCCTTGTCGGTTCGTCCGACACCGACGCGGTGCCGCCTTCGGGTGGCATCCTTCCTTCTTGAAGGGCGTCGTGGCTACCTTTCGTCCACCGCCCCCTTGTACCGGGGGAAACCCTAGGACCAATGTGTTGGTTCGGGCAGCAGCGTGGCTTTCCCTCTTGAGGGTGCTGCTTGGTACTCGTCGACTCGGTGCTAGAAGAGTGGTGGTACTTTGTCGGAGAGGGCGCAGCAGTTTCGGGGTACCATCGTTTAGTCGATCTGCCTATGTCTCCATTCTATTTTTTCTTTTCTTTTCTTTGGGTGTGTGTTTGCTGCTGCCCCAGCATTTCAGAACAGTTTGTTGTATCGGTTGGTTGCTATATTTATATAGCGGGGCTACGGCCTGTTTCGAGTACATTGTACATGGTGTCTAGATGCACAATTGAGAGTGAACATGCACACTAAAATATGTCTAGATACACTTAGATACATGTGAATCTAGTAAAAGGTTAAAACATCTTATATTAGAAAACTAAAAAATTGAGGGAGTACCATCTAAGGATCTTGCCCAAACTTTATTAGTCCGCAATGTCTTTTCTTAGGTCAATTTTTTTGTTGTCGGACATACATGGCTATATAGCATAGTAACATTTAAATATCCATTAAAGCCGAGCGAAATACGTGAAGGAGACCTGCGTGTTTCTATATTAAGCTTAAAATGAGAACATTTTTTAGAAAAGGAGAACATAGTGCACTGTATATTACAGTAAACATAAAACATTATAATTTCATCTGATAACTAGAACCACTCGTGTCACTATACCGATCTTCGTTCGTCACCAACATGATCATTTTATTTCTCGTGTTTTTTTTGTTTTGAGCTTTCTCGTGCTTGTTAGGTCGAGTAAAAAGGAATTAATGTGCTTATGAGAGCGCCGACGTCACTTAGGGCGGAATTGGGGCTATCCCAGACGAAGTTGGGGAGCTCGTTCTCGGTTTTGAATCGCTCTCAGTCAACTGATTCAAGCATGCTAACTAGACCTTCTGCGAGTTATCATATTTGTGTGCGAAGTTTGTGTGCAAACTAGAGCTGACTCGATGAGAGCCCCATTTTTCTTGTAAATACTCCTGATTGTACCAGAACCATTACTGAAGAAGGCTCCCGAAATTCTACGCAAAAAAGAGAGTACGGCTACTATATAAAAGACACTGCAGACATGGTAACTCAGTGCACGAAAGGAAAAAAAAAAATCTTTCAGACACGTACGGATATTAGAAATGGAATTTCAAGCCTAAAGCACCTGGAAAAAAAGTATAGCTGCGCGAACAAAGCAAGTTCCCGATCGACTCCTTCCCGGCGCTCATCTCGGCTCATAAATGCTCGCGCGATCGCCGCCCCGGGAGGGGAAACCACAGACGAAGCGAGAGAGATCGTTTGCGCATCGACCCGACCATCATCGACTTGTAGCCGAAGCGAAGGGGGAAGGCGGCCATGACTGGCGAGGCGAGGCTGCTCTGCGCGCTGGGCCTGGTGCTGCTCTGCGTGGCGGCCAACTGCCAGGGCGCACACTGCTTCGCCGAGGGTGGTGGAGGCCACGGCGGGGGAGGCGGTTTCGGCGGAGACCATGAAGCCGGAGGTTACTCGGGCGACGGGAGCGACGGCGAGGTAGCACGTCAGGCCGCCTACGGGGCGGGAGGCGGAGCGGTCTCCGGCCCTGGTACTGACTACCCCGTCGGCGGTCTCATACATGCGCACAGCGCCGCGGGCGACACGCACGGCCGCGTCGCCGCCTCGAGGGCCTCCGGCACCGCCGCCTTACTCGCGGCCGCGGCGCTCGTTTGGTGGCTCTGAGCGTGCGTGCGGCGTGCTTCCGGTGGCGGCAGACACGAGTGAAATTAAGTACGTACTCAACTGAATCTCGTAGTAGCAGTTTAGCTAGCAGTGGTAGATGAGATCGCTGGATGCTTATGTGCAACTATGATGAGTTTGCGAGGTATTTTGCCAGGATTTTGCGAGAATTTTTGTGTCCTGTAGTTTACTTCATATATATGGTGTTTTCTGTTTGGTTGTTTCACTTTCGAAGAAGATGAGTTGTGGTCATTGTCTGGTTGTCTATTTCCTATCGTTTCGATTGATTTTCATCTCGGCCGCTGAGAGCGGTAGATGCATGTTTGGTGCCGGTCATCACTCATCGATGTCTAAGAACAATGCCTTCTGTTTTTTGCGAGGAAATCAATCAATATTGCCCTCGTGTGCTGTATAATTCTGGAAATCAAGATGCCTTCATGTGCTGCATCCTATTACTTGTTTAACCTATTTTTGGGCAGAGTGGCGCGATTATTATTACTAATGGACAATAAAATGCATGCATTAATTGCAGAAAATCACTGAAAGTTTACTTCCGCCTTCAACTATTGCAAAGCCTGAGTCGAGTGCGGTAGACGACTAAACCACTAGCTTAATGGTCGCGTTGCTACGAAATAATCACTAAATCTGCATGGAAAATTTGTTACTTGGTTTTCTATTTTGTGAATGAAGTCTTAGACAATATGTTTGCGTGATGTTTCAGTTTCACCACATCACAACAAAATCATTTTCTTTCCTTTTTATCACTATCTGACAACAAGTCTCTACTACAACAAATCATGCTTCATTAATGACCCTTTAGATACTTACGATCAATACAATGAGTATCAACTCTACAACACGTATGCTATTATTTTGGGGCTCACAAAACTGAAAACGGAAAAATAACAGGAGAGTGGATTTTGTACACACACTCATGGGTGTGAGGGCTATCATGTCCCTAGATTGATTCATCAGGATCTGTGCCAGGGAACATTTTAGTTTCCTGTATGGAGGGGTGGCGATATGATCTGTCATTTCAACATTGTACCTTTCTCCTTTTTCTTTACCATGTTTTGTACAGTACGTGACATGATTTTAAACAGTCCGTGCGGTATGGTCATTACGGGGCCATACCGTTGTCCTGTAAAAAATCGTGTGAGCAATTTATCCTCCCCGCGTCGCCTCGCATCCATTGTCTCGCTCGGTGGCTGCTGCCTGCGGTATAGTTAACCATCGATACTGTTCCGGCGGCCATAATCCACCGCAGCGCTCCCTGGGTAAGTTCTACCGATTAGCTCTCAAACCTCCTTCATCCATTGTCAAAATCCCCTCTCACTACGGGAATCACTGGGAGTGCCGACGGCATTTGCCGTCGGCCTCACCACGGCTACCTTCGGCGTAGTGGTGCGCCGACGGCCACCGTCGGCATAGCGTCGTCGGCGTATAATCCATCGGCGTAACTCCGTTACCGTCGGCGTAGTTTTTGCCGTCGGGCTCATAGCTACGCCGACGGCATTGCCCTCGGCCTAGCTCCGTCGGCATTTCAACTTTTTTCATTACTATTTCAATTCCAATTTAGTCATATATTTAATCTCATATCACACACTTAAGCAAAGGTCAAACTATCCACCATTACTCAAACTTTCCAGACGGTCACCCATCCTCAGATTGCTCCAGGCCAAGCACGCTTAACTATTGAGTTCTATTCTAATGAGATTCCAATTGAGATGCCATACCTTGTTGCTACTAGTATGATATCAATTATATTAATCCTCATTCATGATATTACACTTTTTAATATTTAAATTTTCAAAAATAAGATTTGAACAAACAAAATAACTATGTTTAATAATACTTGAATAATAATAATAATCAATTATTTTACATTAGTTTTGTCTTTTCCATTTAATAAGAAATAATTCATATCTTCATATTTGTATATCGGAATTTACTAAATAAAATGTCTATATCGATCATAAAAATGAGAGGAATCCAAATATGACATCCATGTCATCATTTGTATGATGAATAATGTCTTTTAAAACAAACAAGAACCAACATAAATCAGCATAAAGTCAATTAAAGAGGCGAATTTAGATAAAAAGCAAGAAAATTCCTCATATTTAGGGATTATCCGTCAAATATGTACTACTGTTTGTGAAAATCAAATGGGTGTCATTTTGGACCATATTTTATGTACTTGCTTCACAAAAAAGTCATTTTTAGCACTTAAAAAATGGAAAATGATATTTCTAAAATGAATTTTTAAAACCGCTTCGGCGACGCTGTTTCCCATACCATGGCACACATATGTGTTGAATATGGGCACTTTATCACAAACTATGACACGATAATGGTCATACATTGGTCATTTGGCTTGAAACTTATGCATGTGTTGTAGATGATTGACATTTTTGTGAAATATTGTTTTGAAAAGTTTGTCAAAACTCAAGTTTATCATTTTTCCTAGAAACTAGTACATATAAAAGGACTCCATGCCAAAGGGTTTCTTTTTTGAGTATTTTTTCCACTTTTTTTCATTTCTTTTAAAAAACGGTCAAATTGGAGAGCATGGCTATTCATCAAAAGTGGTCGAATTTTCAAAAAGTATCGACGGTTCTACGTTGTAACCACTACTTGTGTACCTTAAAATTATTTTTGTAAGAATTTCAGAGCAAACTATCACACAGTTGTAGTTCAAATTTGAATTACTGTCGGAAAATTGACATAAAGTCAATTAAAGAGGCGAATTTCGATAAAAAGCAAGAAAATCCTCATATTTAGGGATTATCCGTCAAATATGTACTACTCTTTGAAAAAATTAAATGGGTGTCATTTTGGACCATATTTTATGTACTTGCTTAAAAAAAGTCATTTTTAGCACTTAAAAAATGGAAAATGATATTTCTGAAATGAATTTTTAAAATCGCTTCGGAGACGTTGTTTCCCATACCATGGCACACATATGTGTTGAATATGGGCACTTTATCACAAACTATAACACGATACTGGCCATACGTTGGTCATTTGGCTTGAAACTTATGCATGTTAGTAGATGATTGATATTTTTGTGAAATATTGTTTTGAAAAGTTTGTCAAAACTCAAGTTTATCATTTTTCCTAGAAACTAGTACATATAAAAGGACTCCATGCCAAATGGTTTCTTTTTTTTAGTATGTTTTCCACTTTTTTTCATTTCTTTCAAAAAACGGTCAAATTGGAGAGCATGGCTATTTATCAAAAGTGGTCGAATTTTCCAAAAGTATCAACGGTTCTATGTTGTAACCACTACTTGTGCACCTTAAAATTATTTTTGTAAGAATTTCAGAGCAAACTATCACACAGTTGTAGTTCAAATTTGAATTACTTTCGGAAAATTGACATAAAGTCAATTAAAGAGGGGAATTTAGATAGAAAGCAAGAAAATTCCTCATATTTAGGGATTATCCGTAAAATATGTACTACTCTTTGTGAAAATTAAATGGGTGTCATTTTGGACCATATTTTATGTACTTGCTTCACAAAAAAAATCATTTTTAGCACTTAAAAAATGGAAAATGATATTTCTAAAATGAATTTTGAAAATCGCTTCAGCGACGTTGTTTCCCATACCATGGCACACATTTGTGCTGAATTTGGGCACTTTATCACAAACTATGACACGATAATGGCCATACATTGGTCATTTGGCTTGAAACTTATGCATGTTAGTAGATGATTGACATTTTTGTGAAATATTGTTTTGAAAAGTTTGTCAAAACTCAAGTTTATCATTTTTCCTAGAAACTAGTACATATAAAAGGACTCCATGCCAAAGGGTTTCTTTTTTTGAGTATTTTTTCACTTTTTTTCATTTCTTTCAAAAAACGGTCAAATTGGAGAGCATGGCTATTCATCAAAAGTGGTCGAATTTTCCAAAAGTATCGACGGTTCTATGTTGTAAGCACTACTTGTGTATCTTAAAATTATTTTTTTAAGAATTTCAGAGCAAACTATCACACAGTTGTAGTTCAAATTTGAATTACTTTCGGAAAATTGACATAAAGTCAATTAAACAGGGGAATTTAGATAGAAAGCAAGAAAATTCCTCATATTTAGGGATTATCCGTCAAATATGTACTACTCTTTGTGAAAATTAAATGGGTGTCATTTTGGACCATATTTTATGTACTTGCTTCACAAAAAAGTAATTTTTAGCACTTAAAAAATGGAAAATAATATTTCTAAAATGAATTTTTAGAATCGCTTCGGCGATGTTGTTTCCCATACCATGGCACAAATATGTGTTGAATATGGACACTTTATCACAAAATATGACACGATAATGGCCATACACTGGTCATTTGGCTTGAAACTTATCCATGTTAGTAGATGATTGACATTTTTGTGAAATATTGTTTTGAAAAGTTTGTCAAAACTCAAGTTTATCATTTTTTCAAGAAACTAGTACATATAAAAGGACTCCATGCCAAAGGGTTTCTTTTTTTGAGTATTTTTCCACTTTTTTTCATTTCTTTCAAAAAACGGTAAAATTAGAGAGCATGGCTATTCATCAAAAGTGGTCGAATTTTCCAAAAGTATCGACGGTTCTATATTGTAACCACTACTTGTGTACCTTAAAATTATTTTTATAAGAATTTCAGAGCAAACTATCACACAGTTGTATTTCAAATTTGAATTTCTTTCGGAAAATTGACATAAAGTCAATTAAAGAGGGGAATTTGGATAGAAAGCAAGAAAATACCTCATATTTAGGGATTATCCGTAAAATATGTACTGCTCTTTGTGAAAATTAAATGGGTGTCATTTTGGACCTTATTTTATGTACTTGCATCACAAAAAAAGTCATTTTTAGCACTTAAAAAATGGAAAATGATATTTCTAAAATGAATTTTTAAAATCGCTTCAGCGACGTTGTTTCCCATACCATGGCTCACATATGTGCTGAATATGGGCACTTTATCACAAACTATGACACGATAATGGCCATACATTGGTCATTTGGCTTGAAACTTACGCATGTTAGTAGATGATTGACATTTTTGTGAAATATTGTTTTGAAAAGTTTGTCAAAACTCAAGTTTATCATTTTTCCTAGAAACTAGTACATATAAAAGGACTACATGCCAAAGGGTTTCTTTTTTTGAGTATTTTTTCACTTTTTTTTTATTTCTTTCAAAAAACGGTCAAATTGGAGAGCATGGCTATTCATCAAAAGTGGTCGAATTTTCCAAAAGTATCGACGGTTCTATGTTGTAACCACTACTTGTGTACCTTAAAATTATTTTTTTAAGAATTTCAGAGCAAACTATCACACAGTTGTATTTCAAATTTGAATTTCTTTCGGAAAATTGACATAAAGTCAATTAAAGAGGGGAATTTAGATAGAAAGCAAGAAAATTCCTCATATTTAGGGATTATCCGTCAAATATGTACTACTCTTTGTGAAAATTAAATGGGTGTCATTTTGGACCATATTATATGTACTTGCTTCACAAAAAAAGTCCTTTTTAGCACTTAAAAAATGAAAAATGATATTTCTAAAATGAATTTTTAAAATCGCTTCGGCGACGTTATTTCCCATACCATGGCACACATATGTGTTGAATATGGGCACATTATCACAAACTATGACACGATAATGGCCATACATTGGTCATTTGGCTTGAAACTTATGCATGTTTGTAGATGATTGACATTTTTGTGAAATATTGTTTTGAAAAGTTTGTCAAAACTCAAGTTTATCATTTTTCCTAAAAACTAGTACATATAAAAGGACTACATGCCAAAGGGTTTCTTTTTTGTGTGTATTTTTTCCACTTATTTTCATTTATTTCAAAAAACGGTCAAATTGCAGAGCATGGCTATTCATCAAAAGTGGTCGAATTTTCCAACGGCGTAGCTCTCTGAAAACTATGCCGACGGTTTTATGTTGGCCGTAGGCATACATGCGCTACGCCGACGGCCCCGACATATGGCCGTCGGCGTAGCAAATGTCGTCGGCGTTGTCAGCGTTTCCCGTAGTGTCTGTTCTTCGTGTTTTACTGTCACAAAACCTACCTCCGTTCTCGCTAGTTGATCTACAAATTTGTGCTGACCGGCGTGCTCCCTGCTCCCTTGTAGGTCATGGATGAGGGAGGTGGTGGTCCATCTGTTTTCCCCATGCCGGCAGACGGCGCCGAGCCGTTGTGCTTCGCCATTGTTGCCGAGCCCGAGCTCCTCCGCCCAGGAGGCCAGGACCACCTCTCAGCGCAACATCTACCTCGTGCACCCCTTCATATCTCAAGACTCAGGCCGCCGTCCGGTCGGCGTCGTGAAGCACAACGAGACTGCCCGCGAGAGCTGCTCGCAGGCTGGGGAAGGAGGGCCTGTTCGCCATTGTTGCCGAGCCCAAGCTACCTCACACGCCTGGTTGTTGTACATGCAGTACACGTCGTTCTTACTCGCGTGCGCCGTCGTCGTCGCGATTTCATATTTGTAGATAGATTAGATGCGTATAATTACTGTTAATTCTTCATAGTATTACTTGAAGCAGCTACTTGTCGGATAACTGGTTCTTGGTTTTCTTTTCAGTAAACTGATTCGTTAATGGTAGGTGACACTCGCTGACGCAAATATTCTTCAGAAATCATGATATGATTGTTTCAGCCTGTTATCTCATATGATACAGTACAAAAATCCTTTCTTTTAGCAACACATAAACACAATCGAATAACCCACTAGAGAGTGGGTAGCAGGGCAAGGTAGACCCAAAATAATATGAGATGTGTGCATAGCATGGCTGGCTTTCATGGACAGTGCTCAAAAGCATGTGCGACGTGCGCAACTCCATGCCTCCGATGTGACTTGACAACAGAGAATTCAACAATAAAGGTACAATGGCTGAGAGGGAAAGCCAGGGAACGCGGAGGGTGGCACAGTACAAAAAAGAAAGGGTTCAGACACAAATGCAAAACGAAATTTGAACACAATTTGTAAGCACAATTACCGCAAGCACCGTGTTAAAGCCCAAACAATATTTGAACACAACAGGTAAGTACAATTACCGCAAGCACCGTGTTAAAACTGATAGAAATCATATCGTTACACTGACACCAGTTCAAATTTAAACACGAATTACTTCTAAAAACATCCATTCTAGGCCGCCGCGCTGCTCTCACTCCTCGCCGCCACGGCGCCACCCTCATCGCCCACGCGCTCCTCCTCCACCCGCCGCGCGCCAGCGCCATCACCGACCGCCTGCTCTCCGCCCTGGGCCGCTTCGACGCCCGCCACCTCGTCAACCGGAGGAACATGATCCTCGTCTGCCACGCCATCCTCCTCCTCATCCTCAGGGACGCCGGGTTCCTCGCCGCTCCCGCTCGACGACGCGGCCGCGATGAGGACGCTTGCTACAAGGCTCGGCCTAAGCCAAAGCGTATCGACGTCGAGGCGCCGCGGTCCAGTACGGCCGCGGTGGATGCTGGCGCGCCGGGAGGCCAAGAGCGCGACCGTCGCCGATGACGGCGGCCGAGTCCAGCGTGAACGTCGACGGGGACCTGCTGAGCCTGACGAGACGACGCCGCGACGACGACGACGACGACGACGCGTGAAGCCATATTCTATGGGAGCGGCACACAAGGAGCATCCCTCAGCCCGAGAGTTCGATGATCCTGCAGAGAAACAGACCTCCGAACGACGACGCTGCTTCAACGGGTTCGATCACGGTGTTGGCGCTGCGGTGGAGGACGAGATCGCTTGCCTGCACTCTCATCAACCCGCTCGTGACGAGAGAAGCTGTCGGGGGGCTACCCCCGGGTAGGGTAAAGATATGGTAAAAGCTACGTCCAAGACGGAACCGACATACTTGCTGACCGACATATGCCCGGGTCGGAAGGGACCGGGATATGATATTGGTGCAGCCCGACATATTCTAACCGACTTAATCATATTTTACCCGACATATCTATGTCGGTATGCATTGTGTTATTCTTATGTGCAGGAAGAACGGTTTATGAAGGGTAATCCGGCATAACCATGCCGGGTCTCGGGAGAAGCAGATTATCCGGCATACCCACGCCGGGTTGCGAGGTGGAATCCGGCATATCCATGCCGGGTTGCCCAGGAGAGGAATCGCCTATCCGGCATATCCATGCCGGGTTATGCGGAGAAGATGCCATGTCAAGCGCTACAGGACAAAGGACAGACAAGACATGCCAAGCCCATCCACTGATGTGACGAGAGTACAACTGCATGACATAGTGAATAGTGTCGATTAGACCCCAGTAGTCAAATCATGAACAGTGCATGTATAGTGTCATGTGGGCCCCCCTTGGAGCACCAGGGGGAGAGGCGAAGAGAGGGACACGCCCCTCACGGCAGCCCCATTTCCTCCCTTCCTCTCTTTTTCCCCAAGACCTCTTAGAGACATTTAGTACTCAGCTCATGGAGCATCCCGCGATGATGTTAAGAGAGGAAATACACCAAATAGGCTACATGCTGCAGTAGGGGTTTTATCTCCTCACGAGAGTCCCGAAGCAGGGTAAATCCCCGTGTCCGGGTGTTCATCTGTGTGTGCTCCTCAGCGCGCTATCCCTCCCCGAATCCTCTAGCGTCCATCCGACCCTACACATTAGCCTACCCATAGGCATCTGTCTGTTCACCACGACGACAGTTGGCGCCCACCGTGGGGCTAATAGCGGCGCTTGCTGGATCAAATTCGGACCAAATTCGGACGGGACCTTCTTCATCAACGCGGGACTCTGACGTCGCCATTGCCACCGCGCATCCCGGAGGCTCGTTGCCATCGCCGTCGTCAGCTACGTCTTCGTCACCGCGCACCCGGCTGCCGGCCACCAGCGCGTCGCCGCGAGCTTGTCGTGGCCGCGCACCTCTGCTTCAACCTCCGGCAGCCTCTCCGCGCCAAGCCGTGGGCAAACCTCCGCGGGCTCCCCCAGCGACCTCCATCTCCACCGCGCTCAAGCTCCTGCGCAAGGCCGCGCCCGCATCCTCGACCTCCAGCCCGTGCGCGGAGGCAACCGGCTCCTCGCATCCGCGTCTGGCCGCTTGTGCCGTTCCCGCAACCGCGCGCCCCAGATCCCCATCTCGACCGTGCCCGGCAACCCGCGCTGGCCGGCCCGCGCGCCAACTCGCTGCGTCGCCTCGCCGCTCGCGACCTGCTCCTAGCTTCACAGAGGTCCTCCGGCCCGCGATCGTCTCCACCCGTGCCGCCGCCCGATGTCGAAGTCTCGCGTCTAGCTGCGTCGCAGACTGACGGGCGCCGCATGCGCTACCCGAGCTGCCGGCTGACAAGCCCAAATGCCTCGCTGATTTATTTTTCTGCCCTGTCCCGTCACAAAGGAAGAGAGCAGCGTGCCTGCCGGGTAAAAGAAGTGAATAGAAAAGAAGGAGTGAGTTAGCGGCTGGTTAAAGAGATAGGAGAAGAATGTACGCTCCGTAGCATGCTTGTGTCGGTAATCAAGAAAAGTGATTATGACTGGCCGATTAGCTTGTGTTGGCAGCCGAGCAAAAAATAGAGAGAGAGTTGGAGGCATGCGAGCTGGGTAACCGCTTGTGTCGGGTAGAAAAGAAGAGGAGAGAGAAAATGTCAGTATATGGCCTGTGTCCGCTGACCGCATCCGAGTTATCTGGACTGGGTAGTGTGTATGTCGGATGGAGGGATAGAATAAAGAAAAGAGATCAGATCCGGTCGGGTGAGGGAAGCAAGAAAAAGGAAAAGAGTAGGAATAGAGAGGTAAGGACATCTACTACGGGGCTGCTCAATTGCCCCGGACAGGCCGGATTTGAGCAGGCCCGGACAAAACCAGGCCCCTGTGGGGCTGCTCATTTCTCGAATCTGTCCGCGTCGTGTCCGCGGCTGCTCAAACCTGGACCAAATTTGGTCCAGGTTTGAGCAGCCGCGGACACGACGCGGACGCCCGCGGACGCCCGCGCGCGGCCCCGCCTCTTCGCGGTCAAACTGCCCGGCCCCACCGGTCAGTGACCCGTGGACCCTTGGCATCCCCCCACCGGTCTTATTTAATGTGGCCGCCGCCCCCACCGTCCCCCACACTGCTCCCACACCGCCACGCCACCACCGCCACGCACAGCACCCCCCCGCCCTAGCCGCCATGGGGAAGGGGAGATGGTGGCTCGGCAAGGGCGCCAACGACCACGAGGCGGGGAGCTCTCGCCGCTCCTCGCGGTCTCCGGCTCCACCAGCATTGCCGCCACCGCCACCGCCCGCGCCCGCCGCCGCACCGCGCGCCACCGCACCTCCGGCACCTCCCCGACGCGTCCGGCCTTACCTCGGCAAGAGGAAGTGCCAGTGGTACTGGGACAACGCGATCCCAGTACCATGGCCGGACGTCCACCTCTTCGAGGGGTGGCACCTGAATCCGGAGCGGATTCCGGTGCCGCCCGTCCCGAAGTGGGGACTCGAGAGGGAGGTGGAGATCCTCCGGCGGCGCGACCTGCTGCCGGACGACCTCCGCCACGACCCTGCCTACGCCGTCAACAGCAGGAACTGGGACACCTGGTTCCATGCCGAGCACGACCAGCGGCGGAGGGGCTACTTCGGGGTGCGGCACGCCAGCGGCCCAGCGCAGTACCCGCCGCCCTCCCCACCCCGCGGCGACAACAGGTACGCGCCGCCGCCTCCCCCGAGCGTCAAGATGGAGGAAGACGGTGACGACGCCGCGGAGGAGGAGGAGAGGGCCCTCGCCCAGGCCATCGAGGAGTCCAAGCGGGAGGCGGAAGAAGCCGCCGTGGAGGAGGAGAGGGCCCTCGCCGACGCGCTGGCCGCCGTCGCCGCGCAGCAGGACATGGAGCGGCAGGAGGCGCGGCAGGCGATGGAGGAGGAGGAGGAGGACCGCGGCGAGGTCCCCGACTGGTTCATGCCACTAGTTGGCATGCGCTGGCAGTGGACCGGGCTAGCGGACGAGCCGCCGCCGCCGCCGGAGCAGCCGCAGACTCCACCGCGCCGCCAGGGGCTGCCCGCGCACCTCGTCCAGGACCCGGACTACGTCATTCTTGAGTAGTCCGGCGTAGAAGTCCGGCCACTGGCTTATCCAGTGGCTAGTTTATATAAGTTTTTTTCTTTTTTTTTAAGTGTTAAACAATGGGCACTGTGGCCCCTACGCAATCGTTGCCTCGTGTCCGGCCTGAAATGAGCACCCCCGTAGGGTGCACCTGTTTCGACCCGTGTCCGCGCAGTGTCCGGGGCTGCTCAAACGGACAAAACCCGGACCAAATCGGTCCGGATTTGAGCAGCCCCGTAGGAGATGTCCTAATGCCTATGTCTGGTGCTCTCCGACATGTTTACGTCGGTGTGCCGACTTTCAGGTCGGTCGAGACACGCACAGCGGATGCAGACACACCGGCGAACCGAGATGTGTGTGTGGGCAATCCGATATTTCGGATGGGTCGGGTTCTAGCATTCACAGGCCAAGATCCCGACTGAGTGGATGTGTACCGGTCATCTGCGCCAGGATCCTCGGGTTGGCTGCTGCGCTGACGTCGAGAACGCTACAGCGATATACATCCGCGCCGAGACTGTAATGTGAGTACTTATAGTATATTTGAGTTGCATACTAAGTAATAATCTCAAAGTTCACTCGGGGACTGCCCCTTCGTACCTTGCTAGATTGTTTACCCCGGAACGAATGTCGTAACTCGGGGACTGCCCTTTTAGGTTGTATGTATATTTTCCCCGGGACAAGATGTCTTGACCCGGGGGCTGGCTCACCGGTCGGTTATGCCGTTTCCCCTAGGTTTGTAGAGTAACTCGGACACCGCCTCGTTTAGGTGCATGTGGTTTATGTCTGTTTCTCCGAGTCATTTGTATGCCGGCACCCCGAATTGAAACTCGGGGACTGTCTTATCTTTATGAATATGTGTTTTTGTCTATGTTACCTGTATGCCGAATAAGCCTTTAACCGCGTTTACAAGTTCAAGTAATGTATGCTATCGAATATAATCTTGTGACTCGACTGACGAACGGCTAAAATGGTAGTCAAGAGCAGAGGTTGTGGAGTGTAGTAAACATGAAAACAAACTCGGGAATCGGTCTAAAAAGCAATTCGGCATACATTGTCTGTGTGTTTCCCCCGGGAGCGAGATGTCTTGACCCGGGGACTCGGTGGGAACCGAGTCTGCATCTCGTTGCATAGTTTTGCTTATAAGTTTAATTCTCGGCGTATGCTATGATCAATTATGCTTATTAGTAAATTTGCTTCTTAAATTATATAGCCAGTATATATGCGCTTGAACTAACGTTGAAAGGTGATGTTGGTTTTACCGAGAGAATATTTATGACAAAGGTCTTGCATATGTCGGTTATCTCGGATCCATCTTATAGTCATTATTGTCTCAGTGTATATCACGGATAGTCTTTGGTATCGGCTTGCCGAGTTATAATGGCATACCATCACAGATCACCATTTATGTCGGTTTGCCACTTTGTCACGGCATCATTCCATATCCCAGATCGCCGTTTATGTCGGTTCGCCACTGTATCACGGCATCCTTCCATATCCCAGATCACCGTTTATGTCGATTCGCCACTGTGTCACGGCATCATTCCATATCCCAGATCGCCGTTTATTTCGGTTTGCCACAGTATCACGGCATCTTTCCATATCCCCGGTCATCTTTCATGTTGGTTTGTGAAATGAGATATGTGATATGCCCAGAGTGGCCGAGGTACCGAGACATGTGTGATATGCCCAGAGTGGCCGAGATACCGAGACATGTGTGATATGCCCAGAGTGGCCGAGATACCGAGACATGTGTGATATGCCCAGAGTGGCCGAGATACCGAGACACCCGAGATACACTTATTTCAAATCAACAAATGTTGGAGGCGTCTGTGTCGGTATACGCCCAGAGTGGCTAAAAGCCGGCACATGAGACTCTGTGTCGGTATACGCCCAGAGTGGCTAAAGACCGGCACAAGAGACGTCCGTGTCGGTATACGCCCAGAGTGGCTAAAAACCGGCATGTGAGGTATGTTTATGTCAGGCCGGCAGTGGCCGAAGACATCTATGTCGGTAAAACGCCCAGAGCGGCTAAGGCACCGGCATATGATTGTATTTTTGCAGGTACACGGTGGAGTAGGTAAAGATGGTGGTGTTGTTATTTTTTCTAAGTCTGCGCGCGACTCTGCGAGTCCCCCGCAGCCTCGGGAACTAGTGTCGGGGGGCTACCCCCGGGTAGGGTAAAGATATGGTAAAAGCTACGTCCAAGACGGAACCGACATACTTGCTGACCGACATATGCCCGGGTCGGAAGGGACCGGGATATGATATTGGTGCAGCCCGACATACTCTAACCGACTTAATCATATTTTACCCGACATATCTATGTCGGTATGCATTGTGTTATTCTTATGTGCAGGAAGAACGGTTTATGAAGGGTAATCCGGCATAACCATGCCGGGTCTCGGGAGAAGCAGATTATCCGGCATAACCACGCCGGGTTGCGAGGTGGAATCCGGCATATCCATGCCGGGTTGCCCAGGAGAGGAGTCGCCTATCCGGCATATCCATGCCAGGTTATGCGGAGAAGATGCCATGCCAAGCGCTACAGGACAAAGGACAGACAAGACATGCCAAGCCCATCCCCTGATGTGACGAGAGTACAACTGCATGACATAGTGAATAGTGTCGATTAGACCCCAGTAGTCAAATCATGAACAGTGCATGTATAGTGTCATGTGGGCCCCCCTTGTTCCCTGGGCTCCCTCTATATAAGGAGCACCGGGGGGAGAGACGAAGAGAGGGACACACCCCTCACGGCAGCCCCATTTCCTCCCTTGCTCTCTTTTTCCCCAAGACCTCTTAGAGACATTTAGTACTCAGCTCATGGAGCATGTATCCCGCGATGATGTTAAGAGAGGAAATACACCAAATAGGCTAGATGCTGCAGTAGGGGTTTTATCTCCTCACGAGAGCCCCGAAGCAGGGTAAATCCCCGTGTCCGGGTGTTCATCTGTGTGTGCTTCTCAGCGCGCTATCCCTCCCCGAATCCTCTAGCGTCCATCCGACCCCACACATTAGCCTACCCATAGGCATCTGTCTGTTCACCACGACGACAGAAGCGGAGGAAAGGAGATGGCGCGGCAGCAAACAACCTTTTTGGCAATGGGAGGGGTGGAGACTGGAGAGAGATTGGGCTACTAGGCCGTATCCAGGCTATACCTGGCCATCGGGCCGGCCCGGCACGGCACGGCCCGTTTCCCAGCCGGCACGGCACGATTAAGGCACGGCCCGTTAGGCACGATTAGCTAACGGGCCGTGCCCGGGCTGGCCCGCGTGCCTCAGCTCGGCCTCCGGCACGGCACGGCCGGCACGGATAGAGCTCGGCGGCCCGGCACGGCCCGTTAAACAATAAAAAAGTAAAAAATATGTATAAATAGCTATAAAAAACAAAAAAATAAGTTAAAATAGGTATAAAATCTAAAAAAAAAAAGTTAATCGGGCCGCGCCGGGCCGGCCCGCGTGCTTCAACCTGAATCTGGGCACGGGCCCGCAACGGGCCGCGCCGTGGCACGGCACGATTAGTAACGGGCCGGTCCGTGCTCGTGCCGGGCCAAAATGGCCCTGCCTCGGGCCGGCCCGTTAAGCACGGCCCGTATGGCCAGCTATAATCCAGGCAGCTGCTACTTTTGCATCGTGTGTGGTGGGTGGGGCAGGGGGAGGGGGGCTGCTCACTTTATGTCCAATCTAGCGGTCCCTTCAACTGTTCAGAAAAGTTGATAAATCCCACGAAAATCATTTCTCTCCCCATCTCTTAGACGGATCTCAAAGCATAGGAAATGATGTTAAGGGACAGGATAACTCTCGTACCCGTGTGTGCATGTACAAAATCATTTTCGAAAATAACAGCATTTCCATTCATAACCAAGAAAATGCAAGGAAAACCATCATCACACATATCGTACCTCAGTTGATCTCGGTACAATTATATTTCACAACATTAACTCGTAGTGTGAATAACACCAAGAAAATGCAAGCAAAAACATCTCACACATATGTTATTTAACACCATCTAATTAGCTTTAATTTTTGGTACATATATTTAGTGGACACTAATGTTATAGAAAATCAACATGTCCATATATATTTGTTATGGACTACAGCATCAAACATATATATTTGTTATGGACTACACCGGGAAACGAAAAAATACAAGCAAAAAGGAGTATAGTAGTATGAAACTAAAACAAATATTAGTTGACACATGTGGCCTTTCTCTATGTAACTTGAGAAGTTAAACAATATTGTTCGTGAAAACAGATAATAACAAACAACTTAAAATAATATTACAGCATGTATACGACTTCTCTTTGTATACATAAAATTTCTATTTGTGAATCTTATCATTTGTAAATTAGATTTTTGTGTTTGAAAGATAAGTAGAACTATTTAATTTGAATCTCACCGACTTTATGGCAAGTTTTGTTTTGGAAAGCAAGATTTGTTTCTTGGCTTGACTTAGACATGACAAAAGGCCCACATATAAAGTTTGGTGAGGTATTAACTATAAAGAACTGTCTAAGAAGCTTGCCCAAATTTTGTTAACCGCAACGTCTTTTCGTAAGACATTTTTCTGCCTGATACATGTGGCTAGCAAAGTAACACTTAAACCTTCATTGAAGCCCAGCCAAATACGCGAAATAAACGTGACATTTTTCAGAACGTTGGTCGATTAAGCTTTTCTTCGGAACATAGACCAATTATAATTTCATATGATAACTAGGATCACTTGTGTCACTCTAGCGAGCTTTGTATATGTCACCAACATGTTCATTTTATTTTTAATTTTATCTTTTCATTTTCATGTTTTTCTTAATTTCCACTTTTGTGTACCTTTGATTTTTAGTTGTTTACTTTGTTTTTGGTGGATATATGAACTTTTTTAGAGCATACACAAAACCGTGCCTGTTCGAGCCAAGGCAAGGCTGCACGCGGTCGAGCTGTCCCGTGGATCGCGGACGAATAGAACACCTGGCAAAAGCAGCAGAAGGAACAAAGCAAGTTCCCGACCGACTCCTTCCCGGTTTTCCCCTCGCTCATAAAACTCGGGGAATCACCGCGTCGCCCAAGCCAAACCACGGACGAGCCCACGAGGGTAGAGATCGTCGAAACCGACCACCGAAGCCTCGGCGACCATGAGGGGCGAGGCGAGGCTGCTGTGCGCGCTGGGTCTGGTGCTGCTCTGCGTGGCGGCCAACTTCCACGGCGCCTACGGCCGAGGCGGGGGTGGTGGAGGCCACGGCGGGGGCGGCGGAGGGCACGGAGGTGGCCACGGCGGCGGCGGCGGGGGCCACTTCGACGGCCAGGGTAGCCGCGGGAGGAGCGGCGGCGGGGGAAGCCGTCCGATCATCTACGGGGCGGGGGCGGGCGGGCTCGCCGGCGGGGCTGCCGGCAGGGCCACGTCGGGGTCGCACGGGCACAGCGCCGCGGCCGAGCCGCCCGGACGAGGCGTCGCCTGGAGGGTCTCCGGCGCCGCCGCCACCCTCGCGGCCGCGGCGCTCGTTCGCTGGCTCTGAGCGTGCTTCCGGAGGAGCAAATCTCGGTACACACGAGTTGAGTTTGCTGAATTTGGTAGCAGTAAGTAGTTTAGCAGTGGAGTAGATGAGATCGCTGGATGTAATCCGGGCTGACGAATCGATTAGTTGGTTTGGTAGTGATCGCTTGATGCTAGTGTGTAAGTAATGACCAATTCTCGAGCTACAAGTTGAACATAAGTTTGCATTTAGTACTGTAGTTTAGTTCATCTGATGTTTTCTGGTTGGTTGTTTCACGCGATCGGAGAAGATGAGTTTGAGTCGTTGTCTGGTACCAGGAAAACTTTACTCGTGGTTGTCAATTTCTGTCCTATCCATTGATTTTGCTTTCGCCCATGGAGATGGTGTTTGGTGCGGTGCCATCGGGCTGTCGAGAATCAAGGATTGCGTGTGCTGTATATCTCTGGAAATCAAAGATTGCCTTCCTGGCACTGACATGTCATGTATCCCTATATTCGTACCAAATTCTTGTGCAGAGTGGCCAGCATTACAGAGAACTAAATACAATTTCCTTGGTTATTCAGGACCTATTTGGTTCGTAGTATTTTAAAACATATAAATAGGAACCGTTTTGTTTCGGGGGAAACCCTAGATCTGGTTTTCCAGAACAGACGATGGCGTCACCTACGGTGTCGTTCACCCTCTTGAGGGCATCGTTTTTGGAACACGAACTACCTGGAGGGGTCAGCTGGCGGAGCGGTGTTTCATCTACCACGTCGATGTCGGTGTGTCTCGGCAGCGTGGCGCTGCGGGGTCTCGATTTCGGGTCGATGGACTCACGCATGGTGGCGCTGTCTGGCATCGTGGCGATGCCGACGGCAGACCGGATTCGTGAGGTCATGGTGTTGATCCTTTCTGAAGATGGGTTTGTGGAAGACGGCGGCATCGACTAAAGCGTACATGTCGGTGTGCGTCGAGTGTTTAGATGAACTGGTACTCCAGTTTTAGATGATGTGCGTTGGTGTTAGTCACCCATCATAGTGGTGGCGACCCTTGTTGTCGAGAGGTTGATTTCAGTTTGTTTCATCATTGTACTTTATAAATCTGGTTGGAATTAATAAGTGCGTATGGATGTGTGCATCACTCGATGCAGAGGCCGGGGAATCGCACCCTCCTTTTCTAAAAAAAGGAAAAACGCATGAAATTTATAGAAATGAATATGCAACACAGAAGATTGCAGGACACGGGAATTTAGTAAACTTGGTTGTTTGGTCGGAAAAACGTAATTACTTAATAAACATGGTCAAATCAAAATCAAATCAATCGAGAAAGTATAATTGACGTGTTATTATGCCAACTAGCAAAGTGGCCCTCGCAAGGTGAAGGCATCAACTTAAGCTTATCGAACATATCTCTGAATGTTATTTATGTTTTAGCATATTTTAAACTATTTAATTCTTAAATACATGGTTTTACGGAGATAAAAATGTTATAGTAAGTAAAATAATATGTGTGAAAAATAGTGAAACCAAATTAATTTGTGGTCAAATATTTAGTGCATTAAAAAAATGACATGTCACTATTTTATAATGTAGGTAGTGCTATTTTGATATTATTTTACTCCTTTATATTGTTCCCCACTCTTCATTCCATCTTATTTACCGTCCTACTCAGATCTATTTTTCATGTCTTGTCACACAACTACTTTAAGAATTTTAATTAGTGACATGTTTACTACATGTTGTCTAATATTTACTATTTCCATGGCAACACAAAATTATGTCGAGCTTGTCATCAACACTGCTCGGTAATGCAGCATTATACTCCAATATGGTGAGTCAATTATTTGACAAACCTATCAAAAATAGACAAA
The DNA here is from genome assembly GCA_026929855.1 of Poa annua. Taxonomy (NCBI): domain Eukaryota; kingdom Viridiplantae; phylum Streptophyta; class Magnoliopsida; order Poales; family Poaceae; genus Poa; species Poa annua. Next base: position 60,627,134 of record CM049438.1, on the reverse strand, counting down.
ATCAAATAAAAATAAACTTTGATGGCAATGAGACAAACACTAAAATCTTAATGATTATAATTTATATTCGACAAAATATGTATTTGATTTAAAAGGTTACATGAAAAAAAATCATTTTGGTTTATGTGTGATCAGTAGAGAATCATTCTTAAGTTTTATAACTATGCATGTAAATTCTTAATGAAAACTACCATGATCGAACATTCTAAAAAATTAGGAGGGTATCAACTTTAGCGTATTGAACATATGTATGATTTTTTTACGATTTAGTAGATATTAAAGAATTTAATTCTTAATTGTTTTGTGGACACAATTTTTTTTTTTGAGGCGGTGGACACAAAAATGTGATGGTAAATTAAATATTATGTGTGAAAAATAGTGAAACCATATTAATATGTGGGATAATATTGGTGAGGTATTTATAAAATGCTATGTCACTATTTTTTAACGTTGGTAGTGCTATTTTGATCTCATTTTACTCCCTTTATACTGTTCCCCGCTTATTAGTCCATCTTATTTACAATCCTACTACGATATATTTTTCATGTCTTGTCACACGACTATTTTCAGAATTTTAATCAGTCACATGTTTACTCTATTTTCTCTAATCTCTACTATTTCCATGGCACCGCAAATTATGCCTAGCTTGTCATCAACACTGCTCGGTAGCTGCAAAATTATTATATTTTAACTCAATTATTTGACGGACCAATCGAAAACAAACAAAATCAAATGAAATAATAAAACTTGATGGAAATGATATACACACTAAAATCTTAATGATTATAATTTATATCCGACAAAAATATGTTTTTTAATTTTAAAATGTTTACACACAAAGAAAAAAATCATTTCGTTTTATGTGTGATCAATAGAGAATCATAGTTAAGATTTATAACGATGCATGTAGATTCTTAATGGAAAACAATCCATAAATTCAGCAGACACGTTGTCCAGAGCAAACCTTGTGTACAAATTTTTATCACATCAATGTTATGTGTGGTTACTTATACTTCTATAGTAGTATCACCGTTCTCTTTAGTTACCTATCTTGAAACTCACCACTATGCACATCTTGTGTGTGATCCCTCTTAGTTTGGTTGACACCAACTACCCTAGGAGTTCAGCTCATATCCAATTACTAAACTCTGACAATGTGTTCACAACAATCTTAATGTTACAGAGAGCTATTTGGCCCCCAAAACATGTAAAACATGGTCTTCTATTTTATGCACATCATTCATAGTAAACATCATTGGAGGACAATGCCGTGCGACCTACCATGACCGGTTACAAATTCATATTGGAGGAATTTTGTATGGACACGAAACCATGTTTATATATGCTCTATCAATATTTACTACTCTACACTAATCGTCTTACAAGATGAATCATTTTTGTTTGTGCATTCATTTGATGCACTTTAGTTTTACTAAGGCCAGTTGCATCAAGGAACACTACTACCCTCTCCGATTTAAATAACTATTAGAGTTTTGAACTGGGTGAACTAACCACAGATCCAAGGGAGTTCATCATTACTATTTACTAACGATCAAACCTTCGCACCATCGTGCGACAATGCCTGAGCTAGCGTTGCTCCCATACGAACAGAGTGACGCGACTAAGCGCCATGTATAAATGTCAGTACAATTTGTTTTTGCCCCGTATACCCTATCGGAGTTTTTCTGGCTACCTCGCCTTCTCAAGATTAATTGTGGTGTGATCAGAAAAAAAAACAGTGGATCGGTAAATTTCTTTTTTGTTTTTCTTTTTCGTTTGCTGCTGAGTACAATATAGTTTTCTTTTTCTTAGATGATGAAGCCGTAATTATTACGGCCGACAGAATAAAGTTTATTAAAAACGGATTTAAAGTTAAACTGCACATATTGTTATATCTCTGTTTTCCCAGGAGTAATAATTTTGCTCATGCACTATATACTACTCCGTAGTTCTAGTTAGAGAGGTAGAATGTTACCATGTTTTAACTACGTTGGTAGTTTTCTCTCCACTTTTTTGTGAACACACACCTCGGCACGTTTCCACGTTCCATCAAATTAGGAGCCTAGGTCTGTTAAAAATTGAATCTCAATTACTTCCTCTACCTGTGTTGGATGCAAAAAAAAAAACTGATCGATCCAAGTTGTAGTGTACGTGAATTGGTGTATTGATTACGGCGAACCTGGTTACACTGAGTCGATGGAAGGCAACGATCAATTTAAAAGGAGATACGCGGTATTGGCCAGAGTTATCGTATATTATATTAAGCTTTTTTTTCCAACGTGACGTGTGATTAGCTGTTGTACCTGAAAAAAATGTGTACGTGAATTAGGACTCACGCCTGATACGTGTTGGACCTAACGTGTTGGATTAATTAAAGTGTGTGCCATATTTGTTACGTAAATCTTTAAAAAATCCTAACCACTAATTATAGATCCAACGGTTGATATAATTTTGATGATGTTGATTAACGTGGTGTCTCGAAATTAAAACCTCCGTATTGTGCTTTTAGTATATAATAGATACATTGAGACCACGTTATCCTTGTCTGTGCATAGGATTTTGAAAAGAGCTCCAAGTGAATTATAAAATTCATCCCTTTCTTCTTTTAAGCCGAGTCAATGAAAAATTGCTTGCATTTCTCTTTTACTCAATTCCATTGAACCAAATGGATAAATAGTGGCTCATTAGGAAAATTTCCTATCCCTACATTATTCCTTCACTTTTGCTTTGAACCAAACAAGCCCCCAATATTGTGAAACTTCAGCATGCTAGCAATGTACGTGCACAGTTTAGGTGGCATCCTTGCATGCACCAATTTTGACTATATATTTCACCAGCAAAAATATGATGTTTGTCACAAAAATTATTCTGTTAAAAACTTTTTTGAATAAAAATATGATGGTATAGTTTATTAATCGAATTGCACATATTTTGTTGGTGAAATTTATGATCAAAGTAAACTACGACGCCACCTAGGACGGAGGTACTAAGCAACTTGCTTAATACACCGCGATTCTCCTCGAAACATGCTTTCACCCCTCTATATTAATATAGTCACAACCGAGACAACCAATGATAGATGATGGGGCGGAAACAACACAAACACAAGCTTATACACAAAGCCACTACAACAATCAGCTCCTTTTGCTTACTGTCCGAGACACCCGGCAAAGCCAGTTTTGCGTTCGGCAAAGGACTCTCAACACGGACTTACCGGAAAAGATGTCTTTGCCAATTGCTTTTGTCGGGCACTCACCAATTTTTTTATTTGCGAAACACAGTACAACATAAACGCTCATACACTCACCCCTATTAACGCACGCACGCACACCCTACCCCTACGAGCACCTCCGAAAGACCGAGTCGGCGGATCAGGTCTTGAGGTAGACGAAGTCACCACAGGCGCCTCGTTGTCGAATGGAACGTCGACTGCCACTGATGAATATTTCTGCCTAAATGAGAAACACCAGTGTAAAACCTGAGGTTTGACCTCTTGTGGACTGAGGTATAACCACCCTTCTAAACATATTGCCACGGGCAAGTTCTCACCAAAATCCTTGTCAAGGATAAAATAAGGGGATCAAGAAAAAACGCAGAAACAACATAGAAACACTGGTGCCACGTAGTGCGGGGTATGCTGAGTGTCTTGCGCCTGACACTCAGCCAAAACTGTGTCCAGTGTCACTCTGCTCCAGTTAACGAGCCCATGAATGTCACCTCGAAAATTGGTGTATTAAGCTTTTGATTTAGATCTTAGACGGATTTAAGTGCAGCCAAGGTATGCATGTCTCGCTAGCAATGTGACTACGCGAGGAACGAGCAAATAATCGGCTAAGAGTCCACAAGTTTGTACACGAACGTTTTACTACAAGTACTCCCTCCGTTCGACAATGTATTTAAGATCTTTCTACACGTATGTGTCTAGACATGTTGATCTTGTTAAGTGTTGTCGTTAGATCAATGTTGCTGTTAAGATGTGTACGTATATACTACGTACATGTTGATCTTGTTGTTGTAAATCCTATCTTTGCTGCTCAATCTATACCTATATATACCTATACCTAATAATAAAGTCACTAAGACTTCTGCCAATTTTTTCGTCGACCATTATTTTGGACGGTTTTACCCCTGCGAGTTCGGTGATATTACCCACCGTTGCCACGGACAAGTCAAGATAACGATTCGTTTTAGCAGGAACGGGTCAACAGGCCATCGTCACTTCCCGCAGAAATCCCCACCCTGCATCCTTCTTCGCCACGAGCAGACGTCGTCTTCGCCGCGTCTTGAGCGCCGCCTTCAGCTTATGATCCACCGGCACTTGGCACAGCGACCCGCCGCCGACGGTCCTCCTTTCACGGTACCTTCCCCCGCCATCTTTCCCTACGCCTTTCCCCTCCTTGGACAGCAGAGACGAGTTTGGGCGTGTGCGCCTTCCTCGTGGTGCAGCTCGTCGCGCACCTCTCAGCCGTCAGGACCACTGCCGCACTGCGGTGGAGAAGGCGACTGCTGCAGGCCAGCAATACCCACGTACCTCTCCCTCTTCTGATTCGGGCGACAAAGGCACACATGCGGGCGCGGTAGGTTAGTCTCTACTTCTACTGTCCCTGATTTCAAGATCTGCGCGGAATTGATTTTACACTCCTTCCTACTGAAGGTCCTTTGTCCTTCGAGACACGCCGTCCTCGAGCTCCCCGGCAAGGCACGGCGTTGGGGCAACACAGAGGGGATAAATAGGCGCGGCGTGGGGATTCAGTGCAAGTGCAACTGTGCAATGGGAAAAATAGAGGGGTGCTGCTACTGTTGTTTCTTCGTTGTTGACGACCCGTTGTTGCTGAGAGAAGTAGGAAAACAAGCGAGCGAGAGATTGATGTTTCGTTTTTTCCCTACCGCTGCCACTTCGTTGTGATTTGCCTCTGCCGCTTCGCTGCGTGGCCGCTGAAGAATTGCATGCAGTTTCTATCGGTATTTTTTTGCTCTCATTCCAGAGAGAATGAGAAAAGCCATGTGCAGGTCTACATATTTTGATCTCTGTAAATCAGTAAAAACAAAATTTAGTTGCAGGAAGGTGGAATTGCACTGACAATTAAAACCGTGGAGTGCTGCTGAACAATCATAACTGTCCTCCAAATCGAATCGCAAACAACATCTTGGAGGAGCTGAGCAGAAAAATGTGGAGCAGGGAAGTACCCGTCTTAGTCGTAGGAGTTTGCAATCAGTCTGCTCCTCTTCAGCAATGCAAGGAGGTTCCTCCGTCCAAAATCCATCAGTCCGTACTAAGAGTTTGACAAACGGTAGTCTAGAGGAAGGCGTTGCAGCTACATCTGATGGAAGTGAAGGAGGAAGGGGTGAGAGTCTATATCTAGCGTGACTCCATTCACGTTGCTATGAGTAAAATGCACCAAAATTGAATAAATCATCTAAGTGGAAATAAAAAAATGTTCCACGCGTAAAGTATGCGTGAATTTAATTGTTGGGACCTGTCCTTACCAATCCACGTGCTGTCACCGTGTCCTTTTTCTATATGGCTGCACCGCGGGAGCCAAATACGGCCCATGTCACTGGGTGGCACCATGGAGTGCCATCCAAAATTTTCAATTTTTTGCCAAACCAAATTCAAATTATCATGTTCCGTGATTGGGGGAAAACTATCCCCGCACGTTGCGTCGTTAAGTCGATGCAAAGCGTACCCCCGCCCCCCTTGCGTGCACGACGCGCTCCTCCTTCGTGATAATTGGGTCGGCCCACCAGTCGAGATGAAGGCGGTGGCCAGAGAGGAGTAGAGGGCTCAAGATCGGGGGCGACGGAGATGAGGAAATTGACACGCCACGGCCGCTACGTTGCCGGCTTGGCGAGGCCAGGACCTCCCCGAAGATGGGGTGACATGATTGGTCGCGGATGCGCCGGTGAAGGGGAAGAAGCAACTTAACTAGGGTGTGCAGTGCGGTGGGGTTCGTCGTCACCGGAGAAGAGGGGGTAGAGGGATGGCCGACGCGACGACGGACCGACGGTTAGAGGAGGGCGGGGCAGCGGGGGAGCGATGTCGGCCACGAGTGGCGGCAGCAGGCGGCATGGCCGGCGAAGGAGATGAAGGGTTAGAGGTGAGGGAGGACGTCGGTTGAGAGGTGGAGCGGCGGAGGCGGCAGATTTCTGTGTGAAATGATGCTTAACGAGTTGTATAGGGGTATCCCGTGATGGGCCATGTTTACAAGTGTGTCCTGTCGGCCTGGTTTCTTGCTATCTCAGAGAAATTCGGCCCAAATTATGGCCTGATGTCCGATTTCAAATTTCTCTAAAGTAACTCACATGATTTTTAGGCTCCATTTCGATTTAGAGATCAATCAGTTCATTAAAATCTCAATGTAGTGATATCACGATAACAATATATTATGTTACTTGATGATTTTTTTTGTTATAATTTTCTCTGTCTTTTAGTTTGTATTGTGTCCGGCATGAGTTTCTCATTGTTCATAATATTTTAACCACATAAAGTGTCAACTATCCGATATAGTATTATTTATTTTCACTCTGTGTTTTAGTAGCAAGAACTTATTTTATGTGTTTCCGTGACAACAAATTTCTTGCCGGTTGCAACGCACATATTTACTATATGATATAAAGCACGAGGTCCACGTGACGTCGACACGATCGAAGCTTGTACTTTTACTATTTATAGATATTTAGGCCCGCACGAGGTCCACGTGACGTCGACACGATCGAAGCTTGTACTTTTACTATTTATAGATATTTAGGCCCGCGGCGACGAGATGAACTCACTGCTCGATCGGCTGCTAGTAGCTAGTTAGCTGATCCTACTCAAGTGACTCTGCAAACAAGTAAGCATTTTACCGATCGATGGCGCCCGCACCTTCTTCCATCTCCGGCAAGAACCTGCCCATCCGCATCTTGAGTCACCGCCTCGTCAAGGCCTCGGACCCTTCCATTGAGCCGCACGTGGCCGCTCTCTCCAACCTGGACCTTCTTGCCAACAGCGTGCAAGCCTCCATAGTGTGCCTCTACACGAAGGCCAAGGACGGCGACTTCGCCGCCGTCGTCACGGTTTTCGAGGCCACCCTGCCGTCCTTGCTCAACAGCTTCTACCCTCTCGCCGGGCGCATTGTTGTGACCGACCCGACCTCCGGGCTCCCCGAGCTTCATTGCCTCAACCAAGGCGCCGAGCTCATCGTCGGCGAGGTCGACGTCGCCCTGGGGAGCCTGGACTATGGCAAGATGGAGTCGTCGCTGAAGAAGATGATGCTGCCGTACCCGGAGGAGGTGACGCGCTCTCGGTGCAGCTGCTGTCGTTCGCCTGCGGCGGCTTCTCCGTCGTGTGGGGCAACAACAACCTCGTAAACGACGGCCATGCGATCACCATGATGGTCCGGGCGTGGTCGGAGCTCGCGCGGACGGGTACGATCGCCAGGGCCGGATTAAGCCCAGTGCGAGAAGTGCGACCGCCCGGGGCCCGGTCGAAATAGGGGCCCATATTAGATATACATACATATGTGCTAGTACAAAGTAGAGGGAAAATAAAAAGGCCCATGCGTGAGCGAAGTTAAGGCCAGCCAGCCCTCAGCCCAGTAAGCAACGTAGCACTCAGCTACGAGGGCCTGTCAGCCACGCACGGACACGGCACGGCTTCCCGTTCATTTCCTCAATGCATGCAAATTAGAGATTGAAGCCTCAGGCAAGAACAAAGACGTAGAGCACAGGAAAATATTGCCTCGCCCGACTCAAGATCGAATCAAGATCATCATCAATCCATCATTCGGATCATCATTTAGTTTGGCCATGTACGAATATGCTGAATAGTATTGATTTTGACACTCATTTTGCGTCTAAAAATGCATGTAAGTCTCGTTTCTCATGATTTTTGGAGGATAGCATGCTATTTCTATATCTTTTTTGTGCATTGTAACTTCTATGATACCTGGTTTGAAGCAAAGACAATAAAAAAATAATGAATGTTTAATTTTAGTAATAAAACAATCAGTTTCATGAGTTTCTAGCAATTATATATGTTCATATATCAAATCGTTTTTTCTTCTATTGGGCTCCTTTGTGGAGTCCGCACCGGGGCCCTTAAAATCCTAGAGCCGGCCCTGACGATCGCCGTCCCTAACCACGACCGCTCGGTGTTCCGCGCCCGTGACCCGCCCTCGTACGGCACCCAAGACCCAACTCGGGTCGACGCTGGCGGCGTACGACTCCGGCCGCCTCGTCAACGCGCTCACCGCCGCCGACAGCTTCGTCGAGCGGCTTTACTACGTGGAGGCGAGCGACATCGACAGGTTGCGCGACAAGGCGAGCACAGGTAAAGACAACCGCTCGTCGCGCGTCCAGGCGGTGTCAGCTTACCTGTGGAAGGTGCTGGCCTCCGTCGTTGCCGCGTCGCGGATGCCGGAAAAGCGTTGCCGCATGCTCTGGTGGTTCGACGGACGCCGTAGGATCATGTCCCCCAAGCTGGCCCCGGCGATGCGCAACTACTTCGGCAACGCCACGACCTTCGTCGTAGTGGAGGCCGCCGT